>CM057345.1:66506114-67136580 GCA_030015575.1 Agapanthus africanus
CTAGAGTTCGCCGTGGGCGATTTGGTATTCCTGAAGATATCACCGACTAGAGGGGTGATTCGCTTTGGAAGTCGGGGAAAGCTTAGTCCCCGATTCGTTGGACCCTTCGAGATATTGGAGCGTGTTGGAGAGGTATCGTACAGGTTGGCGTTACCACCGTCATTAGCAGGAGTTCACGATGTGTTTCATGTGTCTCAACTACGGAGGTATGTTCGTGATGAGACTCATGTCTTGGATCATTCGGAGTTGACCGTTCGGGAGGACCTGACTTTTGAGGAACGACCTGTCGAAATCAAGGATCGAAGAGAAAAGGTTCTTAAGAACAAGGTTATCCCTCTTGTGCTAGTTTCTTGGGGTAATCGATCGCATGGAGAATCTACTTGGGAGCGAGAAGACGAGATCCGGCAGAAATTCCCTCATCTTTTCCAGTAGTTAGCTATCTTGTATTCTTGGAATTTCGAGGACGAAATTCTTTTGTAGTTGGGTATGATGTAACACCCGAACCCAATAATACTATTTATATTACTAGTTGAGGGTTGTGGTTTGCTCATTTCCAATTTTCCTGATTTTCTGGTGTTTATTGCTAAATTTTACCCGGTTAAGTCATTTTGGCACATAACAAATTTTAACTCCTAAAATGGAATTTAAGATGTCCATGTTAGCCTACTCGTCGCCACTAGTCGCGTGGTAGCGTCCGCGTGTCGAGATTCCGTTCCGTTTGGCTAAACGGGCAAGTTTGGGCGACTACGCGCGCGTACAGGTGTCCGACTTGGGGGCATGCATTTTAATCATTAAACACCCATTTTCAAAATTTGGAACCCGCTTAAAATCTTATAATTTGAATTTGGAACATTTGGGCGCAACCCGGGCGCGATTTGGAAATGTTTCATTTCGCGCCAAAAAGGGCCCGTTTCAATTTAATATAAAACTTTATATATATATACGTATATTACTTTAACAGTGCAAATCCTCAGAATCTTCAATTTTAACAATTCTCTACCTCCTGCAGCCAATCACGAGCCATCATTAGAACTCGTGGGCCCCGCCTCAATATTTCTCAATCTCTCTCTCTCTCTCCAATCTCTTTCTCTCTCTTCCTCTTTAAAATCCCATGCAGCAGCCGCCTCCCCGACCCATCTTCGTCATGAGAGAACCCCACAAACCCTAACCCTAGCGTCCTGCGACATCACCGCCGGTTCCCCCGCGACCTCGCCGTCGCCGCCCTCGCCACCGCGAGCCAGCCACACCTCTTCCCTCCTTCCTCCTCTCTCTCCTGCGCCTGCACCCATCACCCCGACGCCTCCATCCTCTCGCAGACCTCGCCGTCGACGACACCCATCGTCGTCGACGACTCCCGCGACTCCCTCTCACCCTCCTCGTCCCGACCTCGTCGTCGCTGCCCTCCTCCCCTCGCCGGAACACCAGCACGAGCCCTAACCCCTTGCCTACCCCGCTGTTCGCCGGAGAAACGCGCCGGCGACCTCTTCGACGCCACCTCCGACCACATCCCTTCCCCCTCGACCACCAGAGTCGACTACCACCCTCACACTCGCTGCAGCACCCTCGTTCCAGCAAACTCCGGATTCTTCCAGCCACCGTTCTTCGACGTCGCTGCCTCGCCGGCGTCCCAGTGCCGTCGAGCCATCGTGTTTGCACCCTGTTTCTTCTCGGTGAGTTTTCCTTGTGCTTCCTTTTAGTACAATCCCTTCGCTGGTCGTATTTTGCGTGTATCGTATCTTGTTGCTAACTTGTCACCGATAACTTTTGCCGGAATCCGACCGTGCTGTCTTGGCAAACCCGACGCTCCAGCGAAGTCCCCTGGTCCGTGTGATCCCGTTGATCTCTGTTGGGACTCGATCCGTGGCCCGTGCTATCTTATCGTGGTTTCTACCGACATCGCATCCGTGTTCCCGTTTGCAGACCGTCGAGGCAAGTATCTGAATACTTGCTTGAACATGCTAGCGTGCGAGATCTAGTCTTGCCACGCAATTTAATTCACACTATTTAATACCGTAACTTAATGATGGTAATGGATATCATATTATTGCAGTTATCTTAACCTGGAATCGTTACAACAGTTCCTAGTAATTAATCAACCCACATCAAACCGTATTTCAACTAAATAAAACGACTGAGTCATATCTGCTTAAACTGTTAAACCATTCATGAGATAATTATTATATTTAGTATAATTTCATGTAGTCCTTAATTTGTAATTATGGATATTGCTTTACCTTGTGGCTTTTGCACCCTAAAGATGATTGAACCTATTAATAAGAGAATACAAACATTACTGTAGTTATATGGAATATTGTGGTTAATTACTGTTTCCTGCTGCTATTCATTATTGATTGTATACCTGTTGTGAGCCCTTACCCGATTGCACGACATATTGGCCTGACCCTGCCACACCTGACATATACATACATACCGACTCACCCTGTCGTACCATGACATTACTTGTCTCACGATTTCATGCCTAATGCCAACAAACCTAACCATTCCTGCTGTCGATCCAGACAGACCTACCTTTACTTGACTTTGTGTTGGCATTAGTCCTTGACTACTGAATACCTGACTGACATACATAGTTTGGGGGTATGGGGAAATCAAAGGTGAAACCGACTTGTAACTCAACAGTTCGATACATTGTTCTGATCAGTCTTACGGGCTTGGCCAGCTCCGGAGTGTTGTTGCTGACATCACTCGTCCATCCTACTACCTTTTAGTGCTTAGCGGCACGTCTCGGATTCAGCCCCGAGGATCATGACCGTGGTCCCGGGCACGCACGGGATACTATTGAGTTACATCGACGATTCATCAATTGGTTTCAAAGACTATAGAGTAGAAAACCTGATAGGACAGTTTAGTCACCATTGCACATCACCCTGCTTGTTACTTCTTATTACTGCTTTATTCATGTTCATGCTTGCATTGTTTATTACCATGTTTATATTGTATACTTGATATCATGACGCGCTGACGTCTGGGTTTTGCATGGCCCAGATTCCGTACCTTTGTCGTCGACCGAGCAGGAGTACTTCAGCCAGCAGGCTGAACAGTGAGTCCTTAGGATTTAGTTTATTTATTGCTTTTCATTCCAGATGTGAGCCCGCATTATGGGACGTACTGTTTATTCATTGTATTGGATCATTAGCTTCCGCACTTATTGTTTATTGATTCTTGTTATTATGGATTTGGACATGTATTTAGGTTATTTTATCTTGTTCTTGATATCCTTACAACCGTAATGTGACTGTGGATGGATACTTCCTACCCACAGGTAGCATGGTTGGCTATGTCACGTGCCCAAATCTTGCGTACTCTGGGAAGCGGGGCGTGACACTTGTCCTGGCCAGGGACGACTATGTGTAATGGCTCTTCTAGACAGAGCGCGATATCAACTCCCAATACCGGGAGAGACGAATCCTGTCTAACCGTCACTGCCTCCAAGTGCTTCAGGACTGCACCCAACTACTACCTGTTTGCACGACTCAATAGAGCCGTGGTAGAGTAGTAATCTAAGAACAATGGGAACACACTTGAGGCGAAGCGACAGTGTCAAGTCAACAGACTAAGCTGTACTCATGTCACCTGGGAACTGTTAACTGACGATAGGTATAATACCAACCAACAGTTCCCGACGAGTCCTGTCCAGTGTACTCGTAACCTAACGAGCACCTGCATACTATCTCCAGTACGACGTACTGATGGCTATGGGCCAGACCATCTCCCCTGCTGGGACGAGAAGCGTATGCACCAGTCTACTCTGAAGTATCGATGCTCTGTCTCGATAATCTTACGACTAGGGACAAAAATAAGGATGTGCTTATAGACTACCCAGCCCCCACTAGTGTGATCGCCATCACAACGCCGGTAGTCAAGCAAAGATCCTAAGGGCTCCATCAATATGTTTTTAGCAATATGTTAAAAGAAACATATACACATATTAAGATAGATACAAACCAAGTAGTATACTACTATATCGAGCAAGACTGTCGTAAACCCGTGTATATATCCCAAGCTTTCAAAATGTATTATACAAATTAGTACTATACAATAATGGCCTCTAGAGCATACATATCCAACAATGTAAACTCGGCTGCTGGATTGTGTCAGGCCGAGGAAAGTCCCCAATGCACCATATTGATTCTACTTCCGCAACCACCAGGAGCCAAGTGGGTTTACGTGGACGACGCGTTATCTGCTACGTGTCGTAATGTGGGGAATTCCCGTTCATGAGCCTTATCACTTTGAAACTAACGCGCCCGTCACTTCCATTCCTGACTTCATGTTTGCTCTCTTGTTTATTCTTCTTTCTATTTTTAGTGGTATCTTGTAGAATGCAAGATGGTACATCGGTATTGCCGTCAACACAGCATTTAAAAGAGGAAAAAATCTACTATGCAGGGGTTTACATGGTGCAAGCCCTTGCATAGCTCTTGAATGGGCTCCCCCCACATACAAGGAGAGCCCATCACCATGTAAGCCCTTCTAGAATAGATTTTTTCTCAAAAAAGTTACCGGCCCCTAAATCAAAAGCAATTTCCCTTTGCACCCTTCAAGTCTATTTTTCCATTCTATCAATAATAGGCTGCCAATATGTACACAGCATTTAATTTTGCCAGGTCTTATGGGCATTTAATTTTGCCAGGTCTTATGGGCAAGCCTAGGTACTTAATTGGGAAGCACTCTCATGTACACCCAAAAATTCTAAAATAATTTTCACTATCATTCCCTTCTTCATCTAGGCCTTGTTTGGATACTATCTTTTTCATGAAAAAAATAACCAAGATACTATTTTTTCGGCGGATTGGCTCGGCTCCATACAAAAAATTGAGTCAAAGACTTCCTCACGCGCCTCATCTCGCGCACTCCCGCTTCCCTCTCTCCCTCTCCCTCCTTCTTCCCTTCTTGTTGCTTCTTCTTCCACTCCCCTTCGCACTATAAAAACCCTAAAAACCTCAGACACCATTTCCCCCTTTTCTGTCTTCCCCATTTCCGCTGCTTTCGCTCCAAAAAAGTTGACGCCCAAAACCCTATATCGATTCTAATCAATGGCGTCGATCGTGGATCAGGGCCAGAAGTGGCTGATCAATTGCCTCACCGCAACCCTAGACGTCATCCACGACGTCCGCTTCTTCGCCGAGGCCTCCCTCCACCAAGCCTCGCTTCAACCAGGTGAAAAAGATTCCAAATTTGCGATTTTTCTTTTGATATTCTAGTGTTGCTGATCTTTGATTCGATCGATGTTGGGATCTACTGTGTTGTTGAAATGGTGACGATTGGTTGAATGTTGAATTTTGTCATTCTCGTTCTAATGAGAAGAAGATGCTAAAAAAAGCCTCTTTTTTATTTTTATTTTAAACTAACAGCGAGGTTAGTTGTTATTTTTTGCCTATTGTTGTATATATGCATCACCTGTGACCAATACTTTATCTAAAGTTTGATTTTTGACCATACCTTCAAGATGGAGTTAGCATTTAATGCATATTCCTTATCCATGTTATACAAACATGTACAAGTCAGAAAAATTTCCTAGGAATTTCATTTTTGGAATGCATATGCATTCCGGGACATTAGAATCCCAAATTAAATCCTCCGAATTTAAATCCTAACCATCCAAACAAGGCCTTTGGCACTCTCATGGTAATTAATCTGAAGTCCGGACCACGTCTCGAAAAGGAATAACAACCATTTCATCTGTATCGCTTGCTTTCTATCTCTTACCCCAAATAACAGGGTGTCATTCGCGTATTGTAAGTTGAATCGATAACCGTGATTGTTTTAGTTCCTAATCCTTCGACCGATTCATTTCTTCTTGCCTTTTGAATCATTTTGTTAAGCCCATCTGCTATTATGGTGAAAATTAAAGGAGACAATAGGCCCCCTCCCTTTTGACATTTGACGTGGCATGTTTGTGTGCTATTGACAGATCACAGAGATTTTTGCTGTGGACAGCCACTCTTTAATCCATCGTACCCATTTACCTCTTAAAACTCTCTTCTCCAATATCTCTATTATACATCGACAATCCACCATATCATATGCCTATTCATAAATCCAACTTGAGCATATATCTCTTTGTATTCCTTCTTTTATAAGTTTGGATGACTTCCTGTTCCGCCGCCACACCTTCCATAATCGATCTTCCCGGGACAAAACCCGTTTGGTAATCTTCAATCACCGGCTCCAGTAGCATCCTAAGTCTAGTTTCCATAACCTTGGGAATAATTTTGAGTAGGCCATTTAGTAAGCTAATTGGTCTATAATCTCCCACTTTCTTGACACCTTCCGTTTTGGGGATTAATACTACTTGTGCATAATTGAATCTATACAATTCTCCTTCTCCATCATACCATTAACCAACTAAACCGGCCATCTCCTCCTGTATAATTTCCCAGAAAAGTTGATAAAAGAACATAGGGAAAGCTTTGTCCGACCCCAATTGAAAACTCCTCGTCCTCCAAAAACGGACCTTCAAGATGGCAGTGTTGTACCTCAGAAAGCACATCATCTTGCTCCCAGAACCCCTCCACCGCTGGGAGTCTAAATTCAGTCGTGGACAAGAATAGATTCTTAAAATGCTCTCTAAGATGATTCCATATAATGTCCTCGTCCTCCATCTCCTCCTCCCCAATTAACACTTTCGAAATCATGTTTCTTCATCATCTTCCATTTGCTACATTGTGAGAAAAGGTGGTGTTTAGGTCCCCTGCCTTTATCCATTGCACTCTCGATCTTTGCCTCCACATAATTTCTTTCTTTCTGTAAACGTCATACATGTTCTTCCTTAATCTGCCCACCTCCTCCCATTCCTCGGTCGACAAGTCATTCACCTCCTCTTTCTTTTCTATCTCCTGCCTTTATCCATTACAATTCTGTGTTGTTTGTTAACTGAATAATAAGAATTGTTTGCTCTTGATTTGTGTAAGTTGTAGGTTTTATACAATGTGCAATACTCGTAAATGTATCAAATATCGGATATCGAATTCGAATCGGATGAGTGTTTTTAATATAGGATCGTGGATATCGGACTTTATCACGGTGATATGGGTTCATATCGGATATCGATATTGTGCATATCAGATATCGATATCGAGCATATCGGGTTAATATCGGATATTCCTACATACATATTAAACATATTAATCTACTCTGCATCGAACACTCTGCAACTTTATTTATAAATTTTATGAATATATAATTATGATAAATCTTAAATTATCGTATATGAGGCATATAAAAATATTGTTTTTAGTTTTGTTTTGCCTTTTTATATTTGGTTTGATGTAGATTGGCTTTTGAGGGGGTTTATAATGGATTTGACCCATTACCCAATACTTAAGAAACCCAATTGATTAAATAAACAAAATTCACAATTTATTTTCATTTAATAACAATCTGATATGATCAGCCGATATTGGGCCGAGACATATGTTCCGATATATTGGCTGATATTTGAAATAACGGCCAATATCAGGTTCTAATGAGAATTACCAATAATGATATGTATCAATAGGGTGACTAACCAATAACGGGAAATCGGCCGATATTATCTATATTTGATTCAACTCATTTTTTAAGTAGCTTAAGAATTTTAGCCCTTTTCATGTTTCAAGTAATTGTATCATGCTTCAATCGACAGAGCTGCAACACCATTTTGTTAATAACATTTTCAGATCCTGCACCTGCAGATGTATTATTTTGAAATTTGTGGTGTTTGAGTTCCTGTCACTTATTTGCCATGGCTCAGTTATCCAACAGCTGCAACATGAATACTGCACATCATCGAATTAAACATATCCCCCATACATCAGTTTGAAATGTTGCATCTCAATTCTTGTTATTAGATATTGCATATGTATGCAGTCCATGTAATCAATGAAACATGACTTATGATTTTACTTATTTATCTGAAATTCTGAATATATGCTTAACATTGGTATTCTGATACATTGTAATCCCATCTCATATTACTGGCTTATGTGCACTCTTTTCCCATTGCAGAGACACCAGGAACATCATCAAGCTCCCCAAAAGCTACACAAACCAAGTTCAAATGGTGGCTAAAGGTGGCTGTCTACACTCTCTTCATCCTCGTCGGCCAAACCGCCGCCACTCTCCTTGGCCGATTCTACTACGACAAAGGCGGCAACAGCAAATGGATGTGCACTATTGTCACATCCGCCGGCTTTCTCATTATCCCCCCTCTGCTTCTGTTCTCGTCATCGGTCCCTCCAAACACTCCCTCCCTCAAAAAACTCACCCCGTTGTACATTTCATTAGGCTTCCTCGTTGCCATTGATAACCTAATGTACGCCTATGGCCTCTTGTATCTCCCGGTCTCGACCTACTCTCTCATCTCCTTGGCCGATTCTTGTCCTTCCCCCTGATATAACCAGGTTGTATAAAGTCTAGTAAAACCATGTTTAAAGATGTGTAACTCTACGATTTCTACCTTCTGCCAGAACTTATTCGTACATCTATCGCACGAACAGAGAATCTTCTCTAATACGATCTTATTATGTGCACGTGCAAATTCAATGAAAGCAGCAACTCTTGCGACAAACTTAGATTGCATGCATTGTTTTCAATCCACGTACATCCAGTCCTTAACTCTGATGTACTCATGGGCCATGTAGACTGTATAACATATAAATTGTAAGTTATGGATTTTGGTTTTTTATGGTGACTATATTGAGAAATCTAAGAACGAGATAGTTATTGACAAAGAAGAAAATCCATAGGGGTAAGTTTGTCGTTGAAAATGATAAATTATCGATTAATAAAGTTAGGTTTGAAGATAACCAAGTATGAGTTGTATTCTGTGTATATGTGTTCCAATTTATGATTTCGCTTAGATGTAGGGTTGCTAGTGTGTATGTACTTTGTGTGTGCGTGTGTTGTGTATTAGTGTTGTATGTGTGTGTTTCGGCTGTCGGGGATAAGGTTTCTATCCCATTAAGAATGTATAGAGCAGACACCCATTCGCTTGTGCTTTCATCCGTTTCAAGTAAATTTCGGCAGCACCTCCCCGCTGTTATCCGAGTATACTACAATAAAATAGATAATCATTTCAATGTTGTGAAACAATATTGAAATGAACATCTAATTTATCTTTGTACACGGAGAACCAGCGGAAAAGTACCGACGAAATAACTTGAAATGAATGAAAACACAAGTGAATGCAGGTGTTTGTATTATACATTCCTAACTTGTCCAAACTGGACAAATCTATCAGTTATCATACGATTGAATCTTCTCGTCACATAGACTACACGACGATTGTTAGCACCGAACGATACCGTTCGATATTTAACAACCTTTGTATAGTTTTATGTCACGATGAATATCGAACGTATGTTAACCGATAAACGAGAACTAAGTCACGCTTTGATTTTCACATATGACGATCAATGAGCATATGAAAATTTTATATTATCTTTGATTATCATATATGTAGGGTTCCTAGGCACACTAAGGAGGTCTCACAAGGCATCAACCATGCCAAATTCAAAAATTCCGGTGCCGAGCAAACCTAATGCGATCGTTAACTAGAGTTTAAGGCGAAACATGCAACTAGTTAACAACTTAACTAAGAGTGAACGAAAATACAACCTTTGTAGATCCGGTACTCCACCTCCTTAGCTCCGTGACGATGTCCCTTCGCTGCGATCATCGGATCTCGGACTCTAGTGTTGATTCCATCGGAGAAATGATCGGGCTAGGTCGTTGACTTCGATGCCGAAGATGATCTACGTCGAGGCAACTCAAGATCAAGCTCCAACTTCACCAAGTCATGAAACTTGTGAAGAAAATATCCTATACTACTTGGCAAGTGGTAGAGAATGAAGAAATAGGAAGTGGGTTCACTTTAGAATTGGATTTCTCACTCTTTTTCTCATTTCACCATTGAAGCTAGCAAGCTTCTTACTTCTAGAAGAAGAAGATGATGATGATGATAATATGATAAGCATTATTTGAAATTAGAAAATAAGTCATTCTTATCATATTAGCAACCATGGTTAAGTATAGAGAATAAACTAAGGTTAGGTGAATGGTTAGGTTTAGCATGAAACAAAAATGGTAGACTTTTTCAAAGCTTCATGAAGCTTCAACTATAAAACAAAGCAAGCCACCATTTCTCTTTTTGCCAAAATAAATAAATGAATAAATAAATAAAAACCCTAACCATTTACTTAACCAAGGTTTAAATCAAACATACACCCAAGTTTGCATGTATCATCAAATATGATACAAACTAGTGCACAAAACTATATCATATATACAATGTGCACATCAAGTGAGAAAATCCATCTTAAGTGAACAAATACTAGTTAATATAAAGTGATATATCAAATATATAATTATACATTAAATCATTAAATCAACACTTGATTTAACGATCCGGTCATATCGCATATAACCGACTAATATCAAGTGTATCAATGTATCGAATCAACACTTGATTCGGTAACCCGGCTATATCATATATAACCGACCAATGATACAAATCGCGAGAATAGAATACAGTATCACATACTGGTATAATTCTCGGTCCCGCACATATCTCATATGCACTCCTATTTCGTTTCGCTTGATCCAGGAAACCTCTGTGTAGGACTCTAAAGACTCGTCAATACGCCGGCAGCAGATGATGATCATATCAAGCACCCACAAGCCGCAAGCGGTCTGCTAAACGTAACGGCCACCCGGGTATTGAGCGATCAGAAGATCGACGAGCAAGCCCGCTCACACTCCTGTGAATCCAACCAGTAACACTTACCGTACAGTCCGGTCTGATCGTCTGATATGTCGCATATCTCGCCTAGGGGTGGTAAACGTCAGATCCCAGTAGCTCGATAAGTCGTGTCGATATGAGGTCTATAATAGTTCGAGAAACTACTGGTAACACTTACCAGTAAATCTCAGCAACCCTGGCCAGGGATTTCCGGTTATAGCCAATCGAACACAGCGCAACATCAACTCCCTATACTGGGAGAGACGAATCCCCTCCTATCGCTCATTGCCTCCATGTGACTCGGGACTGTACCCAAAAACCACCGTTTTGCACGCCCTCTTGGACGTGGTAAGGTGGAAATCAAAGCACGGTGGGAATCACACAAGACTCTATGACGATCTCGGGTCTACAGACTAACCTGTACCAGTGTCACCAGAGAACTGCCATCTGACGTAAGGTATAATACCATCTGGGAGTTCTTGGCGAGTCCGTCCAGTGTACCCAGTTTCCACTGAGCATCCGTATATCATCTCTGATGTCAAACACCAATGGATATGGGATCATCCATCGCCCATCTGTATGGGTCGAGAAGGTATACGCTAGTCTACTCTGGTATATCGATGCCCCGTCTCGATACACCCACGACTAGGGACCTTGAAGGATGTACTTATGGACTACCATGTCCCCACTAGTATGATCTGCATCATAGTCCAGGTAGTCAAGTACACATCCTAAGGGCTTTACCAACATGTAACAGAGAGACAATCAGTGTACACGTTAAGGTAAAGAGCAACCAGATAGCATACTATCATGTCGAGCAAGAAAGTCCTCCCTATATATGTCCAAGCATCCACTACAATATACATCCTATGTATAGTAATGGCCTTTAGGGCATACATATAACTAACAATCTCCCACTTGCACTAGGACCATCTGTAGTAGTGGTTGTAGTATCTCATACTCAACCATCCCATAAAAGTCTCTCTCTGGGAAAAGGCCTTTGTGAGTGGATCCGCCGTGTTGTCCTCTGAGTCTACTCTCCTAACCTCGATCACCTTGGAGATCAGCTATCTTCATGATCAGGTGATGCTGCCTCAGAATACGTCTGGGTCACTGATGGGACCGGGGTTCCTAGGCCAAAGCCACACTTCCATTGTCACACAATGGTAGGAACCTAGTTCATCTCATGAACCAATATACACCTAAACTGCCTCTTTGGTAGCATCTTAAGTAGCGTTGTATCCAGCCTTTATCGTCTAGTATGCCACGGTATCTAGCTTGGAACTCTTCCAACATACCGTCCCTTTACTGAGGGTAAAGACAATGCCTGTGACTGACATTCAGTCGTCCTTATCACCCTGGAACCTTTCCTTTTAGGGTTACCTTTTAGGGTTTTAAGGAAGATTTGATAAAAAGCAGTGGGAGTCATCCTGATTAGATAAGATAATAACCAATCTAATCTTGCAAGAGCATACGCTAAAGTGTATTCTTCTCTCTCTCTCCAGGTAGCGACCATCTCAGGCCCTAATCAAGATAACAATATGGATGTATTGACTGAACCCGCTTGTTATACTGAGCAGGGGAACGTTGGTCCTGCTCCAACTTATAATTGTTATAAGTCCGAGCAGGGAATAGTAGAATATCTGGATTCTCATGCCACCCAAATGAAAAATAAGCATGTTGACGCATCTTCTTCAGGTGTGTTAGTTATCGAGAACTGTTTCTCAGTTCACTCTACGTCCTGGGTATTGGATACCGGATCGGGATCCCATATATGTAATATGTTACATGGGCTACGTAAAGGTAGGGAACTAGGAGAGGGTGATCATTCCGTAATAGTAGGGAATTGTGCAAATGTTGTAGCCAAGGCAGTTGGCGAATATCACCTTGTGTTACCAACTGGTAATACATTGGTTCTGAACGAATGCTATTACATTCCGACCCTGATTTGCAATCTTATATCAATTTCTTTATTGAGCAAAGAAGGATATAATTTTGTAGTACAGGATAATGTTATGAACATATTCCTGAATCAAAAGTTGATTGGATCAGGATCGTTAAATAATGGCATATACGTTCTCAACCAAACTACAGTACTTAATGTACAAAATACACACAAGAGGAAGAGTTCAGAAATAAACGAATTCTTCTTGTGGCATTGTAGACTAGATTATATCAATGTGACACGGCTAGCTAAGTTACATAAGGATGGATATTTGAATCCGTTCGAATTTTTATCTTATGATAGTTGCCAGTCATGTCTCAAAGGCAAGATAACCAAAACTCCGTTTAGTGGACACGGAAAAAGAGTTACTGAACTTTTGGGACTAATACATAGTGATGTATGTGGTCCCATGTCTACACATGCCAGAAACGATTCTTCCTACTTCATTACATTCACTGACGATCTCTCAAGATACGGACATGTATTCCTGTTGAAACACAAGTCTGAAAGTTTTGAGAAATTCAGGGAATATAAGCACGAAGTAGATAACCAAACGGGCAAAAGTATTAAGATCCTACGATCTGATCGAGAAGGAGAATAATTGAGCAATGATTTTTTGGACTATCTAAAAGAGAATGGGATTCTCTCTTAGCTTACTCCTCCTTATACACCACAGCACAACGGTGTATCAGAGCAGAGGAATCGCACCCTATTAGATATGGTGCGCTCTATGATGAGCACTGTTGAGTTACCTATTTCTTTCTGGGGTTATGCGCTTGAGACAGCGGCATACCTATTGAATCAAGTTCCGTCTAAATCTGTACTTACCACACCATATGAGATATGGAGTGGGAAGAGACCATATCTTAAACGAGTTAAGATATGGGGTTGTCCGGCCTATGTCAAAAGGCAAAATCCGGACAAACTCGAGGCACGATCAGTTCTTTGCAAGTTTGTGGGATATCCTAAGAATTCCCAAGGATATATCTTCTACCACGCTGAGGAACAAAAAGTGTTTGTTTCTCAATACGCCACCTTTTTAGAAAAGGAATTTCTTGTGAAAGAAATTAGTGGCGAAGCGGTAGAGCTGGAAGAGGTTCCAGCACCACAAACTACAACCGATAATTTACTGGAACCAGAGGATTCAGTAGTACCTGACGAACCCCAGCCTCTCTACCGATCTAGTAGGGTTCCTCATCCACCTGAGAGATACTACGGTTTTCTCGTAGATGGTGGGAGCGAGGATTGCATCATGGAAGATGATGACCCAACTAGCTTCGAGCAGGCCATCACGAGTGGTGACTCTGTGAAATGGCTGGATGCAATGCGATCTGAAATGGAATCCATGTACACCAACAAAGTATAGACTTTGGAAATTGCTCCTGAAGGGATAAAACCCATTGGGAGCAAGTGGATCTTTAAGAAGAAACTTGGTGTGGATGGAAAAGTTGAGACTTTCAAAACTAGACTTGTTGCATAGGGTTTTCATCAACGACCAGGTGTGGATTATGACGAAACCTTTTCTCCAGTGGCTATGCTTAAGTCCATCCGGATCTTACTTGCCATTGCTGCATACCATGACTACGAAATCTGGCAAATGGATGTAAAGACCGCCTTTCTAAATGGTGATTAAGAGGAGTGCGTGTACATGACTCAGCCAGAGGGCTTCATGGATAGTGGGAGCAGCAGAAAGGTGTGCAAGCTGCTTAAATCCATTTACGGGTTAAAACAGGCATCGCGGAGTTGGAACATCTGCTTTGATGTTGTAGTCAAAGAGTTTGACTTCATCAAGAACGTAGATGAACCTTGTATATACAAGAAGGTTGCAAAGAGTAAGGTTGTCTTCCTCGTATTGTACGTGGATGGCATACTCTTGATAGGAAATGATGTTCCTATGCTGCATTCGGTCAAGCTCTTCTTATCAGATAGATTCTCAATAAAAGATCTAGGTGATGCCTCCTGCATTTTGGGAATTAAGATCTATAGAGATAGATCTAAACGGATACTAGGATTGTCCCAATCCACGTACATTGACACCATACTAAAGAGATTTAGTATGGAAGATTCCAAGCGTGGGAACCAACCCACGATCTCTGGACTCACTCTCTCCAAAGAGATGTCTCCCAAGACTGATTTGGAGAGAGCTCGCATGCAAGGGATACCCTATGCTTCGGCAGTAGGCTCTATCATGTACGCGATGCTATGTACCAGACCCGATATAGCATACTCACTAAGTGTAGTGAGTAGGTATCAAGCAGATCCAGGAGAGAATCACTGGACAGCTGTGAAGAACATTCTCAAGTACTTGAGAAGGACTAAGGAGATGTTCTTGGTGTATGGTAACAGAGAACTCCAGGTGAAGTCCTTTACCTATTCGAGCTTCCAAAGTGATAAGGACGACTCTAAGTCGCACTCGGAATTTGTCTTCACCCTAAATGGAGGGGCGGTTTGTTGGAAGAGTTCCAAGCAAGAAACCGTGGCAGACTCGACGATGGAGGCTGAATATATCGCGGCCAATGATGCTGCCAAAGAGGCTGTCTGGATGAAGAAGTTCATCACTGAACTTGGTGTGGTTCCGTCCATTGAGCATCCAATACCTTTGTATTATGATAACAATGGAGATGTGACTTTGGCCAAGGAACCCAGGTCCCATCAGAAGTCCAGACATATTCTGAAGTGGTATCATCTGATCCGGGAGATAGTTGATCGCCACGAGATCGAGATCAGGAGAGTTGACACGAAAGACAACACTGCGGATCCACTCACGAAGGCCATTCCCCAGATACAATTTGAGAGACTCTTCGGGATGTTGGGTATGAGATACTACTACAGCTGGCCTTAGTGCAAGTGGGAGATTGTTAGTTATATATATGCCCTAGAGGCCATTGTTGTACATATGATATATATTATAGTGGATGCTTGGATATATATAGAAATGACTTTCTTGCTCGACATGATAGTATGCTATTTGGTTTCACTTTGTCTTAACATGTTGATTTGTATTGGTTTACTGTCTTGCTCTCACATGTTGATAAAGCCCTTAGGATATGTACTTGACTACTGGGACTATGATGAGATCATAATAGCGGGGCCTGAGTAGTCAACGAGTACATCCTATAACTGTTCCTAGTCGATGGAGTATCGAGACAGGGCATCGATACTCCAGAGTAGACTAGCGTATACGCATCTTGACCCATATGATGGGCGATGGATGATCTCATATCCATCAGTGTTTGACATCAAAGATGGTGTACGGGTGCTCAGTGGAGACTGGTTACACTGAACGGACTCGCCGAGAACTCCTGGATGGTATTATACCTATCGTCAGATAGCAGTTCTCTGGTGACACTGGTACAGATTAGTCTGTAGACCCAAGATCGTCATGGAGTCCTGTGTGATTCCCACTATGCTTTGATTTCCACCTTACCACGTCCAAGAGGGCGTGCAAAATGGTGGCTTTTGGGTACAGTCCCGAATCACATGGAGGCAATGAGCGATAAGAGGTGTTTCGTCTCTCCCGGTATAGGGAGTTGATGTTGTCCTGTGTTCGATTGGCTATAACTGGAAGTCTCTGACCAGGGCTGATATGGAGTGCTGCTGGTAAGATTTATCAGTAGTTTCCTGACCTGTTATGTGCCTCATATCGACACGACTTATCGGTTACTAGGGTCTGACGTTTACCACCCGTCGACTGGATATGCGACATATCAGACGAAGAGACCGGACTGTACGGTAGTGTTACTGATTGGATTCACAGGAGAATGTACAGGCTTGCTTGTTGATCTTCTGATCGCTCAATACCTGGGTGGCTGTTACGTTTAGCTGACCGCTTGCCGCTTGTGGGTGTTTGATATGATCATCACATGCTGCCGGTGTATTGACGATTATTTAGAGTCCTACACAGAGGTTTTCTGGCTCATGCAAAACGGAGTAGGAGCACATATGTGATATGTGCGGGACCGAGAATAATACGATATGAGATACCGTATTCTATTCTCGCGATATGTGATATCGGCCGGGTATATGTGATATAGCCGGGTCATCAGATCAAGTGTTGATTCGATAAAATTGTACATGTTATATTAGTCAGTTATATGCTATATAGCCGGATTGTCGGATCAAGAGTTGATTCGATAATTTGATGTATAATTATATATGTGATATATTACATTACGTTAACTAATATAAGCTCGCTTTATTGATTCATTTTCTCACTGGATAAGACATTGACGTATATGCGATATATGTTAATTGTATTATTTTCTTTTGTTACAAAATATATTGTATATGTGATATATAATATTGTAACAAGTTAGGGTTACAAATGCAACAATGATTTAGAGATTAAACCTAGTTAGGGTTTGGATTAGGGTTAGCTTTTGGGTTGGCTTTTCATGAAGCTTCATGAAGCTTTCCTTTTGTCTTTAGCTTTGATATTTTGTATAGATATTTGTTAACCCAGTCCAAACCATTAACTCTAGTTTATTCTCTACATGAATTAAAACCCTTCATGCTTAACTCATGGTTGAATAAGTAACCACAATAACAATTCATTATTGATCACAAAAGCTTTTGCTTCTTCTTCTTCTTCTTGCTCCTTGAAAAAAAGCTTGCTAGTTTTTGTGTTTGTGATGATAAATGGTGAGAACTTGAAAACAAAAGAGTGTAAAATTCCTACTTCATCATCCTCATCTAATCTAGCCACTTAGATTAGGGTGTTCACTTCTCTAATAAGTTGTTTAGTAAAGTGTAAACTTGGGTTAGAGATTCTTCAAGGTAGATCATCTTAGATCATGAAGACTACACGCAAGGTGTCTCATTTACATCATGGAGCCACTCGAGAGTCGGAGTTCATGTTGATCGCAGCGAAAGGACCTCAACACAGAGCTTATGAAGCGAAGGAACGGACTACAAAGGTTGTAATCCCTATCTCTTTAATTCTTTGTATGTGATACAATATTTGTTACCCTAGAAATTCTAGCAAGATTCATGGTTAGTTAGCTTTGCACGTCTCTAATTTTTAAATTGGCATGAGTGATGCTACCAAACCCTAGACTAGGTGCAAACGTAACCCAACAATTATCAATGCTCCAGCTATTTTTATGGACCTGATGAACAGGGTGTTTGCGAAGTACTTGGACACGTTTGCCGTTGTATTTATTGACGACATACTAGTCTACTCGAAGACCCGGGAGGAGCATGCCGAACACGTGCGGACAGTATTACAAATTCTTCGGGAAGAGAAGTTGTACGCGAAATTGAGCAAGTGTGAGTTCTGGATTGATAAAGTGCAGTTCTTGGGACATATTGTTTCGGGCGAAGGCATCTCAGTGGACCCGGCAAAGATAGAATCTGTTAAAGATTGGCCGACACCGAAATCAGTGGCCGAGATCAGAAGCTTCCTGGGACTGGCAGGTTATTATCGGCGGTTCGTCCAAGACTTTTCAAGAATCGCTGAACCTTTGACAAGGCTGACATGGAAGGATGTACCGTTTGTGTGGACAGAGGAGTGTACTCGGGCATTTGAGGCACTGAAGCAGAAGTTAACCACGGAGCCAATTCTTACAGTGCCAGATGATTCCGGGGGTTTGGTGATACATAGTGATGCCTCAGGGAAGGGCTTTGGCTGGGTTCTGATGTAGCACGTGTTAGTGTTTATGCCCTAGAAGGCCATTACTGTATCATACTATTTTGTATATTACTTAATGGAAGCTTGGGATATTCACATGTATATAACAGTCTTGCTAAACATGGTAGTACGCTACTTGGTTTTTCTATCTTAATATGTGAGTGTACGTATTGATAGAGCTCTTAGGATCTTGCTTGACTACCAGCGTTGTGATGGCAGTCACACTAGTAGGGGCTGGGTAGTCTACAAGCACATCCTTATTCAGGTCCCTGGTCGTTGGATTATCGAGACAGAGCATCGATACTCCGGAGTAGACTAGTGTGTACGCTTCTCATCCCAGTTGGGGAGATGGTCTGTCCCACAGCCGTCAGTACGTCGTACTGGAGATAGTATACAGGTGCTCGTTGGGTTACGGGTACACCGGACAGGACTCACAGGGAACTGTTGGTTGGTTTTATACCAGTCGTCAGTGAACAGTTCCCAGGTGACATGAGTACAGCGTAGTCCGCAGACTTGACACTGCTACTTCGCCTCGAGTGTGTCCCACTGTTCTTAGATTGCTACCCTACCACGGCTCAAAGGAGTTGTGCAAACAGGTAGCAGTTGGGTGCAGTCCCGAGCACTTGGAGGCAGTGGCGGTTAGACAGGATTCGTCTCTCCCGGTATTGGGAGTTGATATCGCGCTGTGTCAGAGAGCCATTACGCAAAGTCCCTGGCCAGGGCAAGCGAGATTTGCTGGTAGGTTCCAGTAGTTTCTCAGGGTGTAATGGGCTTCCCTCCGACACGACTTATACCGCTATTAGGGGACTGACGCTTGCCGCCCCCTAGGCCCGATATGCGATAGTCTTGGACGAACGGACCGGACTGTATGGAGATTGTCACATCAGACTCAGTAGGAGTTCGGATGGGTTCCCTCATCGGCCTTCTTATCGACATCTACCTGGGGACCGTTACGTACAGCTGGTGCCGCTTGCGGTCTGTGGTTAAACCCACTGCCAGCGTAGTAGTCGAGTCTCTAGAGTCCCACACATAGAGTTTTCCTACTCCAGGCGAAACGATATAGAGGTCGTATGGTTTTACGACAAGGGTTCGGACGCATACGCGTGTTTACACACGTACGACTTTCGGACAGTTTTTACCAGCCGGCTTTGGTTTAAGCCAGTTACTAGTATCCGGTTATTGGATTTATACAGTCTAACGTTTTTCCGTATTTTTGCGGAAAGGAGGGGCGTTCTCGTAATTGCGCGAGAAGCTTCTAGAAGGTGGTGACTAAGGAGGTTAAGGTGGCATAAGCAATGAATGTGATTAGTGAGTCATATGGATGATTCATCCATGTCATTAATGCATGATAAATGCTTAATGACTCATGGAGTGAATCATCACTAGATATTATCAAGCATGGTTGCTAAATTCATTTCTTATTCTTTTCTTGATAAAAGAAATGCTTGATATATATTATCATAACTCATTATTCTCACTTCATTATTATCCTCACCTTCTCTCTCCTCAAGCTCTCCCTCTTCAAACCCTAATCCTCCCCTCTCATGTGTTGAGTATAAGGATTAGTTAGACTACTTAATCCATAACCCTCTCTATATTTCACCTAGCTTCTTTGATTAGCACTTAGAGAAGTTTAGTTGCCTCAAGTTTAGAGGCTAAGCTTGGAGTAAAGCTCTCGGGTGGATCGTCTACTACTTCGAGAAGGCCGAGGAGGAGGTGGAGTTCGCAAAGACGAAGGACACGATTCGTTAGGTATAATCCCTAAACATAGTAGCATAGAAACTCTATGTTTTAAGTTAGTTATCGTTTAGCTTCGATTCAAGCGGTTAGTCGATGTTTGTTCACTAAACAAGTTCGTTTTTGAAAATTCCGCCTCCCCACAAGTACTGGGGTGTTGTACATCGACTTACAGTGGTATCAGAGCCTCGCTAAACAATAAATAACTTACTTGCAAATTTGTATGAATTTCGAACGGAAAAAACGAAGCCGGAGAAACCCAAAATCACAAGTTTCTGTCGAATTTTAAATGAAGTCCTAAAATTTTTCAGGGAGGTTCAAAGAGCTAGAAAAGACAGTATAAGAACACCCAAAAAATTTGGGGTCATGAATCGACCAACGCGCCACGGAACCGCGGCGGATCCCACCGATCCGCCGCGATTCCGCCGCCGAGTTGGTGAGTCATGAACCCAAATTTATTGTGTGGGTCCTCTGTGTGATTTGGTATTTTCTGGAATATTTAATTTTTGCTCAGGTTTCAGATTTGCAGAGCAGTATTGGAGCAAAATTAAAAGTGTTTAATCGATCGAAATTATACAGTATTTGCTTGTTGGATTATATCTGTGATTGTATAATGTGTTCGTAAACCTCCCCTAACTGCTAGTATGTCAGTTGGCAGGGGGTTGCACATTTCTGAAATGGATTTTATCTGTTTGTGCATATGAACTGTGTTGGACTGTTGTGATGTATAGTCGGGGTTATGTGATGGGTTATCATTTAATTCATTTGATATAAATGTAATTTGTTGTAATATTATTTTGCGGGGCACATCCAGATTGCGGTTGTAGCCACCGTTGTATTATTTCATTTTACTGTTTTTGCTCCTAGGACAGACCCAAGGTGGGGTGCACAAACTGCCGGGCGGGTAGTTTGCCACACCCGTAGGGGTCGTGGGTGGGGTAATGGCTATTCATCACAACTGTGTAATCCGTATTTTGTTGCAGGCTCAAAACAAACACGGATTGCTTGCAAATCCAATTAAGTTCATCTGTGATCTGGAATGAATATCATTGCGTCAGACGAATGTAAAATATCTATATATATGATAGCTATTTAGACGTCACTTATGTTTTACACCCGCGCTAGCCCAGCCCCCGCTCTGTCGTTAGTTAAGTAACCTAACGGGTAATGACGGGACCCCGTGGCGAATGCGGATGGCATAAGAGGACGTTGTATTTTCGTTGTTTTCTGCAATGATAGGTTAATGATGGGACGCATTATCTATAATGCAAAGAAAATAAACCAAAGTTTTAATCGTTGGAACAATTTAAAAGAAACCACTCGGTTAATTTTAAAACAGATATTTTTAAATGCGGAGCCTTAACCACTCCTTTTAAAAGCTATCAGGTTCCTTCGGTTATATCAAGTTCACTACGTTCACGGTTTCGCCAAAACCATTCGTAGCCCTCCGTCATTTCATCTGGGTATTCAGTAGTATTCAAGCTATGTATTTTGACCAACGCCAAGGCATAGTGTTTGGTAGCTGCTGGATATTCATTTGTTGCATAGATAGATGAGTTAGTTTGGGACAGTCGTATGATCATTTTGGCCAACGTCAAGGATATGTACGGATGGGTTCAAATTAACAAGATAATGATGGGTAGAACTTGACATGTGACTTATGATATTTTGACCAACGCCAAGGTCATACGAGCATGGGGCAAAAATGTATATCGGGAATTTCTAAAGAAACTGAAATTTGCAAAGAGATGCATACCATTTTGAGTTTGATGAATGTTGGTAGCATTCCTACAACATTATCAGACGATGATATTTGGATCCCGATCCTACTGTGAGTATATGCTACTTATCAGGATATTCGTCACTTAACGATCAATGCTATAAACCTAGTAGGTGTCCAGAAAGGTGTCAGCGGGGTTACGCCCCCAGAGAAAAGAGGTTATTTAATTAAGGAACTTCGCGAAAGCGTTGGAAAACCTCCCTCGAAGTATCGACACTGGCATGGCTGAACGGTTAAGCAAGTATTGTACGGTGAGAATAGTCCTTGCTAATTCTTCTTTTATGGTTTGAGAAAGGATTCGAGAAACAGTGGGAGCCATCCAGTTTAGATAAATTAAAAACCACTTTAAACCTGCAAGAGCATCATGCTAAAGAGTTTTCTTCTCTCTCTCCTAATTGCAGCGACCTTGAAAATAACTGGACTTAAGTTACTTTTAGAGAAAAATATACTGACAGGGCCAAACTATAAAGATTGGCTGCGGAATGTCAAAATGGCTTTGACCTATGACAAATTGGGGTACGTCCTCACCGCTACGGCACCTGCTGTCCCTGGTCCCAAATCCAGCAATGCGGATAAGGAAATCCGCAAAACCTGGGATTTAGATTGCGCGAAAGCCAAGTGCATCGTGCTTGCCTCGATGAACAATGAACATCAGAGGAGGCACGAGGATATGGAACTAGATACCATATTTCTTCATACAAAGGAACTTTATGGAGAGCAATCTCGTATAGCAAGATACGAGACCTCAAAGAACTTGTTTCGAGCGAGGTTGGCTATCGGGTCATCGGTAGGAGAACATGTCCTAAAGATGATCGGCTATATAGAAGAGCTCGCAGACCTTGGGACGACTTTGGATAATGAGCTCTATACAGACCTTATTCTCCAGTCCCTTCCTTCCACCTACGCCCAGTTTATCCTGAACTTCAACATTCAAAGAAAAGAAGTTGAACTTCCGGAACTCCTGAACATGTTAAGGAGTGCAGAGGGCACCTTGCAGAAACCAAGGGAAACACCCGCTATGTTTGTTGGCGGTTCATCTTCTTCCGGGTCCAAGGCTAGGGCCAAAGGAAGGAAGAAGAAGGCCGCACCCAGACCTAGAGGAGGTGTAAGTAAGGTGGGAGGGAAGGGAAAGAAAAAGTTTGCGGTACCGGTAGTTGGCCAGGATGAGTGCTTCCATTGTCACAGAAAAGGGCACTGGAAGAAGGATTGCAAGGCGTGGAACGCCAAGAACCAGGAACCGAAGCAAGCTATGGCTTCGACTTCAGGTGTGTTTGTAATTGAGAATTGTCTGTCGATCAACTCTACTTCCTGGGTATTGGATACCGGATCAGGATCTCATATTTGCAATTCATTGCAGGCACTGAGAAACCGTAGAGTGCTGAAGGAAGGTGATATGACCCTAAAGGTTGCTAACGGAGCTAGCGTGGGAGCTACGTCCGTCGGGGATTATCATCTAGGATTGACGAGTGGACACATTTTGGTTTTACATAACTGTTATTTTGTACCAAGCTTAACGTGTAATATCATATCAGTTTCCTAGTTATCAAATAAAGGTTATGATTTCACGTTTGTAAGAGATGTTGTCAACATCCACCTTAATCATAGTTTGATTGGGTCCGGTACATTAAATAACGGTATATATGTTTTAAACCAACTCCAAATTTTCAATGTCCAGAACACACTAAAAAGAAAGTCTCCAGATTTAAATAAAGCTTTCTTATGGCATTGTAGACTGGGTCACATCAATGAGAGAAGGTTGACTAAGTTGCATAGAGAAGGATATTTGGACTCGTTCGAATATCAAACTTATGACACTTGTCAATCTTGTCTCAAAGGAAAGATGACAAAGACTCCATTTACTGGACAAGGAGTAAGAGCGAGCGAGCTCTTAGGACTCATACACAGTGATGTATGCGGTCCAATGTCTACACATGCAAGAGGTGGTTTTTCCTATTTCATTACTTTCACGGATGATTACTCAAGATACGGATTCATTTATCTGATGAAACATAAATCCGAGGCTTTTGAGAAATTCCAAGAGTATAAGAATGAAGTAGAAAACCAAACCGGCAAAAGTATCAAGACACTTAGATCTGATCGAGGTGGTGAATACTTGAGTGCCGAGTTCCTAGGTTACCTAAAAGAGAAAGGAATTCTCTCTCAGCTTACTCCTCCATACACTCCACAGCATAATGGTGTATCGGAGAGACGGAATCGAACCCTATTAGATATGGTACGATCCATGATGAGTAATGCTGAGTTACCGCGATCTTTCTGGGGTTATGCGCTAGAATCAGCGGCATATCTTTTGAACATGGTACCTACCAAGACTGTGCCTACCACTCCATATCAGATGTGGAGCGGGAAGAAACCATATCTTCAGTATCTGAAAATATGGGGATGTCCAGCTTTTGTTAAAAAGCAGCATGTGGACAAGCTCGAGACACGATCAGTAAAGTGTAAGTTTGTGGGATATCCAAAGAACTCCAAGGGGTATCTATTCTATTACGCAGAGGAACAAAAGGTGTTTGTTTCTCGTAATGCCCATTTTCTAGAATATCAATTTTTAGAAAAGGAAATAAGTGGGAGCGAAATAGAACTGGAAGAAATTCCAGAACCACAAACTGCTACTGAAAGTTTGGTAGAACCGGAAGTTCAAAAAGAACAGGACATTCCCGCACCCCTCCGCAGGAGTAGTAGGCCGTCTCATCCGCCTGAGAGATACTACGGTTTTCTCATAGATGGGGATAGAGAGGATTGCATCATAGATGATGATGAACCTACTGACTTCCAGCAGGCCATCCAGAGCGGCGACTCGGTACGATGGCTAGATGCAATGCGGACCGAAATGGAGTCTATGTACACCAACAAAGTATGGACTTTGGACTTTGCTCCAGATGGGGTAAAACCCATAGGATGCAAATGGATCTTCAAGAAAAAGATTGGTGTAGATGGACAGGTGGAAACCTATAAGGCTAGACTTGTTGCAAAGGGTTTTCGTCAAAGACCTGGTTTGGACTATGACGAAACTTTTTCTCCAGTGGCTATGCTCAAATCCATTCGGGTCCTTCTTGCTATTGCTGCCTTCCATGATTATGAAATCTGGCAGATGGACGTAAAGACGGCTTTTCTGAATGGAAATTTAGAAGAGAGCGTCTATATGGATCAGCCAGAGGGTTTCAATCAGAGTGGGAGCAGCGGGAAAGTATGCAAGCTGCTTAAGTCCATTTATGGACTAAAGCAGGCATCGCGGAGTTGGAACATCTGTTTTGATGAGACAGTCAAAGAATATGACTTTATCAAAAATCCAGATGAACTGTGCATATATAGTAAAGTTGTAGCCAGAAGTGTCGTATTCCTCGTCTTGTACGTGGATGGCATTCTATTGATAGGAAATGACATTCTTATGCTACAATCTGTCAAAGGATTCTTGTCACACAGGTTCTCCATGAAAGACCTGGGTGATGCCTCTTACATTCTGGGGATCCGGATCTATCGTGATAGATCCAAGAGGATGTTGGGACTTTCGCAGTCCAGGTATATCGACACTGTACTGAAAAGATTCAGTATGGAAGATTCTAAGCGCGGTAATCTACCGGCTTGTTACGGAATCACCCTCTCCAAAGAGATGTCTCCCAAGACTGATTTGGAAAGGGAATGCATGTCTATTATACCCTACGCTTCTGCGGTAGGCTCTATAATGTATGCGATGTTGTGCACCAGACCAGATGTAGCTTACGCACTGAGCGTGGTAAGCCGGTATCAGTCAGACCCAGGGGAGAAGCACTGGATAGCAGTAAAGAACATTCTCAAATACCTGAGAAGGACTAAGGAGATGTTTTTGGTTTACGGCGGAAAAGACCTCAGGTTGGAGGCCTTTGCTGATTCCGGCTTCCAGAGTGATAAGGACGATTCCAAGTCCATGTCGGGTTATGTCTTTACCCTCAATGGAGGGGCGGTGTGCTGGAAGAGCTCCAAGCAGGACACCGTTGCTGACTCGACGATGGAAGCGGAGTATATAGCTGCTTGCGATGCCGCAAAAGAAGCAGTCTGGATGAAGAAGTTCCTAACAGAACTTCAGGTGGTTCCTACCATAGTTGATCCAATACCTCTGTATTGCGACAACAACGGAGCTATAGCTTTAGCGAAGGAACCAAGGTCCCATCAGAAGTCCAGACACATCTTGAGGCGGTATCACCTGATCAGGGAGATCATTGATCGTCAGGAGATCGAGGTTCGGAGAGTTGCATCTGAAGAGAACATTGCTGATCCATTCACGAAGGCCCTACCTCAGATTCAGTTCGAGAGGCTACTCGAGATCATTGGTCTTCGATATGCCAGTACATGGCCCTAGTGCAAGTGGGAGATTGTTAGTGTTTATGCCCTAGAAGGCCATTACTGTATCATACTAGTTTGTATATTACTTAATGGAAGCTTGGGACATTCACATGTATATAACAGTCTTGCTAAACATGGTAGTATGCTACTTGGTTTTTCTATCTTAATATGTGAGTGTACGTATTGATAGAGCTCTTAGGATCTTGCTTGACTACCAGCGTTGTGATGGCAGTCACACTAGTGGGGGCTGGGTAGTCTACAAGCACATCCTTATTCAGGTCCCTGGTCGTTGGATTATCGAGACAGAGCATCGATACTCCGGAGTAGACTAGTGTGTACGCTTCTCATCCCAGTTGGGGAGATGGTTTGTCCCACAGCCGTCAGTACGTCGTACTGGAGATAGTATACAGGTGCTCGTTGGGTTACGGGTACACCGGACAGGACTCACAGGGAACTGTTGGTTGGTTTTATACCAGTCGTCAGTGAACAGTTCCCAGGTGACATGAGTACAGCATAGTCCGCAGACTTGACACTACTACTTCGCCTCGAGTGTGTCCCACTGTTCTTAGATTGCTACCCTACCACGGCTCAAAGGAGTCGTGCAAACAGGTAGCAGTTGGGTGCAGTCCCGAGCACTTGGAGACAGTGGCGGTTAGACAGGATTCGTCTCTCCCGGTATTGGGAGTTGATATCGCGCTGTGTTAGAGAGCCATTATGCAAAGTCCCTGGCCAGGGCAAGCGAGATTTGCTGGTAGGTTCCAGTAGTTTCTCAGGGTGTAATGGGCTTCCCTCCGACACGACTTATACCGCTATTAGGGGACTGACGCTTGCCGCCCCCTAGGCCCGATATGCGATAGTCTTGGACGAACGGACCGGACTGTATGGAGATTGTCACATCAGACTCAGTAGGAGTTCGGATGGGTTCCCTCATCGGCCTTCTTATCGACATCTACCTGGGGACCGTTACGTACAGCTAGTGCCGCTTGCGGTCTATGGTTAAACCCACTGCCAGCATAGTAGTCGAGTCTCTAGAGTCCCACACAGAGAGTTTCCCTACTCCAGGCGAAACGATATAGAGGTCGTATGGTTTTACGACAAGGGTTCGGACGCATACGCGTGTTTACACACGTACGACTTTCGGACAGTTTTTACCAGTCGGCTTTGGTTTAAGCCAGTTACTGGTATCCGGTTATTGGATTTATACAGTCTAAAGTTTTTCCGTATTTTTGCGGAAAGGAGGGGCGTTCTCGTAATTGCGCGAGAAGCTTCTAGAAGGTGGTGACTAAGAAGGTTAAGGTGGCATAAGCAATGAATGTGATTAGTGAGTCATATGGATGATTCATCCATGTCATTAATGCATGATAAATGCTTAATGACTCATGGAGTGAATCATCACTAGATATTATCAAGCACGGTTGCTAAATTCATTTCTTATTCTTTTCTTGATAAAAGAAATGCTTGATATATATTATCATAACTCATTATTCTCACTTCATTATTATCCTCACCTTCTCTCTCCTCAAGCTCTCCCTCTTCAAACCCTAATCCTCCCCTCTCATGTGTTGAGTACAAGGATTATTTAGACTACTTAATCCATAACCCTCTCTATATTTCACCTAGCTTCTTTGATTAGCACTTAGAGAAGTTTAGTTGCCTCAAGTTTAGAGGCTAAGCTTGGAGTAAAGCTCTCGGGTGGATCGTCTACTACTTCGAGAAGGCCGAGGAGGAGGTGGAGTTCGCAAAGACGAAGGACACGATTCGTTAGGTATAATCCCTAAACATAGTAGCATAGAAACTCTATGTTTTAAGTTAGTTATCGTTTAGCTTCGATTCAAGCGGTTAGTCGATATTTGTTCACTAAACAAGTTCGTTTTTGAAAATTCCGCCTCCCCACAAGTACTGGGGTGTTGTACATCGACTTACAGCACGGTCGGGTGGTTGCTTACGCCTCACGACAGCTGAGAAATCACGAGAGGAACTACCCTACGGATGACTTGGAGTTAGCCGCAGTGGTTTTTGCATTAAAGGTCTGGAGGCATTATCTGTTAGGCAAGAAGGTGGAAGTGTACACGGACCACAAGAGTCTGAAATACGTGTTCACTCAGAAGGAACTAAATATGAGGCAGCGCCGATGGCTAGAACTAATGGCGGATTACGACTTGGACCTTCAGTATCATTTAGGAAAAGTAAATGTTGTACCAGATGCTCTCAGTCGCAAGCCAGCGGTCATGATGTTGACCAGTCAGAGGAGCATCATTGAGGATTTTCAGAGACTCGATCTTGAGGTCGTTACACTGAGCGCAATCAGGCAGTTTTGGCAACTACAAGTGTAGTCTTCTCTTGTGGATCGCATCAAGGCTGCGCAAGCGGATGATCCTCGATTGCAAAAGTTCAGAGCGCAGATAGAAGCCGGGCTGAGAATGGACTTTCTCATACATGAAGACGGTTTTCTGAGATTCGGTAGCAGACTCTGCATACCCAAAGGGAATGTTCGAGAGGAGGTACTAGCTGAGGCTCATAGTTCAGCTTATTCTGTGCATCCGGGAAGCACGAAAATGTATCGAGATCTAAAGCAGCACTTTTGGTGGAACGGGATGAAGCGAGAAATTGCGCGGTTTGTATCCAGGTGCTTGGTATGCCAGCAAGTGAAGGCGGAACATCAGAGGACAGCGGGACTGTTACAACCGCTTCCGATATCAGAATGGAAGTGGGAGCACATTACTATGGATTTCGTGACGGCCTTACCACGGAGCCCTAGGGGCAACAACGCCGTTTGGGTCATCGTCGACCGCCTCACGAAAGCTGCACACTTTATACCCTTCCAGGTGGGACAGTCGACAGAGTCACATGCGGAGAGATACATGCAGGAGATAGTGCGACTTCACGGAGTTCCGGTCAGTATTGTGTCAGATCGAGACACCAGATTTGGTTCTCACTTTTGGAGGAGCTTGCAGGAGTGTTTGGGTACCCGCCTCAAGTTCAATACAGCGTATCATCCACAGACGGACGGACAATCCGAGCGTACGATTCAGACGCTCGAGGACAAGTTGAGAGATTGTATGTTGGATTTCCAGGGTTCTTGGGAGGATCATCTGCATCTAGTTGAGTTTTCTTATAACAACAGTTACTAGGCTAGCATCCAGATGGCCCCTTTCGAAGCACTTTACGGGCGTAAATGTCGATCCCCGTTTGTTGGGATGATGTGGGCGAACGAAGATTACTGGTCCCCGAACTCATTGTGCAGACGGTAGACAAAGTCCAAATGATCAGACAGCGCATTAAGACGGCCCAGGATCGACAGAAGAGTTGGGCGGATGCCAGCAGAAGAGCACTAGAATTTGAAATCGGAGATCACGTATTCCTGAAGATTTCCCCTACCCGCGGAGTTATCAGGTTCGGAGGTCGCGGGAAACTCAGTCCCCATTTCATCGGACCTTTCGAGGTGCTAGAGCGAGTAGAAGAGGTGGCCTATCGACTTGCCTTGCCTCCGTCGCTAGCCGGTGTGCACAATACCTTCCACGTATCTCAGTTGCGGCGTTATGTTCGGAATGAGAGCCATGTTCTGGACCATTCGGAGTTAGCCCTGGGCACTGACCTGTCTTACGAGGAGCAGCCCACCACTATCTTCGACCGCAGAGAGAAGGTATTGAAGAATAAAGTCATTCCGTTAGTCCGAGTGTCTTGGGGCGGTCGTTCCCCAGGAGAATCTACCTGAGAGCGTGAGAAAGATATCCGTGCACGTTTTCCACATCTATTTGTTTAGTGTTGTTGTTTCGTTGCCCCTTTTTAAATTTCGAGGACACAATTTTTGTATAGAGGGTATGATGTAAATTCCCGGTTCCGTCAATAAAATTTCTATAATTTTTCCATAATACTTCTCCAAGTCCCCTTGAATGTTTTCTATTTTTCTCCGCATGTTGTATGCATTGAGATGCTTAGGTTTCAAATAATAAAACTTCTCTAAACAAAACAACAATAAAGCCCAGAGAAAAAAAAACTAAATAAATAAATAAACCCAATTCTCGGCCCAACACCCTTTTCCTAGCCCATGCACTTACCTCGCCCGACCCGGCTCGTGCCCAAACCCGACCCGACACACTCTCTTCCCCACTCGCCCATTCATTTTTCCCGCTCCTTTTCACTGCGCCCCCACGTCGTCGCCGCTCACCCCACGCCCCGTTCCTCGTCGCCCCACGACCCCACGCCTCTACCCACGATCACGCGCACGCCGCTCACCCGTCTCGACCTCGTCTCTCTAACTCTCTCCTCCCCCTCACTCCCGTTCTCCCTCTCTCTCTTTCCCCATTTTCTCCCGCTCCCCCTCTCTCGAACCCACACCCATGCCGCGCTCGCCCGTGCCCGCCGGCATCTCCCTCTGCATCACCTGAGCTTCGACGTTGCAGCCACTCGAGCTCCTCAACCCTCCTCGACGCCAACAGAGCCCCTCCCCCTAAGCAACTCCGACGACGATACCCAACACCGCCCTCACCTCCTTCCTGCACCGCCGACCTCGCCTTCATCACCTCGCCACCGCGACCACCTCGACCGTCTCCGACCACTACGACCCAACCTTTCACCACCTCCATCACCGAGCTCCTCAACCCTCCTCGACATCACCCCCACCTTGCAACCCTCACCGGCACCTCGCTGCTATCGCCTGAGCTGCAGCCTGAGCCACCGCCGTTGACTTCCCCACGACACTCCTCACTCCAAGCCGAGCCAAGCTACCTTTCCCTTGAACCAAGCTCGTAGCCGCAGCAGCCATCTCCAAGCTCGAGCCGAGGCCGCGAACCCTAGCCGCGCCGTTCGTGGCACGATCTTGCCGTTGCCGCTGCCGTGCATCGTCAACACGTCATCAGGAAAGTGTACTACTTGCTTCATGCTAAAGTTTATCTATTATAATTCTTAATACCGATGAATTCCGTAAATACTTTCATGTGAATCAATAATATGTAAGTGTTTGATGCCAAACCCGAGGGGAAAACCCCCGTTAAATTGACGGAAACTGATCACATAGGTTGGCCCGTATAGTAATGAACATTGTGTTATAATTTGGCTGAAAAATACAGTCGTTGCTGACGTGATCGGTCATTCCCATTTAAGCCGTTAAAACTGAAATTTTTCTCGTACCTGAAATTTGTAAAAATCACAGTTAATTGATTATAAATTGTAATGTTGCGTTTAAGGGCTTAAATCGAAGCCGACTCGACGAACTAGAACCCCATAAGAGTGTTAATCTGATCCTATGCTAAAAAGATGATGGAAACTGGTTCAGAATGCGGCTCTGGATTGCAGTCCAGAGCAGCACTGGCTGTTGATTCTCATTTTGTAATGCTTACACTCTGTTGTACGAACATGTTATAATGCGGAACCCTATACCATAGAAAAGATGAAACAGTTAGCTAACTAATGAAAATAATTTCATCCCTTTCCACTGTCGTTTACTATTTAAACTATAATTTAGATTAACAGGATGTATAGTGGTCCCAGACAGGGACAGAACTTATATCCCATTATTGTACAGTACATAACTTCTGACGTAGAGGTGAGATTAAAAATATGTCTAGTGTGTTGGAAACCTAATTGATAATCCTAAATTTTGTTCAACTATAGCGTCGCCTAATTTTGATCCCAACAGGGTGAAAATTGTGTTGCGATATGGACATTCAATTCAGAAACTGAATTTCCAGCAGCGAACACTTAAAATGAAATGGCTGTAACTTGCAAACCCGAAATCCGATAGTCCTGAAATTAATTTTTTTGAACTTCCGACTGAGTTTACTTGTTACCACCTTTGTATCGTTTTACTGAATTTTGAATGTATGATTTAAGGCAATTTTTATAAGTTCATAAGATGCATGATAGCCCGTATTACACACGATTTGTTTAACTGCATAAATGCAAATATTTTACCCGACTGCCATAGTTCTAGTGATAGTGCGTGTTATTATTCAGTGCACAATGCATTGTCGTGCGTGAATGGTATCGGTTTAGGAGTGTCAAGTATGCCAGTGAAAAGTGAATGATTCGTGACAGTGAACAATACAATGAACAGTGACTAAAACCGTGTTATTGGTGTGTACTTGTACACGACTAGACCATACTCATAAATAGTGTAAATCTGGATAAAAAGGGGGAAATCGAAGTGGAAAGAGAATTATATTTAGCGAGAACAGTGATTTACACGATGATCATTCGAACAACGACTCTTATATATGTTAGGTTAGGCCTAGCGGTCCGGCTGACAGGGTTATGTCCAGGGCGATAGCGGGCTGTAGTCTCGGGTATGTACGAGACCCTCGTTAAACATGATCCTTCTTTCCACAACTCAATTTCAAAGATGACTGATAGGGACACGGATCATACGCTGCATTAGCTAGTGACATATTGACTATCTGTATTTTATCTCCACTGTTATTACCTTCATTTTCTTGTTTCTTATTACTATTATAATATTGTTATTATGTCGTTCTGACGACCTGAGTATGCATGCTCAGAACTTGAGGAAGAACCAGTACAGGAGTCGGACTTGCCCTTTGAGCTTGCAGAGATTTAGATGGGAGTACCTCCTTACCTTTACTGCTTTCTCTGAAGAAACCTTGTATTCGCACTCGGTTAGTAGTTCTTTTCCTTGTTTTGTTGTAAATTGTGAACCATGAAAGTTGATGTAATAATTAGTGATGTATTTCCTTTACTTCTGTGCTGTGTTTACTGATTACCATGTAATGCTAGAAGCCGAAGTGTGACTACGGCGGGATTATTCCTTAACCGTAGGAGCATGGCTGGCCTAGTCATCCCTCGTTTTCCGTATTTTGGGAAGCAGGGCGTGACACATATACATACATGCATTTGTTAATGACCATATGATACGATATGGTCACATCTACATCCGATCCGTATCCGATTGATGAGAATGTATACAAAAGTAATGGTGAAAGTGTCGATTCCAATTTTTCAAAAGATATCTGAACCTCGTATAATTTTCCATGCATGTATTCAGACAAAGTAATAGTGGAAGGACGTATCCGATCGATGAGAACATATACAAAGCAATAATGATAGTGTTGACAACTTTTCAAAATACATCGGAGCTTCATCTAATTTTCCATGCATGTATATATATACAAATTAATAATGGACTGATTGATTGTAATTTTCAAAAGATATCAAAGATCTTATCTAATTTTTCATTCACATATGTCCAAGAAGAAAATACTTTCCATAGATATTACGGTACAATTTAAATTGAATAGTGATAAATTGTATGAAATAAATACAGATAATTCATAAAGCCTACTAAGCATAACTCCAAAATCTCAACTATGGGCATGTTTGCTTGCACGGAAGTAACATGAAAGTATCGGAAATAAGTGTACTTCAAGTACTTCGGTTGTTTATTTATGCGGAAATAGAGCTTGGAAGTTACTTCAAGATGGTGATGTGGATCCTATATGACATGGTTACTTTCAAAATTTCCTTCCCCTCAATTTGGATGGGATGTAACCATGGAGTACAAGGAACAAGAAAAATAATTAATTATTCAATGCTTCTCTTTATTACTTTCAATGGATAATAATTTGTTGCTATTAAAAAAGTAATTTTTTTTTGTTATGCTTATAAAAGAAATATAGGAAGTTGTTTCATTTTTTTACTTCTATCTTCAAAAAATATAAAAACAAACGCCAGAAGTGAGATTTAAGTTTACTTCCATTACATATTTTTTGGAAGCTACTTCAAGATTATTTCCGGCATTTCTGTTACTTTCGGACAACCAAACGGACCATATGTCATGTTTGACATTGATTTTAAAGTTGAGAAAAATTTATTTATCTTTGAGATAACCGGAGATTACAAAATTCCAATCCAACCAACACTTTTATACCGTAAACTCCAGATTTTTTGAAGAAAACATTTATTTTGGATTTTACATAACTCCAAAGCAACATTTTAAAGTTAGGAAATCTCAAGATCCAAATACCCATCAAAATTAAGATTTTAAAATGGAACTAGGTTCTAATAAGCTAGAGTTTGTATACACTCTATCTCTATTTAAAAATATACTTTAGTTTAAACTCCAGTTCCCTAACTCGTATCCAAACATGGCCTAAAAAGAAACTGAAGGGGTATTGATGCTACTTGCAAGTACTCCCGTGCCATGCACGGGCCCGAGAAGTTGCCCAAAAATTATGTTATCGCATAAATGACTGAATTTTAACTAAATTTTATTGCAGACATATCTTTCAAACCTAACCTAAATCGAGTCCCTTTCCAAACAATTTAGAAAATTTCTTTATTTTCTTTCAAAATAATTCCAGAAAAGTATCCGTCTTTACACATTTCTACCTATTGCATGTATTCAAAGGATGACAAATTGCATTCGAAAATTCATGCCATCATTACAACTGCATTTGAAATTTTAAAAGATTTTCTCCGGAATTTTCTTTCCATCATATCATTGATTGCTCTCGACCTCCGTCTTTCTTCAGACGACGGTTATCTTCACTCATCATATATTCTTCTCATGCTAATTTTCTTATTATATAATTCAACTCATTGCTTTTAATATATATTTCATAATCTTATTAGTATCCAATCTATAATATATAGATTTTCATTACTTATAACTATCCATATACATGCATACATTCGTTAATGACCACATGATACAATATGGTAACATCTACATCCGATTGATGAGAATGTATACAAAAGTAATGGTGAAAATGTTGATTCCAATTTTTCAAAAGATATATGAACCGCGTATAATTTTCCATGCATGTATTCAGACAAAGTAATAGTGGAAGGACGTATCCGATCGATGAGAACGTATACAAAGCAATAATGAAACTGTTGACAACTTTTCAAAATACATCGGAGCTTCATCTAATTTTTCATCTAATTTTCCATGCATGAACATATATACAAATTAATAATGGACCGATTGATTGCAATTTTCAAAAGATATCAAATATCTTATCTAATTTTCCATTCACATATGTCCAAGGAGAAAATACTTTACATAGATGTTACGGTACAATTTAAATTGAATAGTGATAAATTGTATGAAAATAAATACTGATAATTCATCAAAAAATTATTGCATAAATATGAAGCTAAGCCTTAAAAGGGCCAAATGCATATTAACTTAAATTATAGGAGGAGGAGGATTAATTTCCTGCGATAAGGGGCTAATTTTTTTTTTAAACTAAGGTTGTGGAACTAATTTTTCTTGCATGAAGACAATAGAAAGGTTTGATAACATTTTAAGTTGAGGGCAAAATAGTAATTAAATTGAATGTAAAGGGTAAAATGGTAAAAAAAAAGCTTGAATCAAGCGTAAAAGCCTGAAGTAGGGATTTATTTCTTTACTATTATAACTAGAACCCCTAAATGATATCATTAATCAATAAAATAGAAAAATAGAAAAAATGATAAAATTCCAATAGCCAAACTAGAAAATTAGAGATGTACGTCTCATCCACAAAGACAAAAATAAGAAAATGGAAAGTCAACCATCATTTCTCTCTCCCATGCATTACACATTCTCTCTCATGTTCAAAATCCAAAAAAAGATATCCCTTACAGATTTATACATAAGTATTTATATATCTGTTATTTTGTATAACCCATAAATTTCTCGCTTTTAATATTACCATTAACCGCATTCATTAAATCTAAATTTAGAAAAAAAAATATAAATATCTTTAGAAATTTTCATGTAATGCCCATGATAAAAAAATTTACACCCTTAGCGCATGTTGTTCAAACTATACACACGTGTATCGCACGTGCAAAATACTAATAATATATAATGGCCTGCATCGTGATGGATACATATTCTCTCTGTCATTTTGTTGCCATCTGAACCCAGCTAATCCCTAAATTCCTTCCTAACAGCGGTTGGGTGCCACAATGGGCTCTACACATGGACCAATGACCAAATTTCAACATCACTTGCATATGATATTTCTTATAAACTATTTAAAACCTTTTTCTCTCTCTTCTATCTTTTTGTGTGATCTTCACTTTTGATATTTATTCAAATTCAAATGACCAAACACTTTGATACACCAAGTTCTGCTAAGGTGTGGATCTTGTTCGTCAATTGATTGGAAATGTATATAACGTTCTATTATGAAAACTCTTGATTTGGCAGCCGTCCAGCATAAAGAAACTCATCACATAAAAATTGATAATGTATAATCACGAAGAAACAGTGATATCGCCCCTAAAATCAATATTCATAAAATTTAGGGTAAATTGTCAAAAAAAAACCAAGCGCTTTTTCCCATTGTCAAAAACCCCTTGGGATTTAAATGGTGGTCAAAACCCCCCGAAAATGCTTTTAATTGTCAAGAAACTGCTTACCTGTTTGCATGTTATATCTAGTTTCCTGCAATATCTAATCGGTTGCCAGCGATACCTAAGCAATTGCCTGTCATATCTAAGCTGTTCCATGCCATATCTAAACTGTTCCATGCGATATCTAAATAATTTATATGAATTTGTTAAATATAGCAGGCTATTATGCAGATACTGCATGAAAATTTTCCGGTGTGTTTTTGACTGCTGCTTTGGAGCAAGGGGTTTTTGATAGCGGGAAAAAGTGCTTGGTTTTTTTTTGGACAATTTACCCATATAAAAATCTAAAATTCATTTTCATGACCGCATAATTCTTTCAATGATAAGACATGTTTATTTGCACGGAAGTAATATGGAATTACCGGATGTAGGTTTATTTCTGATACTTCGGTTGTTTGTTTTGACGGAAATAGAGTTTGAAAGTTACTTCATAGTGATGAGGTGAATCCTATATGGCATAACTACTTTCAGAATTTTCTTTCTATCATTTTGGATGGAAATTAACCATGCAGAACAAGAAGTAAGAAAAATAATAAATTATTTAATCTTTTTCTTTTTTACTTCCATAAAGTAATGACATATTACTGTTAAAAAAGTACTTTTTATGTTTGTTTTCTTTATAAAGTAAACCTAGAAAATTGTTTCATATTTTCCCATTTTTTTCGAAAAATATACAAACAAACATTAGAACTAAAATTTAAATTCAACTTTAATGACAATTTTTTTGAAGGCTACTCCATTTTTGCTCTTTGCTCTTTGCTCTCGGTTCTTCCCAGACAACCTAACATGTCCATAGCTAAATGGTGCAATATAAGTAGTCAACGTCACAAAAACCTTTGACACCAGAGGCAAGGGAGTTGTCCAAAAGGCCCAATCACTTGCAAGCGATATCTTTTTATTTTAATTCAGAGCATCTCTCTCTCTCGTCTCTTCTTCTTCTTCTTCTTGTAGCTTAATTTCTTCATCTCCTTCACTTTGATGGGCAACCGGGACTCTACAGGAAACTCCAGCTCCACTTTAACGGTGAGTCCTTGATGTTATGCTCTCCTCTTATTTACTTTCATTTGCTTTTTTTAATCTTAGATATGAGTTATTTAATGAGTCTAATCAATAGAGAAGAAAGAGATGGAAGAAAATCAGAACCCATCAAAAATAAATGCTTGGTTCAATACTTTATACTAATTTCTGTGCTGACCCATTTGGGAATATGGATTTAAATTGGAGCCGATGGCCACTTGTGTGGTTCTAATGATTAAATACTGCAAATTTACATTCTTTTCAAAAAAAAATTCTATATGTTCTCTTCGGTACAAACGGAATTTCTGGGCATGTTTGTTTGGCATGAAATATTGTAGAAGTAACCGAAGTACGCCTACTTCCAGCACTTGAGGTGTTTGTTTTGAGAGAAAAATGACTTGGGAGTTTCCTTCAAGGGATGATCTATGTGTATATTGTGTAGCATGCTTACTTCCAAAATTTTCTTTTCATCGGAAGAAATTAAGTATCAAGATAAAGAATTACTTGTTTATTGCTTCTCTTTATTCTTCCAAAAAAACATTAACTTATTACTATTAAAAAATAGCATTTTTTGTTTGTTTTGCTCATGAAATAAACATAAGCCGCTTCATTATTTACTTCCATATTTAAAAAAAAATTCACGGACAAATACTAGTGACAAAGTTGTATGTCTACTTCCATGGCAACGTTTTGGAAACTACTTCCAGCTCTTTCGGTACTTTCGGCCATCCAAACAGGCCTAAAATGTAGGAAATAGATGCCTCACTGCACCGAAAGATGTGAAGAAAGAGTAATCACGGAGTAAACTTGCTCTGTTTTTCATAGTAAATTGCATCTACACATTATCTTATCTACTTTTTACAATAAAAAGATACTGTATTTAGTAGCTTTAATTCCTTAGGTGTTTTTTTTTTCATTCCAAAATTTATGATCATTTGGTCATTCATTCCTTCCCTTTCTTAAGATTAAGTTGATTGTGATTCGTTTGATTGATCTATAGATTGATCATTTTCTTTGATAATGTCATTTGATCGATTTCTGCCATGGATTTGGTCAACCGACTTTCATTTAATCGATCCCTGGAGTTGTTCTTGCCGTTTGTACAAGAGACTAGAAGTTTAAATTCGCCTTGCTAGATGCATCACAAATTATTTTGTTGAAACTTCTTGTTACTTTTCCAGTAGAATATATTTGTAGCTGAAGTCTTTTACATTCAGATTCTATGTATTACGGTGAGTTTAAAGAGAGATGCTATAATTATGTATATAACTGAAATTAAGTTTTAAATAATAAGTTTTTTTTATCAAAATTTTCTATATAGGATAAAATAAGTAAACATATACAGCGAAATTCATTTAATGCTCTAGTTAGGAAAAAACAATTTAATTTATAGTAAATGGTGCAACCGTAAGTAGTAAAATTATGTTGGTTGTCAATTTAATTAAGGAGATAGTCCTTAATAGAATCTATCATCATTAGCGTCGCTAATGATGATCCATGCTATAAATAAATGGTCCATGCTATAAATAAAAACTGCATATTGGAATAGAATTGAAGGTTGGTACATATTCCTGATTATGATTTCACTTTGCTGCGAGTCAACGAAACGCCCCTATCATCATTAGCGTCGCTAATGAGCTCACCTCGATACGGAAAATGCTTGCAGGATTGAAACTGCACTGATTAGAGTTGACAAATTCCAGAAACACTACCTCTAACACTTATGTGTGCTTTTTAAAAGTTAAGGCAGGAAATATAATTTTATTCTTTGTTATTAAGAACAAAGACTGTTAACACACACACACGTTTTCTCATAGGATTTGTTTATATTTCAATCAAAAATACAACAATAGAACACTTAAGAGTATTCCTTTCTGCCATCATGCCTTTAAAGCTGTGAGTGACTTCCCATTTTATTTAGAAAAGAATTTATCCACAAATTCAAATCTGAATGCTCAACAAAGCTACAATAATTTCTTAGCAAGAATTAATGCAAGTTGTGAAAATTCTATCCTGATAAATGTTACCCGGAACGCGGAACGTCTCAGTTAGGGGAACGAAAACGGGAACGTGGAGCGTCGCTTCTTATGGAACGATCGTTGTAAATCATAAATTGCTAATAGTTTAGCAATTTATGGTAACTCAAATCCTGATAGACTCAATGGAATGTACTTTTAACTGTATACCGTTCTCTGTTCTGAAACAAATTTAGGCATATTTTCAGAGAGACCAAAAACTGACACTGCATGTTTTGGCTCTACTGATGCACACGTCAATAAAAGAAACCGATTCTTCTATAGCTTCCAAAAATCGCATCTCATATCATTGTCTCTATCAACAGTTTTCATGTTTCAATCTCTCTAAAAATTGATTCCTCACTCTTCTTCTTTTCACCACAGCTCAAGAAGGCATCCCAGGAACAAGTTGATCGTCCTCATCTTCAACAATCGCTGCTAACCAAAACGATGCGTCGAAACTGGAGGTGGTGGTTCTCCGTTTCTTTCAACATCGTGCTTCTCCTCTTCGGCCAAACCGCCGCAACGCTTCTGAATAGATACTACTATGATCAAGGAGGCAATAGCAAGTGGATAGAAACAATCACATTCTCTGCCGCTTTCCCGGTTCTTTACATTCCCTTGATTTTCTTTTCGAATTTATCCTCGCCTTCGACTTATAAGCCTCCATTTCTCACCCTTTCGCTTACTTATATCGCTCTAGGCCTTATCACTGTAGCGGATAGCCTTATGTACTCCTATGCCCTATTATACCTTTCCGTGTCGACTTACTCTCTTGTTTGTGCCACTCAGCTTGCGTTCAATGCGATCTTTTCTTACTTTATAAATTCAGAGAAATTTACGCATCTTACTCTTAACTCTGTCATCCTCCTCACTTTCTCCGCTGCTATCGTTGGGCTTCGCCATGGATCGGATTCTGCCTATGTGGATCCTAAAAAGGGTACGTGGAACTTGATCTCCGGAAACCAATTTGAGCAAAACATTTTTTATTAAAAATATATATATTTTATCCTTAGTTATAAAGTATCATTGTTGCCATGTACAGCATCTATATATCTAATCATCTATCCATGAAAATTAATAGAGTTGGTTGTGGAGCCTATTTTATTTTATAAATCTCTTAAAATTTATAGCTAGAAAATAACTTTGTGTCGTTAGATCTTGAAATATTATTAATTCACTTGCAGTCCCTCTCGGTTTCATCCTCACACTCGCTGCCTCCGCGACCTACTCCCTTGTCCTCTCCCTGATGGAGCTCGCCTTCGACAAAGTCGTCAAGAGCCACAACTTCTCTGCCGTGCTCAACATGCAGATATACACGGCTCTCGTCTCAACAATCGCAGCATTTACAGGACTGTTCGCTAGCGGGGAGTACAAAAACCTAAAAGACGAGATCGACAATTACAAGAAGGGGAGAATAGGGTGGGCGATGATCGTCGTGTGGAGCTCAGTGGCTTGGCAAGTTACAAATGTAGGACTTGTAGGGTTGATATTTGAGGCCAGCTCGCTGTTTTCGAATGTGATTAGTACATTAGGGACACCGATGGTTCCTTTGTTTGCGGTGATTTTGTTCGGGGATAAAATGGATGGCATGAAGGTCATATCTTTGTTGCTGGCCTTGTGGGGATTTGTTTCTTATTTCTATCAGCAATATATTGATTACAAGTTTGAGAAGAAAGGAGTGAATATTGAAGGTGAAGATGAGATTGTAGGGAGTGAAGAAAATTGAGAGGAGAAATTGTTTGTGTAGTGTGAAATTTTTGTGAAGGCAATGTGAAGAATGTTGCCTAGTGTATAACTCCAAAAATAAGGTTCAAGTGATGAAAGAATTTGGTAAGCCAATAATATATTATGGATGTTAAAAGGGCATGTTTTCTCGTTGAATGCTAATGCAGCCATGTAAATTTGTTCGAGAAATTATTCTGTGTGCAAGTTGTAATACATCCAGGGGGAGAGAGAAAGGGAGCAGAATTTCGGATAGCCTTGAGCAGTTTATGGGACCCGTATTTTAATTTCTTTTCTCTCTTGTCCAGACTTATACGACCGGCATATGGACTAAGTTTCCTATGGAGGCGGGAAAATGTCATGGAAAGAAACAAAATCGAGCCTTCCAGATTTGTTCGGTTGCATCGTGCTTGTCTTGTTTATGCATCTAATATGTATATAGGGAATCGGTTGCATCGTGCTTGTCTTGTTTATGTATCTAATATGTATATAGGGAAAACGGGGCATGCGGTGACCCTCCCTGTACTGCTCGCACCTATCGGTGTGGGCCCCAAGAGCCTATATGCAAAAAGACCGTGGGTGTGGGTGTGGGTGTGGGTGTGGGCAGGGAGGGGCCTGCACTATCCCTGCAGGCCCTATCCCTCTGTGTACGTACCTCTATTTTATTATCACCTGGAGGGTGGAGGTCCATGTGTGCTTTTCTCCTTATTTTCAACTTTTTTTCGTATAAAAAACTATAATTTTCTCCAAACTATAAAGTGGCCCTCAACAATGTGTCATCATCCTCACCTATGCTAGAACACATGTAAAAATTTTGGATACTTTTTTACGCAGGACACTAAAATTAGAGCTAATCTGACATTTAAGTCCTGATGTCTCAACTTTTATTGGTAATATTCAAAGCTAGTAAAAGCATGTCAAGTTAGCACATCCAGCCATTTGTTATCATTAGGCTATCGAAGTATTCAGTTTACTGCTTAGCTTTTTTGATGTTATCTTCTTCTCTTTCCCTCGCTTTCGTGATCGAGATTTTGATTCAATGGTCTAATTCTGATTCAATGGATCGTACTTTCTATAAGACAAAATCTGACATGTGTGTTTACTTGGGTTCATATATTGGATCCAAGCCTATCTATAAGATATAAGATGAGAAAACGGAGTATAAAATGGCCCTGTAGGAAATTCCTACATCGACGGATGCCATAACACAATATCATCCCTTAATCCATATGCATGATTATCTTGCAACCTTGTGCATTAATTGCACTTGAATTTAAAAAGGTAAAATGAGAGGAACGCATGAATAGTGTATTGGCATGTGTCCCACCATTATAGGAAAAGACTGCAGTGACACTTTATACTCTGCATCCTCCTATAAGAGAAACGGTAGTCTAACTCAAATTTGTTTATAAGCAGTGGGGTCTGTTTGGATTTGGTTCGATTCAAGACTAAGCGTCGTTCATGCTTGAAAGCCGATTGATCACTCGAGTCTATGGGCATAAGAGAGGAATAGAAGAAAAACGAAAAAAGAGATTTTTTTATAGATCTAGGCCCTTCTAGACAAGCGACTATCTGTAAATTCAAAATGTAAAGTATTTTTTATGAAATTCCCAAATAAAAAGCTGGCTAAATTATACTAAAACGCCATGAGTTATCATGTTTTTTTTCACTAAAATACCTTAGGTGACGTTTTTAATGGTATTTTAGTGGAATAAATCTTTTAAAAACCATAGCTGAAGGTATTTTACTGTAAGAAAAAATTATAAGGTATTTTAGTGAAAATACTTGATAGTTGAGGTTATTTTACTGTAATTTATCCTAAAATGTAAAAGCGAAGTCATCATCAATGCTCGAATCCAGTCCCTTCCTCACTCCACAGGCTTTCTCTCTCCTCTTTCGATCGTCGGCGAAATGGCGATCTTCTCCTCGCTGCCAAATCTCCGACGATCTCTCTCCTCCTCTTTGCTCCGCAGGCTAACGCAGCAGCACGAGGCGGCGACGAGTTGGCGGCGATTCACGACCTGCGAGGGTTCGAGGCCCACCATCATCCACAAGCGGAGCCTCGACATCCTCCACGATCCTTGGTTCAATAAGGTTCGAGTTCTATGATCTGAAGTAACCTAAAGTTTGTAACTTTTTGATGATTGAGTGTTCAAAGTTGGTGTCTTGGTTTGATTTCGGGGGGATTAATTAGGGCACAGCCTTCTCGATGACGGAGAGGGATCGGTTGGACTTGCGTGGGCTTCTGCCTCCCAATGTTATGTCTCCTCAGCAGCAGATTGATCGTTTTAGTAAGTTTTTGGTCTTTGATGTGAATTCAATTTGCAGTAGAAATTCATCTCAACTTTGGTGATTGAATGCAGCAGTTCAATTTGATAGTTTTATGCGGTGACCGAGTAATTACAACCAGTTAAAGGGTTTTTTTTGAAATATTATAAATTTAAAATTAAATTATTAAAATAGGGTGGGGGAAATTTTATTTAGGGTTTTTTTTTTTAAAATATTATTAATTTAAATTTAAATTAGTAAAACAGGGGGGGATAAATTAAAATTATGGGAATAGGGTGGTTTCGAACCACCCTATGCCCCACCCCACCCCCCTCAGTATAGGGGGCGGGTTCTGAGAACCCGCCCTCTATACAATAGTATAGGGGGCGGGTTCTCAGAACCCGCCCTCTATACAATAGTATAGGGGGCGGGTTCTGAGAACCCGCCCCCTTATTTTTTAAAAAAATATTAATTTAATTATTAATCGAATTATAATTATAATTATTATCATAATATTATTATTATAATTATAATTATAATTATAATTCATAAAAATAGAATAAAATTAAATAGACGAAAAAAAACATTTAAATTAAATAATAAAATTTCACTATATCAATGTTTTTTACAGAATGAATCCGTCAAAATGTACAATTCCAAAAAATCCTATCTATTTGTAAAATCTAAATGCTATTTTTTTCCTTTCCGTTTTCCTTTATGATATCCGAGAAGGCTTGACATAAGCCTATGCCTCCTGGGATGACTGGAGGAACCACCTGTTTCTTGGATAGATGGCGGCGGCGGCGTCGGCGTCTGTTCTGCTGCTTCGGGTTCGGGTTCTGTTTCAGCTTCGTCTTCAGCAACGTCTTGGACAGGCTGTTGATCCACAAATCCTGAACCTGAATGTGGGACAGGTGTCGGATATGTGTTGCTTCCCAACAAATTTCCGTAGGACGCTAAATCTGAAGCCCAATTGGGCAGTTGTAGCGAAGAACTTGTACCGGTTCCATGAGGCTGATTTTGCACAAAAGCTTGGCCCCATGGCTGCTCAAATCCTGACCCCCAAGGGTGCTGTTGTTGCGCTAAATCTAACCCCCAAGACGGTTGTTCTGCAAAACCTGATCCCCAAGTCTGTTGTTGTTGCGCCTGTCCGGTATGCCAGGGTTGCTGTTGACGGTATGGTGATCCAAACCACTGATCCAGCTGCGCTGGATCTCCTTGATGCTGCGGCTCTGGTGCCGGGTCATACTGCGGCTGCGGTGCCGGGTCATACTGCCGCTGCGTTGCCGGTTCATACTGCGGCTCCGGTGCCGGCTGATACCGCGGCTCCGGTGCCGGCGATAAATGTTGAGAAATACCATGTGAACCAAGTACACCACCAATAAATTGGTCGAGATTTGAAAATTGAGTCTGAGATCCCGGACCAGCATCAGTCGGGTATGGTTCCTGCACCATTGTTTGTACGAGATGCAACCCACGAACCTGTCGTTACATTAGAAATAAGAAATAAGTATTGACTCATACCGGCGGATGTTAAAAAGTAATATGATATAAAGAGGGCGGCTTACCAAATCTCGTTCCATGTGTCCTCTAGGCTCGTACCGCGAGATGTTTGGGAAGTCTTTGGGAGGAGCAGAAAGATATCTTATGGTGACACGCTTATACCACTGTAGATATACTTTGGTAGCGTCGGTAGCTGTGTGGTCACCTATTTGCTGTAAGGCAATACTATGCTGCCTATCCTCCCATCTCAGCAAATACTGATGATGATGCTCCCTCCAATCACGCTCCGTATTTCCTCCTCGCATGTCTCCCTCTACTGTCGTAGGCGAAGGCGGCGGGACAGGAATATGTTGCAATCTATCAAACTGCCGCAGTACCCTATCTGGGAGGTGCATAACAACAACATTGATGCAGAGGAGTGGGCATCGAGCCCGCCAAACCGGCTCTCCTTCGAGACAGATGCCGGGTAAGTTTTGTAGACGATCTGCTGTATAAGGCGTCCACAGAAACTGCGCAAATAACATAGTAAAAAAATTGTGATTTAGGTATTTTCAAAATTGTAAAACAAATTAAATTACCCAAATTATGATTACCTGAGCCGCCTCCATGCGATCTAACTCATCTCTATAGTACCTAAGCACTCGACGAGGAGCCTTATACGCTTTCTTCCCATTCCACCAGCAGCCGAGCGGCTTTCCGGGGTTATCCAAGCCAGTTATTTTAATAGTATCTGGTCTTCCTATATACATATGCTCCCACGACCAGATCTAAAAAAAAGTTTTAGATTATAAGAGAGAAAACCAATATTGCAAAATTCTAGCTGTGAAAAATAAAGAATTTACCTGAAGTAATGTGCTGCATCCACAAATTTTATTCTTCTTAGGAGCACATGCTTTGTCGAGTTCCTTATAGAGAAAGGCCAGGACCCCTGCTCCCCAAGCATATTGGCCACAGACATCAAAATCCGCTAGGAAGCCAAGGTATAACGGATGGACATGCGTTGCTGATTGGTCCGGCATCAACCAAGAACCGATCATGTACAGAATGTAGGCACGTGCATGTCTATCCAAAACTTCATCGGTGGCTTCATCAGGGATATTACTGAATGTATCTCTTAACCAGTTCAGATTGATTTTATACCCCTTACTGTGGCCTCCTGGTGCCTGATATTAGTATTTTTTTAAATGTTAAAGCTAGAAATAATGTAAAATATAAAATAGGTACACTAAATAGGGAAAGCAGAATGATATTGTTTACCTGTCCGAGAGCAGACTCGGCATATGTATCCCAGTATGGGTGGTCGGTATCTGGACCAACAATTTTTCCTCCGACCAACCCAAGCCCATTAACCCGTAAACCGAGTAAGAGGCCAATATCCTGGAGTGTGATTGTGGCCTCACCCCATCTTAGATGAAAGGTGTGGGTCTCTTTTCTCCAACGTTCGACCAGAGAGGTGACGAGAGCGTGGTCGATTTGGATATGTCGAATCAACGACGCTTCATAAAATCCGGCCCGTCTAAGCCGTTGGTTTATTCTTTGGTCGCTAACTACCCATTTGTCGGAGCTATGCGTGACGACGGTGAGATTATCTCCATCCTGCAAAATTAAATATTGTTATTTTCAAGTACAAAAATTAAATGAAAGGTTTAATTAAAAGAAATTAACTAAGTTTAGAATATTTCCTCCCCGTGTAATATTTTGAACGATCTGTGTTCATGTTGATGGACAAGCAGAGATTTGTTGAGTGGTTGATTCTCCATTGAAATGTACTGAAGCAGAGATTTGTCGAGAGTTTTATCAAGTGATTAGAAATTGTGTGGTTGATGAAAGTGTGGAGGCTCGGTATTTATAGAGGTGAACGGGTTCGTCTTACCCGCTACAGTTTTTCCTGTGAAGAGGGCGGGTTTCAGGAACCCGCCCTCTTCAATAATTAGTCAAATCAATTCATAAATTAATGAAGAGGGCGGGTTCCAGGAACCCGCCCTTTAATTCACAAAGAAGAGGGCGGGTTCCAGGAACCCGCCCTCTTCATTAATTTATGAATTGTCAAATCAGTACTATTCAAGTACTATTTGTCCTTGTCACATCAATGTTTGAATGTTTGTTTGTGAACGTTGTATCTCAAAAACTTTTAATACACTCCTACTATTCTTCTGGTGTGTTGTCAAATCACTTTCAGAAATGAAGAGGGCGGGTTCCTGGAACCCGCCCTCTTCAATAATTAGTCAAATTAATGAAGAGGGCGGATTCCAGGAACCCGCCCTCTTCAAAAATCACGCGGTCTTATTCGCAAAGAAGAGGGCGGGTTCCAGGAACCCGCCCTCTTCATTAATTTATGAATTGTCAAATCAGTACTATTCAAGTACTATTTGTCCTTGTCACATCAATGTTTGAATGTTTGTTTGTGAACGTTGTCATCTCAAAAACTTTTAATACACTCCTACTATTCTTCTGGTGTGTTGTCAAATCATTTTCAGAAATGAAGAGGGCGGGTTCCTGGAACCCGCCCTCTTCAATAATTAGTCAAATTAATGAAGAGGGCGGATTCCAGGAACCCGCCCTCTTCAAAAATCACGCGGTCTTATTCGCAAAGAAGAGGGCGGGTTCCAGGAACCCGCCCTCTTCATTAATTTATGAATTGCCAAATCAGTACTATTCAAGTACTATTTGTCCTTGTCACATCAATGTTTGAATGTTTGTTTGTGAATAAACGTTGTCATCTCAAAAAATTTTAATACACTCCTACTATTCTTCTGGTGTGTTGTCAAATCACTTTCAGAAATGAAGAGGAACCCGCCCTCTTCAATAATTAGTCAAATTAATGAAGAGGGCGGATTCCTGGAATCCGCCCTCTTCAAAAATCACGCGGTCTTATTCGCAAAGAAGAGGGCGGGTTCCAGGAACCCGCCCTCTTCATTAATTTATGAGTTGTCAAATCAGTTAGAACCCAGTCAAAGAAGAGTTGCAGAATACGATGCAGAAATAATTAGACTCTGGTGAATAATAGGGCGGGTTGTTAGAACCCGCTCTCTTCAATATCAGATCGCTATAAATATGTCTCCGCACTACCCATTTCATTTCATCTCTGTCAAATTTGCACCCTACACCGCTCACTATCCATTTACTTCGATCAGTTCTTCTCCGCTATCAATTTTGTGTAAGTGTGGAGTTTTAGAAGAAGGTGAAGTTCAGTACCATAGTCTGCGAGTAAGCAATCTTCGAGCAGTAGAACAGTTCATAGAATATTTTTTGTGTAAGTATGAATTTTTTTTTTGCAATCAATTTTGTGTAAGTATGAATTTTTTTTGCAATTTCAATCTTTGTTTGGTTTGATATTTTTCATTATATCTGATTCATGCATATACTTCGGTATTATTTTGGCAACATAGCTAAACAAACAAATTAAGTGAAGTGGTTGAATGAGGATGGAATAATATTTAACAAGAGCTCGGAGAGTGCAGCTGCAGGAAGACCTAGAGCCATTTTCGGTATTAAATTTTTGTGCATGAATTGTGCATCACATATTGTGCATCACAGCCTTGAATCTTTAGATTCATTTTCCTTCTCGTTTCACTGCAAAAACTAAACTTCTTTAAATAAGACACAGAACTAAACTAAACTTGCATCTTTAGATTCATTTTCCTTCTCGTTTCACTGCAAAAACCATGCTTCTTTTTTAACAATCAATTGTGCATCACATTTTGTTGTGATTAGGTGAGAGTCTCATGGTTTCACTGCAATCTTCGAGTTTGAATTTTTTTGGCAATTTCAACACAACATAAAAAAAATATAACTGTTTTTTGTGCAGGATTATGGCCTTCCCAAGTATATTTGTTGTATGTAAATACGATGGTCAGGTTATCACAAGTGCACAAGGTCCCGAGCATATGGGCGGGTCTGCACGAATCATGCGATTGGAAGCATCAACGACATATGATGAACTAGAGGCCAAAGTGTACAAAATTACGAAATACGATCCCCGTGAAAGTAGGGTCAGGTTAAGTTGTATCTGGCCTATGTTCAGTGGAAATGCATTGGTTGAAATTACAGACGATGCATCAATATCTTCGATGATAGATTTCGGTCTCTCAAGCACCCAGCATTCTTTTGAACTTTTGGTTCAGAAGGAGCAATTGGAAGTATCAGATGCCCCTCCAACGGATAATTTTGATGGTAATGCTGGAGATAGTTCCTGGAGGTACGGTCACATGGTCAACGATGATGCCGTCAGTGCCGGTGGATATGACTATACACAACATTATTCAAATCTTCAAGCACATGGGTAAACATTTTATAAACCCATATTTAAGCATTTTAGTAATACCTGTATACTAATATTCAAACATTTAATAAAATGCATAAATCCAGGTTCTTCCAGCCGACTGCTGCAGTTACATGCACCCCAGAAGAACAGCAAGAACTACCATACACAGCCTTCCACAGGTAAATAAATTTGAAACAAGTGATGATTTAGTTACGAAAAAATTAGGGAATAATATTATAATAACAATTTATGTACTAAACGCAGATTCCAACACGATCCAAGCAGCGCATTCCAAGCATGTCCGTCCACATCTTTCCGGTCTTCTCATCCTGAACCATCCACATTACACCGACCACAACCATCATATGTTGCACCCGAGCCTTATGTTGCTACGAGTGATATTGATATGTGTGGCAGTGATGATGATGAAATCGGTGAAGGTGATCAGGGGGAGGATAGCGTGGAATATGCTGCTGGATTGAATGAGGTAGCATTCTTTGATGGTATGGTTGCGAATAACGATTTTGTCGAGCTAGAAGATCCCGGCCTCGATCCGCTAGAAGATGATGGTTGGGTAGACTTGGCCGTTGCAGAAGTAAATACGGCACCCTATTTGGACGCGACAGCAGCAAGCGAAGACTGCATCAGCGTCGGGGATTTGTTTCAGGAAAAAGGAGATCTTATTTGTAAGCTGAAGTCGTGGTCCATTCAGCAAAACGTTACATTTAAAACCGAAGAGTCAAATAAGACGTACTATACTGTGGTATGTACGAAATCTCCTGAATGTCAGTGGAGATTGCATACGTGTTGTTCCAAAAGAGCCAAGGCTTGGAAGGTCACGAAATACAACCAAGAACACACTTGCATCAATTCTATTATGTCACAGGATCACCGGAATTGCACTTCATCTTACATTTGCTCGCTAATCATGCCCATGATCCGTACAGATGTGGCGATGACTCCCCGAGAGATACGGCTCTTGGTTAGCGGAGAGCATAAAATTCAGATTTCGTATGTGAAGGCATGGGATGCTCGAAGAAAGGATTTGTGCAAGATATTCGGGGACTGGGAAAGCTCGTACAACTCCCTAGTCCCTTTTATGGAAGCCATGAAAGCATCAAATCCGGGGACCGTATACCGGTTAAAAACCACAGAAACCGACGTCGAGGGCTCTGTCAGGTTTCAGAGAATTTTCTGGTGCTTTGGTCCATGTGCGGCTGGTTTCACACACTGTCGGCCGGTATTGTGCGTTGATGGTACGTATCTATACGGTAAGTACAGAGGCTGCATGTTAATTGCTACAGGTGTTGATGCTAATAACGGTATATTTCCGTTGGGATTTGCTATTGTCGAGGGTGAAAATACATCATCCTGGTCATGGTTTTTCCGTAACCTCAAAAATATCCCATCTGTTCTTCATAGAACGGATTTATGCATCATATCTGATAGACATCTGGGAATACTGGCTGGAATGAGATCTGTATTTCCGACGACCCCACATAGGTTTTGCCTACGACACTTCAGGCAAAATTTTGATCGAAAATTTAAAAATTCGGAACTACATAAACTTATGTACAGAGCCGGTGAAACGCCTGACCCTAATGTTCACGACATATACATGACGAAAATTGGGGAGATGAGTCAAGCCGCGAAAGCGTGGTTAGATGAGTATCCAGTCCGCATGTGGTCACAAGCACATGATGATGGGTGCAGATATCTCCTAATGACGACTAATATGTCTGAAAGCTTCAACGGGGTCCTTAAAGGGGTTAGAGGCTTACCGATACAGGGGTTGATTGTTCGAACATTTTTCCGGATGAATACTTATTTTGTGCACAGAAGAGAAAAGTCCTTGGGGATGGACACTCCGCTCACCGTGTATTACGAAGATATCTTTCGGAAAAGAGAGCGCAGAGCACAATACTACAGATCCGAAAGGTTTGACACGGCGGAGTTTCAGGTGACGGGCGGTAATGGGAATCAATATACCGTGAACTTTAGAGATGAAGGGCTCTCTTCGTGTACATGCGGTCTTTTCCAGCAACAACATTTACCTTGTGCCCACGCTATTGCTGCTGCGAGCAGTATGCATACCTCACATTACAATTTTGCTTCCAATTACTATACAGTTTCTAATTACCAAGGTGCATACGATCCAAAATTTCATCCTATACCGGACAATCGCTATTGGCACTATTATACTGCCAACAGACAAACACCGACTGTATTACCGCCGGAAAAAAATATAAAGCCCGGAAGACCGAAGGTACGTCGAGATCGAATGACAATGGATACTGATCCTCAGCAAAGCCAATCCAGATGTAGCCTATGCAAACAACCAGGCCATTATAGGACCAGATGTCCAGGATATGCATCAGGGGCGGGACCTTCAGAATCGTGACAAGTGCACTCAGATTTTTCTGTATTATAAATTTGACCGTCGATATAGCATTTAGATTTTACAAATAGATAGGATTTTTTGGAATTGTACATTTTGACGGATTCATTCTGTAAAAAACATTGATATAGTGAAATTTTATTATTTAATTTAAATGTTTTTTTTCGTCTATTTAATTTTATTCTATTTTTATGAATTATAATTATAATTATAATAATAATATTATGATAATAATTATAATTATAATTCGATTAATAATTAAATTAATATTTTTTAAAAAAATAAGGGGGCGGGTTCTGAGAACCCGCCCTCTATACAAACCCGCCCTCTATACAAAAGTATAGAGGGCGGGTTCTCAGAACCCGCCCCCTATACAGGTATTACTAAAATGCTTAAATATGGGTTTATAAAATGTTTACCCATGTGCTTGAAGATTTGAATAATGTTGTGTATAGTCATATCCACCGGCACTGACGGCATTATCGTTGACCATGTGACCGTACCCCCAGGAACTATCTCCAGCATTACCATCAAAATTATCCGTTGGAGGGGCATCTGATACTTCCAATTGCTCCTTCTGAACCAAAAGTTCAAAAGAATGCTGGGTGCTTGAGAGACCGAAATCTATCATCGAAGATATTGATGCATCGTCTGTAATTTCAACCAATGCATTTCCACTGAACATAGGCCAGATACAACTTAACTTAACCCTACTTTCACGGGGATCGTATTTCGTAATTTTGTACACTTTAGCCTCTAGTTCATCATATGTCGTTGATGCTTCCAATCGCATGATTCGTGCAGACCCGCCCATATACTCGGGACCTTGTGCACTTGTGATAACCTGGCCATCGTATTTACATACAACAAATATACTTGGGGAGGCCATAATCCTGCACAAAAAACAGTTATATTTTTTATGTTGTGTTGAAATTGCAAAAAAATTTCAAACTCGAAGGTTGCTTACTTCCAATACTTTATGAACTGTTCTACTGCTCGAAGATTGCTTACTCGCAGACTATGGTACTGAACTTCACCTTCTTCTAAAACTCCACACTTACACAAAATTGATAGCGGAGAAGAACTGATCGAAGTAAATGGATAGTGAGCGGTGTAGGATGCAAATTTGACAGAGATGAAATGAAATGGGTAGTGCGGAGACATATTTATAGCGGCAAGATATTGAAGAGAGCGGGTTCTAACAACCCGCCCTATTATTCACCAGAGTCGTACCCTAGTATTCACCAGAGTCGTTCACCAGAGTCGTACAAATAATTATTGAAGAAAGTGACAAAATTAATGAAGAGGGCGGGTTCCAAGAACCCGCCCTCTTCAATATGATCTTCTGCATCATATTCTGCATACATTAAATTGATTTGACAACACAATATAAAAAAATAAATTTAATGAAGAGGGCGGGTTCCAGTAACCCGCCCTCTTAATTTCTGAAAACAACAGTATTGATGTGAATGGACAAAGACAAATATTACTCACGTTGCTTAAAAATTATTGATGTGACATATAAAGTAGAAAGGACAAATAGTACTTAAATAGTACTGATTTGACATCTCATTAATTAATGAAGAGGGCGGGTTCCTGGCGGGTAGAACCCGCCCTCTTCTTTGTGAATAAGACCGATCTCTCTAATTTTGAAGAGGGCGGGTTCCAGGAACCCGCCCTCTTGACAAGAAAGACTGTAGCGGGTTCTTGGAACCCGTTCACCTCTATAAATACCGAGCCTCCACACTTTCATCAACCACACAATTTCTAATCTGTGCTTCTAATCTCTTGATAAAACTCTCGACAAATCTCTGCTTCAGTACATTTCAATGGAGAATCAACCACTCGACAAATCTCTGCTTGTGCATCAAAATGAACACAGATTGTTCAATATATTACACGGGGAGGAAATATTCTAAACTTAGTTAATTTGTTTTAATTACACCTTTCATTTAATTTTTGTAGTTGAAAATAACATTATTTAATTTTGCAGGATGGAGATAATCTCACCGTCGTCACGCATAGCTCCGACAAATGGGTAGTTAGCGACCAACGAATAAACGATCGGCTTAGACGGGCCGGATTTTATGAAGCGTCGTTGATTCGGCATATCCAAATCGACCACGCCCTCGTCACCTCTCTGGTCGAACGTTGGAGAAAAGAGACCCACACCTTTCATCTAAGATGGGGTGAGGCCACAATCACACTCCAGGATATTGGCCTCTCACTCGGTTTACGGGTCAATGGGCTTGGGTTGGTCGGAGGAAAAATTGTCGGTCCAGATACCGACCACCCATACTGGGATACATATGCCGAGTCTGCTCTCGGACAGGTAAACAATTTCATTCTGCTTTCCCTATTTAGTGTACCAATTTTATGTTTTACATTATTTCTAGCTTTAATATTCTAAAAAATGCTAATATCAGGCACCAGGAGGCCACAATAAGGGGTATAAAATCAATTTGAACCGGTTAAGAAATACATTTAGTAATATCCCTGATGAAGCCACCGATGAAGTTTTGGATAGACATGCACGTGCCTACATTCTGTACATGATCGGTTCTTGGTTGATGCCGGACCAATCAGCAACGCATGTCCATCCGTTATACCTTGGCTTCCTAGTGGATTTTGATGTCTGTGGCCAATATGCTTGGGGAGCAGGGGTCCTGGCCTTTCTTTATAAGGAACTCGATAAAGCATGTGCTCCTACGAAGAATAAAATTTGTGGATGCAGTACATTACTTCAGGTAAATTCTTTATTTTTCACAGCTAGAATTTTGCAATATTGGTTTTCTCTCTTATAATCTAAAACTTTTTTTCTAGATCTGGTCGTGGGAGCATATGTATATAGGAAGACCAGAGACTATTAAAATAACTGGCTTGGATAACCCCGGAAAGCCGCTCGGCTGCTGGTGGAATGGGAAGAAAGCGTATAAGGCTCCTCGTCGAGTGCTTAGGTACTATAGAGATGAGTTGGATCGTATGGAGGCGGCTCAGGTAATCATAATTTGGGTAATTTAATTTGTTTTACAATTTTGAAAATACCTAAATCACAATTTATTTACTATGTTATTTGCGCAGTTTCTGTGGACGCCTTATACAGCAGATCGTCTAGAAAACTTACCCGGCATCTGTCTCGAAGGAGAGCCGGTTTGGCGGGCTCGATGCCCACTCCTCTGCATCAATGTCGTTGTTATGCACCTCCCAGATAGGGTATTGCGGCAGTTTGATAGATTGCAACATATTCCTGTCCCGCCGCCTTCGCCTATGACAGTAGAGGGAGACATGCGAGGAGGAAATATGGAGCGTGATTGGAGGGAGCATCATCATCAGTATTTGCTGAGATGGGAGGATAGGCAGCATAGTATTGCCTTACAGCAAATAGGTGACCACACAGCTACCGACGCTACCAAAGTATATCTACAGTGGTATAAGCGTGTCACCATAAGATATCTTTCTGCTCCTCCCAAAAACTTCCCAAACATCTCGCGGTACGAGCCTAGAGGCCACATGGAACGAGATTTGGTAAGCCGCCCTCTTTATATCATATTACTTTTTAACATCCGGCGGTATGAGTCAATACTTATTTCTTATTTCTAATGTAACGACAGGCTCGTGGGTTGCATCTCGTACAAACAATGGTGCTGGAACCATACCCGACTGATGCTGGTCCGGCATCTCAGGCTCAATTTTCAAATCTCGACCAATTTATTGGTGGTGTACTTGGTTCATATGGTATTTCTCAACATTTATCGCCGGCACCGGAGCCGCAGTATCAGCCGGCACCGGAGCCGCAGTATGACCCGGCACCGCAGCCGCAGTATGACCCGGCACCGCAGCCGCAGTATGACCCGGCACCAGAGCCGCAGAATCAAGGAGATCCAGCGCAGCAGGATCAGTGGTTTGGATCACCATACCGTCAACATCAACCCTGGCATACCGGACAGGCGCAACAACAACAGACTTGGGGATCAGGTTTTGCAGAACAGCCGTCTTGGGGGTTAGGTTTAGCGCAACAACAGCACCCTTGGGGGTCAGGATTTGCGCAGCCATGGGGCCAAGGTTTTGTGCAAAATCAGCCGCATGAAACCGGGACAAGTTCTTCGCTACAACTGCCCAGTTGGGCTTCGGATTTAGCGTCCTACGCAAATTTGTTGGGAAGCAACACATATCCGACACCTGTCCCACATTCAGGTTCAGGATTTGTGGATCAACAGCCTGTCCAAGACGTTGCTGAAGACGAAGCTGAAACAGAACCCGAAGCAGCAGAGCAGACGCCGACGCCGCCACCGCCATCTATCCAAGAAACAGGTGGTTCCTCCGGTCATCCCAGGAGACATAGGCTTATGTCAAGCCTTCTCGGATTTCATAAAGGAAAAGGGAAAGGAAAAAAATAGCATTTACATTTTACAAATAGATATGATTTTTTGGCATTGTAAATTTTGACGGATTCATTCTGTAAAAAACAATTTGATATAGTGAAATTTTATTATTTAATTTAAATTTTTTTTTTGTCTATTTAATTTTATTTTATTTTTAAGAATTATAATTATAATTATAATTATAATAATAATTATATTATAATTATAAACGATAATAATTAAAATTAAAAATTTATTTAATTAAAAAAAATAGGGGCGGGTTCTGGGAACCCGCCCCCTATACATTTGTATAGGGGGCGGGTTCCAAGAACCCCTGCCCCCTATACTGGGGGTGGGGGGTGGGCCCCGCGGGTGGTTTGAAACCACCCTATTCTCCTAAATAAAATTTCCCCCACCCTATTTTAATAATTTAATTTTAAATTTATAATATTTCAAAAAAAAACCCTTATAATTATAATTATAATTATAATAATAATAATAATATGATAATTATATAATTAAGAATTATAATTATAATAATATTATGATAATAATTAAATTAATAATTAAATTAATTTTTTTTAAAAAAAAGGGGCGGGTTCCCCCCCTATACAAATGTATAGGCGGCGGGTTCCTTTGTATAGGGGCGGGTTCCCAGAACCCGCCCCCTATACTGAGGGGTGGGGTGGGTCAGGTGGGGTGGTTCGAAACCACCCTATTTCGTTAATTAAAATTTATCCCCCTATTTTAATAATATTATTTTAAATTAATATTATTTTAAAAAAAAAACCCCAGTTAAATTGCACGCGACATTTTGTTGCTATAGTGGGTTGGACACGTGTTCCCCTCCTGAACTTCATAACAAGCACTTGTACCGCTTTGTATTTTATTGTTGCGAGCCACAGTATTCCAATTTGTCCCCTTTACTATTCCACTATCAATCCTGCACATCCCGTCTTTTGTGACCAATGATTATTTGTGATTGCAATTTCATAAATCAATAATTATTTGTTATTATGAGAAGATAGGTGATGGAGGTCTGGATCTCCTTCAGATGTTATCTTCCGTTGATCTCCCCACGTAATGGCGGACGACTGAAATTTGATCCGGAGGTTGTCTCCTTTAGCATGTGGATCTCAATGGGCTTGGATTTGGGGTTGAGCCGAGCTACCTGCAAGGAAGTCCCGGGATGGTTGTACCACCGAGGACCCTCCGACGATCAAGTTAGTGGCGCAAGTTGGGCAGAGTAACGGCTTAGTGGAAAGAATTGCGTACCTCGATCGTCTGAGGGAGGGGTTTATATAGTGGCAGCAATTGGCAGGCAGACGCGAGAATCACGCCGGCCGTTATGCCCCTGACGTCACGTCCGCGTGATAGACGAGATCCCGCATTAATGACGAGACATGCTCGTTAATGAGGATGGTGGTGGCATGGAATGCGGGGTCCTGGGTGTAAGTCCATGCTACCCTTCCCCGGTACTTACGGGGTTGCGGAATTGGTGAAAAACGATTTTCAAGAGGGTGGTAACATGGAATACCAATACGGATCTTTGCTAAACAACTAACTAACAACCTAACTTGAGTTAACCTACTCGGTTAGGGGGCTATACCTTTCTTGAACTCCTTCGTCTTCAACTCCTCCCGGTGTACGGATCGGCTTCACCTCGTCGTCTCCTTACGCCGAAGATGGATCCACCCGAAAGCTTCTACCTTTGGCTTCTTCTTCGAACTTTGAAGAAACTAGATCACTTGGCTTGCTAGGCCTTGTGCACTAGAATGAGTAGAGGAATGTTTTGGTGTCTTTTTATCTCTAAGGCAATGAGTCTCAACACATGAGAATGGTTTGCCTTGAGCTAGAGAGAGCAAGAGGAAGAGGGAGAGCTTGAGAATGAGAGAGCTCAAGAGAGAGAAAGCAAATGAAAGAATGAACCATACTCTTCTCATTCTCACCTATCATAATCCAAAAGCCATCATAACAAAAATAGTAATCAAGTATTGTGTAATGGTTTAAAGTCAAAATGGCTATATCATTTCATGCACTCATTTTGCATAAATAAACAAGCAAGCAAAAGTCTTTGCCATGGAATGATAGCCATTGTCATGAGATGGTCAACTACTCCAATCTAGTCAACCGGTCAACAAAGTCAACAAGTCAACAAAGTCAACCCCTCAACAACCATGTCACTATAATACTTAATTAATATTAATGTTAATCATATATCTTATTCTCATTAGGGTTAAGCAAAAGTCAATGGTCAACAGTCAACTGTCAATAGTCAACAAACCCCAATGAGAATACTCTGCCTCCGTCTCTCTGTCAACTGTGCATACACACCCGCATCCGCGTTCCGAGGAACACGAATACAAACGAGATAAAACCAACCCCAAAACGTACACTAGGATCTGGCTTAAACCAAAGCCCGCTAGTGTTAACTGTCCGGACACTGTACGTGCACAAGTGCACGGATGTGACCGAACCCTGTCGCAAAACCATGCGACCTGTCGCAAAACCATGCGACATCTACTCTTTTGCCTAAAGGCGAATAGCTTTCTGTGTGGGACTCTAAAGACTCGACACTACGCTGGCAGTGGGTTTAACCACAGATCGCAAGCGGTACTAGCTGTGCGTAACGGTCCCCAGGTAGATGCCGACAAGAAGACTGACGAGGTGAAACTCATCTGAACTCCTACTGAGTCTGACTGTGACAATCTCTATACAGTCCGGTCTGTTCGTCTGATACATCGCATGGCGGGCCTAGGGGGCGGTAAACGTCAGTCCCCTAATAGCAGTACAAGTCGTGTCGGAGTGAAGCCCAGAACACCTTGAGATAACACTGGAAACTTACCAGTATATCTCGCTTGCCCTGGCCAGGAACTACTTGTGTAATGGCTCTCCTAGACACAACGCGATGTCAACCTCCAATACCGGGATAGACGAATCCTGTCTAACCGTCACTGCCTCCAAGTGCTTCGGGACTGCACCCAACTACTACCTGTTTGCACGACTCCTTTGAGCCGTGGTAGGGTAGTAATCTAAGTACAGTGGGAACACACTCGAGGCGAAGTGACAGTGTCAAGTCAGCGGACTAAGCTGTACTCATGTCACCTGGGAACTGATAACTGACGATAGGTATAGTACCAACCAACAGTTCCCGACGAGTCCTGTCCAGTGTATTCGTAACCTAACGAGCACCCGCATACTATCTCAAGTACGACGTACTGACGGCTGTGGGACAGACCGTCTCCCACACCGGGATGAGAAGCGCATACGCTAGTCTACTCCGGAGTATCGATGCCCTGTCTCGATAGTCCTGCGACTAGGGACCTGCATAAGGATGCGCTTATAGGTTACCCAGCCCCCACTAGTGTGACTGCCATCACAACGCTGGTAATCAAGCAAAGATCCTAAGGGCTTCACTAATATGTATATGTGATATACTAAAATAAACACATGTACACATTGAAGTAGAAACAAACCAAGTAGCATACTACTATATTGAGCAAGATTGTCTATACAAGGTGATATCCCAAGCTTCCATTAAGTAATATACAAACTAGTATGATACAGTAATGGCCTCTAGGGCATATACACTAACAATCCTCCATTTGCACTAAGGCCATGTACTGGCGTATCGAAGACCTATCATCTCGATCAGCCGCTCGAACTGAGTCTGGGGTAAGGCCTTTGTGAGTGGATCAGCAGTGTTGTCTTCCGTAGAAACTCTCCGAACCTCGATCTCTTGGCGACCCACGATCTCCCGATCAGGTGATACCGTCTCAAGATGTGTCTGGACTTCTGATGGGACCTGGGTTCCTTTGCTAAAGCTATAGCCCCGTTGTTGTCGCAATACAGCGGTATTGGATCAACAATGGACGGAACCACCTGAAGTTCAGTTAAGAACTTCCTTACCCAGACAGCTTTTTTTGCGGCATCTGCAGCAGCGATATATTCCGCTTCCATCGTCGAGTCAGCAATGGTTTCCTGTTTGGAACTCTTCCAACACACCGCCCCTCCATTGAGGGTAAAGACATAACCCGACATGGACTTGGAATCATCCTTGTCACTTTGGAAGCTGGAGTCAGCAAAGGCCTCGATCTGGAGGTCTTTTCCGCCATACACCAAGAACATCCCCTTAGTCCTTCTCAGGTACTTGAGAATGTTCTTTACTGCTATCCAATATTTCTCCTCAGGGTTTGACTGATACCGGCTTACCACACTCAGTGCATAAGCTACATCTGGTCTGGTACACAACATCGCATACATTATAGAGCCTACCGCAGAAGCGTAGGGTATAATAGACATGCGATCCCTTTCCGAATCAGTCTTGGGAGACATCTCTTTGGAGAGGGTGATCCCGTGACAAGCCGGTAGATTACCGCGCTTGGAATCTTCCATACTGAATCTTTTCAGTATGGTGTCGATGTACCTGGACTGTGAGAGTCCCAGTATCCTCTTGGATCTGTCACGATAGATCCGGATCCCCAGAATGTATGAGGCATCACCCAGGTCTTTCATGGAGAAGCTGTGTGACAAGAACCCCTTGACAGATTGTAGCATAGGAATGTCATTTCCTATTAAGAGAATGTCATCCACGTATAAAACGAGGAATACTACAGTTCTCGCTACAAATCTACTAAAGATACATGGTTCATCTGTATTTTTGATAAAGCCAAATTCCTTGACCGTCTCATCAAAACAGATGTTCCAACTCCGCGATGCCTGCTTTAGTCCATAAATGGACTTAAGCAACTTGCACACCTTTCCGCTGCTCCCACTCTGAATGAAACCCTCTGGCTGGTCCATATAAACACACTCCTCTAAATTTCCATTTAGAAAAGCGGTCTTTACGTCCATCTGCCAAATCTTATAATCGTGGAAGGCAGCAATGGCAAGAAGGATCCGAATGGATTTCAGCATAGCTACTGGAGAAAAGGTCTCGTCATAGTCCAAACCAGGTCTTTGACGAAAACCCTTTGCAACCAGTCTAGCTTTATAGGTCTCAACCTGTCCATCTACACCAATCTTCCTTTTGAAGATCCACTTGCATCCTACGGGTTTTACCCCATCTGGAGCAACGTCCAACGTCCATACTTTGTTGGTGTACATGGACTCCATTTCGGTCCGCATTGCATCCAGCCATTTTACCGAGTCAACGCTCTGAATGGCCTGCTGGAAGCTAGTCGGCTCATCATAATCTATGATGCAATCCTCTCTATCCCCGTCTATGAGAAAACCGTAGTATCTCTCGGGCGGATGAGACTGCCTACTACTCCTGTGGAGCGGCATAGGAATGTCATTTTCTTTTGAACCCTCTGGTTCTACTAAGCTTTCAGTAATAGTCTGTGGTTCTGGAATTTCTTCCAGTTCTATTTCGCTCCCACTTGTTTCCTTTTCTAAGAAGTGGTGTTCCAGAAAATGGGCATTACGAGAAACAATGATCTTTTGTTCCTCTGCGTAATAGAAGAGATACCCCTGGAGTTCTTTGGGTATCCCACAAACTTGCATAGTACTGAGCGTGCCTCTAGTTTGTCCGCATGCTGCTTTTTGACAAAAGCCGGACATCCCCAGATCTTAAGATATTGAAGATAGGGTTTCTTCCCACTCCATATCTCATATGGTGTGGTAGGCACAGTTTTAGTCGGAACTCGGTTCAAAAGGTATGCAGCTGATTCTAGTGCATATCTTCAGAATGATCGCGGTAACTCAGTGTTACTCATCATGGACCGTACCATATCCAATAGGGTTCGGTTCCGTCTCTCCGATACACCTTTATGTTGCGGAGTGTATGGAGGAGTAAGCTGAGAGAGAATTCCATTCTTATTTAAATAATCCAGGAACCCGGCACTCAAGTATTCACCACCTCGATCCGATCTTAGTGTCTTGATACTTTTGCCGGTTTGTTTTTCTACTTCATTCTTATATTCCTGGAATTTTCCAAAGACTTCGGACTTATGTTTCATTAAGAAGACATAACCGTACCTTGAAAAGTCATCCGTAAAAGTAATGAAGTAAGAATAACCACTTCGCGCATGTGTAGACATTGGACCGCACACGTCGCTGTGTACGAGTCCCAAGAGCTCGCTCGCTCTTACTCCGTGTCCAGTGAACGGAGTCTTTGTCATCTTTCCTTTGAGACAGGATTGACAAGTGACATACGATTGATATTCGAACGGATTCAAATATCCTTCTGCATGTAACTTCGTCAACCTTCTCTCATTGATGTGACCCAGTCTACAATGCCATAAGAAAGTCTGATTTATTTCCCTAGACTTTCTTTTGTGTGTATTCTGGACATTGAAAATCTGTGGTTGGTTTAATACGTATATACCATTGCTTAATGTACCTGACCCAATCAGAACTTGATTAAGGTGAATGTTTACAACATTACTTACAAACACAAATTCATAATCTTCTTTAGAAGTCAAAGATACAGAAATGATATTACAAGTTGCGTTGGGTACAAAATAGCAATTACGCAAAACCAAAACGTGTCCATCTGACAACCCCAGGTGATAGTCCCCCACGGCCTTGGCATCCATGCTAGCTCCGTTTGCAACTTTGAGGGTCATGTCACCTGCCTTCAAAACCCTACGGTTTCTCAACGCCTGCAAAGAATTACAGATATGAGATCCTGATCCGGTATCCAATACCCAGGAAGTAGAGTTTATTGATAGACAGTTTTCAATAACATACACACCTGAAGCTGAAGCCGCAACTTGCTTCAGTTCCTGTGTCCTGGCTTTCCAAGCCCTGCAATCTTTCTTCCAGTGACCACTCTTATGACAGAAAAAGCACCCTTCCTTGCCTATAAGCTTCCCCGTTATCTTTGTTGCTTTTGCTTTTCCCTTCGTATCCACTTTACTAACACCGCCCCTTGGTTTGGTGGGGGTTTCTTCTTCTTTCCCTTGGCTTTCGCCTTGGACCTAGAAGAGGAAGATCCTCCTACAAACAAAGTGGATGTTTCCCTACCTTTCTGTAGGGTGCCCTCTGCACTCCTCAGCATGTTGAGGAGTTCTGAAAGTTCAACTTCTTTTTCTTGTAAATTGAAGTTCAGGATAAATTGGGCGTAAGTGGAAGGAAGGGAATGGAGAATCAAGTCCGTATAGAGCTCGTTCTCTAACGTGGTCCCAAGTTCCGCGAGCTCCTCAATGAAGCCAATCATCTTAAGCACGTGTTCCGCTACCGATGATCCGATGGCCAACCTTGCCGAAAATAACTTCTTCGACACTTCGTATTTTGCGATACGAGATTGCTCTCCATACAGTTCTTTTGTATGGAGAAATATGGATTCGAGGTCCATATTCTCGTGCCTCCTCTGATGTTCGTTGTCCATAGAGGCAAGCACGAGGCACTTGGCCTTCGCGCTACCGATCTCCCAAGTCTTACGGATTTCCTTATCCGCGACGCTGGAGGTGGGACCTGGGACAGGGGGAGCTTTGGTGGTAAGGAGATACCCCAACTTGTCATAAGTGATTGCCATTTTGACATTCCTGAGCCAATCTTTGTAGTTTGGCCCTGTCAGTATGTTTTTATCTAGTAATAACTTAAGTCCGGTCATGATGTTTGGTCGCTGCAATTAGGAGAGAGAGAAGAAACACTTTAGCATGATGCTCTTGCAAGTTTAGAGTGGTTTTTAATTTGTCTAAACATGATGGCTCCCACTGTCTCTCGAATCCCTCCTCAAACCAAAAAGGAAGAATTAGTCAGGATCAATCTCACCGTACAATACTTGCTTAACTGTTCGGCCAGGCTGGTGTCGGTACTTCGAGGGAGGTTTTCCAACGCTTTCGCGAAGTTCCTTAATTTAAGAACCTCTTTTCCCTGGGGGCGTAGCCCCGCTAACACCTTTCTAGACACCTACTTAGTTTATAGCATTGATCGTTAAGTGAGAAATTTCCCGAGGAGTAGCATATACTCACAGTAGGATCGGGATCCAAATATCATCGCGTGACAAAACTGAAGGAATCCTACCAGAATCATCACACTCCAAATGGTATGCAGTGCTAGCAAGTTTCAGTTCTTTTGAAACTCCCGATGTAGATTTTTGCCCCATGCTCTTATGACCTTGGCGTGAGGTCAAAATGTCATAAGTCACATGTCAAGTTTTTCCCATCATTATCCAGGTTAATTTGAACCCACCCGTACCTACCCTTGATGTAGGCCAAAATGGCAGTACGACTGTCTCAAACCAACGCATTCTATCTATGCAACAGATAAATATCCGGCAGCTACCAATCATTATGCCTTGCCTTGAGGTCAAAATACATAGCTTGAATACTACCGAATATTTAACTGAAATGATGGAGGGCTACAGATGGTTTTGGCAAAACCGTGAACGCAGTGAACTTGATATGATCGATGGAACGAGATAGCTTTTAAAAGGAGTGGCTTAAGCTCCGCGTTTAAAAGTTCTTTTGAAAAAAAACCGAGTGGTTTTTGAAAGTGTTCCAACGACTTTTACTTGGTTTATTTTTCTTTGCATTAGTTCTTTTAATGCGTATTTTTCTTGCATTAGTTCTTTTAATGCGTCCCATCATTTAATCCTACCATTGCAGAAAACAACCAAAATATGACGTACGCTTATGCCATTCGCATTCGCCATGGGGCCCCGTCATTACCCGTTAGGTTACTTAACTAACGACAGAGCGGGGCTGGGCTAGCGCGGCTGCAAAACATAAGCAACGCCTAAATAATATCATATATGGATATATTGCAATGATAGCCATTTCAGATCACAGATGAACACATTGGATATACTAGGAATCCGCAATTTGTACGAGCCTGTAACGAAAAGCGGATTACACGGTCGCGATGAATAGCCAATATCCCACCCTAGACCCCTACAGGTGCGGCAAACTACCCGCCAAATATCCGAAGTGGAGCAACCTCGCTCAACGACGTGAGTAGGCCACTGGGCACTTCGAGATACCCGGTAGTTTGTGCACCCCACCATGGGTCTATCATACGAGCAAAAACAGTAAAAAGAAATTATACAATGACGGCTACAATCCCGACCCGGTTGTGCGGCCAAAAATAATATTACATCAATTTACATATTACATGAATTGAAAGATAAAAGAAAACTTTCATCTCATAACCCCGGCTATTCATCCGCGACAATCCAACGAATTCATATACACATACCATCAACATTACAGATCACAGATATGTATAACCCCCACTAATCGACGTATAGCGATTAGCGGACGTTCAATACATATAACACATCACAGATATAAACCTGTTAGCCTTAGTCTTTAGAAGTTCGATAAAAATACGGATTTTCAAGCCCCAAAAACTAATTTTTCTTTCTGGAAAATCTGGGCAGAAAACACATATTTTAAAAATCCCAAAACAACCCCAGAAACAAACTGCACCAAAAATACCCCACGGCCGAGTCAACTCAGCCGCGGATCCGCGGCGGGAGCGTGCTCCTGCCGCAGATCCGCGGCGCTTTGATCAATTCACTTGGCCATTTTTCTGCAGATTGTTACAAAAACACTGAGTTTAATTTTCAGCTAAGATTTATTAATTTCTGAACAGAGGAAAAATTCGACAGAAAGTATGCTTTTCGGGTTCGTTTTGCGACTTTTTTTTCCGATCGAACTTCTACTTACTTCGCTAACATGTTAGATAGTGTTTAACTAGGCTCTGATACCACTGTAAGTCCATGCTACCCTTCCCCGGTACTTACGGGGTTGCGGAATTGGTGAAAAACGATTTTCAAGAGGGTGGTAACATGGACTACCAATACGGATCTTTGCTAAACAACTAACAACCTAACTTGAGTTAACCTACTCGGTTAGGGGGCTATACCTTTCTTGAACTCCTTCGTCTTCAACTCCTCCCGGTGTACGGATCGGCTTCACCTCGTAGTCTCCTTGCGCCGAAGATGGATCCACCCGAAAGCTTCTACCTTTGGCTTCTTCTTCGAACTTTGAAGAAACTAGATCACTTGGCTTGCTAGGCCTTGTGAACTAGAATGAGTAGAGAAATGTTTTGGTGTCTTTTTATCTCTAAGGCAATGAGTCTCAACACATGAGAATGGTTTGCCTTGAGCTAGAGAGAGCAAGAGGAAGAGGAAGAGCTTGAGAATGAGAGAGCTCAAGAGAGAGAAAGCAAATGAAAGAATGAATCATACTCTTCTCATTCTCACCTCTCATAGTCCAAAAGCCATCATAACAAAAATAGTAATCAAGTATTGTGTAATGGTTTAAGTCAAAATGGCTATATCATTTCATGCACTCATTTTGCATAAATAAACAAGCAAGCAAAAGTCTTTGCCATGGAATGATAGCCATTGTCATGATGATGATCAACTAGTCCAACCTAGTCAACCGGTCAACAAAGTCAACCCCTCAACAACCATGTCACTATAATACTTAATTAATATTAATGTTAATCATATATCTTATTCTCATTAGGGTTAAGCAAAAGTCAATGGTCAACAGTCAACAGTCAACAGTCAACAAACCCCAATGAGAATACTCTGCCTCTGTCTCTCTGTCAACTGTGCATACACACCCGTATCCGCGTTCCGAGGAACACGAATACAAACGAGATAAAACCAACCCCAAAACGTACACTAGGATCTGGCTTAAACCAAAGCCCGCTAGTGTTTACTGTCCGGACACTGTACGTGCACAAGTGCACGGATGTGATCGAACCCTATCGCAAAACCATGCGACCTGTTGCAAAACCATGCGACCTCTACTCTTTTGCCTAAAGGCGAATAGCTTTCTGTGTGGGACTCTAAAGACTCGACACTACGCTGGCAGTGGGTTTAACCACAGACCGCAAGCGGCACTAGCTGTGCGTAACGGTCCCCAGGTAGATGCCGACAAGAAGACTGACGGGGTGAAACCCATCTGAACTCCTACTGAGTCTGACTGTGACAATCTCTATACAGTCCGGTCTATTCGTCTGATACATCGCATTGCGGGCCTAGGGGGCGGTAAACGTCAGTCCCCTAATAGCGGTACAAGTCGTGTCGGAGTGAAGCCCAGAACACCTTGAGATAACACTGGAAACCTACCAGTACATCTCGCTTGCCCTGGCCAGGGACTACTTGTGTAATGGCTCTCCTAGACACAGCACGATGTCAACCCCCAATACCGAGAGAGACGAATCCTGTCTAACCGTCACTGCCTCCAAGTGCTTCGGGACTGCACCCAACTACTACCTGTTTGCACGACTCCTTTGAGCCGTGGTAGGGTAGTAATCTAAGTACAGTGGGAACACACTCGAGACGAAGTGACAGTGTCAAGTCAGCGGACTAAGCTGTACTCATGTCACCTGGGAACTGATAACTGACGATAGGTATAGTACCAACCAACAGTTCCCGACGAGTCCTGTCCAGTGTACTCGTAACCTAACGAGCACCCGCATACTATCTCAAGTACGACGTACTGACGGCTGTGGGACAGACCGTCTCCCACATCGGGATGAGAAGCGCATACGCTAGTCTACTCCGGAGTATCGATGCCCTGTCTCGATAGTCCTGCGACTAGGGACCTGCATAAGGATGTGCTTATAGATTACCCAGCCCCCACTAGTGTGACTGCCATCACAACGCTGGTAATCAAGCAAAGATCCTAAGGTCTCCACTAATGTGTATAGGTGATATACTAAAATAAACACATGTACACATTGAAGTAGAAACAAACCAAGTAGCATACTACTATATTGAGCAAGATTGTTTATACAAGGTGAATATCCCAAGCTTCCATTAAGTAATATACAAACTAGTATGATACAGTAATGGCCTCTAGGGCATATACACTAACACTGGGCGGCGGATATCTCGCGCGTGGTGAGATTCGTGGAGTCGTGGCGAAGACGCATGTGATCAGCGCTGCGGGTCGGTCGGTGAGACCGAGGAAGATGAGCTCGGCGGGAGGCTCGGGTACGAGCGGGAGGCCGAGCATCTTGGTTCTGTGATTGCTTGGAGGCGAGCCAGTGGGTGGTCTAGAAGGCCACCGAAGGTCGGGAGACTCCTCGGACCGGAGGCCCGAGGTATTATTCAAACCGAGGTTACTGATCCTCTCTTGTAGGTTCTGGGACAAGTCATCTGCAACGTGTGAGCATCGGGAGAGTCACCGATATCGAGCCTCATCATTAGCCCCCCATTCTTGTCCCGACCCGTTCGTGGGTCGGGTCGAGAGTGGTCTGACCGGTCACCCCGGGTGAGCTCTTATTCGACGATATCGTCGGCACGCATTCCCGGACAAAGAGTAGTATTTTCTTGACTGCGTTAGCAGATCAGGGGAGAGATCTCGCATTAAAGGGAATCGCCGGATCGTGTGTACGTTCGTCGAAGCGATAGCCCATGTGTCTGGCGTTAGCTGGCTGGCGTGACGTAGGAGTTCCCGCGCACGAAGGGGCGCGCCCAACGTGAGTGCGACAGGTGAAACGTTGTCGGCCGTTGGTTTTGAAACGTCGTTTTGGCGGGAGGCGATCGGAGCCGTAGGATGTGTACGCCGGCGGCTATAAATAGAGGTGGGATCCCCATCAGGGCCCATACCTCCTCATAATTTCCTCGTCCCTAGTCGTGTAAGCTCGGCGCTCTTCTCCTCAGGTCGGATTCCTTGCGTTTGATTCCCCGAGGACATCCCCTTTTGATCAGATTAGATGCCTTCTTCTGAGGAGGTTGTAGATGTAGTCCGGGTAGAGTCTAGGGAGTCTTCGGCAGCTTTCTCTTCTACTTCCTCCGCTTCTTCCTCGTCTGAGTCGGAGTCCCCCCAGGGAGTTACGGTTAGTCATGCTCCCCGGGGTCGCGCGATGGGGGCGGTCCCCACAGCGCAGGTCACGGATGCTCTTGGTGCGTCGTCCACGCTGAGGCACGCGGATGAGCTCGCTACCATCCGGATCCGTTTTCATATTCCTCCCGGCTATTCGCTTCGTCTGGCCGAGGAGGGGGAGAGGGCAGACCAGCTAAGGGGCAAGGAGATTGCCTTGTACCTGGAAGCCTTTTGGGCCGTGATGCGCCTGCCTTTCTCCCCCGAGGTGAGTGCGACGTTGAACTGTTTTGAGTTAGTCCTGGGCTAGCTAGTGCCAAACTCTTGGAGGATTCTCCTGGATTCCTGGTCCGGTTGAAGATGCATCTGATCCCTTTCTGCCGGAGCCTTCTCGTGTCTTCCCTTTGCTACAAAACCATCCCAGCGCTCGTAGGGGCGAGCCGAGCTGGGTATACCTCTCTTTTAGGAAGCACAGAGGGAGTGCTGCCGTGTCGGGGTTGTTGTAGCACCTTCTTCCATTCACGATTGGAAGAAGTTTTTATTTGTTGAGCCGTCCGAGGGTGAGGATTGGCCGGTGCCCACCCAGTGGCAAGGGGCCAGCTTCCTGCGGGTGAGTCGGTCGATGGATCCTGACGCGTTGGCGGTGTTGGAGTGGGAGCCCCTCCCTCGGGCTGATGTGTTGCTGTCTGAACGGGCCTTCAGTTGGGCCGGGCTCAGCCCCGCCCAGTTCGCGGGTAAGGAATTCTCGGTCGATTTGTTTTAGACTTGAGCACTCTTTTACTTTTCTGACGTTGCTGACTCCTCTGTATTTTGTCTTTTGCAGAACCCATGGACCTAAACAAGTTCCGGGCGGCAGTGGTTGATGTGAAGAAGGGGAAGAAAGCCGGAGGCGCCGACCCTTCTCTCCCGTCGTCGGCTCCGGCCCCGCCGGTTTCGTACCCGCCGGCGGCAGCTCCACACAGGCGCCCAAACGCTCCTCGGGCCCTCGAGCCCAGTCGCGCGCCGGTCCGTAAGCGTGCTCGGGAGCAGGAGTCCCGGGCTCCCGAGGTGGGAGCCGAGACTGGTTCTCCAGCATCGCTCCTCAAGAAGTTTCACATGATGGAGCCCCGCTCCCCGGCTTCCTCAATCCTCGTGGACGATGGGGAGCTCCGCTTCAAGGTGCCTTCGGGGCTTTCTGTCGCTGACAGCTTGCTCTCTGAGATGGAAAGGTCGGCCGAGGGCAGAATTCCCTGAGGGACCTTCCGGGCCCAAATGGCGGCCATAGCTCAGGAGGCCGTACAGATTAGTGCTCGCCTCCCACTTGGTTCTTTATTTAGCGTTTTTGTTCGCGTGATCGGGTGCCTTCGTTTTCTTTTTAACCCTCTTTCTTTCCTTCAGGTCCTCCAGCACGTTGCCCTCGTCGTCAACATAGAGGACGAGGAGATAGCCCCGGCGATGTAGACCACAGGCCGCGAGGAGAGCTCAAGGCAGGAGCTGGAGGCGGCGATGGAGAGGATCGCTGCTCTTGAAGACCGGGTGGCGGCCGGAAGTCGGGAGGTCGTCCGATGTCGAGAGGTTGCCCGAGCTGCCGAGGCCAAGTGGGAAGACTCCCAGGTGCTCGTCGCCACCTTGAAGAAGATGGCGAACACCCTCCAAAAGGAGAATAGGCGGCGAAGGACCGGGCGAGGCGTGCCGAGCTTCGGGCGTCGTAGGTAGTGGAGAGCTATAAACAGTCGGACCGGTTCTACGCCGATCTTGCTGAAGCTGCCGGCGTCATTTGGCACGACGCCCTCGACGCTGTCAAGGCCCAGATGCTGGAGTTTCCTGACGGCAAGCTCCGGGCCGAGTACCCCCGCGGGGAAGAGGTGCAGGGGAAGTCTCCCGGCGGTGCTGCTAGGGAGGAGCCCCCTGGCTGGCCCGTTGGGGACAAGTCGAAAGTCTCGGCCACCGGCGCCGAGGTTCCCACCGCGGGCGCCGACCCTGAATATGCCGTCCCGGTGGTCGTAGTGGACGCGATGCTCATCGATGTTCGCCCCGGCCCTGAGGTCTGAACTTCCTCGCCTCCTCATGTTGCGCCAGAATTTTGTAAGCCTCCGGGCATTTTTGTAAGACTATGGAGCCCATAATATTCTTGTAAATACTTCTGATTTTTATGAATAGAAAATCCATTTTGCAGTTTCTTTGCGTGCACATTTTCCTCTTGTTTGTGGTAAACATTTGTACTTGCACAGTACTGCTTTCACGTTAAGTTGGTTTTCCATTAGTGATTACACGTCGAGTTGAATTCTATCACTTGCCAAGTGTTCAAAGACCAGTGAAAGGTCGGTATCCCCATGGCCCCGAAGTCGAGGTGGCAATCATTTAGGCATGGACAGACCGAGCAGGGTAGCTTCTCGGGGGCTTCTTGGTGAGGGCTTAGATCCTTGGCGTCGTGGGTATTTGACTACCAGCCAGGGATAACCGAGCGGGGTGGCCGCTCGGTTGCCTCTTGGTGAGGGCTTTGATCCTTAGCGTGGGAGGGGCCGTAAGAGGCCTGCTAAGGACGGGCCGAGCAGGGTTGCTGCCCGGTGCCTCTTGGCGAGGGCTTTGATCTCTGGCGTTGTGGGGTAAGAAATTACCAGTCAGGGATAACCGAGCAGGGTAGCTGCTGGGTCGCCTCTTGGTGAGGGCTTTGATCCTTAGCACGGGAGGGCATAGGGAGGCCTGCTAAGGATGGGCCGAGCAGGGTTGCTGCCTGGTGCCTCTTGGCGAGGGCTTTGATCCCTGGTGTCCTGGGGCAATGAATTACCAGCCAGGGATAACCGAGCGGGCTGGCCGCTCGGTTGCCTCTTGGTGAGGGTTTTAATCCTTAGCGCGGGAGGGGCCGTAAGAGGCCTGCTAAGGACGGGCCGAGCAGGGTTGCTGCCTGGTGTCTCTTGGTGAGGGCTTTGATTTCTGGCGTCGTGGGGTAAGAAATTACCAGCCAGGAATAACCGAGCAGGGTAGCTGCTCGGTTGAGCCGCGAGGTACGGTCCGATCTTCCCCGGTGTGAACATCGGGTAGAGGGACTATCGCGGGCAACACGTGTTATGAACGCGAAAGAGCAGGGTCGTTTCGATTTCGCCGAGAAAGGCGGGATGACTGCTGCGTGGCGGTACGATCGTGGGTGAAACGGGCGACTGTTGGACTTTTGAGGGCGCAGTAGGGCTATAAAGCGGAGGGCTTGTTGAGCACTCCTTCCTCCATCTCCAAAACGTAATAATGGACACTTTCCCTTTCACCATCCCGATATCGTAACTTTCCTGGACGTATACCTCTACGACTTGTACTGCACCGAGGACACGGTGCAGTTAGTGATATGCCGCATTGAGGATCATTTCGGCCGACTGCTTCCCCGGTGCTTCCCCTGCTCCAGCTGTTGATGTATTCCATCTGGAGGGCGTCGCCGGGGCTGTACAACCCCTTGTCCGAGCAGCTGAAGGACGATGCGGTTGGTAAGCTGAGGTCTTTGCGCCGCTTCGGCCTGATCTCGGCGGGTTGGCGGGATCGCTCGGTGGCACTCGTCATCGAGTGCTACCAACTGAGGCATCTTGCAGACGTTCGCGGACTGCATCATAGGCAAAGGTCCGAGACGGCGAGGGCTCGGTTGGCGGAGATTTACTCCGAGTACCACGAGCAATGTTTTCTGCACCCTCTTCCCCCGCTACTCTAATTTTTCTATTTCCTTTTTTTTTGTAAGGCCAAGAAGCCCGTAGTACCATTTGAATGAATAAAAATTTTCTCCTTGCAATGTTCTAGTGTTTCCCTTTTATTGTTGACGAAGAAAGAACTCAAGAGATATTTACATCGTTTTGGTTAAGTAAGAAACATATATGCGCAAATATTCTTTTCATAGGTACAGTTTGAGCTTCTCAGCATTGTAAGGTCGCGGAAATTGGCGACCGTCCGCGTCTTGTAGTCGGTAGGCTCCGCCGGGCAGGATTTCGGAGACAAGGAAATGACCGTCCCACTTCGGGGAAAACTTATGCAGCTTGCCCTGATCAACGAACTTGTTCCGCCTTAGGACCAGATCTTCGGTCTTGAAGAAGCGACGCTTGATTCGCGCATTGTAGTATCGGGCGGTTTGCTGCTGATAGGCGGCAGCTCTTATCTGAGCCCGATCTCATTTCTCTAACAAGATGTCCAGGTTGGTTCGTAGCGCCGAGGTGTTTGTTTCATCGCCGAAGTGTTCGACCCGGTGACTGGGTAGCTCGATCTCCGCTGGGACCATTGCCTCGGTTCCGTAGCAGAGGCTGAAAGGGGTTTCCCCGGTGGGGGTCTTCTTCGACGTGCGCAGGGCCCATAGGACCCGGAGCAATTTCTCGACCCAACTGCCTTGGCGCCCTTCTAGGCGTGTCCGAAGACCTCTGAGGATGTCCCGATTAGCGACTTCGGCTTGCCCGTTGCATTGGGGATGTGCGACCGCGGCAAACTTCATGAGGATATGATATTCATTGCAGAATTCCTTCACTTTTTCTTTCTCGAAGTTCGTCCCGTGGTCGGTGATGATACCCCTCAGGATGCCGAACCGGAGTATCACGTTGTTCTGCAGGAACTTGATAGTTGTGGTGGCATCCGGTTTCCTGATGGGGATGGCTTCGATCCACTTCGTGAAGTAATCCACTGCGACGAGGACGTACTTGTGCCCGCTCGTACCGGTAGAGAACTGGCCTATCATGTCCATCCCCCACTGGGAAAACGGCCTCGGGAAGGTTATGGTGGTCAGCTCGGTAGCCGGAAGGCGAGGTACGCTTTTGTGGAGTTGGCAACTTTTGCATCTCCTGACGAGTTTCTGGGCGTCTTGGTGAATAGTTGGCCAGTAGTACCCCTGGAGCAATGCCTTCTGGATTAAGGTGTGGGCCCCTTGGTGTGCGCCGCCGACCCCTTCGTAGATCTCACGGAGGACGTAGTCGGCTTCGTGGGGGTCGACGCACCGGAGTAGGGGCCGAGTGAAGGACTTTTTGTAGAGATTCCCATTGCTCCAGACGAAGTGATGGGCTTTGGCTTGGAGACGGCGGGCTTCTCCTCGATCTTCTGGGAGCGTATCTTCCCTTAGGAATTCCACGAGGGGCTTTCTCCAGTCCCGGTCTTCTTCCTGGGCCGTGTACACATGAAGTATTGTAGCCCCGTCTTCCATGCTGGGCCGTGGCAAGATCTCGAAGATGATGGATCGCTTGTTGTTGGCCGAGTAGGATGAAGCCAGCTTACTCAAGGCGTCGGCTTGGGCGTTGAGCTGTCTGGGGATTTGCTCTACCTGGACTTCGTCGAAGTTCTTTCGAAGTCTTCTTACCTCGGCCAAATACTTCACCATTAGAGGTTCCCGAGCCTCGAAATGGCCGGTCACTTGGCCAACGACTAAGGCTAAGTCGCTGCGGATCCAAATTGTTTTCAGCCCTAGCCCGGAGCCTATGCGCAGTCTGGCCAGCAGGGCCTCGTATTCCGCTGCGTTATTTGAGGCATTGAACCCGAGCTTTAGAGAATACTCAATTTCTGCCTCGTTCGAGCCCCGAATGATGAGGCCGGCACCACAGCCTTCCTCGGTCGAGGACCCGTCGACGTAAAGGATCCAATCAGGGACTGAGTTGGGCTTCCCCTCGATCGAGGGTTGAGCTGCGGGGGTCGGCGTGGACTCCGGCTCCTTGCTGGGGATGGTGCACTCGACGATAAAATCGACCAGGGCCTGTGCTTTGATGGCCTGTCTCGGGCGGTATTTTATGTTGAACTGGGACAACTCCCACCTCCACTTCTCTAAGTGGCCCGAAGACTCGGGTGAGGCGAGGATAGCCCCCAAAGGACGCTCGGTAAGAACGAGGATGGTGTGCGCCTGGAAATAGTGACATAGCTTCCTTGAGGCTATAATGAGTGCCAAGATGATTTTCTCTATGGCTGGATATCTCGTTTCTGCGTCCTTGAAAACGTGGCTTACGTAGTATACCAGCTTCTGGACTCCGTCGACCTCTCGGACGAGCACTGAGCCCACTGTTTGGTCGGATACCGTCAGATACAACGATAGCTTGTCTCCTTCAACCGGTCGGGTGAGCAGCGGTGGCGTCGCAAGGTGTCTCTTTAATTGGTCAAAAGCAGTCTGGCACTCCTCCGACCACTCGAACCTCGGGATCTTCCTTAGAATCTTGAAGAACGGGAGGCACTTCTCCCCAGACCTCGACATGAAACAGCTCAGAGCGGCTACGCGCCCCGTCAGTCGCATGATTTCGACGTTAGTCTTGGGCGCGACCATGTTGAGGATAGCGTCGATTTTCTCTGGGTTAGCTTCGATTCCACGGTGAGTGACCATGAAACCGAGGAACTTTCCCCCGGTGACCCCGAATGCGCACTTGGTGGGGTTCAGTTTCATCTTGAACTTGCGGAGTACTTCGAAGGCCTCGCCCAGATCTTTGGCGTGGTCGACCGACGAGACCGATTTGACGAGCATATCGTCGATGTAAATTTCCATGTTCCTGCCGATCTGCGGCTTGAACATGCTATTGACCAATCGTTGGTACGTAGATCCGGCGTTTTTGAGGCCGAAGGGCATCACCTTGTAGCAGTATACCCCTAGGTCCGTTGTGAATGCGGTGAGATCTTCGTCTGCCGGATTCATACGGATCTGATTGTAGCCAGAAAAGGCATCCATGAAGCTCAATAGCTCGTGGCCTGCCGAGCTGTCGACGAGCTGATCTATCCGAGAGAGGGGATAGTTGTCTTTTGGGCAGGCCTTGTTGAGATCGGTGAAGTCGACGCACATGCGCCACTTTCCGCTCGACTTTTTGACCAGAAACTACGTTCGCCAGCCATTCCGAATAGGGCATATTGCGAATGAAGTTGGCGGCGAGGAGCTGATCTACTTCGTCCTCGATAGCCTTCTGTTTGACCGGGGCAAAGCTTCGCTTTTTCTGCTTGACGGGTCGGGCCGTAGGATCTACCCCGAGCTTGTGAGGTATGATTTTGGGGTCGATCCAGGCATGTCAGCAGACGCCCAGGCGAACACGTCTGAGTTGTTTCTGAGGAAATGAACTAGGCCGTCTCGCTGATTTCCTGTCAGAAGCGACCCGATCTGAACTTTTTGTTCGTCGTCCCCTTCTACGCGGGGGACCTCTGTCAGGGGCTCTACCGGGGTCCCTCGGACCTCTTTTTGCTCGTCTCGAGTGTCCAGAGAACCTCTGATGTCACCTTCGCCTTCAACATCGTTGATTGGCCGCTCAGACGAAAGTGTTGCGGTGAAGCAAACCTCTGCAGTCCGCTGGTCTCCATAGGCCCGACCTATCCTGTCTTGGTCGTGCGGGAATTTCTTCGCCAAGTGGAAGGTCGATATCTGGGCCCGGAGGAAGTTCAGCGTTGGGCCACCGAGGAGAATGTTATAGGCCGACGGGATTTTCGCTACGATGAACTCCACAGGCACGGTGCGCGTATGGCCTGCTTCCCCGATGTTAAATTGCAGAGTAATTACCCTTTCCGCCGGGATGAAGTGGTTGGTGAACCCTGACAGGACCTGAAAGGTCGGCCTTAGGTCTGCCGGGGTGAGCCCCATGTGCAGAAAGCAGTCGTAAAAGAGAATGTTCGCCGAGCTTCCCGAGTCGACCAGTATCCTCTGTACCTCGTATTGGTGGACCCGAGCCGTAATCACCAGCGGGTCATTGTGGGGCAGGGATATACCGTGGAGGTCCTTGTCGTTGAAAACGATCGGCTCGGCTGCCCTGACCTTCTTCCTCGGGTGGCTGTCAGCTCCCTTTGTTGGTGAGGAATGCTGAGCCTCGTAGGTACTTGACGCACCCCTCGCTGATATGACCTTGATTTGGCTTATTGTTAACTCACCGGGAGGGGGACGCTGCTCCTGCTCACGGTCATCTTGCCGCTTGTCCCGCAAGTACGCTGCCAGGTGTCCCGAGCGGATTAGCTTCTCGATATAGTCTCGGAGCTGCTTGCAGTTCTCCGTGGAGTGACCCTGAGACCGATAGAAGCCGCAATAGGGGCCCCGGACGCTCTTCGCTGCCCTGTTCGAGACTGGAGGGAGCTTAAAAAACCTCTCGCCCTTAGCCTCCTCCAGCAGAACCGCCTGGGAGACGTTGAGCGGGGTGTACTCCTGAAACTTCGGGGAGTAGGGCTTCGGCCGCTCAATCTTCTTTTTCTCATCTTGGCCCATTTTCTTGTGATCAGCTTGTTCTGTCCGGGGTAGGTTGGCGTTCATCTCGGATTCAAGCTGGACCTCACGTTCGGATCCAGGCCTTTACCTCAACCATGGTCTTAGGTTGCGCTAATGTAAAAAAACGTAACCTCTCCTTGTGCCTAAGACCCGATCTAAGTGCCGTAATGACCGTCTCGTCCCGATGTTCTGGGACTTCGAGAAGGGCGTTGTAGAAGTGGGTGACGTACCCTTTGAAGGTTTCTTTGTCCCCGCTCTTTATTGTGAAGAGATGGTCGACGGTCCGCTTCTGCCGTCTATTCCTGACGAAGTGGCCGAGGAATTGGGTGGCCAGCTCTCCGAAGGTTGAGATTGAGCGTGGTGCGAGTCCTCGGAACAAGTCTCGTCCAGCGCGGATGAGAGTGGCCGGGAAAGCGCGACATTGGGCGGCGTTAGAACAGTCTTGGAAACTCATCCCGGCCATGAATGCGTCCAAATGGTCCTTTGGGTCGGACTTACCGTCGAAGAGTGAGACCTTCGGGGGTTTGTTCCGGGAAGAGTCGTGAACGGCTTGAAGCTCTTCGGTGAAGGGCCTCGTGAGTGAGTCGGCGGTGTATTTAGCTTCGTCGCTTGAATAACGACCTTCTCGATGCATGATTTCGATCTTCTTTTCGAGGGCGTCGAGTCGATCGTGGTACGCCGATGATTCTGCACATTCTGATCTTTGGCCTCGGCTGTTGGAGACCTGTGTCTGGCCGCGGCCCCGGTTCCTTTCGATGAGCTTCCTTAGGTCCCCTGGCGAGGTAGTCTTTGAGCTGCCGTGACGAGTCCCGTCCGCGCGACCCCGTTGAGGGAGGGGGTGTCGGTCATGCCTGGGCGCAGGCGAGCTGACCGACACCTCCTCGGGAGGGACAGGGGCGCGATGGGGCTCGGGACGAGGCGCTCTGGTGACGGACCTCGGTGTTGAACTGTGGGGCGCCCAGCGGGTCATAGAATATGTTGGTCCCGGGGATCTGCGGCCGTCAGAGGCAGCGAGACGGTGGTCGGTCGTGTCGACGCGAGCAGAGTCTTCTCTCCCTCTGTAGGGGTCCCGGTCCCGAGGTGGGGGAGCGGCGACCTGGGGAGCCTGCCCTGCCGTTTGGACACGGACGAGCGCATCTACGACGGACGCGAGTCGATCTATCCGAGCGGCTAGGCCGTTGATGGCGTTCGGGGGAGGAGATTCGTCCGCGCTTCCGTTGTGGGTGAAGCGGCGGTTAGTGCTTGGATCGTCGCGGTGATCGCTCGCCATGAAGTTGGGATCGGAAGACGAACTTTCGTTGAGTGGAACTAGATGTTTCCCACAGTCGGCGCCAACTGACGGAGGTCTGGATCTATGTTATCTTCCGTTGATCTCCTCGCCTAATGGCGGACGGCTAATATTTGATCTGGAGGTTGTCTCGGACTGGAGGCCACTCCTCGGACTGGAGGCCCGAGGTGTGACTCAAACCGAGGTTGCCGATCCTCTCTTGTAGGTTCTGGGATACGTCATCTGTAACGTGCCAGCATCTGGAGAGTCACCGATATCGAGCCTCATCAATAGGATTTTAGTTGCAAATTAGTGAAATTGGGTGAGTTTTAAAGGACTTTGTTGGGTTTGGTTGAGAATTGAATCTTTCTTTCATTGTTCTTATATATGCTGGTTTGGATGCTACTTTTAGATGCACTTTGAATGTTATGATAGATTCTAGGACTATATGCATCATATAGACTAATTCGCCTGCATGTCCCCTCTTTTAACCATAACCCAAAATGTTTGTGTTTTTAATTTATTTATGGGAAGAATTGAGGATTCTTGGTTATCTGGCAATTTTTATAATTTTGTATAAGAAAACCGTGAATTTTGGTACCAGCCTTAGGTTTTCTGTTATAGAAGGAACAAGTTCCCGACCCCTTTTAGTCAGAGGAGTCATATGCAATTATGAATAATACACCTCAACATTTTTTGGTCATAAACTGCTTCATGCATCAATAATTTTGATATTTGCACACCGTTAATAACTCAAATCTTGATTATTCTTTTCATCAGTAAGTCTTGCATCAGTCACTTACCATTGTATAATGCACATATATTCAGTCCCACCCTCCCCCTTCCTCCCTCCACACCAGTGCTGTGGAAAGCGGAGCAAAGCGGTGGAGTAGGGCTTTAGCTTTAGCGGGCTCAAGTGGAAAAAAGCGCCATCTATATTTTAAAGGGAAAGGCTCGAAGTCGAGATTACCTTGGTAAAGGAGCTTCACTGAAGCTCTTATAGTATCTTCTTTGTGCCAAGCCAAACTGCCAAAGATAGAAATCAAGTCGAAGGTGAGAGACCGAGGCGGGCAAGAGAAGTCGGAGGCGCAACAGTAAAAAAATTGAGGTACAGCAGTAAGAAATTGAACTGCATCAGTAAAAACTAGGGTTTGAGGCAGTAAAAGATGTTTTAGACTTGTGCTTTTGGGCCGGGCAATGGGCCAAATGGGTTTTAGATACTAAAAATCTCATTTGGTTTGCATAAGAAGTTACCGGGCCCGCTTTAGACCGCTTCAACGCTTTGACCCGCTTCTGAACCGCTTTGGCCCGCTTCTAAACCGCTTTGGCCCGCTTTCTCACCGCTTTAGGCGCTTTGACAAGGCAAAAAGCGCCCTGAGCCCTGAATGCTTAATACCACCGCTTTTGTCCAAATTGAGGCGTAAATGTCCGATTCCCTTTATCGATCGCTTTTACCGCTTTTCACAACACTGCTCCACACACACACACACACACACACAGAGAGAGAGAGAGAGAGAGAGAGAGAGAATGGCAGTCACCAGAATATCCTATCATCACCAACAGATGACGCCCGTTCAGTTTCATCATCACATTCTTGTTTGTTTTAAAGGATCTTGTAGGAGTGAGTGTCTACTATCTAGTAAAGGAAATGTTTAAATTTCACATCTTTATTTTTGCCTCTCCGCATATTATCTCAGCTTTTATCATCTTTTTCTCCTTTTCCAATTTTAAACTCTTTCCCATCTTTTTCTCCCCATGCTTTTTTTTTGTTTGATAGCCAAAATTGCTACTTCGGGTGGTTTGATGGACATATGAAATTAATAGGTATTCGGTCTTTAGATATAGCTCATGTCCTGTCTCATATTCTATGTATGACCATATTCTTCATTTGTCTTGTGCACTAACTTACAATTTTTGCATGGACAGTGGTTGACTTGAAACGGCTAGAATTAAATGCAAGAGATGGACCTTCAGACACCAATGCATTGGCAAAGTGGCGCATTCTTAACAGGTTGCATGACAGGAATGAGGCGATGTACTACAAGGTAAATTGTTTGTTTTTCTTTCTTGCTTCAACTTGCTAATTTTATTTTAAGCATATTATGAAAAATTTGACATGTTAAGATGCTGAAGTCAAGCTTTCTAATACCGTATGTTGGGATCATATTGGATGGTTTTTTTTATTGGATAATGGATCAGACAATATACTGGGAATATGAGTACATATGGAACATTCGTTTTGGATGGCTGTATCGGGGAGCTCTATATACGTAACAGACATATCAGATTTCTATATACATATCAGATATGCCATGTGAACTCACTTAGGCAAATTTTTTCAATATAATCTGTTGAAGTGCCCTCCCTTTATGCACATTAGGATTTTGGCATCCTATGTTACCTGTTGAACTATCAATCACGTTTATAAAACCATGTTGTTCTGTGCATGAGAGACATTGTTTATAAAATGAGTGTAACATGTAGCTTCTTGTACAAAAATGAGTGTAAAATTTGTACAAATTCATTATTCATGCATCAATGAATTGCCGTAATGAGTAGATTTTTCAATTATTCTGTCTTATGATATATGTTGATCCAAACATATTTAGCTCTTATATGTTATGCTCTATAACCACTGTGAGCAGATGTTTTTTCTATCATAGTTATTGATTTTTCTTGCTTTTCCTGAACAATTTTCAGGTTCTAACTGATAACATTGAGGAATATGCACCTATAGTATATACTCCCACCGTTGGCCTTGTCTGCCAAAACTATAGCGGACTATTCCGAAGACCCAGAGGAATGTACTTTAGTGCAGCTGACCGCGGTGAAATGATGTCGATGGTATACAACTGGCCAGCCGACCAGGTATCTGATGTTTGCGATGAATCCAATTAAATAGGATGTATAGCATGGACTTACGAGAAAAAATGTTTCTTTTTTGTTTTTTGTGAATTTTTCTGTGAAGGTTTCTTCCTTTCACATATTTGTAGCTTTCAAATAATCCCATTAACTAATTTTATAGTTTCGAGACTGCATATTTACTTTTCTTGTGGTGCACAACTTGCAATTTTCTCCATGTTTAACCATATGAGTTTGCTGTTTGGTTCATCAAGATCTATTAGATTGTATAATGGCAACCCTCACTGTGGATATATTACATGGTTTGCCTGTTTAATTGAGACATTTTGGCCTCACACTTATACAGATTAGCTGTTTTAATCTAATTGATTTGAAATATTAGAGGTCTCATAGAAGTATAAATACAAGTCTCATAGAAATATAAATATAAAACCATTTTTATCCAAAACTTTCAGCTGAAGGGTGGTGACTTTGCAGTAGCATGCAACACTCCCCTTTGTTTAGTTTGTTTTAAAGTGTTTATTTCCTCTCTATTCGATAAAAGCTTCATGCATATCCTCACGTTTACCTTTCATCACTGAGAATTTATGATTTTTTGACATTATTCTCCCTTCTGCTCTGTTTTTCCATCCAGTGTCCTGCCTATTTTTTTCCCCCAGACCTGGCTATCATCTCCTTTTACCAGTAGCTGGTAAATAAAGCTCACCACATCCTCTTGTTTCCATCTCATTCTGCTGATCTCACTCCGGAGTTTGATTTAATTGTTTGGTTTAGTCCATGAGGTATGTAGTAACTGACATTCTTCCAGCTACTCACAACTTACAGCTGTTTCTTTACCCTTTATATAAATTTGTTTAGACCTACCTATCCTTTAACCCTAGTCATGTTATTTTTCTTAAAAGCATCCATGCATAGTTCCCATTACTGTGATAGTTTAACCTAGTCTCTTCCCTACCACTGCCTCTGCTATTAATTGAAGGCACACATGCATTAGTATGAGCATCTAGTTTATTTGATTACCCCATATACTACCGAGTTACTCTTTATTCTTCTCTCCTGTGCTTATCCTTGTTACTAGCTTCTAGATGCATGGTGGCCGCATATTCATTCATTACTTCTATTCTGGACCACTAGTCCATTGGTTTACACTTCACATCTTGTTCACACATAAAATTTGTTGACCCTCAGGGGGGCTATTATCCTCCTAATTATTTACTACAATGAACTGCTGAAGGTTGTCTTTTGTCATCTGTGCGTATAAGATAATTGTTCTTTTCCGCACCCCTTAATTTGTCATTCTTGGTTTAATTATTTTGCATTCCAGCCATCCTTACTGGTCAAGCGATCATTTCTATTGCTACTTGTCAACTCGTTGTCTCTCTACATGTATCTCTCATGTCCCAATTAGTGTCTGCTATCCATATAAGTCTTTCTCCCTCCATCTCCCTTCTTTGAACCTTGACATTTTGCTTGTTTCCCTTGCTACATCTCCGAGCATTGCATTCTGATTCATAATGTAAATTGAGCAACTTTTTATTCCATTGTAGTTCTCCTTCTTTTTTTGTATTGTTTGAGTTTGGTTCTTTTTTTCTTTCCCCCCCCCCCCCCCCAGAAATATCTAATGGTTACTTGTTGAATCATCTTTCTTATTGCATGCTCTAAGGCTTTACCCATTTCCTTGAAAGGCTGTTTAATGCAATGATAAGCCCCGCCTACTTATTTGCATAGTTGAAAGTCAAACGAAAGATGTATAGGCTTATCTTTTGTTGATGGTGATCTTCTGCTGTTAGATATTGTAGATACACTTTGTTATTATTCTGTAATTTTCCCTATGCAAGAATTGCAAGGTATAAATGATTTGAACCTTTTCATCTCAGGAATCTATTTATTCTGCATTTGGGCATGTGAAATATGATGCTTCTTTAAAGTGTTTGTGGCACAGCCAACGTATGGAAAAATGTTATATGCGGTGACAAAATAATGCGCAACAAAGGAGCGAACGTAATATTCTCCATTGGCCTGCAATGAGTTGGCTGGGGTTGATATTGAAATAATTAAAGGAGAATAAAATGAGGTGAAGGATTTGAGAGCTCCTCCCCTTATTATATATATTAAACCGATATATGACAAACTACAATTTACCTGATGAGGGACTATTATTCTCATAGTCTAACACTCCCTCGCAAGTTGGAGTATAAGTATCAAACATGCTCAACTTATTACAAATAAAATTCATTCTTGTACTTCCAAGCGGCTTAGTAAGTAAATCTGTTTACTGGTTTGTCAAGGAGACATGATATGTATCAACGACACCTTGGGTTACCTTCTCTCGACAAAATGACAATCTACCTCAATATGCTTTGACTTCTCATGGAAGACTGGATTGGATGCTATATAGATGGCTGTCTTATTATCACAGTACAAATGCATGGGAAAGATAGCACCAAGTTCAAGCTCACCGAGTAGATAACTAATCCATAGCAATTCACAGGAGATAACAACCATGGCTCGATATTCTTGATTCTGTACTAGATCGAGCTACATGTTGCTTATTGCTCCTCCACGATATAAGATTTCCTCCAACGAACACACAATAACCAGTAGTGGACCTCCGATCTATATGTGATCCTACCCAATTTGCATCTGTAAACCTAGCTATCCAAGAATGTCCATGATCTGAATAGACCAAACCTCTCCCTTGCACCTTTCAGACAGCGCAAGATCCGAATAGCTGCATCCCAATGTGTCACCCTCGAATTTGTTATAAACTGACTAGCAACGCTCACCGGAAATGAGATATCTGGTCGAGTAACTTTCAAGTAATTCAGTTTACCCACTGGTCTTCTGTATCTACTGAGATCATTCAATCTATCGCTTTCTCCTGGTAGCAGCTTAGCATTTAGATCCATTGGCGAATCAACAAGTTTACAACCAACGTGCCAGTTTATGACAACAAATCAAGCACATATTTCCTCTGGGAGATATATATACCTGTCTTAGACCTTGCAACCTTTATACCTAAGAAGTACTTCAGACTTCCTAAATCCTAGGTTTGAAAATGACTCTGAAGATAAGTCTTCAGCTCTGTAATAACCCTATCATCATCTCCTGTAATCACGATGGCATCCACATGTACAACCAAGAGAATGCGTCGACCTTAATGATTACAGTAGAACACAAAATGATCACTATCATATCGAGCAACCCCAATGGACTTCACAATATCAGAAAATCGTCCAAACCACGCTGTAGGGGATTGCTTCAATCCATACAAGGATCTCCTCAATTTGCATATCTTCCAGACTCCCCCTAAGCAACAAATCTTGGAGGTTGCTCCATATAAACTTTCTCAGACAGGTAACCATGAAGAAAAGCGTTCTTGACATCTAACTGGTGGAGGGACAATGATGAGATGCATCAAGACATAGTAGAAGACGGACCAAAGCCATTTTAGCAACCGGAGAGTGTCTCCTCGAAATTTATGCATAAACCTGAGAATACCTTTAGTCGCTGGCTGGGCTTTAAAGCGAGAGAAAGCCATCAGGATTCAGCTTCACAGTATACACCCAGCAACATCCCACCGCTTTCTTTCAATAGGAAGAGTTACTAACTCTCATGTATCATTCGCCTCTAAAGCTGATATCTTCTCAATCATGGCTACTTTTCAACCTGGATGATATAGTGCATCTGACAAAGACTTGGAAAGAGGATGAGATTCAACAACAGAAATGAAAGTTCGATAGGAAGGAGACAAATAGTCATATGAAACTAAAATGAGCAATATGATGAGAGGTGCATGATCGGGTACCTTTCCACAAAGCTATGGTTAGATCAAGAGCAGAAGAGGAAGGATCTGAGCTTGCTGGATCTGCAACGACAGAAGGAATTGACACTTGATCTGAAGGAGTAGTTTCATCTCTTTGACGAGTGTATGTCTTTGTAGCCTTATCAAGCATCTGTTTCTTGATGGTCAAATTGACATCTGAATCCTTCAAAGGAAAATCTTCATTGAAATCAGGCTGAGAATGATTATCTGCATAGTATGAAATATACTCGAAGAAAGTGACATCAGACAGCACAAAACCGCGTTTTAACTCAGGACTATAACACTTGTAGTTCTTCTAAGTTCTCGAATACCCAAGAAAGATACACTTAATGGATTTAGCATCGAGTTTGGTACTCTCCCTGGACGCAAATCATGAACAAAACATGTACAACGAAAGATGCGAGGTTGAAGAGGAAATAAAGGTTCAGAAGGAAACAATACAGAGTAAGGAACTTGGCCTTCTAATACAGAGAATGACATGCGATTAATTAGATAGCATGCGGTGAGAATAGCGTCCACCCAGAAAACCTTAGGGACACACATATGAAGCAATAAAGTACGAGTTACCTCTAGAAGATATCTATTTTTTCTTTCTGCTAAATCATTTTGTTGTGGTGTATATGAACAAGAAGATTGGTGTATAATGCCATTTTGTGTCATGAATGTTTGAAAAGAAGAGTTGAAATAATCTTTAGCATTATCACTATGAAGAGAACCAACAGATTTTTCAAAATGATTCCTAATTTCAGCATAAAATTCTTGAAAAACAGATAAAACGTCAGAATGAGATTTTATTAAATACAGCCATGTCACACGAGAATAATCATTAATAAAAGTTACGAAATAACGGTAACCAAGTTGTGACACAACAGGAAAAAGATCCCAAATATCACTGTGGACAAGTTCAAAGGGTTGGTCTATACATTTATTGACCCTAAGTGGATAAGATACGCAGTGATGTTTACCCAGCTGGCATGACTCACAATCTAAAGAGTTAACAGAACTAATAGACGAGTCAATTTTCTTCAAAATTTCTAATGATGGATGACCAAATCGGGGTGAAGATCAATGGCTCGAGAAGACTGCTGGATTAGTACACTCAGTAAGATAGTAGAGGCCATCAACTTCATACACGGTGTCAATCGTATTCTTCGTTCCAAGATCCTACATAACACAACCATGTGGAGAAAATGAGATCGAGCAATTCATAGAACGAGTAAGCTTGCTTACAGAAAGTATACTTAATGGAAAACATGACAAATATAATACAGAAGACAATGATAATGAATGTGTAGGAGTGACAGAACCAATACCCTTTACTCGTGATGTGGATCCATCCGCTAAAGTGACAGATTCACATGGATGAGTGGGTGAAAAGGATGCGAATATACTGACTCCCCAGTCATATGATCAGATGCATCTGAATTAATAATCCAAGTCCTGGGTGGTGGTGTTGTGATTAGACAAGCAATATGATTACCCCTCACCATAGTAGCAGTAGGATAACTGTTGGAGGATGATGGCTCCGAAGAGGAAGATCCATTATGAGTCTTCAAGAACGTCTGATAACGAGCAAGTTCACCGCCACTCAGAGTCAAACTCGAGAGATTGGAGGATATGGAATCAGTGTCATGAACGGAATCGGTTGCCAATTGGGAAGAATATGGAGATGCCGCAACTTCTGCTAGATAAGGATGAAGCTGAAAACGGGTGGCCTTTACATAGCACGGACGATAGTAGTAATCACAAATAGGTCTTTCGCATGGTAGGCGGTTTCCTTTGCCTCTACTGGGCCCCCTTTCTCCACGTCCATGATCACCGAAACCTCCACCAGCAACTTTGGGCTGAGTAAGGAGAGCATATCGCTTTTTATTATCTTCGGTGGACGAGTAGAATATATCTGCTGCAGCATATGATGTGTCGGCCAATGTGCTGCATGCCTCTCCTAAGATCTGTGTGTTAGTGTATATGCCCTAGAGGCCATTACTGTATCATACTAGTTTGTATATTACTTGATGGAAGCTTGTGATATTCACAGTTGTATATACAATCTTGCTCGAAATGGTAGTATGCTACTTGGTTTGTCTCTGCTTTAATATGTGCATGTGTTTCTTTTAGCATATTGCTGATATACATATTAGTAGAGCCCTTAGGATTATTGCTTGATTACCAGCGTTGTGATGGCGCTCACACTCGTGGGAGCTGGGTAATCCATAAGCACATCCTTATACAGGTCCCTAGTCGTTGGACTATCGAGACAGGGCATCGATACTCCGGAGTAGACTAGCGTATGCGCTTCTCATCCCAGTGTGGGAGACGGTCTGTCCCACAGCCGTCAGGACGTCGTACTTGAGATAGTATGCGGGTGCTCGTTAGGTTACGAGTACACTGGACAGGACTCGTCGGGAACTGTTGGTTGGTATTATACCTATCGTCAGTTATCAGTTCCCAGGTGACATGAGTACAGCTTAGTCCGCTGACTTGACACTGTTACTTCGCCTCGAGTGTGTTCCTACTGCACTTTGATTACTACCCTACCACGGCTCAAAGGAGTCGTGCAAACAGGTAGTTTTTGGGTGCAGTCCCGAAGCACTTGGAGGCAGTGACGGTTAGACAGGATTCGTCTCTCCCGGTATTGGGGGTTGATATCGCGCTGTGTCCAGGAGAACCATTACACAAGTAGTCCCTGGTCAGGGTAAGCGAGATATACTGGTAGGTTTCCAGTGTTATCTCAGGGTGTTCTGGGCTACACTCCGACACGACTTGTACCGCTATTAGGGGACTGACGTTCACCGCCCCCTAGGCCCGCCATGCGATGTATCAGACGAACAGACCGGACTGTACGGAGACTGTCACATACAGGCTCAGTAGGAGTTCAGATGGGGTTCACCTCGTCAGTCTTCTTATCGGCATCTACCTGAGGACCGTTACGTACAGCTAGTACCGCTTGCGGTCTGTGGTTAAACCCACTGCCAGCGTAGTGTCGAGTCTTTAGAGTCCCACACAGAGAGCTATTCGCCTTTAGGCAAAATGAGTAGAGGTCGCATGGTTTTGCGACAGGGTTCGTTCACATCCGCGCACTTGTGCACGTTTGTTGTCCGGACAGCTTATACCAGCGGGTTTTGGTTTAAGCCAGATCCTAGTATATGATTTGGGATTGGTTTTATCTCTTTGTATTCGTGTTCCCCGGATCACGAATACGGGTGCGTATGCACAGTTGCTTGAGACAGAGGGAGAGGACTTTGATTAGGGTTAATGACCATTGTCATTTTATTAACCCTAATGCTTATGTGTGTATTATGGTTAATTGATATTAGTTTAATATAATTGTGTATGGTTATGGTTGTTGACCATTTGACTATCATGACTTGTTGACCTTAGTTGACATGTTGACCATCATCATTCCATATAAAAGATGCTTTTTGATCCTTGCAATTAGCATTAAATATGAAATGATAATGGTAATGTCTTGATTAACCATGACAATTATCTAGCTAATTATCAATTTATAATAATTCACACATATATGTGAGAATGGTTGTTTTATTCTCTCATTCTATCATTTACTTTCTCTCTCTTGTTCTTCCTCTCCCTCAAGCTCTCCCCTCTCATGTGTTGAGAAATACTTGAGCTTGAGAAAAACCTCTTTTTGATAATCTCTACTCTCATCTAGGGTTCTAGGATTAGCACTTCTAGCACTCTATTTACTTCTAGCTTGGAGTTGAAGCCAAAGGTTGAGGCTTTCGGGTGGATCCTTCTTCGACGTGAGAAGACGACAAAGGTGATCTCTTTCTACTATTCCAAGGAGCAAGGAGAGAAGGACATAAAGCCCTAGGTATAACCACTCTAACCCTTAGCTAGTTTCTAGTTAGCTTTAGCTTGTTTTTGTTTAGCAAAGATCCTTCTTTGTCTAGTCCATGTTGCCTATAGTATGATAAAAATTTGATTTTTATTCTGTTTTCCGCCTCCCCGTAAGCACCGGGGTGGGCAACGTGGACTTACAGTGGTATCAGAGCCTAACTAAACATAAACTAGCTAGGTAGTAAAGTGTATGGAAGTTCAATCGGAAGAATCGCAAAACCGAGTTTTCAAAACCCTAACTTTCTGTTAAAATTTTTTCTGTTCAAAATAAAATAAATCATACTCCAAAAATCATCTCAGGGTTTTGTGAAGAAAGCCACCAAAAACGATCCAGAGATTCGCTCAAAGAGCCGCGGTTCGGCGGCAATAGCAAGCTATTGCCGCGCAACCGCGGCCGTTTTGGCTTGGTTCTGGGTCGAGTTTTGTGCAGTGTTTTTCTGGATTGGTTTTGGGATTTTTAAGATGGTTTATATGTGCCCAGGTTTTCCAGAATAGAAATTTGTTTTTGGGGGCCTATAAATCCGTATTTTTTATCGAACGTCACTACACTTTGACTAAAGGGTTATATCTGTGATGTTTATATGTATTGAACGTCGGCTAATCGCTATATGTCGATTAGTCGGGGTTATACATATCTGTGATCTGTGTTTGATGATGGTATGTGTATATGAATGCGTTGGATTGTCGCGGGTGAATAGCCGGGGTGGATGTGAGATGAGTGTTTCTTTTTCTTTCATTCATTGTAATATGTAAATTGATGTAATAATATTTGTTTGGCCGCACAACCGGGTCGGGGTTGTAGCCGTCATTGTATAATTCTTTTTACTGTTTTTGCTCCTAGGATAGACCCATGGAGGGGGTGCACAAACTACCGGGTATCTCGAAGTGCCGAGTGGTCTACTCACGGTGTTGAGGGAGGTTGCTTCGCTTCGGGTACTTGGCGGGTAGTTTGCCGCACCCGTAGGGGTCTTGGGTGGGGTATTGGCTATTCACCGCGACCGTGTAATCCGCTTTTCGTTGCAGGCTCGAACGAATTGCGGATTCCTAGTATATCCAATGTATTCATCTGTGATCTGTAATGTCTATCATTGCTATATACTTATATATGATAACTATTTAGGCGTTGCTTATGTTTTACAGCCGCGCTAGCCCAGCCCCCGCTCTGTCGTTAGTTAAGTAACCTAACGGGTGATGACGGGCCCCGTGGCGAATGCGAATGGCATAAGCGTACGTCATATTTTGGTTGTTTTCTGCAATGGTAGGATTAAATGATGGGACACATTAAAAGAACTAATGCAAGAAAATAAACCAAGTTAAAGTCGATTGGAACACTTTGAAAACCACTCGGTTCTTTTCAAAACTAAACTTTTAAATGCGGAGCTTGAACCACTCCTTTTAAAAGCTATTTCGTTCCATCGATTATATCAAGTTCACTACGTTCACGGTTTCGCCAAAATCATTCGTAGCCCTCCATCATTTCAGTTAAATATTCGGTAGTATTCAAGCTATGTATTTTGACCTCACGCTAAGGCATAGTGATTGGTAGCTGCCGGATATTTATCTGTTGCATAGATAGAATGCGTTGGTTTGAGACAGTCGTACTGCCATTTTGGCCTACGTCAAGGGTAGGTACGGGTGGGTTCAAATTAACCGGGATAATGATGGAAAGAACTTGACATGTGACTTATGACATTTTGACCTCAAGCCAAGGTCATAAGAGCATGGGGCAAAAATCCACATCGGGAGTTTCATAAGTACTGAAACTTGCTAGCGCTGCATACCATTTGGAGTATGATGATTCTGGTAGGATTCCTTCGGTTTTATCACGCGATGATATTTGGATCCCGATCCTACTGTGAGTATATGCTACTCCTCGGGAAAACTCTCACTTAACGATCAATGCTATAAACTTAGTAGGTGTCTAGAAAGGTGTTAGCGGGGCTACGCCCCCAGGGAAAAGAGGTTCTTAAATTAAGGAACTTCGCGAAAGCGTTGGAAAACCTCCCTCGAAGTACCGACACTGGCCTGGCTGAACGATTAAGCAAGTATTGTACGGTGAGATTGATCCTGACTAATCCTTTCTTTACGGTTTGAGAAGGGATTCGAGAGACAGTGGGAGCCATCCAGTTTAGACAAACTAAAAACCACTCTAAACTTGCAAGAGCATCATGCTAAAGTGTTTCTTTTCTCTCTCCTAATTGCAGCGACCATTCAACATGACCGGACTTAAGTTATTACTAGATAAAAACATATTGACAGGGCCAAACTACAAAGATTGGCTCAGGAATGTCAAGATGGCAATCACTTACGACAAGTTGGGGTATGTCCTTACCACCAAAGCTCCCCCTGTCCCAGGTCCCAAAACCAGTGTCGTAGATATGGAAATCTACAAGACCTGGGAAATAGATTGCGCGAAGGCCAAATGCCTCGTACTAGCCTCGATGGACAACGAACATCAGAGGAGACACGAGAATATGGACCTAGAGTCCATATTTCTTCATACAAAAGAACTGTATGGAGAGCAGTCTCGTATCGCCAGATACGAAGTGTCGAAGAAGTTGTTTTCGGCAAGGTTGGCCGTCGGATCATCGGTAGCGGAACACGTGCTTAAGATGATTGGCTACATAGAGGAGCTCGCGGACCTTGGGACCACGTTGGAGAATGAACTCTATACTGATTTGATTCTCCAGTCCCTTCCTTCCACTTACGCCCAGTTTATCCTTAACTTCAACATGCAAGGAAAGGAGGTTGAACTTTCCGAACTTCTGAACATGTTGAGGAGTGCTGAGGGCACCCTACAGAAAGGTAGGGAGACATCCACTTTGTTTGTAGGAGGATCTTCCTCTTCTAGATCCAGGGCGAAAGCCAAGGGTAAGAAGAAGAAAGCCCCCGCCAAACCAAGAGGCGGTGTCGGTAAAGTGGATACGAAGGGAAAAAGAAAAGCAACAAAGGTAGCGGGAAAGCTGGTGGGGAAGGAAGAATGCTTCTATTGTCACAAAAGTGGTCACTGGAAACAGGATTGCAAGGCTTGGAAGGCCAGAACACAAGATTTGAAGCGAGTTGCAGCTTCAGCTTCAGGTGTGTATGTTATTGAAAACTGTCTATCAATAAACTCTACATCCTGAGTATTGGATACCGGATCAGGATCTCATATCTGTAATTCTTTGCAGGCGTTGAGAAAGCGTAGAGCTTTCAAGGCAGGTGACATGACCCTCAGAGTTGCAAACGGTGCTAGCATGGATGTTGAGGCCGTGGGGGACTATCACCTGGGATTGTCGGATGGACACTTTTTGGTTTTGTGTAGTTGTTATTATGTACCAAATGCAACCTGTAATATTATTTCTGTATCTTTATTATCTAAAGAAGGTTATGAATTTGCATTTGTAAGTAATGTAGTGAACATTCACCTTAATCAAGTTTTGATTAGGTCAGGTATATTGAACAACGGTATATACGTTTTAAACCAACCACAGATTTTCAATGTTCAGAATACACACAAAAGAAAATCTCTAGAAATTAATAAAACTTTCTTATGGTATTGTAGACTGGGTCACATCAATGAGAGAAGGTTGACTAAGTTACATGCAGAAGGATATTTGGATCCGTTCGAATATCAATCGTATGCAACTTGTCAATCCTGTCTCAAAGGAAAGATGACAAAGACTCCGTTCACTGGACACGGAGAAAGAGCGAGCGAGCTCTTGGGACTCGTACACAGCGACGTGTGCGGTCCAATGTCTACATATGCACGAAGCGGTTATTCTTACTTCATTACTTTTACAGATGATTTCTCAAGGTTCGGACATGTCTTCTTGATGAAGCATAAATCCGAAGTTTTTGAAAAGTTCCAGGAATATAAGAATGAAGTAGAAAAACAAACAGGCAAAAGTATCAAGACACTAAGATCTGATCGAGGTGGTGAATACTTGAGTGCCGAGTTCCTGGGTTACTTAAAAGATAATTGAATTCTCTTTCAGCTTACTCTCCATACACTCCGCAACATAACGGTGTATCGGAGAGACGGAACCGAACCCTATTGGATATGGTACGGTCCATGATGAGTAACGCTGAGTTGCCGTGATCGTTCTGGGGATATGCGCTAGAATCAGCTGCATACCTTTTGAACCGAGTTCCCACTAAAATTGTGCCTACCACGCCATATGAGTTATGGAGTGGGAAGAAACCCTATCTTCAATACCTGAAGATTTGGGGATATCCAGCTTATGTCAAAAAGCAGCATGCGGACAAGCTCGAGGCACGCTCAGTACTGTGCAAGTTTGTGGGATACCCAAAGAACTCCAGGGGGTATCTTTTCTATTACGCAGAGGAACAAAAAGTCATTGTTTCTCGTAATGCCCATTTTCTGGAACATCAGTTCTTAGAAAAAGAAATAAGTGGGAGCGCAATAGAACTGGAAGAAATTCCAGAACCACAAGCTATTACTGAAAGCTTAGTAGAACCAGAGGGTTCGAAAGATCAGGACATTCCCACGCCACTCCGCAGGAGTAGTAGGCAGTCTCATTCGCCCGAGAGATACTACGGTTTTCTCATTGACGGGGATAGAGAGGATTGCATCATAGATTGTGATGAGCCTACTAGCTTCCAGCAAGCCATTCAGAGCGTCGACTCGGTAAAATGGCTGGATGCAATACGGACCGAAATGGAGTCCATGTACACCAACAAAGTATGGACGTTGGACATTGCTCAAGATGGGGTAAAACCCGTAGGATGCAAGTGGATCTTCAAAAGGAAGATTGGTGTAGATGGACAGGTTGAGACCTATAAAGCTAGACTGGTTGCAAAGGGTTTTCGTCAAAGACCTGGTTTGAACCATGATGAAACCTTTTCTCCAGTAGCTATGCTGAAATCCATTCGGATCCTTCTTGCCATTGCTGCCTTCCACGATTATGAGATTTGGCAGATGGACGTAAAGACAGCTTTTCTAAATGGACATTTAGAGGAGTGTGTCTATATGGACCAGCCAGAGGGTTTCATTCAGAGTGGGAGCAGCGGAAAGATGTGCAAGTTGCTTAAGTCCATTTATGGACTAAAGCAGGCATCGCGGAGTTGGAACATCTGTTTTGATGAGACGGTCAAGGAATTTGGCTTTATCAAAAATCCAGATGAACCATGCATCTATTGTAGATTTGTAGCGAGAACTGTAGTATTCCTCGTTTTATACATGGATGACATTCTCTTAATAGGAAATGACATTCCTATGCTACAATCTGTCAAGGGGTTCTTGTCACACAGGTTCTCCATGAAAGACCTGGGTGATGCCTCATACATTCTGGGTATCCGGATCTACCGTGACAGATCCAAGAGAATATTAGGACTTTCACAGTCCAGGTACATCGACACCATACTGAAGAGATTCAGTATGGAAGATTCCAAGCGCGGTAATCTACCGGCTTGTCACGGGATCACCCTCTCCAAAGAGATGTCTCCCAAGACTGATTTGGAGAGGGATCACATGTCTATTATACCCTACGCTTCTGCGGTAGGCTCTATAATGTATGCGATGTTGTGTACCAGACAGGATGTGGCTTATGCACTGAGTGTGGTAAGCAGGTATCAGTCAAACCCTGGGAAGAAGTATTGGATAGCAGTAAAGAACATTCTCAAGTACCTGAGAAGGACTAAGGAGATGTTCTTGGTGTATGGCGGAAAAGACCTCCAGATTGAGGCCTTTGCTGACTCCAGCTTCCAGAGTGACAAGGATGATTCCAAGTCCATGTCGGGTTTTGTCTTTACCCTCAATGGAGGGGCGGTGTGTTGGAAGAGCTCCAAACAGGAAACCGTTGCTGACTCGACTATGGAAGCGGAATACATCGCTGCATCTGATGCCGCAAAATAAGCTGTCTGGATAAGGAAGTTCTTGAAAGAACTTGAGGTGGTTTCGTCCATTGTTGACCCAATACCTCTGTATTGCGACAACAACGGGGCTATAACTTTAGCGACGGAACCCAGGTCCCATCAGAAATCCAGACACATCTTGAGGCGGTATCACCTGATCAGGGAGATCGTGGATCGCCAGGAGATCGAGGTTCGGAGGGTTGTTTCAGAAGATAACACAGCAGATCCATTCACCAGGGCCTTGCCCCAGACTCAGTTCGAGCGGCTGATCGAGATGATAGGTCTTCGATACGCCAGTACATGGCCTTAGTGCAAGTGGGAGATTGTTAGTGTATATGCCCTAGAGGCAATTACTGTATCATACTAGTTTGTATATTACTTGATGGAAGCTTGGGATATTCACAGTTGTATATACAATCTTGCTCGAAATGGTAGTATGCTACTTGGTTTGTCTCTGCTTTAATATGTGTATGTGTTTCTTTTAGCATATTGCTGATATACATATTAGTAGAGCCCTTAGGATTATTGCTTGATTACCAGCGTTGTGATGGCGCTCACACTCGTGGGAGCTGGGTAATCCATAAGCACATCCTTATACAGGCCCCTAGTCGTTGGACTATCGAGACAGGGCATCGATACTCCGGAGTAGACTAGCGTATGCGCTTCTCATCCCAGTGTGGGAGACAGTCTGTCCCACAGCCGTCAGTACGTCGTACTTGAGATAGTATGCGGGTGCTCGTTAGGTTACGAGTACACTGGACAGGACTCGTCGGGAACTGTTGGTTGGTATTATACCTATCGTCAGTTATCAGTTCCCAGGTGACATGAGTACAGCTTAGTCCGCTGACTTGACACTGTCACTTCGCCTCGAGTGTGTTCCTACTGCACTTTGATTACTACCCTACAACGGCTCAAAGGAGTTGTGCAAACAGGTAGTTTTTGGGTGCAGTCCCGAAGCACTTGGAGGCAGTGACGGTTAGACAGGATTCGTCTCTCCCGGTATTGGGGGTTGACATCGCGCTGTGTCCAGGAGAGCCATTACACAAGTAGTCCCTGGCCAGGGCAAGCGAGATATACTGGTAGGTTTCCAGTGTTATCTCAGGGTGTTCTAGGCTACACTCCGACACGACTTGTACCGCTATTAGGGGACTGACGTTCACCGCCCCCTAGGCCCGCCATGCGATGTATCAGACGAACAGACCGGACTGTACGGAGACTGTCACATACAGGCTCAGTAGGAGTTCAGATGGGGTTCACCTCGTCAGTCTTCTTATCGGCATCTACCTGAGGACCGTTACGTACAGCTAGTGCCGCTTGCGGTCTGTGGTTAAACCCACTGCCAGCGTAGTGTCGAGTCTTTAGAGTCCCACACAGAGAGCTATTCGCCTTTAGGCAAAATGAGTAGAGGTCGCATGGTTTTGCGACAGGGTTCGTTCACATCCGCGCACTTGTGCACGTTTGTTGTCCGGACAGCTTATACTAGCGGGCTTTGGTTTAAGCCAGATCCTAGTATATGATTTGGGATTGGTTTTATCTCTTTGTATTCGTGTTTCCCGAATCACGAATACGGGTGCGTATGCACAGTTGCTTGAGACAGAGGGAGAGGACTTTGATTAGGGTTAATGACCATTGTCATTTTATTAACCCTAATGCTTATGTGTGTATTATGGTTAATTGATATTAGTTTAATATAATTGTGCATGGTTATGGTTGTTGACCATTTGACTATCTTGACTTGTTGACCTTAGTTGATGATTGGCAGAGATTCTGCGTGTTTAAGTTTAATTACCGCAATCAGGACGGTGTCGCTTTGCAGCTAGCCGGATGAGTACGGGTCGATCCACAGGGTGATGGGAGTCTTTTTCTTAATGTCTTGACGAGTTAAGTCCAAATATGTTGGGTTTGTTTGAGTTTAGCTAATTGAAAAATGAATGATAAGAGAACTTGTTAAGGGGAAGGAATTGGTTGGTTTGAGTTAGGAGGATCGCTCACTTGATTCTTTTGCCACTTCTTAATATTGATGTTACGGTAATCGGCAACAACGGGGATTAGGACGACTAAGAGAAAACTTGCGAGTATAAGCTAGGCTTTCCAACACTTCGTTTTCTCTTTTTGGTCCTTGTCCGTCCGTTCTTGGCTCTTAGCCACAACCTCAGGTTGATTCAACCACAACCGGTCTCACTAGGGTATCACCGCTATTATGAAGAATAGGGTGCCGTAGGGAGCGGATTGTGGATCAATTAACAGGAGTTCAAATCAAGATATATGTAAAAGAGAAAAGTGAAGGAGTTTTCCGTATTTCAAACTTTCCGTTTCCTACCCTAACAAGTGAAAAGTTACTCACCCATTAGAATAGTTAAGTGAAATAAAACAAAGAAAGAGGGTAATAAGAATTGAGGTAGAAAATCACAACTAGCTATTCGGGACCTCACTTAGGCAAGGATCACACTAAGCATCATGGTTGTAAGGATAACCGAAAAATGGAAGAAAATTAAAACGACGATTTTAAGAAATAACAACTACGTTTAACAATGAAAATTACAAGCAATATAAGAAACGGAATTACAAATTACAAAAATAGATAAAGAAAACTTCTTGCATGCTTCACACTCAACAAAACCTCTCACAAGCTTTAATGGAGGAAGATGGAGGAAAATGGAATTTTATTAGAAACTAAATAATTCTAATACAAAATTACAAATGAAAACTAAGTCCCTTCTCTTGGTTCTGCTCGGGGCTATTTATAGGCCTGAGTTTGAGAAATTTGCCATAAAACCCAACCCTACACATTAATACAGGAATAACCCCAAAAACCCACACTGCATGGACACGTGGCGGCCGCGCATGCGCGGCCAAAGCAAGGGTTTGGCCGCGCATGCGCGGCGGTTTGGTGGCCAAACTCTGGATGCTTTTTTCTCTGGTCTTCTGTGCTTTTTTCCTGATCTTTGAACACTTTACATTGCAATATTTCAACCAGAAAATCTCCAGATTTCTGATCCAAGACTTCTTCATTTCTTTCACTTTTGACTTTTCACCATTTTGACTTCAAATTTCTCTTTAGTCCCAAATGACGACTCTTTTCGTCCCCTCTTCTGAACTGGTACGGGACGGATGCTGGAACCCGGCTTTTATCTGTTTGTGACAGATGTTCTGGATTTTGCCGTAAATGTGGTGATTTTGTCGGATTTGCTCTCTCTTGGACTGGAAACCTGTAATCTGTAACATGCAGCAAATACGGATAAAAAGCACCTACCTGTATGCAATGTGATTAAGAATGGGCGGTACAAATATACAAAAATATGCGATGAACAAATACCCCCAAACTTATCTTTTGCTCGTTCCGAGCAAAACCATGTTATTCACAAAAATTTCCTAACCTCACTTTCGCAGGGAACGCGATTGCACTGTGCACGTGCAACAAGCCGTTAAAGTTTAATTACCGCAATCAGGACGGTGTCGCTTTGCAGCTAGCCGGATGAGTACGGGTCGATCCACAGGAAGATGGGAGTCTTTTTCTTAATGTCTTGACGAGTTAAGTCCAAATATGTTGGGTTTGTTTGAGTTTAGCTAATTGAAAAATGAATGATAAGAGAACTTGTTAAGGGGAAGGAATTGGTTGGTTTGAGTTAGGAGGATCGCTCACTTGATTCTTTTGCCACTTCTTAATATTGATGTTACGGTAATCGGCAACAACGGGGATTAGGACGACTAAGAGAAAACTTGCGAGTATAAGCTAGGCTTTCCAACACTTCGTTTTCTCTTTTTGGTCCTTGTCCGTCCGTTCTTGGCTCTTAGCCACAACCTCAGGTTGATTCAACCACAACCGGTCTCACTAGGGTATCACCGCTATTATGAAGAATAGGGTGCCGTAGGGAGCGGATTGTGGATCAATTAACAGGAGTTCAAATCAAGATATATGTAAAAGAGAAAAGTGAGGAGTTTTCCGTATTTCAAACTTTCCGTTTCCTACCCTAACAAGTGAAAAGTTACTCACCCATTAGAATAGTTAAGTGAAATAAAACAAAGAAAGAGGGTAATAAGAATTGAGGTAGAAAATCACAACTAGCTATTCGGGACCTCACTTAGGCAAGGATCACACTAAGCATCATGGTTGTAAGGATAACCGAAAAATGGAAGAAAATTAAAACGACGATTTTAAGAAATAACAACTACGTTTAACAATGAAAATTACAAGCAATATAAGAAACGGAATTACAAATTACAAAAATAGATAAAGAAAACTTCTTGCATGCTTCACACTCAACAAAACCTCTCACAAGCTTTAATGGAGGAAGATGGAGGAAAATGGACTTTTATTAGAAACTAAATAATTCTAATACAAAATTACAAATGAAAACTAAGTCCCTTCTCTTGGTTCTGCTCGGGGCTATTTATAGGCCTGAGTTTGAGAAATTTGCCATAAAACCCAACCCTACACATTAATACAGGAATAACCCCAAAAACCCACACTGCATGGACACGTGGCGGCCGCGCATGCGCGGCCAAAGCAAGGGTTTGGCCGCGCATGCGCGGCGGTTTGGTGGCCAAACTCTGGATGCTTTTTTCTCTGGTCTTCTGTGCTTTTTTCCTGATCTTTGAACACTTTACATTGCAATATTTCAACCAGAAAATCTCCAGATTTCTGATCCAAGACTTCTTCATTTCTTTCACTTTTGACTTTTCACCATTTTGACTTCAAATTTCTCTTTAGTCCCAAATGACGACTCTTTTCGTCCCCTCTTCTGAACTGGTACGGGACGGATGCTGGAACCCGGCTTTTATCTGTTTGTGACAGATGTTCTGGATTTTGCCGTAAATGTGGTGATTTTGTCGGATTTGCTCTCTCTTGGACTGGAAACCTGTAATCTGTAACATGCAGCAAATACGGATAAAAAGCACCTACCTGTATGCAATGTGATTAAGAATGGGCGGTACAAATATACAAAAATATGCGATGAACAAATACCCCCAAACTTATCTTTTGCTCGTTCCGAGCAAAACCATGTTATTCACAAAAATTTCCTAACCTCACTTTCGCAGGGAACGCGATTGCACTGAGCACGTGCAACAAGCCGTTAAAGTTTAATTACCGCAATCAGGACGGTGTCGCTTTGCAGCTAGCCGGATGAGTACGGGTCGATCCACAGGGAGATGGGAGTCTTTTTCTTAATGTCTTGACGAGTTAAGTCCAAATATGTTGGGTTTGTTTGAGTTTAGCTAATTGAAAAATGAATGATAAGAGAACTTGTTAAGGGGAAGGAATTGGTTGGTTTGAGTTAGGAGGATCGCTCACTTGATTCTTTTGCCACTTCTTAATATTGATGTTACGGTAATCGGCAACAACGGGGATTAGGACGACTAAGAGAAAACTTGCGAGTATAAGCTAGGCTTTCCAACACTTCGTTTTCTCTTTTTGGTCCTTGTCCGTCCGTTCTTGGCTCTTAGCCACAACCTCAGGTTGATTCAACCACAACCGGTCTCACTAGGATATCACCGCTATTATGAAGAATAGGGTGCCGTAGGGAGCGGATTGTGGATCAATTAACAGGAGTTCAAATCAAGATATATGTAAAAGAGAAAAGTGAAGGAGTTTTCCGTATTTCAAACTTTCCGTTTCCTACCCTAACAAGTGAAAAGTTACTCATCCATTAGAATAGTTAAGTGAAATAAAACAAAGAAAGAGGGTAATAAGAATTGAGGTAGAAAATCACAACTAGCTATTCGGGACCTCACTTAGGCAAGGATCACACTAAGCATCATGGTTGTAAGGATAACCGAAAAATGGAAGAAAATTAAAACGACGATTTTAAGAAATAACAACAACTACGTTTAACAATGAAAATTACAAGCAATATAAGAAACGGAATTACAAATTACAAAAATAGATAAAGAAAACTTCTTGCATGCTTCACACTCAACAAAACCTCTCACAAGCTTTAATGGAGGAAGATGGAGGAAAATGGACTTTTATTAGAAACTAAATAATTCTAATACAAAATTACAAATGAAAACTAAGTCCCTTCTCTTGGTTCTGCTCGGGGCTATTTATAGGCCTGAGTTTGAGAAATTTGCCATAAAACCCAACCCTACACATTAATACAGGAATAACCCCAAAAACCCACACTGCATGGACACGTGGCGGCCGCGCATGCGCGGCGGTTTGGTGGCCAAACTCTGGATGCTTTTTTCTCTGGTCTTCTGTGCTTTTTTCCTGATCTTTGAACACTTTACATTGCAATATTTCAACCAGAAAATCTCCAGATTTCTGATCCAAGACTTCTTCATTTCTTTCACTTTTGACTTTTCACCATTTTGACTTCAAATTTCTCTTTAGTCCCAAATGACGACTCTTTTCGTCCCCTCTTCTGAACTGGTACGGGACGAATGCTGGAACCCGGCTTTTATCTGTTTGTGACAGATGTTCTGGATTTTGCCGTAAATGTGGTGATTTGTAACATTTAGGAAAAACATAGAAATAAATAAATTTAATTAAAATAAGAATAAGCTGATAAATCACAAAATGGTTAAAATCTAATATGTCAATCTTCATAAGATATATGTAATACAAATTAAATTAGAATTTTAGAATGTAAATTAAATAAGTTATAAGGGTTTTAATGAAAATTTTAGCTTCATTTTAACAAAAGATGTGTTTTGTAATAAGTTAGTTGTGAGGGGTTAAATTGCAAAGTTAGGTTTTATGCTAATACAAGATTGTCAAGGGTTTAAGTGAATAAAGGGTTATCAATTCAGTTCTGAAATGAAATTCAAAATAAAACAAAAGAAAAAGGAAAATGAGAAGATAATCACCAAAACACCTCATGCTTTCTTGCCACCTTCATTCTCCACCTCCTTCTTGCATGAAGTGCACACCCTTCATCATAGAACACCTCCTCCTTCTCTTATCTCCTTATCCTCTCATATATATAGCTTATTTTCAGTTCATATCACAAAATCAAACTGAAAGAAAATCAAAAGAAAAGGAAAACTAAAGAAGGAAAAAGAAAATAAGAGGAAGAAGAAGAGGATGGAGCTTGTTCTTGGAGAGGGTTCATCTTCAAGCTAAAAGGAGCTTGTAGATCTTTGGAGGGTCATTCCTACAGCAATATAGGAGGGTAAATTCTTAATCTCAGTAGCTAAATTAAACTCTGTAGATTAGTTAAAACAGATTGAACATGTCACATAATATCGTATTTAGTTAAAACTTATAGTCTGTTAAAATCTGCTTTAATCTGAAACTTAATTAAATAAATTCAACAGAGTAGAAATGATGTAGGTAACAAATAGAGTGAACCACAAGAAAACGACAGGAGGGCGCCGGTTTTGGGCCGGCGACAGAAGAGGTTTGGCCGGCGTCGCCGGCCATGTGAGGAGTGTTGTGGGTTTGGGTTTTTGGGGTATCTTCAGTGTACAATTTGGGTTATTTTGGCACTGTTGATTTAACTTAGTTTTACTGTAAGTAAAATCTGGGAGGATATATCGGAAAAGGAATCGTAAAACGTTAAAAACGACACGACGAAACTACGTCGCGTGTTAATTTCTGAACCAGTACAGATTTAAGTTAAAATCCAGCGAAACTAAGTGTTTTATAACTTGATAATCTGATATTAGGTAACATATAAGAGGGATAGCGTGTTTCTGTTTCCGTTATGTCGGAAATGCAGTTTTGCTTATATACGTTATATTGGTATATTTAGACGCGGATACAAGGAATACGGAAGCCGCGAGGAAAGGGAAAGGATTAGCGATTCCGGAATAGATTCGACTTTCCGGTGAGTAGACTAAACATCTACCGGGGAATTGAGTAGAGATGGCGTGTTTCGCCCATGGTTTTACATTAATGCGATATTCATATCATCATGTTTAATTATTAGAATATCATTCATTAAATTCTTTGTATGTTGCTTAGTTGTTAGAACACTTCACAAGTATCGACGAGTCATGCCACGTGCACATCTTATATGCTACACACACCTCGTCGATATTGCCATGTCACATACACCTAAATATCATACTTATTAACATGGATTATATTGTATTTCATATGTCAAGTGTATTAGTAGAATTCATTCTTTACATCTTGTTGCTTTATGCGTATTTCTATGTTGGATATGAGATAAATGCAGAATTGAGGATTTATGATTTTGAGTTTTTAAATACTATTACATAAATCCAGTTTTCATGATTGATGTGACATGTCCACCCTGAGATGATTTCTGTTTTTGGTTTTATTCCGGACCGAGTGGGGGAGATATACGGTCGCGGATTTACGTTATCCATACTGAGTGGGGGAGATATACAGTTGGATACAGGGTGGACCCGGTCGAGACCGAGGGGCAGGATAGCCGTATTGAGACGGGGGAGCCTAGCGAGGTTACTCGATTCCGGATATTGATTATAGAAATATGCGGCGTGCATCTAGAGGATGACGACCGATATTATGGGTATAGGATCATTCGGGGAATGATGCCTATAAGAAATGAAGGTTTTGTGTCGTTGATAGACACCGAGAGATGATTTATATTGAGTTGTGATTTCAGAAGTATGATGTGATTTATTGTTGGATTTCACATATACTCATATATCATATTGATTCATGTTCATTAGCATGATTACCATATTTACTTTATTCGCCGTTATATGTTAGTCGTATTCACTGAGTTGGCAACTCATCCCCGTTGTGCCACAGTTCCTTGCAGGGATAGAGTGGACGGGTAGCTGCGAGGCAGGATCACTTTTGCTGTTGTTTTCATCTTTTGATCGGTAGGTTACATGTATAGTAACCTCCTTTTTGGTTTTTGTACTTTTGTATCTAGAAGACTCCATCAGACTTGTATTTTGACTTAGAGATGAGAGATGGGATATATATATATGTACAGTTGAAATATGTGGATTAGTTTCATAGTTCTTTCTTTATGAGATTCAGTAATGTTTATTATGTGTATATTCATATTAAATTTTGATATTGTTGTTTCCAACTAGGAATACAACTACACTTAACCTTTATTACTTGTTTAATGAATTAACTTCATAACTCGAGATTTCTACTTAAAAACTGAAATTTTATAAATAATTCCGAAATAAGGTATTTTGATCTTGGTTTTTGGCTTACTTGGACTTGTGCATATCTTTAGATATGATACAAATCTAAGTGCCTGTCACCTCCAAACTTGGGTCGTGACATGATTTTGTCGGATTTGCTCTCTCTTGGACTGGAAACCTGTAATCTGTAACATGCAGCAAATACGGATAAAAAGCACCTACCTGTATGCAATGTGATTAAGAATGGGCGGTACAAATATACAAAAATATGCGATGAACAAATACCCCCAAACTTATCTTTTGCTCGTTCCGAGCAAAACCATGTTATTCACAAAAATTTCCTAACCTCACTTTCGCAGGGAACGCGATTGCACTGAGCACGTGCAACAAGCCGTTAAAGTTTAATTACCGCAATCAGGACGGTGTCGCTTTGCAGCTAGCCGGATGAGTACGGGTCGATCCACAGGGAGATGGGAGTCTTTTTCTTAATGTCTTGACGAGTTAAGTCCAAATATGTTGGGTTTGTTTGAGTTTAGCTAATTGAAAAATGAATGATAAGAGAACTTGTTAAGGGGAAGGAATTGGTTGGTTTGAGTTAGGAGGATCGCTCACTTGATTCTTTTGCCACTTCTTAATATTGATGTTACGGTAATCGGCAACAACGGGGATTAGGACGACTAAGAGAAAACTTGCGAGTATAAGCTAGGCTTTCCAACACTTCGTTTTCTCTTTTTGGTCCTTGTCCGTCCGTTCTTGGCTCTTAGCCACAACCTCAGGTTGATTCAACCACAACCGGTCTCACTAGGGTATCACCGCTATTATGAAGAATAGGGTGCCGTAGGGAGCGGATTGTGGATCAATTAACAGGAGTTCAAATCAAGATATATGTAAAAGAGAAAAGTGAAGGAGTTTTCCGTATTTCAAACTTTCCGTTTCCTACCCTAACAAGTGAAAAGTTACTCACCCATTAGAATAGTTAAGTGAAATAAAACAAAGAAAGAGGGTAATAAGAATTGAGGTAGAAAATCACAACTAGCTATTCGGGACCTCACTTAGGCAAGGATCACACTAAGCATCATGGTTGTAAGAATAACCGAAAAATGGAAGAAAATTAAAACGACGATTTTAAGAAATAACAACAACTACGTTTAACAATGAAAATTACAAGCAATATAAGAAACGGAATTACAAATTACAAAAATAGATAAAGAAAACTTCTTGCATGCTTCACACTCAACAAAACCTCTCACAAGCTTTAATGGAGGAAGATGGAGGAAAATGGACTTTTATTAGAAACTAAATAATTCTAATACAAAATTACAAATGAAAACTAAGTCCCTTCTCTTGGTTCTGCTCGGGGCTATTTATAGGCCTGAGTTTGAGAAATTTGCCATAAAACCCAACCCTACACATTAATACAGGAATAACCCCAAAAACCCACACTGCATGGACACGTGGCGGCCGCGCATGCGCGGCGGTTTGGTGGCCAAACTCTGGATGCTTTTTTCTCTGGTCTTCTGTGCTTTTTTCCTGATCTTTGAACACTTTACATTGCAATATTTCAACCAGAAAATCTCCAGATTTCTGATCCAAGACTTCTTCATTTCTTTCACTTTTGACTTTTCACCATTTTGACTTCAAATTTCTCTTTAGTCCCAAATGACGACTCTTTTCGTCCCCTCTTCTGAACTGGTACGGGACGAATGCTGGAACCCGGCTTTTATCTGTTTGTGACAGATGTTCTGGATTTTGCCGTAAATGTGGTGATTTTGTCGGATTTGCTCTCTCTTGGACTGGAAACCTTTAATCTGTAACATACAGCAAATACGGATAAAAAGCACCTACCTGTATGCAATGTGATTAAGAATGAGCGGTACAAATATACAAAAATATGCGATGAACAAATACCCCCAAACTTATCTTTTGCTCGTTCCGAGCAAAACCATGTTATTCACAAAAATTTTCTAACCTCACTTTCGCAGGGAACGCGATTGCACTGAGCACGTGCAACAAGCCGTTAAATCTCTAGGTGTCCCTAGTAGGAGGAGTGTTGTCTCCTGAGGGTTTTCAGCGGATTACACCCACAAAATCCGATCAATTGAACGTCGACTCTAATCTTCTATTTCAGCATTCTAACCAAAAACCCTATTATCATAAACTTAGAAATTACTAACCCGTATTCTTCACACTTCCTTTCCATTTAACTTAAGATCCTATACGCCTAGCCAGTTTATAAAGCTTTCAGCATCTCCTGAGTTTTCCTTCTTAAGCGGAATCTCAAATCAGGAATTTTTATCCATTCTATCGAAGAAATAAACCCTATCTTTCATTCCTCATCTCTCCTCCAAACTCTGATTATATACCCCTACGTGTGTGTAATTGTCACCCCTACACTTGGAAATTCAGTTCAAGCTATAATACCCTTGCCTTAATACCTAGTACTACTTCTTTTTATTAATGATGGACGGGTTCGTTCATACACCTTTCATGCGACTATTAATGCTTCTTAAGGCACTAACGGCCGATTACTGAATGTGTGAACTTAAAGCGTAAATAGCAGTATCCAGGTCTTGACTATTTTCTATTTTCTCTTTCTTTTTCTTTTCCTCTTTTTTTTTTTTCCTTCAAGACCGGATATATTTTTCAGCATGCTCTTTTGGTGGTTAGCTTCAAATACCGTTTTTTCTTTCATACTAGGCTTTCAGACAAGAGTATTTTTAGGTATCCTCTACTATTCCGAGTTTCAAGGTGGTGTATGTGCGTTTTGTAGGGTATATACTTTCAAAATTTGGATTTAAGATTTAGAATTATTTTTCAGACTTATTCTTCAAATAGAGCTTCAATAATTTTCCCTCATTTTGACTTCGCCTAAGAACTAGACTCAAAATTTGCTTATTTCAAAACAAACCGCTGGAGCGTATACTTTCTATAGTTACACTTCAAGGAATGTTATTTTTAGGGTTCATAATTAACTAAATTTAAGATCTAGTAGCTTTTAACTAGTTAACTTTCATATTAGACTTGAGTCAGACACGGTCAATAATATTTTTGTTTTTTTTTTCTTTTAAAATTTTTGTTTTTATTTTCAAGTTTTTCAATTTTTTTGTATTTTTTCAAAAAAAAAAAAATGCAGTGCAGAATTTAAACATGCAAAGTAAAACCAAATATTTACATAAAAGATAAAAAATATGCAGATGCAATGCAAGGATAACTATTTACAATCTAATCCCTCCCCCAAACTTGTTAATGGCAGTGTCCTCACTGCCCCCTGCGTCGTCTCCCAGACGATGCAGCACTCGTCCCTGGTTCACTTGACTCTGCCCTAGGAGCCCTAGATCGCGACCTAGATCTCTCCTCTCGTCCCAAAAGTGTTGCCATTCCTTGTTCTAAGCGTGCCATTCTCTGATCGAGGGTTGTCATCATACCCATCATTCTTTCTACCCCCCTATGTGTCCGTCTAAGTAAGCGTGCTTGCTCAGCGGGGGTAAGCTCTTCTTCGCTCGCGTTGGAGCTCGAGCTGGCTACTACATGCTCGCTTGGTTCTGTCCGTGACCATACATCGTGAAGTCTAGTGTAGGATGTTGAAACACCCTCAAGAACAGGTCGAATGCATGTGTCAGCTTGCATGTGAACTGCAAACTCGTCAGAAGGGATGAACTGGCGACACAGTTGTGTCACCAGCATAGGGCACGGAAGGTTGGATGAAGTCTTGCCAGCATCTATTGACTGAAGTAGTACCGTGCACATGTCATAACTTGGATGTTTGTTCATTAATGTGTGCACGATGTGTAGCGAGGGTGTAAAAAATGTCGTGTTGTGCGAGCTCCCAAAAATGTTATTTTGTGCCCATCGGCACACAGTCAGAACATTCGCGTAAAGTGTACGCGCCGGAATCCCTTTCCGTGGTTCCTTATAGCAATCATTTCCCATCAACGGGGTGTAATCCTCAAATTGGAGGGGCTGGTCATGTGCGGGTATTCGTGGGATTAATGTGACTTCGTGAATGAAGTCCCTATCTATTCGTATCTCTCGACCTCTCCAAAACAACCTAATAAATCCGTATTTGTGATAGCTACCCTCCTCCATGTACGCATAAAATCGTCGGACTAGATCCGGAAGCGCGAATGCGTTCGGATGGTTATACAGAAGATAATTCCATCCGCGTTTCCGGATCTCGTCCCCGAAATAGTTTCCGTATACATCATGTTCAAACACTTGTGAAAAATTTCTCTCATATTGAAAATGTGAACCCATTACAGAATTTCAAAATTTTACAGATCTAAGGAGAGTGAGAACAGTGCAAACCTCCTCTGGAAAAATTTACAGAGGGTGAAGCTTCCAACCGGCGGCGCATGCGCGGCTGCCAGACATGGTGGATTGTAAGGACACTCTTCGGTCAAGTGAGCGGGATCGGAACAGCAAGCGCAGATTGTACGAAGGGGGAGAACACGAGTAGGAGCAGGTGAAGAAAATTTGCTCTCTATTGCTTCAAGCTTTCTTGTTATTGCAGCCATTTCAGCTTTCATTGCAATAGAGACGTCAAGTTGGTGGATTCCTACCCTAGACTGACCGGTAGAAGTGGATGTAGAGGAAGATGAAGAAGAAGAAGTCGGTCTGGTGCTCTCCCACTGTAGCGTTTGCTCCGCAAGGTCGTCAAAGAACTGCCACGCTTCCTCGTCAGATTTCGATAGGAAGTGGCCTTGACAGATGGTTTCTAGCAACTGCTTCGTTGCTGGGTTCAGTCCCTCGTATAAGGTTTGGCAAAGTTGCCATCTCTCTATACCGTGGTGAGGACACTGAACAAGAAGGTCTTTGTATCGGTCAAAGCATTTCCAGAAGGGTTCAGAAGGAAGCTGGGAGAACTGATTGATTTCATTGCGTATCCTTGCGGTTTTATGATTTGGATAGAACTTTTTGAGAAACGCCTTAACAAACTCGTCCCAGCTGGTGATTGAGTGGGAAGCGGTGCTATACAGCCATTTTTCAGCGAGATCGCATAAAGTGAATGGAATGACCCGTAGACGTATAGCATCGTCCGACAGCTGGGTGGTTTTCATCATGGCACAGACGTTTTGAAATTTGTTGATGAAGATATAGGCATCTTCAGATTCAAGCCCGTGAAAACGTGGAAGCATGTTGATGAAGTGGGGCTTAATTTCAAAATTATCCCCATTGGCCGGTGGAAGAGAAAGGCAGGTGGGGAGTGCAGAACGGGTAGGATAGAAACGATCCTGGAGCGCAATTCGTTGCGGCGCTACAACAGGCGGTGGTGTGATATTGGTCTCCGTAGGAGGTGGAGCCAATCCAGGGGTAGTCAAAGAGATGTTCGGATTAAATCCTGACATCGCGGAAGAAGAGGTTGGTGTATCGACGTCTGAGTCGATCGCGCAGTCGGAGGCGACTATCGAAACGCGGACTAAACGGGCGCTAGTGTCCCGAGTCCAAGCGGACATATACTAAACGAGTTTAGTATAGTTAAAGCGAAGAAGGTGAGGGTAAGAAAACGTAAATGAGAAAGGTAATGGGTGGTGGAGTGAAAAAATGGAACGTGGCGACAAAGGGCAAGTTTTTATAAAAGTTTTTGATTTTCTTTTTTTTTTTTTTACGAAGTGTTTACAGAGATATGTTCAGATTTACGGCTTTACGCAATCACAAACAAGATATGCACACTCACACCTAGATCTATGGTCACCTAGGTCTGCTAGACCTGCTCCAAGACTTGATTGTCGAAGCAAAACTGTGTCGAGAAACAAACTTAAGATACACTGATCAAGAGGCCAGGTAAGTGCAGAGATAAGGGGAGGTTTTCCAACGCTTTTGCGAAGTTCCTTAATTATGTAACCCTTCCTCTTTTGGCGGTTGCGCCGTTAACACTTTCCTAGGCACCCCTTAAACAATGCACCGTTAAGCGAGATTCTAAACACGGTTTAACTTCTTCTAATGAGCGCGAAGTCCTTAGGGCCGAGTCTAGTATTTTTTATTAACAATGGTCAATGCATATGCTTTTGTGATTTCTGGGGTCCTGGGAAGGGTGATGAAATCCCCACCCAATCTGAATTGGTTTCAAGCCCCTTAAAGTCCGTATTAATCAATGCAAAGCAGTAACAAATCAACTGCAAACAATTTTTTTTTTATTTTTAGCGCGGCGCAAAGAATGCTGCAGAAAATACAGTTCAGTGGAGTTGAGAGAAGTTGAGAAGATGGTTGGGATACTCACAGAGGATTTTTGGTTTTCGCCTTGATCCGCCGCGGTGTAGCCGCGAGATATGGGTCTAACTTCCCACAACTTTGGCGCTGAACTTGAAATTCTCCTTTTCCTGCACTCTTGCACAAAGAATAATAAAATGATTTTGTACAGTATATTTTTTTGTTTTGTTTTTGGTTATAGTTATATTCACAAATTAACCCGAAATTACAAAAAAAAATAAACTACCGTCTCCCCGGCAACGGCGCCATTTGATTGGCAGAGATTATGCGTGTTTAAGTTTAATTACCGCAATCAGGATGGTGTCGCTTTGCAGCTAGCCGGATGAGTACGGGTCGATCCACAGGGAGATGGGAGTCTTTTTCTTAATGTCTTGACGAGTTAAGTCCAAATATGTTGGGTTTGTTTGAGTTTAGCTAATTGAAAAATGAATGATAAGAGAACTTGTTAAGGGGAAGGAATTGGTTGGTTTGAGTTAGGAGGATCGCTCACTTGATTCTTTTGCCACTTCTTAATATTGATGTTACGGTAATCGGCAACAACGGGGATTAGGACGACTAAGAGAAAACTTGCGAGTATAAGCTAGGCTTTCTAACACTTCGTTTTCTCTTTTTGGTCCTTGTCCGTCCGTTCTTGGCTCTTAGCCACAACCTCAGGTTGATTCAACCACAACCGGTCTCACTAGGGTATCACCGCTATTATGAAGAATAGGGTGCCGTAGGGAGCGGATTGTGGATCAATTAACAGGAGTTCAAATCAAGATATATGTAAAAGAGAAAAGTGAAGGAGTTTTCCGTATTTCAAACTTTCCGTTTCCTACCCTAACAAGTGAAAAGTTACTCACCCATTAGAATAGTTAAGTGAAATAAAACAAAGAAAGAGGGTAATAAGAATTGAGGTAGAAAATCACAACTAGCTATTCGGGACCTCACTTAGGCAAGGATCACACTAAGCATCATGGTTGTAAGGATAACCGAAAAATGGAAGAAAATTAAAACGACGATTTTAAGAAATAACAACAACTACGTTTAACAATGAAAATTACAAGCAATATAAGAAACGGAATTACAAATTACAAAAATAGATAAAGAAAACTTCTTGCATGCTTCACACTCAACAAAACCTCTCACAAGCTTTAATGGAGGAAGATGGAGGAAAATGGACTTTTATTAGAAACTAAATAATTCTAATACAAAATTACAAATGAAAACTAAGTCCCTTCTCTTGGTTCTGCTCGGGGCTATTTATAGGCCTGAGTTTGAGAAATTTGCCATAAAACCCAACCCTACACATTAATACAGGAATAACCCCAAAAACCCACACTGCATGGACACGTGGCGGCCGCGCATGCGCGGCCAAAGCAAGGGTTTGGCCGCGCATGCGCGGCGGTTTGGTGGCCAAACTCTGGATGCTTTTTTCTCTGGTCTTCTGTGCTTTTTTCCTGATCTTTGAACACTTTACATTGCAATATTTCAACCAGAAAATCTCCAGATTTCTGATCCAAGACTTCTTCATTTCTTTCACTTTTGACTTTTCACCATTTTGACTTCAAATTTCTCTTTAGTCCCAAATGACGACTCTTTTCGTCCCCTCTTCTGAACTGGTACGGGACGGATGCTGGAACCCGGCTTTTATCTGTTTGTGACAGATGTTCTGGATTTTGCCGTAAATGTGGTGATTTTGTCGGATTTGCTCTCTCTTGGACTGGAAACCTGTAATCTGTAACATGCAGCAAATACGGATAAAAAGCACCTACCTGTATGCAATGTGATTAAGAATGGGCGGTACAAATATACAAAAATATGCGATGAACAGTTGACATGTTGACCATCATCATTCCATATAAAAGATGCTCTTTGATCCTTGCAATTAGCATTAAATATGAAATGATAATGGTCATGTCTTGATTAACCATGACAATTATCTAGCTAATTATCAATTTATAATAATTCACACATATATGTGAGAATGGTTGTTTTATTCTCTTATTCTATCATTTACTTTCTCTCTCTTGTTCTTCCTCTCCCTCAAGCTCTTCCCTCTCATATGTTGAGAAACACTTGAGCTTGAGAAAAACCTCTTCTTGATAATCTCTACTCTCATCTAGGGTTCTAGGATTAGCACTTCTAGCACTCTAGTTACTTCTAGCTTGGAGTTGAAGCCAAAGGTTGAGGCTTTCGGGTGGATCCTTTTTCGACGTGAGAAGACGACAAAGGTGATCTCTTTCTACTACTCCAAGGAGCAAGGAGAGAAGGACATAAAGCCCTAGGTATAACCACTCTAACCTTTAGCTAGTTTCTAGTTAGCTTTAGCTTGTTTTTGTTTAGCAAAGATCCTTCTTTGTCTAGTCCATGTTGCCTATAGTTGATAAAAATCCGATTTTTATTCCGTTTTCCGCCTCCCCGTAAGCACCGGGGTGGGCAACGTGGACTTACACCGTGGGCATGCCTTTTCATACTTAGGACTTAGGACACGAGAAAAGGCCAATACCCAATCTGCTCACGGTGACGCTGCATCTTCCGAATATCGGCAGTGATTGGAAACACCTCACCAAGCTCCTCCCATCTACTCATAAACTCCGCAAAGAACTGTTGCAGAGATTTAGAGCTTCGTTGCTCCGTGTAGATGCTATGTGTCACGACCCGAGTATTTCGACTCGTGACCGGCACTTAACCACGCTACGTCTACAGGCGTAACACGACTAAGTAAGCCGAACCCAGAAATCAAAACCATAAAAAGGATAGTGAGTGTTGAAAACATTTAGTTAAAGCATTTAGAAAACCTTAAATAATTCAATAAGTTCCTTTAAAGTTACTTAATCATTTAAATAATTTTGGCAGCATTTCCTTTGTAAAAGTAGCCCCGAGACCGGGTACAAAACATGATATGAGTGAAAAATGAAATATAATGAAATGAAACATCCCCAAACGGGAGCAATCACGCCCAACGGCGGAAACTAACATCACAAGAGTAATATACGACGCCGTAGCGAAGAATAAGCAATAAGTAGACATCACAGAATATAAACTGCATATAAAAACGGTCGGCTCCTACGAGCTCGACACCAGAATACAAAATATACATCATCGTCCTCACACAATATCTAAGTCCAGTACATAAATGGTAGATGGAGAGTACTAGATACAAAGAGGGATACAATAAAAGTAATCAGATACCACAACCCACCTAAATGCAAAACAGCTCTCGTCGCAACTGTAGTGGTATCTGTAGCCACAAGATGCAAAAGATAGCCTGCCGCGACTATGCTGAGGGCAACCTGCAAATACTGTGGCACAACGGGGGTGAGTTGCCAACTCGTGAATAGAGATAACATATAAAGGTAATCGCGAGCATGCACGTACTGCGCTACTCTAACAAATGCCAGCAGATGATATCAATGCGTGATAAGCAGTATGTGCAATAATCATGCAGATGCTCTGTCAGGTAAAATAGCTACAGGATGAGACATATGGTAATCAATGCTGAGCATGGGATAAACAACATCTACACGGAATATCAACGTGGAAAACAATCGGTGCCCACAACTGCACCCAAATCCCAAATAACTCAGGCGCCGGCACTCCCATCGGCCCTCAAATCCTGTAAATCTCGGAGAAATCACGAGTGCCCAACATCGGCACCCAAAATATCATAAAATACTCATGTCCAGCATCGACACGCAAATCCTCATATATCGGGCTCCGTCAGTCCGGATCAGCCCACGGGCTCCGTCTGCGGTATCGGCCCTCGGCCCCGGCAGTACGGATCATCCCGCATCCATCTCTCGACTCTGGTCAGTACCCTCCGGATAATCGCCAGGTCCAACCAATCACCGGTAGGTACTCGCCACTCTGCCAGGCTCATCGTCTACTCCACGAAAAACATTTCTCGCCCCGGGGAACCATACCGGGTCCACCACGAACCCGCAAACGGATCATCCATCTCCTCGAATCGGGTTTCAAGCACACGTCTCAGCACCGAGAAAACGCGTGGTGGACGCACCAAAATATCATATCACGAGGAACCGGGTTTTCAAATAGTGCATCTTTTCTTAAAAATCCCACGGTCCTCAAAACCAGAAATCACATGAAAATCCAACACCAAGAAGTAAATCCAATGCGATGTGCTACGTACATCAATCCATGATATAGGTATAAGGGAAAACCGCTTTTAAAATTAGTTTCCGTTTTTAAAGATATCCTGCGGCTCCCAATTTCCATGAAAGTCATATCGAATCATATATGAAATGAACTACAGCAATATAATCATGGCAGTTCTACAGTGAGTGTGTCATGGCAATTACTAATGGTGTGTGTAGCATGCAGATTAGTGCTCGTGCAACATGAACCGTTAGTAATAGTGCGGTGTTCTATCAATTCTAAGCATACCTACAACAGGGAATGCAATATGCAATGACAGTCCATGAGGTAAATGCAACATATAATAATAAGGTCCTATCAGCCCTGACGCATAACGCCATGCGGGCGATATCCCCGTAGATGTTAAATCTACTCACCGAAGTCTCGCGCTAAGTGTAGCCGACGACTTACTTGCCCTTCTTCGCAGCGTCCGTCTCACCCGCCTGCGAACCTAGAATCACATAACATATATCACACATAAGCTAAAATCCATAAAATGTGACATTACGGTCAAACTAGAAACCCGTGTCGCAAACCAATCGTGCGTGTGCGCGATACGCTAAAACGTGTGATCACGCGCCTGAAACTACCCTGACGCGTCGCGATACGCAGAAACCCCAAACCCACACGCGTATCACGCGTGTCGCGGAGGTTTAAAATACGAGAAATAGGTATATAGTTCCTGATTTTTATACAGAACTTAATTTTCAAAAATATATATACCATAAAACTACACACAGCAGAAGACACCCATAGGACCAAACCCCAACCCAAACCCTACCCATCTGGCCGCAATTTGCGGCCAGAAACAATATTCCGGCGGCCTAAACATGAAGAAAGGGGGTCGGGTTATACCTGGGGTATCAGTACCTAGCCACTACACTGCAGTCTTCTCAAAATTAATCTGAACTCATCGGGGCGATAGCAGTTTTCAGAAACTCAAATTTTGCCTTAAAACGACGAATCTGCTTAAAAAGAGATCTGGTGGTATTTTAGTGCAATTGGGGGCTAAGCTGGGTTAAAATGGCCTTAACAACACTCTATCAACCTACTGAAACCAATTCACACATCACTTGCTCAAGGTTCCCGCTAAACACCTCATATCGCACTAAATCGCATCAATAACCACTAACCGAAGCAAAACTACACTAAACAAGTAAACTAGGGAGTAAGTTTAGGAAATATACCCCACACTCGACCCTAGGGAGCTGGAGGAAGAAGAAGGAGTGAAGGGAAGGGCTGCAGTCGAAGCTGCTGCTGCTGCTCACTGCTGCTGCTGATTGCACTGTTGCTGCTGCTGATTTCTGCTGCTGTGTTGCTGGCTGCTGCTGTGTTGCTTGCTTCTGCTGCTGCTGTGTGAAGAGGTAAGTGTGTGTTTGTGAGAAAGAACAAAACAAATGAGAGGAAATCATCACCCCAATGTCAACCCCTCCTCTCTCTCTCCTCATTAATTGCAAGCATGGCTTAAGCCATGATGCACTCTCTCTCTCTCTCACCAAGTCAACCCCCAAAGGAATTCAAATTAAAGTAACTATTAATTAACTAATTTAAACTTAATTAAAACCCAAAAGACTTAATCCCCATGATTAACCCACCATGGTTACTAATCATGGTAATAACTCATTTAAAAACCCTAGTTTACATGCACATGTGTGTGCAAGCCTAGGAAAATTTTAGAAAAATATCTATTAAATTAGGAAAAATATTTAAAACCCAATTTGGTAAACTTTTTATTAAAACCCCTTTATTTAAATATAATTAGTCACTAAACACATCCTAAGGTGTTACACTATGCGTCAGATCAAATACGCGTGTCAACTGATTCTTGCCAAAGAATAGTGCCTTCAAATACGCCCATACACCATAGGCGGTACGCTCATGTCGAACCAAAGAATAAACTGAATGTTCCATACTGAGGAGCATCTGATGACAGATCTGAGTGTCGCCGGCTTCCTTTCATCAGTCATCGGATTTGGTCCCTTCGAACTATGTAGCACGGGTTCGGATACGGATCCGGGATACGATACGATACAGATTCGCGGATTCACAATTTTCCAAAAACCTAGGATATGTGATTATTTTAATATCGATTTTAAATTAACTAAATATGAATATATATTAATGTATACATACCAATATATAATAATATAGATAAATAATAGCATTATGTTAGATATTCAATACACCTTCAAATTTGTATGTGTTTTAATTTTCGAGAGAAAGATAAGATGCGTTGATTCGAGAGAGGTTGATGAGACATTTACAAGTCCGAGCGAATCCGAGAGTTTCGGACTTCGATACGCGATTGAGGACAATACGTGAGGCATATACAAGCATCCGTGCTTCATAACCTTCGAAGATAGGTGTTTGTCTTTTCTATGAAAGATCAAATACATCTCGACCATATCACGCCATTCAAGATAATTATTGTCGTTTAATTTCCATTACGTGATTTTACCATGATGAATTTCTGCGGAAACAAGAGTCTTGGTATCGTTATCACCCATCGCTTCTCAAATAACAAAGCGCCACACCACAACAAGCATCTTAACAATCGCTAAATAAAAGATCCTCTTCTTACGGGATCGAGCGGTACAAGAAATAATAAAAGAGAAATCAAAGGAATCACCTCATATCAAACCGGAGGCATCACAAGATCGAGCGGCGACCGATGGAATCGAGGCGGCATGATGAACAGTACCACGGTACTGCAGCGATGAATAGTACCGTGGTACTGTGCAGTTGGCAGCGGCTCCTAGGGTTGAGGTGGGGGCGGCGGCTAGGGTTGAGGGGGGCTAGGGCTAGGTTTTATTCGAAACCCTAGTTTTTTTTTAAAAAATGAGAATTTTATTCTCCCCGTGCTCAGATACCATGAAATAATTAAGGGAGAATAAAATGAGGTGAAGGATTTGAGAGCTCCGCTCTTCTTTATATATATTAAACCAACATATAACTATAATTTACTCGACGTGGGATTATTATTCTCATATTCTAACAGATGTCAATATATTCAAAAACTGTATCCAATCAGTATCATTCCTTTCCATCCCAACCTGAATCACAAAACCAAGTTGCTTGAACATTCCAGTAAACTCAACAATATTATCAAATATGGTAGGTGGGATAAAATATGGGTTGTGAGACATTGATTCATCAATTAAAAGGTAAGCGAATTGGTCTTTTGGGGAGAGGGGGATGAAACTTAATCCGGCATTCAGTCAACTATATTTAATACCTTTTTCTCTTCTAACCATAACCCCACATAACATTGGCAACATCAAACTGATTCATCAATTTAAATACTGGTTATGATTCAAATCCATTTACAATCAACCCTTACTCATTAATTTCAGTTATACTGCGGGAGGTGTAGACAGTGAGGTGAAGTGATGACCAGGTTGGGATTGCCACCCTTATTCCTCTTCACCACTTTGTGTTGTTGTCATTGCATCGTCTAAGTCTGCTCCTGTCAAAATGGGGTTTAGATGTGGAGCACGTCTTGAATTTTTAAAGGTCCTGAAAATGATTGACTTATATATGCTGTGACATCAATTGTCTATAAATTTGGTGCCAAATTCTTGAAGGCAACTTTGATCATGTAAGGCCATATTGAAACATTAGTTGGACTGCATACCCATTTTTTTGGTCATCTTTCCAAGGAGAGATCCTCTAATAATCCTAAAGTGATAAAGTTTAGACAACAACATCAGACCAGAAGATTTTCTATAGGTAGCTGGTTTCCATATGCAAGGAACAAGAGAAGCTGAAGTGCTAAATTTCATGACATCCGTTTCTTCTATACGAATCACTCTAAAATTTGTATCTTCGTCTGCAATTTAAGGCTATATTAATATACTATCCTTCTGTTTTGCAGTTTATTTTTATTCTAGCCAATGGTTACTAATGCAAGAAATTTCATACCGCAGGTTGATATGATCGTTGTGACTGATGGAAGTAGAATACTAGGTTTAGGTGACCTTGGAGTTCAGGGTATTGGCATTGCTATAGGGAAGCTTGATTTATATGTTGCTGCTGCTGGAATGAATCCTCAAAGGGTAACCCCATCATTCCGTTATGAACATTAGTTTCAATCCCATAAACTCGCACTTCTCAGGGTACCTAGTCTTTCATTTCACTTGAACCGTTTTCTTCCCACTCCCGCATATTGTTGGAAACATTCCCTTATCTTCATTTTTAGGCTAAATTGCATGTAAATACCCAAGGTTTCACCGTTTTGACAGATAAATACCTAAGTTTCTGTGAGTAGTAGATAAATACCCATTTTTTAACTTCGTTTGCACTTAATTACCTACGTATGATGTATGAAGGTGGTATAACGGTTATTTTACCATTGCCGTTACTTTTGTTTTTTTTAAAAAAAAAATGCTCGAGTCAAAGATAGGTATTTATCTGCAACTTAGAGAAACTCAGGTATTTATCAGTGAAATTGGTGAAACCTTGGGTATTTACGTGCAATTTAGCCTCATTTTTATGAGAACTGTCATTATGACCACCTCTCATTTAAAGTTCATCTCTGTGACTAATGCAGTTTTCTAACTCACTGGGAGCTAGTGTTGCATGTTGGGACATACTCTAGTGTGGCAAGCCAGGATTTCAAAATGGTGGAGGGAACACATTCTTAGTTTGTGGCATGTATTTAATATGATATCTGGAAACCTAATAATGACATTATAGTTTAGGTAGCATCTCATCAAGTCTGGTTATGGTCACCTGGATTTTAAATCTACAGGTCCAGTAGGGTGTTTATATACTATATTAAATTTTTTAGAGATAAGGGGGGGGGGGGGGGGGGGGGGAAAGAAAAATGAAAAGAAATGCAGGTTTGAAGTGCAAACATGAACTATGGAATTAGAGTGCGGGGTTAATTTTGGTCAAGGTATAGAGCCTCTCGTGTGAACTCTGGTTACGGTCGCCAGATTTTCAATTTTAGGGGTCTGTGTGGTTACATATTATATACTTTGGTGATAATAGGCTTATATCAGAGTCTATAATGCATAGTATGGATGGGTCTACTGTATGTAACATGAGTTCTATGGAGAGCAAACCTTTAGATATTGGAACCTCTGGTTAGTTCATTATCATTGATGAACATGAATCTTCTCGCCAACTTTGAATCTTTAGACCAGCTGTTCAATTTTAGGATATATTTCCCCTTCTTTTATTTGATAGATACTGACATTTGTTCTTCTATTGTTTTCTTTCCTCCCTTAAAGAGACTACACCTCCCTGCTGAATAAACTGCCTTTGAGCCACTCAACCCCATATCCATAAGCAGAAGATATGCTTTTCTTAGGTCCCCTTTTATCTTTACTCACATAGCAATAACTCATCTGCAAGAAATCATTGGTATTATAGGAGACGAGAGTGTTTGAAGTAGGCATATCTTCGCTGGGGATGAGGATGACCCTGAAGCAGTGAATCAAATATCAGTAATATCGGCCGCTATATCGTATCGGGATTCGGGGCCCCTTGCAATACGATAAAACCGATATATTGTCCGATATGGTGTATCGGCTATATTGGCCGTATATGATGTATCAAACACCTATTTGATACGATTCTGATATCCGTCAATATTCAATATTTAAAACCTTGCCCTGAAGTGCAAAGAGAATAGAAATGGAACTAATAATTGACAATGGTAATGGGTTGGCGAGAGGAGAGCGGATGTGGCACTAGCCCCCGGTGATTGAGGGCTCCCCTAGGCTTGAGGTGAAGAAAAACCCTAGAAGAGATGGGTAGGTATTTTTAAAGCCACAGATGGAGAGTGGAATTTGGTTGGTGAAGAAAGTCAGAGTTGCCTTTTTGCAGATGAGTACCATTAATGAGAGTCCAGAGAAATTGTTCATCTACTTAAACGGGTTTCTTTCTTTTTATGTTTTTTGTGGCAGTGGTGGATTAAGGTGGTGAAGTTGGAATGTGTGTGGACGTAGACGGGGTTAACTTGTAGATTTGAGTTGCAATATATTCCTATACTTTCCGGGTTGTGTTGGGATTATATAGGGTCACCTAAAGCTGTCTAATGATTGGATTACTCAAGTCAAGGCCAATTTTCGACTAGCTTTAACTGTAGGATTCCACACCACACAATTGTACGGTAGAAGATGCACGATTCTAGAAAAGCAGAATATTCCAATTGGTGATTCTATACATTGTTATTTCGAAGGCTTGTGATAACCTGAAGGAAGATTTGGTTATTCATTTGCTGTGTATATAAAAACTACTTCGAGGATATTATTCTAGTCGGAAGAAAGTTCTATTTGTCTTTATATTCATGCCTATTGTCAAGTAACCATTTCACCTACAGAATTAAGTTAGTAGTTTGTGGGCCAACAATGTGCTTTGAGCCATGCAAAAAGGTCTGACTCGCAAACACAGTTTCTTGGAACAAATAAAATAGAAATAAACGAACAAGTGTATTTTAAGCATCCAAAGAGGGCTTTACATTGCCATGCACTCTAGTTTCATCGATAGACTCTTTCTATTATCCGTCTTGTGTTTCATTACATTTATTTACATGGACTTTTTCTGCCCTATGCTTCCATATCTTTATCTGCTTTTGACAAACAAATTCTCGATGACGTTTTTCGTTTACTTTTTTTTTGGAGTAGTTGCTTTATTTTGGATAACTTAAGGTAGATGAAAGAGTTACTTTCATAAATTGCTTACTGAGAATCACACTGAAAAACTTCAAATATAATTTAATAGTCTAATCCATGGTGGGGACATTGTCACATTGGGAACTTAGCAAAGTGAGTGATTATTTAATGAAAATGAAAAGGGAAGAGTTATAGGACCGACCTTATTTATCGAGTTTGGAAGTAAGCAGGAGATACAAGCTTATTGTGGCTAAGTTATTTTTATGAAGTAGTTGTATCAGTGAGACTGGGTCAGGTATAAACTGAGGTGCCAATATATTGAATTCAAAATTGTGGGGCAAACTGGGTTTTTACTAGTCCCCTCTACTATTTGTTAAGCCCTCATTAGGATATTTGCACATTAATATTTGTAACGGAGAAGCATCATACACAGAAGATGCACGTAGCGGAGATGCGCATGCTTCGTTGGATGTGCGGTAACACTAGAAAAGATAAGGTGCGAAATGAGGATATTCGTGCAAAAGTTGGTGTAGCACCTGTGGAGGAGAAGATGCGGAAAAACCGGCTAAGATGGTTTGGTCATGTGCGACGCAGATCTATGGAAGCACCGGTTCGACGAATAGATACTCTCGATATGGGCAATGGCAAAAGGGCAAAAGGGAGACCGAAGAAAACATGGATGGAGGTGATACTAAACGATATGGTTGCCAAAGGACTCAATGAAAGTATATTGTTCGATAAGAGTGAGTGGAGGCGGAGGATTCATGTGCTGGACCCGGCGTGATTCTCATGTTGGTTCATGTAGCCTACCCCATATGCTTGGGATAAAAGGGCTCAGTTGTTGTTGTTGTTGTTGTATAAGCTATAGATAGGGCCTTTTAGAATTGTTGGTTTATAAAGTGTGGTCCTCTTAGGCCGTATCACCTTTATCCCCATTAGTATCTTACATGTATTTGTAAAATAAAAATAAAAATAAAAATAGTAGTAGATCAATTTTATAAAGCTCAAGCCTCAAGGCTTAAGCAGTGGCTTGAAGGTTGTAAGATTATTCTTCATGAATCACCCCTTGAATTGCTCGAGTTCACTTGAATGCTTTACCATTCTGTATCCCTTGTCCCTGTAACCTGATAACTTGATTGGCAAACCAAAAAGTAGTGGCCACTTATCATAGAAATCTCCGGTTCAACACTAACTACCCCTAAATTGCGACATTATTGTTGGATACACGGTTTAATTTTTGGTCTTTGCTTTCATTTAACGGATAATTACAATAAGACTTGCTTCCAAACAATTGCTGTGGTTCCTATAGTATCTTGTTTTTTGCTTGCAGGTTCTTCCTGTAATGATTGATGTTGGAACCAACAACGAGAAGCTTCTCAAAGACCCACTTTGTAAGCTTCTTTTGTATCTCGGGGGAGGAAATCCATTGCATGAAATGTATACTTAATAGCTGCACCTCTGCACAAATTGACACTTACTTTCTTGCAGAGCATTAATAAATGGCAACTTAAGCTGGTTGATTAAGTGGACGACAAGCATAACCAGAAAAAGTAGCAGAAAAAGGGAAACGAAAAAGAAACTTGAAAATATAGGGGGGAAATGGAATTTGAAATTGAAATTGAAAATCTTACAGTGAAGAAGAAAAGACAATAGGAGGAAAAAGCAGTAAGAAAGGGGGAAAATGAAAAAAAATATCAAGGATAAAGGAAGGATAAAGAAGGAAAGGAAAATTTAGTAAAAAGGGAAAGGAAAAAAAGAGAGAAGAAGAATAGCATAAGATAAGGATGAAGAAGGAAGAAAGAAAAAGAATGGAGCAGGAAGAAGAAAAAGTAGGAGAAAAAAGTAGGAGAACCTTCCCCATGTTGTTGAGCGAAGTCAGGTGGAGGCATTAGTGATATGGGGTAGGATTTATTTCTTCTTTCATTTGCCTTTATTATCTTGTCAAACGAGCCAGCACTAGTGTTGAGCTTTTATCCTATATGTCGCACTTATAGAAACATATAAGTGTATGTTTGAAACAATTGCTCATGCTGGGTTGGGCTTTTGACTGAGAGCTTAGATCATATAAGTGCGGGGTAATGGTGGCAAAACCCAAATGAGAAGCAGAACAGTAATGGATTTGGGTATGGCTATGGCATTTGTTAACTTATAAGATGGAAACCCAACTTAAAGCCATTGAAATAATGGTAAATGAAACCAAAAAGTGGGCTATATATGCGCATTTCTCATATTTTGGTGCACGGTCACCATTAGGGTTAATAAGTCTGCAAGCATTGTCTTTTAGTATGGTCTTTATGATTTTTTGGGTCAAAATCTGACTTCTATTTTTTTCTTAGATTCTTTGACTATTTTCAACTGTTAGAACAACTTAATTCTATTTCTTATGTAGATTTAGGACTGCAAGAGCACCGTCTTGATGGTGAGGCTTACATCTCAGTGATTGATGAATTCATGGAAGCTGTTTTTACACGTTGGCCACATGTCATTGTACAGGTAACTGCATGAGATATAGCCGAAAGGTCCTATTGAGTTATTACGATGGTAGTTAACCATCATCATTTTGCCATTTCAGTTTGAAGATTTTCAGAGCAAGTGGGCGTTCAAATTGTTGCAGCGCTATAGAAATACTTATCGCATGTTTAACGATGATGTGCAGGTAAAAAGTTGAAACTCAAATATTGAACCATGAAATGTATATGTTCATCATAACTCTACAGCAGTTTCTATTCGTCTTTCTGTAGGAAATAGAAAACTGATGGTCATTTATTCTTTAACATTAAGGCATAGGTTCCTGAGCTTGTATTCTTGGTATGCAAATATCTTGGAAATACTTTGTCTAAATTCTAATGCTTTTTCATGAATATCTTGCAAATACATTTTCTAAGTAACTGTAGAATGTCTCGTATTTATAAGCACCATAGCATGCCTAATACTTTTGCATATGTGTATCTTGCAGATACATTCACTAACTGTAGAATGCTAATATTTATAAGCACCATAAATTTCCTAATACTTCTGCATATGTATTGTGCAGTTACATTTTCAAAGTAACTGTATGTCTAATATTTTTCCAAGTAACTACCAATAATTTAGCCAAGATTAATCATATTGTTATGCTCATGTTCTTAACTTCTTTATTAATAGGTTTAATTACATATAACACCATTCATCTATACCTCATCCAACACTTATGAGCTCTTGAGTAAGTTGTCAACACAAGATACCCCTGGATGCATCTGCAGCCATGCCGACTTTAATATTTTACATATGATCATTACTGATCTTTAATAAATTAGTTGATGTGTGATAACTGATACGTGCTGGGCTGTAGGTGCTGGATGAGGTAGAGATGTAGGGTTTTATATGCACTTGACCTCTCCTGACTCTTGATATCTATCATTTAGCAGACATGGAATTCCTTGATATCAGTCTATTCCCTTTGTTTCCGGTAATTAATGATTTTTTGTTCCCACTGCAAAGGTGATAAAAATCAATGGAAACAAAGTTCATCCAAAACTTCTATTGACATTATTTGGACAGTTGATGCAAATGATGGGGAAAGTCCCAGTGTTTCTTTTAAATTTTAGACAGCTTAAAGAATGACTCAGCTTTTGGCGGCTTTGAAAATTATGTCAACTTCGCTAAATCTTTTTCCGGGAATATTTTCGTTGGAATTTAAAAGAATATAATATAAATGTAAATTTGTTCCCGTTTGACTGACAACTGTGTGCTTCCAGGAGCCCATAAATTAATTTGAATCGGTTGCTGGAACCTACAAAACGTGTTCATTGATATCAGAACTCTAGTATGCTATTTAGTATAGCATTGATATCAACTTGTTTCACAATGCCTGTATAATTTCTTCTTAGATTAAGGTGACATACCTTTTTGTTTTATGCAGGGGACTGCTGGGGTTGCAATAGCTGGTCTTCTAGGGGCCGTTAGGGCACAAGGAAAACCAATGATAGACTTCCCAAAGCAAAAAATTGTTGTTGCTGGTGCAGGGAGGTTCGTTATTTTCTTATTACAGAAAAAGGTTATTGGTGTTGCAAGTTTTGCTTTTCTATGATTTTCTGGGTTCTTCGATAGAAGAAAAAAGAAAGTCAGATTATTTTGTTATTTATTGCAATAAATTTAACACTTGCATGTATTGAAAATGACCCAGAGGTAAAATTTATTACTTAGTAGGCTATTTAGTACTAATTTCTTTGTATCACAGCGCTGGAATCGGTGTTGTCAATGCTGCAAGAAAAACAATAGCAAGAATGTTGGGTAACAACGAATCTGCATATGAAAGTGCTAGGAGCCAGTTTTGGTTGGTTGATGCTAAGGTTTCTTTTCTTTTCCAAATTTCAGAGGTTATTTCTCTATGAAGGTTAAAAAGAGCCGAGCCGAGCCAAGCCCTATGCACACAGAAATTTTATTACAAGTAGTTGTGAACCACATTTTTTCTTTCGCCAGCCCACCAATCAAGAGGTATGTTATCTTATGAACATGTTAGCATGTTGTATACCCTTTTAATGTATTCTCATCAAGGAGTGAAATACGGTCTGGATCCTCTTGCTTTCTATGATCAACTTGCAAACCCATGGAGATACAATGTGAACCACTCTTCCTAGATTTTTCCGGATTAGGGTAAACAGAATCTTTATGGAATTATGTAGCTTATAAGTGAGATAAATGTGCCGATCAATGGCCTAGGAGGGAAATTTCTCCTATATTGTTCAAAATGTCGACTCTCCGCAACTTTTTTTTAAAAAATGATTGGCATTGTCCATCTTGATCGTCCTACCCGAAAACACATGTACACCAATTTTAAAATAATTTTGGTACTCCTTGGTCGTTGATTTGGCTTAGGAAAATGTTCTATTATCAATAATCCGTTAAATTTGGGACCTTCCGATGCAAATGCAATAAGTATCAAAGTCACATAATCTTTTATGTGTCTATGGCTCAATGCCTTGCGTTGATCAAAATGATTGGTGCCTCAAATTTCTCTCCTATCCCATTCACCCTCAAATTGCTCTTCAATTAATTGTAAAGTTCCGGAACTGTATTTAGTTTTTTTGCTGACCACAAACAGAACTGGGATAAAATGCTTTATTGTGCTGTCTCTGTTAATGATATCCAGTTCTGGGTTATGCAATAACATAAATTGTTGACCCTGTGTAAACTTTTGGTTTAAGAATAATGCTGGCATATTACTTGTTAAGCTGTGTCTGTGACTCTGTGTCCAGTGCAGCTGTTATAATTCTTCTGAAGTTATCTGTTCCCCATTTCCACATATTATCAACATTAGGTAATATTATTGTCAAACTTTAGGTCCTTAGAAAAGTCTGTTTAACATGATACCTCTTTCTATTCTAACTTCCTCTATGTCACACTATAAATGTACAATTTACCTGAAGACTTGAGATATGAATTAAATAATATCTTCGCCCCTTCATCGAAGTGCAGGGTCTGATAACAGAGGAGCGCGAAGCTATTGATCCAGATGCCTTGCCATTTGCCAGAAAGCTTAAGGAATTGGGCCGACAAGGATCAAGGGAAGGTGCACCTCTAGTTGAAGTGGTATGCATATTCTTCTATTATTTCAATACTACACTTTTGTAATGCCATGTTTAAAGAGACTTTTCCTTGCGTATTTTCATAAAATTTTTTTTAACAAATCTTATTTTTTTAAAAAATTTATGTGTTGCTATTTCCTAGAGAAGGAGAATATGTGGAAGTTTCAGTTGATCCATTCAGCCATAGGCTGTGCAGTTCTAGATCCATGTTTTTTAAGGGACAACTACTTCTTGACTATTATGCTTTCTTAGACCCAAACTAAGAGGTTATCACATTCTTAAAGTTCATATATTGCAATATATTGATGGTATAACTAAGAAATATGCATCACATTTAGGGTTTTGTATAAATTTATATGAGGTCATTCAGAGTATTATAAGTTATCAGTAGAGATTTATTACTGTTTACTTAGTGTTGGAACACATTTTGGGGGACTTGACTATTTTCATTCTCGAGCCAGGCATATCAACCCCTCTTTATCTTGTCCTTTTACTTTTTACCTTTTTTCCTGAGCTGATCAATCATCTGATTCACTTGGCCCCTGATAACAGTAATAAACGACTTAGACGACCTAGCTTCATTATCTAATATAAAATTTCGATCCATTTTCTCCAAGCTAGCTACCTCATTTTTTTCTGAGCATCATTATGTTAAGGTGTGTCATCAGTATGTTCTTGTTCTAGTGGCAGTTCTGCCTTCCATTTTACCTCGTAATTTCTTATAAAAATAATAATAAAATTAAATTAATAAATTAAAGATGGGTTTTTTACTTCTAGCCCCCCCCCAAAACATAGCTAATTACTTTCTAGCCCTCCAAAACTTGGTATTTACTTTTTACCCCCCAAAACTAATAAAATACAACATTTTATCCCCTTTACGATTTCCATCAGAAAAAACCCCGTTAACTTTAGCTTTAACTTTTCTCCATAGATTTTATGTTTATCATTTACCAGAAGACCACAAGTAAGACCGCAGAAACAACTTCTGCAGTCTGTCTTGTTGTCTTCAGGTAAACGTCTTCAGGTAAACGATAAACCTAAATTCTATTGAGAAAAGTTAAAGCTAAAGGTAACGGGGTTTTTTTCTGACGGAAGTCGTAAAGGTTTCTTATTTGTTGTCTTCAGGTAAATGATAAACCTAAAATTTATGGAGAAAAGTTAAAGCTAAAGTTAAACGGGGTTTTTTTTGACGAAAATCGTAAAGATGGGTAAAATGATGTATTTTATTAGTTTTTTTTGTTGGGGGGTAAAAAGTAAATACCAACTTTTGGGGGGCTAGAAAGCAATTAGCTATATTTTGCGGGGGGGGGGGCTAGAAGTAAAAAACCCATTAAAGAAATATGTTTTTACACCCATCTCAGTTGTGGCTATTCTGTGTTAAATTACACCCACACTGCTAAAAGTAAAACTTCATGTTATAATATGCTGCCCTCAACATCCAGCAGCACAAGGCAGTGATGCTTATGTGATCTAGTTAGCTTCGTTTTAGTTCTGTCAGCATTGTCTCTGTTCTTATCAATTCTTCTGTTTACTCACCTGTGATTCACAGTAGAAACTACACACAAACACATGCACAAAGACACATTATACATCAGCTTTTTTGTGACATTTTTGTTATTGTAAAATGGCATGCCATTCGAAAAACAAAACTTTTCTTATGTTCTTCGGCAAATTATATGTAATTAAAATCTTACTTTTTGAGTAAAGACAAGACCTATTATTACTGGGCCTAAGAATAAAAGAAAGCCATTAATTAAAACTGATCTCAGTGATCTTCTTTCTAAATTTAATTTTCTTATTCCCTATTAAAAGTTGATATAACGATGTTAGTTTACATGCTTATAATGAATGCAAAAGGCTCTTTACTGTCTCAAGTTATGTTGAAAGTGTTGTTGCATACTGTAGAATATATATCACACTAATTGAAATAACATCCACAGCTACAAAATCTCCTCTTCTGCATTACCTCGCATGTATCCATGAAATGAAATTGTCATGAATCAGGTTAAGAAAGTAAACCCTGATGTTCTCCTTGGATTATCTGCAGTGGGTGGTCTCTTCTCTAAGGAGGTATGGATAGGCATGTATTGTGTTTGTTCATTAGTTTTATAATGTCCTATTCAGTAGTTTTTTGTCTTCTAAGTACGTTTATGCTTCCTTACTATAAATAAATTTGGTTATTGGCCTTCACTCCTGAAAAAAATAATGAATTAACCCTTAAATAAGGAATACTATTTTAACCTTTTTTTTACTTTTCTTTTTATACAGAATGACAATATAGTTATTTTTGTTCTGTCTCTAATATAAAAAAGGTGAAGGTTAAAATCATTATACAATTACCATGTATTTGGTATGAAATTTGGAAACATTTGTTTATTATTGGATATATAATACTCATCAAATAAAATTAATACAAGGTAACTAAAGACATTGTTTTTATGATGACAAGAATTCAATTTCAAGTTAGCAGAATTCAAATATTTATATCCTGTCACATGCTGTTTATATCTTGTCATATGCTGTCAGGAGTCACTGACCTTATGAGAAATATGCTGCCAGCCATGATAACTTTGTCGCAGCATGCAATTGCAACCCAAAAGAATCTTGATGTTGCAAGATTGTGATGCGCATTATTAAGCAATAGTATAACACAAAGATATGCTTTATGGATCAACCATAACTTTGTCTTTAATACTGATAAATATTGATCCATAAAGCACATCCTTGTGTAATCATATGTCTTAGTAATGCACACCACTAGACCCTTCTTTTTTTAATATCCATCATTTACACTATCTGTTTGACTTTATGGAGGTTGTATTGTCTTTCTGCATTAAGTTCTGAGGTTTATCCGCATATGTATATCCCTGTCCTATTCTATTGTTTATGAATGATTACTATTTCTTGAGGCTCTTTTCTGAAGCGCGTTCCTTTATTGGTATACTTCCAGATATTGCATTTTGTCCGTTCTTATATTATTGTTTATACATGTCGTCAATTGTTCGCAAAATACACAACTTACTGGACCAGGAAAGGTTTCAACGCTGGATACGTTTATTTTTCTGTATATGGTTTGTTAAATGTAGATTTTGGAAGCCCTTAAAGACTCTTCATCTACTAGACCGGCAATTTTTGCTATGTCAAATCCTACAAAAAATGGTACCGGGAACTAATCTCTTTTTATTTGATAACTACTTTATATTTTGTTAATAGCTTGTATCCTTAATTGTAATAGCTGAATGCACACCTGAAGAAGCCTTTTCCATTTTGGGCGAGCATATCATATATGCTAGTGGAAGCCCATTCCATGACATCGATCTCGGTATGTCTCATTATGTTTTCCAAGTTACCATTGTCATTTTTCCATACTACCTGGTTACAGTATCTCAGATTTTGAAAAGATAATGATGCTTTCATCCATGGTAATTTACTTTTTTTTTAATAAAATTAATTGTTTTAAGTTACATTGTATAGACGTTGACCACGAGTTTAGTAAAATTCCTTGCATTACATGTTGCTTTTATTGGAGCAAAACCTCATCATTCTTGATCGCCAATTAGATTGGCCACACCTATATGCAAACAAAGCTTCAATTTCCTAATAGAATAATAGGTCATATCCTCCAGATACAAATTGTGTAAAACATCATCCACAAGAGAATCTACAGTATTTACAAGATTAAAAAATTTAATGTTTTTCACTCTTTTGGGCTTTCTACTACGTATTGAGTACTTACAGAAGTACAAGATTATCATTTTGATACATGGTTTTATACGATTCATATGATAGGATGTCCATAAATTAATAATCCATCTTGATCCTGTGTTGCACATTTAATTTATTTGCCTAACTGCAAAACTATAGGATCTCAAACTTTTCCTTGAACCATTCACCGTTGTCACCTACTAGGAACCCATGCTCTGGACCTTATAGTGGATTGCTGAAGACTGAGTTTTTCTAGGTTTTTTATGAATATTCCTTGAAAGGTAACATGGTGTCACTTCTTTTAACTCATGATTCAAGACTACAAAGTAGTCTGGTTATCATGATCTAGCATGGCCAAGTAACTGACAATGAGATCAATGCCTTTGGGACCTCCAATTGCTGGCAGGGTAGGTTATCATAATCCTAGGGTTTGTAGTCCTGGGTTTGCTCGTGTGTGAATCAAGGCCTTAAAAGGCAAACTTAATATGCAACAATTTCTTAGGTATCACAACTGACTTTAACCTAGTGTGTATTCCACCTTTTAGGTGTCTTACACTCCATCTGTCTTCATTCAGTTTCTTTATTTTCCTTTCTTCTATACTTCATTCCGTTTTTCTGTTTCCCCTGTTTACGTTTCCTATTTCCTTGTTTAAGATGCAATGAATTAGATTGGATTTCAAGAAAATTGGATGCAAGGAATTGGAATTGAAAAGAGGCTATATCTCGGGTTAAAATTTTCAAATACCCCCATTTCATTGTTATTTTGGAGGATTACAGAGAGACATAAAATCAGGCAAAACTTGCTGCCACATCAGAAAAACTTTTGTCAAATTCCGAGTCCTACTTTGGGAAAGCGTGTTGCCATGTCAGTCGAGGGGGAAAAAGGTTTAGGATCACCTCTTCTCATTTTTCTCTCTCCTGCCCTTTTGCCGTGTGTGGGGGTGATTGTTGTTATCCTCACCTAGTTTACATTCCCATGTTCTCTTCCAACTTACTTTTTTTCCAACCAAAACAAAGGAATTGGAGTGCAACTCTTTACATTCCACCTTCAAAACAAACGATAAATTTGGGCTTCCAAGACTGTTAAAGGTCTAAGGATATCTATTGCATACAAAAGTTTTACTTTTGAAGTCCATGAACCAAACATCCCCAAAGTTTCAGGACACATGGTGGTCTAGAATCAGCACTTAACGAGCAGCTAGCTGCCGTAATAGCCTGGGTTAATGCACATTTATAGGTGTATCTTTTTGGATTGACTCACGATTCTCTTAGCCATGGTCTATCAGCAATCTAATGCAGTAATTCTCTGATTTCATTTAGTTAGAGCTTGCACCAATGTCCAAATAAAATAATTACAGCTTCATATTTCTTCTCTCTTTCATCTCATTATTACAATCTATTCTTTTGCAGGAGATGGTAAGATCGGCCGTTGCAACCAGGGGAACAATATGTATCTTTTTCCTGGGTTAGTAGGACTGCCTTTGTTTTTTGAGCACCGTGTATTTTGGTTCCCATCTCATTGTATGATATTTAAATCATGCAGAATAGGGCTTGGTACCCTTTTATCTGGTGCGCGTGTTATCTCTGAGGGCATGCTTCAGGCCGCAGCTGAATGGTACCTTTGGTTCAGCCTCAATGTGCTACTGCACCTAAATTGATTTGTTATAAACATTTTTCGAAGAGTTTTTCTTTCCCCCCCTCATTAATTACATTATTGTTATCCCTCCAGCCTTGCTGCATATATGAAAGAAGAAGAGGTTCTTCAAGGCATCATATATCCTCCAATATCTAGGTATGCTATGCAGCCCTTGACAGCTCATTTAACAAGTTAAATTTATTTGAAATCCATTTATGATCAGAATCTGGTAAGATAACTGGGCCTGGTTTGAGTCTTCAATTAGACTCCCCCCCCCCCCCCCCCCCCCCTCACGATGCAATCATTTTCCATGCTTTAAGTTGATGCAGATCATATAGAAAGTAACTTCTTGATGCTGAAAATACCAAAATTCATTATATCATTGCAGAACAGTTGCTTAAAATTAACTATTGGTCTTTAAGATATTGCAAGTTTTCGTTATATAATATGTATTTATTCTCCAATCCATGAGACAACTGATGGAAAATAACTGATAGGCTCAACCTTTAAAAGCATGCAACCAAAGCAACAGTTGGTTAAAATGTTATAGAACAGTTTAATAAAATGAATTTCTTAAATTTTAGCTAAATATTTAATAACATCAAAAGCGGAGAAAATGATGAAAGAGGTACTCCCAATTTGTATAGTTCAGAGGTAACAAACAGTATTTAGAATTAGCATACATTGTTCAATCTGATGTGAAATCCAATTGTGACCAATATAATAGAGTTGAATTAATGAATAAGTTGACTTTGAATAATATTTATGAATTATATGAATCAGAAAATGGAAAGATTGATGTTTGTAATTGGGACAACGAATATGATATGAAAGATTTTATGCTACTTTATGCAAAGTATAGAGGTAAGAATAGCCCTTCATTTTCTATTTCCAGATGCAATTAAACTACCAAAAACAATCAGTAATGAATTGCTTTTTCCAAAAGATAAAAACCTTTGTCAACGTTGATTCCGAAGCCTTCAAAATTACTAGTGAGTACCAGTTTTGTTATCTATGTATCCATTTTCATGTTGTCTACTTAGTCTGTCCATAATTCAATATACATAATCACTTCGCCTAACTCTTTCAGGTTTGCAACCCAAACCCAATCAATAATGTTTTACATTGTTTATCTATTCAGTATTCGTGACATTACAAAAGAGGTGGCTGCAGCTGTAATCCGAGAAGCTGTGAAAGAGGATCTAGCAGAGGGTTACCGTGGCATGGATGCTCGGGAGCTCAAAAGGCTTAATAAGGTGGGTATATAATTATATAGGCTTAAATCCAAGAAAACTACCAAAAACTTTACCCCTATGGCAACAAACTGCCAGAAACCCTCAAAGTTACGAAAAACTATCATGTTTGAAAGTTTTATGGTAGTTTTCTGAAATTATTGCTGACGTGGCACCTTAATCATGGTAGTTTTTGTAGGTTTGCAAGTTGTGGTAGTTTCTCGTACGTTTAAAAAGTTTTGTGGTAGTTTGTCGTACATTCAAAAAGTATTTGGTGGTTTGTTTCCACAAGTGTAAAGTTTTTTGTAGTTTTTTGGATTTAAGCGTAATTATATATTATGGGACATTACATAAAACACAATTGTTTTGTTTTTCCAAATTACAGGGCATCGTTAAACTTTGAATACAATTAACATTGCGGTCTGTTCTTATTAACCTAACACCCTTAAGCCATTAACGTAAATAATCCGTTTTACCAAAAGCTAAGAAGCACAGATTTGGGTACACATATGACACGATACAAAGTTGGATTCACTGGTTGGCAATTTTCCAAATGGAATAGGTACATGATAACAAAAAGCTACCTGTTTAGCAACTCTGAACTGAAAATACAAAATAATTTAAGAGTATTACACAGATTGTTGGTGCGTCATTGTCTTAGTCATTGATGCATGTTCAATACATCTACAATACAATATAAATTTTAGGATGTGCCAAAATAGTTTTCCATAAATTTCATCATCGAAATAATCTGGTGAATACAATCCAACACGAATGCGGCTCCTTGACAAAAAAAAAGATAGAAAAAGGAAAATCTATGCAACATAGTTTTACCATATTACCCAACTCATCTCTTCTCTAGAGTCATCATATGTTTCCAAACCAATCGTCGTTACCCAGCACCAGCTCTTGCTATGCCATCTACCATTATTTTCCCCCATCTCTAACCACCACGTTCTCCACATCTGACCACTTCTACAGCTCTGTCATATCCTCAACTCAATGCCTTTCCAATAATCTCAACTCAAACTCCCATCACTTGTGCTTCCCAATCATCAAATGACAAGTGTTCATGAACCCTTAACAGCCCTACCACTACCAACCCATCACCTCTCTTTTGCAATGTCATCTTTCACCAATCCTCCCCCTCTCTGATTGCCAGCTCCGCCAGCTCCGACTACCACCTCCATTGCCTTGTCAACGCAATGATGTTGTGGGGCCTATAACCATTCAGGTGTATTTTGGGGTTTATTAAGTCACGTGAGAAGCACATGCTAACCTGACTAACTTTTGAAAATGACAGTTCCAAAGCATTTAATTATTTGTAAAGTTCAATTTTGTGCTGTTAAAAACTGGAGAAATTCAATGGTGTTTTATGTAATTTACCCTATGTGATAGTTTGATTAGAATACTGTTTCTAGGATTTGAATAAATCCAATCACTCTTAATATACACGTTAGAGTATTAAAATTTAAAATTCATTCATGTAGATATAATCTATGTTATCTAAATGGTCTAATGACAAAAAAAGTCATAATTTGAAGGAATTGATTAATACACTCAAAAAACAGGCAACTTAAAATCACAAGTTTTCATATTGATTTTGTAAGGTGTTGATTGGTGCAGATTTTTTTCCTTCCATATCACATGGTATTTGTGTTCTAGATATCTCAAAAGGTGTATTTACAGTTTACTTTTTGGCTGGCTGATGGGTTGATATCAAATCATACCGATGTTAGCTTATGCAATATTGTATGCTTCAGTTATCGACTTCTTGCTGACATTTTTCCATCATGTATTGAAGGAGGAAACTTTAGAATACGTGAAGAATAATATGTGGAATCCAGTTTATCCTACGGTGGTGTATCGGCAGGAGTAGGCGCCGGTTTTTTGTATAATAGAGAGAAGATTAATTGTTTCAAGCTGCTACAGGCTGAACTTGTGTATGTAATGTACAATAATTTTCCCCCAATTGTAACTTTAGAGGTGTTTATAGGGTGTATTACCTTGAATATCGAGGTTTACCAAATCAGTTTTGTTTAAACTACTGTGCTTAAACTGTTCTCTTCTATTTTGGCCCTCTGCACCAAACCTTCGTTGTAACAACCTCTAGAATATGTTCATATAATTGCATTACATCTGGGATTAAAACAAGATAAGATTCTTACTGAGATGATTGTCAAGTGTGAAATCTGCAGATTGGTGTGAAGTTTGATATATTGATGCCCGTCTTATTAGAGATGTGCGTGTGCTTGTGTCTGTGCGTGCCTACGTGTTGTTTTCCATGAATAATATGCCGTAGCCTAATGCAAATTGGGTTCGAACCTCAAACCTCCTGCGTACCACTAGGCACTTGTGTTATTAAATGTGCTGACCATATCGTACTATAGGACAGCAGGGGTTGAGCTTATGTTGTTACCTAGAGCTAAAATAGTGATGTTATATTCTTTTTGTGTGCCAAGTTCTTATGCATGCTTTTTTCTTTTTTCCTTTTTTATTTGATCGACGGTTGAGATCGCACATATGGACATCATTTTATGAGATGAACAGAATAAGAAACATGTTCTGGATTATTGAGGTGGTGTAGATGTTTTCTAAAACTATTTATTATTTCTATTGGCTATTGATATTAGTTAACAGTTCTCAAAACATTGGTTACATTACAAATAATTTACACCCAATTATTTATTATTTAATGAAAAATATCTTCTCTTTTATTACCAGTCCTAAAAGAATAATACAACATTTCAAACTGAGATAACCTTTAATTAGTAAAAGAAATTCAATCCTGCTGTAATTGGCATGGATTGCAACATATACTTCTGTTTATTCTTTATTCTTTATTTTTATATCGTTCCTTTCCTTTATCCCTTGAAAAATTTGTATAAGCTACAGAATACCATTTCCAAAACTTAATGCTTCTTCTCTAACTCTTTCAGTGTCTCCCAAAGCTTGGAATCTTCATAATCCTTGATAATGAATGTAGCACCTGCATCCATCAATGATTTCCCTGGGTTTCTTGTTGTCAAACCTAGCACAGGCACACCGGCTGCTACACCAGCCTTTATCCCCGACGCAGAGTCCTTAAATATACAACACAATTGTCAAGACTCGAGTCCGAAAAAATAGCAACAAAATAAATAAATAAGATTTAAACAAACAACATCCTAATCAAGTAGCATGGAACATGATACGAGTTCACAATTCGCATTTTTCTGAAAGTAGATAAGATTCGTTAGGAAACATTAATTTTCCATTTTCTTACTTTTCCTTCTCTTCGCAAAGCCTTCAGAAAATACAAATCCTATGTTCTTTCCCCTTCTTGGCTTCCCTAGTCTATGAAATTTGGAGCATCCACTCATAATATACTACAACCCTGATTGGGGACACATAGGGAAAACCTTATAAATTAAGGGTGGGCCGGAAAAAAGATCTCTACCAAGTGTCCGAGTTTCCCGATCCATATTTAACGGTTAAGTAGACTATTTATAAGAACCCTTGCAACATTGTAGAGGAAAACAAACCTCAAATATGAACGTATGCTCAGGGGAAACCTTTAGAAGCTCGAGCGCCTTCAAGTAAGGGTCAGGAAATGGTTTAGCTCTCTCGCATTCGCCCCCAATGACAACAAGTTGAAAGAAGTTATCAAGTCCCACTTTCGAGATCATAAACTCGGCATTCGGCCTTGGAGCGTTTGTCACGGCCGCGCGTTTCAGACCTTGGTCCTCGATCCATTTACATAGCTTCTCAAGACCATTTACCGGCTTCAATTGGTCTGCTGCTAGCCTGTAAAATTCTAGTGATCTCAGAATGATAGTTGCTTTTGGGCAAATGTAAATGCATAATATCTCAGTGGAACAAAATCAGCATGCATGTGTAGTAAGTTTGTTACCTCCTAAACGTAGCTTCCTTGTCGTTCATCCATTTCATGGCCTTTTCGTGATCCCAGTCGGGGAAAAGTATCGGTCCGATATCCTCATTATGTCTTCCACTTATTTTCTCAACGAAGAATTCCTCAGTTATGGGAACTCCATTATTGTATCCCATCTGTTAACATTATAATTAAGTTGTTACAAATTGCAGCTAATATTGAAAGTTCATAAAAATAGTTGAAAGGATAGAACCTCCATAAGCATTTCACGAAAAGCACGATAATGGATAGGGTCGGAGTCGCATATTGTGCCATCGATGTCAAACAATACAGCTTCGAGTGGAGCAAGTCGACATAATGAATTCTTCCTGTAAAATGTTCGCGACGATCAGTCAGTCTGCTACTATTTGAAAGCCTAATGGTATTTCTGTAAATTTTCATTATCTATAATCTAGAACAGTAATTATTTAGGGGTAATTCTTAAATTCAAGTTTATGGTCAAACAATCGTTGCTGCAATCATTTACCAGTTCTTCAATCTGTGTGTTCATAAAGTTAGCCTTCACATACAATTTGCAATCTACTTCGCCTTGGTATCTTTTCCTGTTTCTACCGAAGGAAACTGCCATTACCGCCGGCCTTTTAGCGTTGGCTTGGCTTCAAAGTTGAAATCCCTCAATCGTCTCACGTCCTTCCTCGCTACATCAAACAATTCCATTAATGAACCCCTTAAAGGAGGGCCGCCAGGTTGCTATATGTCCCTTTTGTGCAAAGAGCTAGCGATCTGCATGCTTAAAACCTTTCATCCTTTTGTTATCCACTGTGCATGTCGTGTGTGTTGCAAGTGCTCATGTATCCGCGAGTGCATGTGTTCGTGGATGTGTGTACGCGTCTTGTGCGTGGTTGCAGGTGGAAGTGGGTATGTGGGTGAGAGGGTACGTGTGTCTGTGCGTGCGCGTGCACCTGTGTGTATGCGTACATAAAACGTGTGTTTAGAATTCTACATAACAAGAGATCATCAAAGAAAACAAGAGAAATTCGAGTATACAATTCAATTCCTACTTTGGCTGGACACATGACAACATATCATTTATTCATTGATCCATGTGCATGTTTATTTTGCAACCGCAAGCATCAATTACATTAGAATGTAAGAAATAAAAAGACATGGATCAATAAATAATGTGTTGCCATATGTACCGCCACCACAAGAAATTCCTAGCTAGATGGCATCGATCTACAAACGAAATTGAATCTAACATCCATTGATCACGAATCAAATGTTTAGCTTTTCGGACTTAAAATAGCTATACATTACAAATCTTTTCGATATATCAGGACCATGTGATATGCATCAAAGTATCAGCTACGGCCCATACCGATATTTTTCATGCTATCGGTATTTCATGTTGCATAGCTAATTTACACTTAATTCTAATGCCCTAAGAACACATTGTCAAACATTGTAATTAAACCCTGCTATATATTCTTTCGGCCTCGCGTTTTCTCTCACAAGGGAAACTTGACCATTCTGGATTTCATTCTGCAGGCGTCGAGAATTATCTTGTTCAAGGTAATAAAAGGGTGGATACTTACAATGCAAATATGAAAATGGGAAGAGAAAAATATCAATGAATTCAATGAATTGATAATGAAATGGCGAAGGAAAAAATCAAGTATAATACCTTTCGATGGACATATTCGGCGCGGTTGATCTGAAACCAATGGTATTTTGGGGAGATGTTGTTCTGCTACTCAAATGATAAGGGGAGAGAAGAGAATGGTGGTGGAAATGAGAAACATGGGGAGAGAGAATAAAAGGCATGACAGAATATGTAATTGATGGATGAGAGAGAGAGAGAGAGAGAGAGAGAGAGAGAGGCAATTAAGGAGAAGAATGATACATATACAAGGAGGAGATTGAGTGGTGGAATATTGTCTAGAATTAGGGTGAAATTTCACTAAACTACCATGAACTTTCAACTGAACTATGCTTAACCTGTTTTATTGTTGGTAACTACCTTAAACTTATTAAGCTTCACCCAACTCCCTAATGGTGTTAAATTATCTATTCTAAACCCTAATTTCTTGAAATTAAAGGGAAAATAATTAAAAATAAAACCGTCGGATTATATAAAATCAGAGAAAATAGATCTAAACGACTATTTAGAATCATGGAAAAACTAACTTTAGAGGGAGAGAGAAGCAGAATTAATTCGAGCTTGCATAAATTGAATTATTAGGGGTATTTTAGTGTTATAAAAAAGTATGTACTTTGAATATAAAACTTATCTTTAAAATAGAACTGAAGACAGGGTAATCTAATAAAATATGAAAAGCTCAAGGTAATTTTTGAAAACAAAACAAGTTGAAGATGGTTTACTAGAAACATTAAAATTTTAGAGTAGTTCAGCAAAATTGACCTTCGGAATAAATTCCTTTTCTCTTGTATAATTCTCTATATAAAGTAAACCCCGGCCTTACTTTTATCACAATTCCACCTCTGTGATGCCACCTCTCTCTGTCTATAATAATAATAATAATAATAATAATAATGGAGAAAAGAGGTTATTGGAGGCGATTTCCTCCTATGGCGTCGAAAAAATACAACCCCTACCATTTTTTTCGACGATCGGCATTTATCATCATCATCGTTATCATTTAAGATGTGCATACACCAAATTTCATGTGATTCCACTACCTTTCACCGTTGAATTAGCAATGTAAAAAGTTCTATTGTCGGTAAACCATTAATTTTGCACCAACTAAATTAACGGTGAAAAAATGGTATAATCACATGAAATTTGGTGTATCAATATCTTAGATGTTAAAGATGGATGTGATATATGCCGATCGTCGAAAAAAATCACGGAGGGTGCATTTTTCCGACACCATAGGAGAAAATCCCCTTCTATTTCCTCCATTAACTTCTCATATATATGTATTGTTAGTGTATATGCCCTAGAGGCCATTACTGTATCATACTAGTTTGTATATTACTTAATGGAAGCTTGGGATATTCACAGTTGTATATACAATCTTGCTCGAAATGGTAGTATGCTACTTGGTTTGTCTCTGCTTTAATATGTGCATGTGTTTCTTTTAGCATATTGCAGGTATACATATTAGTAGAGCCCTTAGGATCTTTGCTTGATTACCAGCGTTGTGATGGCGCTCGCACTCGTGGGAGCTGGGTAATCTATAAGCACATCCTTATACAGGTCCCTGGTCGTTGGACTATCGAGACAGGGCATCGATACTCCGGAGTAGACTAGCGTATGCGCTTCTCATCCCAGTGTGGGAGACGGTCTGTCCCACAGCTGTTAGTACGTCGTACTTGGGATAGTATGCGGGTGCTCGTTAGGTTACGAGTACACTGGACAGGACTCGTCGGGAACTGTTGGTTGGTAATATACCTATCGTCAGTTATCAGTTCCCAGGTGACATGAGTACAGCTTAGTCCGCTGACTTGACACTGTCACTTCGCCTCGAGTGTGTTCCCACTGCACTTTGATTACTACCCTACCACGGCTCAGAGGAGTCGTGCAAACAGGTAGTTTTTGGGTGCAGTCCCGAAGCACTTGGAGGCAGTGACGGTTAGACAGGATTCGTCTCTCCCGGTATTGGGGGTTGACATCGCGCTGTGTCCAGGAGAGCCATTACACGAGTAGTCCCTGGCCAGGGCAAGCGAGATATACTGGTAGGCTTCCAGTGTTATCTCAGGGTGTTCTGGGCTACACTCCGACACGACTTGTACCGCTATTAGGGGACTGACGTTTCACCGCCCCCCTAGGCCCGCCATGCGATGTATCAGACGAACAGACCGGACTGTACGGAGACTGTCACATACAGGCTCAGTAGGAGTGCAGATGGGGTTCACCTCGTCAGTCTTCTTATCGACATCTACCTGGGGACCGTTACGTACAGCTAGTGCCGCTTGCGGTCTGTGGTTAAACCCACTGCCAGCGTAGTGTCGAGTCTTTAGAGTCCCACACAGAGAGCTATTCGCCTTTAGGCAAAATGAGTAGAGGTCGCATGGTTTTGCGACAGGGTTCGTTCGCATCCGCGCACTTATGCACGTTTGCTGTCCGGACAGTTTATACTAGCGGGCTTTGGTTTAAGCTGGATCCTAGTATATGATTTGAGATTGGTTTTTCTCAGAGTATTCGTGTTCCTCGGATCACGAATGCGGGTGCGTATGCACAGTTGCTTGAGATTGAGGGAGAGGACCTTGTTTAGGGTTAATGACTATTGTCATTTTATTAACCCCATTGCTTTTGTGTGTATTATTGTTAATTAATAATTAGCTTAATTATTGTGCATGGTTGTTGTTGTTGACCTTTTGACTTCATTGACTTGTTGACCAAGTTGACAATTTGACCATGATCATTTCATTTGGAAGATGCTCTTTGATCCTTGCAATTTGCATTAATAGTGAAATGATAATGGTCACCTCTTGATTAAACCATGACAATTTTCTAGCTAATTAATTAATTAAAATATCACACACATATTAGTGAGAATGACTCACTAATAATTCATTCTCTCATATCTTTTCTCTCTCTTGCTCATCCTCTCCCTCAAGCTCTCTCCCTCTCATGTGTTGAGAAACAAAAAGCTTGAGAAAAACCTTCACTTGATCTTCTCTACTCTCTTCTAGGGTTCAAGTCTTAGCATTTCTTGCACTCTAGTTACTCCTAGCTTGGAGTTGAAGCTAAAGGTCGAGGCTTTCGGGTGGATCCTTCTTTGACGGAAGAAGACAAGCAAGGTGAGGCCTTTCTACCATTCCGACGAGCAAGGAAAGAAGGAGTTCGAGCTCAAGGTATAACCTTTCTACAACTTAGCTAGTTGTTAGTTTGCTTTAGGTAGTTTTCGTTTAGTAAAGATCCTCACAAGCAAGGTCCATGTTGCCTAAGTCATTAAAAATCCGTTTTTTATTATGTTTTCCGCCTCCCCGTAAGCACCGGGGTGGGCAACGTGGACTTACAGTGGTATCAGAGCCTAACTAAACTCAAACTAGCTAGGTAGCGAAGTGTAACGAAGTTTCGAAACCGGAAAATCCAAAAACCAAACTTTTGCAAAACCCTAGTTTCTGTTAAAATTTTTTCTGCTCTAAATGAAAAACTTTATACTTGTAAATTCGGCTCAGGGTTTTGTGTGAACACCCAAGAAAAACGATACCCTAAATTCATTCAAACCGCCGCGCTTCCGCCGCACGAGGTAGCCATGTGCCGCGGAAGCGCCGCCGTTTGTCGTCTTCTGTGCATCGTTTTTCGTGCAGTGTGTGTCTGTGTTGGTTTTGGGATTTTTAAAATATAATATATGTGCCCAGATTTTCCAGAACTAAAATTTACTTTTGGGGGCCTATAAATCCGTATTTTTTTTTTTCCGGAACTTCACTACACTTTGACTACATCGGTTATATCTGTGATGCTTGCATGTATTGAACGTCGGCTAATCGCTATAAGACGATTGGTCGGGGTTATACATGATCTGTGTTTGATATTGGAATGTGTATATGAATGGATTGGATTGTCGCGGGTGAATGGCCGGGGTGGATGTGAGATGAGCGTTGTTTTTCTTTCATTCATTTGTAACATGTAAATTGATGTAATAATATTATTTGTATGGCCGCACAACCGGGTCGGGGTTGTAGCCGTCATTGTATAATTCTTTTTACTGTTTTTGCTCCTAGGATAGACCCATGGAGGGGGTGCACAAACTACCGGGTATCTCGAAGTGCCGAGTGGCCTACTCACGGTGGTGAGGGAGGTTGCTTCGCTTCCGGTGCTTGGCGGGTAGTTTGCCGCACCCGTAGGGGTCTTGGGTGGGGTATTGGCTATTCACCGCGACCGTGTAATCCGCTTTGCGTTGCAGGCTCGAACGCATTGCGGATTCCTAGTATATCCAATGTATTCATCTGTGATCTGTAATGTCTATCATTGCTATATATTTATATATATAATAACTATTTAGGCGTTGCTTATGTTTTACAGCCGCGCTAGCCCAGCCCCCGCTCTGTCGTTAGTTAAGTAACCTAACGGGTGATGACGGGGCCCCGTGGCGAATGCGAATGGCATAAGCGTACGTCATATTTTGGTTGTTTTCTGCAATGGTAGGATTAAATGATGGGACGCATTAAAAGAACTAATGCAAGAAATAAACCAAGTAAAAGTCGATTGGAACACTTTGAAAACCACTCGGTTCTTTTCAAAACTAAACTTTTAAACGCGGAGCTTGAACCACTCCTTTTAAAAGCTATCTCGTTCCATCGATTATATCAAGTTCACTACGTTCACGGTTTCGCCAAAACCATCCGTAGCCCTCCATCATTTCGGTTAAATATTCGGTAGTATTCAAGCTATGTATTTTGACCTCACGCCAAGGCATAGTGATTGGTAGCTGCCGGATATTTATCCGTTGCATAGATAGAATGCGTTGATTTGAGACAGTCGTACTGCCGTTTTGGCCTACGTCAAGGGTAGGTACGGGTGGGTTCAAATTAACCAGGATAATGATGGGAAGAACTTGACATGTGACTTATGACATTTTGACCTCACGCCAAGGTCATAAGAGCATGGGGCAAAAATCCACATCGGGAGTTTCATAAGTACTGAAACTTGCTAGCGTTGCATACCATTTGGAGTGTGATGATTCTGGTAGGATTCCTTCGGTTTTATCACGCGATGATATTTGGATCCCGATCCTACTGTGAGTATATGCTACTCCTCGGGAAAACTCTCACTTAACGATCAATGCTATAAACCTAGTAGGTGCCTAGAAAGGTGTTAGCGGGGCTACGCCCACAGGGAAAAGAGGTTACTTAATTAAGGAACCTCGCGAAAGCGTTGGAAAACCTCCCTCGAAGTACCGACACTGGCCTGGCTGAACGGTTAAGCAAGTATTGTACGGTGAGAATGATCCCGGCTAATCCTTTTCTTTATGGTTTGAGAAAGGATTCGAGAAACAGTGGGAGCCATCCAGTTTAGACAAACTAAAAACCACTCTAAACTTGCAAGAGCATCATGCTAAAGTGTTTCTTTTCTCTCTCCTAATTGCAGCGACCATTCAACATGACCGGACTTAAGTTACTGTTAGATAAAAATATATTGACAGGGCCAAACTACAAAGATTGGCTCAGGAATGTCAAGATGGCGATCACTTATGACAAGCTGGGGTATATACTTACCACCAAAGCTCCCCCTGTCCCAGGTCCCACCTCCAGCGTCGCGGATGTAGAAATCCGTAAGACATGGGAGATAGATTGCGCGAGGGCCAGATGCCTCGTACTAGCCTCGATGGACAACGAACATCAGAGGAGGCACGAGAATATGGACCTAGAGTCCATATTTCTCCATACAAAAGAACTGTATGGAGAGCAGTCTCGTATCGCAAGATACGAAGTGTCGAAGAAGCTTTTTTCGGCAAGGTTGGCCGTCGGATCATCGGTAGCGGACCACGTGCTTAAGATGATCGGCTACATAGAGGAGCTCGCGGACCTTGGGACCACGTTGGAGAATGAACTCTATACCGATTTGATTCTCCAGCCCCTTCCTTCCACTTACGCCCAGTTCGTTCTTAACTTCAACATGCAAGGAAAGGAGGTTGAACTTGCCGAACTTCTGAACATGTTGAGGACTGCTGAGGGCACCCTACAGAAGGGTAGGGAGACATCCACTTTGTTTGTAGGAGGATCTTCCTCTTCTAGGTCCAGGGCGAAAACCAAGGGCAAGAAGAAGAAAGCCCCCGCCAAACCAAGAGGCGGTGTCGGTAAAGTGGATACGAAGGGAAAGGGTAAAGCAACAAAAGTAGCGGGGAAGATGGTGGGGAAGGAAGAATGCTTCTATTGTCACAAAAGTGGTCACTGGAAACAGGATTGCAAGGCTTGGAAAGCCAGAACACAGGATTTGAAGCGAGTTGCAGCTTCAGCTTCAGGTGTGTATGTTATTGAAAACTGTCTATCAATAAACTCTACATCCTGGGTATTGGATACCGGATCAGGATCTCATATCTGTAATTCTTTGCAGGCGTTGAGAAAGCGTAGAGTTTTGAAGGCAGGTGACATGACCCTCAGAGTTGCGAACGGTGCTAGCATGGATGCTGAGGCCGTGGGGGACTATCACCTGGGATTATCAGATGGACACTTTATGGTTTTGCGTAGTTGTTATTATGTACCAAATGCAACCTGTAATATCATTTCTGTATCTTTATTATCTAAAGAAGGTTATGAATTTGCATTTGTAAGTAATGTAGTGAACATTCACCTTAATCAAGTTTTGATTGGGTCAGGTATATTGAACAACGGTATATACGTTTTAAACCAACCACATGTTTTCAATATCCAGAATACACACAAAAGAAAGTCTCCAGAAATTAATAAAACTTTCTTATGGCATTGTAGACTGGGTCACATCAATGAGAGAAGATTGACTAAGTTACATACTGAAGGATATTTAGATCCGTTCGAATATCAATCGTATGCAACTTGTCAATCCTGTCTCAAAGGAAAGATGACAAAGGCTCCGTTTTTTGGACACGGAGAAAGAGCGAGCGAGCTCTTGGGACTCGTACACAGCGACGTGTGCGGTCCAATGTCTACACATGCGCGAAGCGGTTTTTCTTACTTCATTACTTTTACGGATGATTTCTCAAGATTCGGACACATCTTCTTAATGAAGCATAAATCCGAAGCTTTTGATAAGTTCCAGGAATATAAGAATGAAGTAGAAAAACAAACCGGCAAAAGTATCAAGATCCTAAGATCGGATCGAGGAGGAGAATACTTAAGTGCCGAATTCCTGAATTACTTAAAAGAGAATGGAATTCTCTCTCAGCTTACTCCTCCATACACTCCGCAACATAACGGTGTATCGGAGAGACGGAACCGGACCCTATTGGATATGGTACGGTCCATGATGAGTAACGCTGAGTTACCGCGATCGTTCTGGGGATATGCACTAGAAACAGCTGCATATCTTTTGAACCGTGTTCCCACTAAGACTGTGCCTACCACACCATATGAGTTATGGAGTGGGAAGAAACCCTATCTTCAATACTTGAAGATTTGGGGATGTCCAGCTTATGTCAAAAAGCAGCATACGGACAAGCTCGAGGCACGCTCAGTACTGTGCAAGTTTGTGGGATACCCAAAGAACTCCAGGGGGTATCTTTTCTATTACGCAGAGGAACAAAAAGTCCTTGTTTCTCGTAATGCCCATTTTCTGGAACATCAGTTTTTAGAAAGAGAAATAAGTGGGAGCGCAATAGAACTGGAAGAAATTCCAGAACCACAAACTATTACTGAAAGCTTAGTGGAACCAGAAGGTTCAAAAGAACAGGACATTCCTACGCCACTCCGCAGGAGTAGTAGGCAGTCTCATCCGCCCGAGAGGTACTACGGTTTTCTCATTGACGGGGATAGAGAGGACTGCATCCTAGATTGTGATGAGCCTACTAGCTTCCAGCAAGCCATTCAGAGCGTCGACTCGGTAAAATGGCTGGATGCAATGCGGACCGAGATGGAGTCCATGTACACCAACAAAGTATGGACGTTGGACATTGCTCCAGACGGGGTAAAACCCGTAGGATGCAAGTAGATCTTCAAAAGGAAGATTGGTGTAGATGGACAGGTTGAGACCTATAAAGCTAGACTGGTAGCAAAGGGTTTTTGTCAGCGACCTGGTTTGGACTATGACGAAACCTTTTCTCCAGTAGCTATGCTGAAATCCATTCGGATCCTTCTTGCCATCGCTGCTTTCCACGATTATGAGATTTGGCAGATGGACGTAAAGACAGCTTTTCTAAATGGTCATTTAGAGGAGTGTGTCTATATGGACCAGCCAGAGGGTTTCATTCAGGGTGGGAGCAGCGGAAAGGTGTGCAAGTTGCTCAAGTCCATTTATGGACTCAAGCAGGCATCGCGGAGTTGGAACATCTGCTTTGATGAGACGGTCAAAGAATTTGGCTTTATCAAAAATCCAGATGAACCATGCATCTATTGTAGATTTGTAGCGAGAACTGTAGTATTCCTCGTTTTATACGTGGATGACATTCTCTTAATAGGAAATGACATTCCTATGCTACAATCTGTCAAGGGGTTCTTGTCACACAGGTTCTTCATGAAAGACCTGGGTGATGCCTCATACATTCTGGGTATCCGGATCTACCGTGACAGATCCAAGAGGATATTAGGACTCTCACAGTCCAGGTACATCGACACCATACTGAAGAGATTCAGTATGGAAGATTCCAAGCGCGGTAATCTACCGGCTTGTCACGGGATCACCCTCTCCAAAGAGATGTCTCCCAAGACTGATTTGGAGAGGGATCGCATGTCTATTATACCCTACGCTTCTGCGGTAGGCTCTATAATATATGCGATGTTGTGTACCAGACCGGATGTGGCTTATGCACTGAGTGTGGTAAGCAGGTATCAGTCAAACCCTGGGGAGAAACATTGGATAGCAGTAAAGAACATTCTCAAGTACCTGAGAAGGACTAAGGAGATGTTCTTGGTGTATGGCGGAAAAGACCTGCAGATTGAGGCCTTTGCTGACTCCAGCTTCCAGAGTGACAAGGATGATTCCAAGTCCATGTCGGGTTTTGTCTTTACCCTCAATGGAGGGGCGGTGTGTTGGAAGAGCTCCAAACAGGAAACCGTTGCTGACTCGACCATGGAAGCGGAATACATCGCTGCATCTGATGCCGCAAAAGAAGCTGTCTGGATGAGGAAGTTCTTGAAAGAACTTCAGGTGGTTCCGTCCATTGTTGACCCAATACCTCTGTATTGCGACAACAACGGGACTATAGCTTTAGCGAAGGAACCCAGGTCCCATTAGAAATCCAGACACATCTTAAGGCGGTATCACCTGATTAGGGAGATTGTGGATCGCCAGGAGATCGAGGTCCGGAGAGTTGCATCAGAGGATAACACAGCAGATCCATTCACCAAGGTCTTGCCCCAGACTCAGTTCGAGCGGCTGATCGAGATGATAGGTCTTCGATACGCCAGTACATGACCTTAGTGCAAGTGGGAGATTGTTAGTGTATATGCCCTAGAGGCCATTACTGTATCATACTAGTTTGTATATTACTTAATGGAAGCTTGGGATATTCACAGTTGTATATACAATCTTGCTCGAAATGGTAGTATGCTACTTGGTTTGTCTCTGCTTTAATATGTGCATGTGTTTCTTTTAGCATATTGCAGGTATACATATTAGTAGAGCCCTTAGGATCTTTGCTTGATTACCAGCGTTGTGATGGCGCTCGCATTCGTGGGAGCTGGGTAATCTATAAGCACATCCTTATACAGGTCGCTGGTCGTTGGACTATCGAGACAGGGCATCGATACTCCGGAGTAGACTAGCGTATGCGCTTCTCATCCCAGTGTGGGAGACGGTCTGTCCCACAGCCGTTAGTACGTCGTACTTGGGATAGTATGCGGGTGCTCGTTAGGTTATGAGTACACTGGACAGGACTTGTCGGGAACTGTTGGTTGGTAATATACCTATCGTCAGTTATCAGTTCCTAGGTGACATGAGTACAGCTTAGTCCGCTGACTTGACACTGTCACTTCGCCTCGAGTGTGTTCCCACTGCACTTTGATTACTACCCTACCACGGCTCAGAGGAGTCGTGCAAACAGGTAGTTTTTGGGTGCAGTCCCGAAGCACTTGGAGGCAGTGACGGTTAGACAGGATTCGTCTCTCCCGGTATTGGGGGTTGACATCGCGCTGTGTCCAGGAGAGCCATTACACGAGTAGTCCCTGGCCAGGGCAAGCGAGATATACTGGTAGGCTTCCAGTGTTATCTCAGGGTGTTCTGGGCTACACTCCAACACGACTTGTACCGCTATTAGGGGACTGACGTTTCACCGCCCCCCTAGGCCCGCCATGCGATGTATCAGACGAACAGACCGGACTGTACGGAGACTGTCACATACAGGCTCAGTAGGAGTGCAGATGGGGTTCACCTCGTCAGTCTTCTTATCGACATCTACCTGGGGACCGTTACGTACAGCTAGTGCCGCTTGCGGTCTGTGGTTAAACCCACTGCCAGCGTAGTGTCGAGTCTTTAGAGTCCCACACAGAGAGCTATTCGCCTTTAGGCAAAATGAGTAGAGGTCGCATGGTTTTGCGACAGGGTTCGTTCGCATCCGCGCACTTGTGCACGTTTGCTGTCCGGACAGTTTATACTAGCGGGCTTTGGTTTAAGCCGGATCCTAGTATATGATTTGAGATTGGTTTTTCTCAGAGTATTCGTGTTCTTCGGATCACGAATGCGGGTGCGTATGCACAGTTGCTTGAGATTGAGGGAGAGGACCTTGTTTAGGATTAATGACTATTGTCATTTTATTAACCCCATTGCTTTTGTGTGTATTATTGTTAATTAATAATTAGCTTAATTATTGTGCATGGTTGTTGTTGTTGACCTTTTGACTTCATTGACTTGTTGACCAAGTTGACAATTTGACCATGATCATTTCATTTGGAAGATGCTCTTTGATCCTTGCAATTTGCATTAATAGTGAAATGATAATGGTCACCTCTTGATTAAACCATGACAATTTTCTAGCTAATTGATTAATTAAAATATCACACACATATTAGTGAGAATGGCTCACTAATAATTCATTCTCTCATATCTTTTCTCTCTCTTGCTCATCCTCTCCCTCAAGCTCTCTCCCTCTCATGTGTTGAGAAACAAAAAGCTTGAGAAAAACCTTCACTTGATCTTCTCTACTCTCTTCTAGGGTTCAAGTCTTAGCATTTCTTGCACTCTAGTTACTCCTAGCTTGGAGTTGAAGTTAAAGGTCGAGGCTTTCGGGTGGATCCTTCTTTGACGGAAGAAGACAAGCAAGGTGAGGCCTTTCTACCATTCCGACGAGCAAGGAGAGAAGGAGTTCGAGCTCAAGGTATAACCTTTCTACAACTTAGCTAGTTGTTAGTTTGCTTTAGCTAGTTTTCGTTTAGTAAAGATCCTCACAAGTAAGGTCCATGTTGCCTAAGTCATTAAAAATCCGTTTTTTATTATGTTTTCCGCCTCCCAGTAAGCACCGGGGTGGGCAACGTGGACTTACATGTATATATAGGAAATCCCCTCCTATGTCCTCCATTAACTTCTTTTATATCCATTAACTTCTTTTATATATATATATATATATATATATATATATATATATGAGAATAATGGAGGAATTTCCTCCTATGGTGTCGAAAAAATACCCCCTCCTTCATTTTTTCGACGATCGATATATATGAGAATAATGGAGGAATTTTCTCTTATGGCGTCGAAAAAATATCCCTTCCTTCATTTTTTTCGACGATCGGCACCCACCATCTTCATCGTTATCATCTAAGATGTGGGTACATCAAATTTCATGTGATTCTACAACCTTTTCACCGTTGATTTAGCAATGTAAAAAGTTCTATTGTCGGTAAACCGTTAATTTTGAACCAACTAAATCAACGGTGAAAATGTTGTAGAATCACATGAAATTTGGTGTACCCACATCTTAGATGCTAACAATGAAGATGGTGGGTGCCGATCGTTGGAAAAAAAATAAGAAAGGGTGTATTTTTTTCGACGCCATTGGAGGAAATTCCCTCCGATGGCATCTTTGCTCCATTAACGTCAATATATATATATATAGAGAGAGAATAATGGAGAAAAGAGGAAAGGGGATTTCTTCATGTGTCGTCGAAAAAATACATCCTCCATCGCTTTTTCCGAAGATCGAACTCCATCATCTTCATCGTTATCATCTAAGATACGAGTACACCAAATTTCATGTGATTCTACAACCTTTTCACCGTTGATTTAGCAATGTAAAAAGTTCTATTGTCGGTACACCGTTAATTTTGAACCCACTGATTCAACAGTGAAAAGGTTGTAGAATCACATGAAATTTTGTGTACCCACATCTTAGATGCTAACAATGAAGATGGTGGATGTCGATCGTCGGAAAAAACGATGGAGGTTGTATTTTTTCGACGCCATAAGAGGAAATTCCCTCCTATGGCATCTTTCCTCCATTTATATATATATATATATATATATATATATATATATATATATATATAAGGCCTATGAGGCTTTCTCCTTAGGTGGCGTCAAAATTCTTTATCCTCCACCATTTTATTCGACGATTGGCACACCTCATCATCATCTTCATCATCTAAGATGTGGATACACCAAATTTCATGTGATTATACCACATTTTCACCGTTGAATTAGCAATGTAAAAAGTTCTATTGTTGGTAAACCGTTAATTTTGCATCCACTAAATCAACGGTGAAAAGTGGTAGAATCACATGAAATTTGGTATATCCATATTTTACATGATAAAGATAACGATGATGGATATCTGTGGTCGCGTGAGAAAATTGATCGTATGTCCCATTCTCTTTTCTTTCAAATATTTTTTTCCTTCCATTTCTCTTCTTGTTCCACTGCTGCAAATAGGGGTTGCCCCTACGGATAAAACCGTAGGAGCAAACCACTGCCCCTACGGCTATATTCATAGGGGCACAAAAATACACCGCAGGTGCACACGCCGCAGACGTAAGTCTTTGCCTTAAACATGCTCCTACGAGGTAATAATTACCCTTACGGATTAATGCATAGATCCATATGTCCCTACGGTATAATCCGTAGGGACAAAATATTTATTTAATTTATCGGTTTATAAAATAAAATAGTTGCCCCTCCGGGTAACTCCGTAGGGACAAATACATGTCCCTACGGCGTAATGCGGAGGTTCAGATATATCCCTCCGTAGGTCCATATTTATCCCCCTACGAATAAATATGTAGGGATAAATGTGTAGGGGCAAAATATCATGTATCCTGATATTTTGTCCCTACGGATAAATGTGTAGGGATAAAGTTTATGCTCCTACGGATTAATCCGTAGGGACAAGTCTAATACCTGTTACTGAGTCCATAGTGGCAAAATATTACAGATAAATTTGTAGGGGCAAAGTTGGACCCTACGGATTAAACTGTAGGTGCAACATTTGTCCCTACGGAGTAATCCGTAGGTGCAACATTTGTCCCTACGGAGTAATCCGTAGGGGCAACATTTTCTTGCTCCTACGGATAACCTTATCTGTAGAGGCAACCCCTTATTGTAGTAGTGTTCTAGTGTTCCACACACCCGTTCTGCCCCTTTGATCATCAGCTCTCTCCTCTCTTTCTTCATCTTCCTTTCTTTGTTCCTCTCCTCTCTCTCTCACACAGACACACACACACACCGTCGTCGTCGTCATGAGCATGCAATTCTTATTCACAATGAAAAGAATTTTTCAAACCCATCAAAATTGCAACGAGTCATTCATATTCAGACAATGATATCATCTTTACTTGTGCGTTAACAATTTTGAGTTTTACAGTCTCTTTAGACAATGATAGATCGGAAGTCATAAACTATATTTGCTTCATAAAATCTATTTTTGAATTATCTATGTAGATAGAGAATGAAAGAAATTGAGAGATTGAGATTAAAAAGAAATTTTGAATGATTCATAAAATCCACATTTGAATTATCTATGAAGATAGAGAATGAAAGATATTTAGATTAAAAAGAAATTTTGCATGAATAATTTTGTTTTCGGAGGAGCAATGCTCGAAAGGATTAATTCTAATTTTCATTACAGTAATAAATAGGAAGAAAATCCCATAAAGGTATGCAGGAAGAAACAAAGTAAAACAATGAATTATGGCGTACCGGAGGTTCAACTTATCTGCTGGGCCCATTCTTATTATTTGTTAAATTCTCCTGAGCCATTGGATTAAATCCAATGACTGGAAACCATGCATTGGACTCTCCGTCGCCACGTAGGCAAACTGGATCGGATACCTATTTTCTACCATTTTTTTCAACAATCAAACTATTTTTTTTTACCTGGGAACTTAGGGCCGCCCTGAGGTTAAAAAAACCGACCCGACCCGACCCGACCCGGTCCAACACGACATAAACCGAACCGACTGGGTTGGATCAGTTCGGGCCGGTTTGAGCCTTAAAATAATTTTAAAAAGCGTCAGTAATTAGGCCGGTATGGGCCACAGAAATAAATAAAACAATCAGTACCATAGCAGCAAAAACCCCCATGCACATTTGGGCCTTAATAATAAATTAAGCAGCAGACCAGAAGGCCCAGAACAAAAAATAGTTTATAACAGTTTATACCGATCCATGTTACATCCAACAATTTGGAAAACTAACATTCAATTCATATCTTGTAAATCTTGAAAATCTATACTCATAGTCTTGCTCACTATGACATTTCACATTTTGGAATTATATAGTCTAACTCGCCATGACTCCACGGCTCCGCATTATCAATACAAAATACCTGAAAAGGGAAAATAATTAAATATTCGATAAGACAAGAATACTGTCGATAAATCAATACTCATAAATTTTATGAAATGACTAATATTCAAATACTCATCTTAAATGGAGCCGTCGATTAAGATCTCAACAATTAAGGCAATAATATTAGTACCGGCCCACCCACCAAGTGGCCGAGTGTCCCAACTCCCAAGTAGTACCGTCGATTGAGAAATACCGACATTAATAATATGATATAAGCAAAACTCAAAACCGAATAGCCAAGAATGTAGTAAGAACTAACATGCTCAGATTATCAATATTTTTTAGTGCATAACCCGTCACTAACTTACTATCAATCATACACCGAATCTCTAATACCATATATATTTGGGCGGCTAAAATAAATACCAAAATGTAATGAAGTGAACCGACCAGACCCGACCGATGAATGAGTAAATGAGAACAAAGTTGCTAAAAAGCAACTCAAGCAAGCTGCCGACACATTTAGCATCTGTTTGGTTACCAACTACAATATATAGAGAGATAGAATGTATTCCCTGTATGAAGAATAGGGGCAACTAAAGTTTGTATAAATCAAAGAAATTGAGGCCTAAAGCCATAAATCATCATTGCATGTTGCATGGCTCATATAAAATTCAGTACCCAATTCTAAAAAAATAGAACAAAGTCAGCAGTAGTAAAATTTATTGCCCAATTCTAAAAAAATATAACAAAGAAGCAGCAGCAGCAGCAAACAGCCAAATAGAAACCAAAATAGAACAAAGCAGCAGGCAGCAGTAGCACAAACACTAGTTTTTTTAATCAGTTCTGCTCAGAATAGTAGCAACAGAGCAGCAGCAATAGAAACCAACATAGACACCGGAAAACAAAAACATCAACAACAGAGAGAGAATACCAAGTTACCAACAAAAATAGGCTGTCAACTGAAACAACAACCCGAGTTATCAACACTAACAGAAATAGCAAGCCCCCACTCGCGCAGACAACAAGCCTCCGCAAAAGCATCACCTCATCACAACCAACCAACAGTCCAACACCATGTCATCATAAGTCCGTGAAAATTGGCTCAACAGAAATCTTGCTCAGCTCTGAAAAATAAATAATGATAGGAATTAAACATTAGACAATAAGTAATATTTTAAAAAGTAACTACAAGTTTATAAATACTGGAAAATAAAATTAAAAATACACTATAAAGTTCTCACATTCATCTAAATATTCAAGACTTGTTAGATCCTTCTCAATATCATGACTAGGTTGATTCAACTCAACACGAATCCAATTTCCGGTGTATAATAGAGCTTGCACTATTCTTGGAGTCAATGAGCTTCGAAAAGGATCAAGAACTCGACCACCGGTACTAAACGCGGACTCAGACGCCACTGTAGAGATAGGAACTGCCAACACATCACAAGCCATCTTCGAGAGGAATGGAAATCGTGAATTTTTAATTTGCTAAAAATTCAAGATGTCTATATCAATATTAGGTGGCTCGTTCTCTTCATCTAGATATTTCTCCAACTCCGATTTGCATTCATAGCCTCTGAATTCTGCTCTCATTCTTTTAAAATATGAATTTAAATCATCATCATCATCATCATCATCTTCAACTAAAAGGGTAGATGATTGACTAGCTTGTATGGGTGTGTTATTCTCATACTTCATATTGTACTTGTAAGTCTACGGTAGCGTCCCGGCCGTCTGTCCGAGGCCAAAATGCGGAAATGTAAGTCTACGGTAGCGCCCCAGCCGTCTGTCCGAGGCCAAAATACGGAAACAAAAACTTTTCTTTAACTAGAAACCGGCGCAACCGCGGACTATAAATCCGGATCGGACCATTAACCTACTACTAGCTAACTGGAGAAAGGGTAGAGAGCTATACCGAGCGATCCGTGTCCTTCGATCTTCGGCCACCATCCCAAGCTCCTCGCGGCATCACTGATCTCCGGTCTCCTTGTCGGAAGGGCACCACATCGAGAAGTCTTTTTACGGGCTCCCACCTCTGAACCGAGGCAACTCGGACACGAAGTTGGCAAGCCGACGTGTCCAAGATTGCTGTAGACTGAGTGTAGAACGCTATGTCTCGAGGGTTAATGAAGTTGCCATTTTTGGATGGAGGAATGAACTATGGAGATGAGCTAAGGAATTTTTGCAAGCAAAAATGAGATCAACATTTTCCCACCACCAAAAAAATCCCATCTCTCTCCAAAATGTGGCCGGCCAATATATTGGCAATGGGAAAATGTCAAAGGGGGTGAGCACAAGGAAAAGGAATGGATGAGCATAAGGAAAAAGTGTGATGATGAGGAGGAAGTATTGTCACACCCATTTCCTAATCAATCCATTCACAAAAAGCAAGTAATGATGAACCATCATGAAGCAACCATGTGCCACAAAAACCACCCTCCATTTTGTAAAAGCCACTTTTACAAATAAGCCCCTCCCTTCAATTTTCAGCCAAAGAAAGAAAGAAAGGAAAATGGCCGAAACGGAATGCAAACTGGTAACTTCAAAAAAGCGATCCCGTAAAAAATTACAGGAATACCCCGCGGCTGTATATAGATACCCGCATTTGTATTTCGATCGAATACAAATGCAATGAGACAAAATCTACACTGTGTAATACTAGGATCCGGCTTAAACCAAAGCCCGCTAGTATTATCCGTCCGAACCATAACGCGTGCACAAGTGCACGCGTGCGTTCGAACCCTGCCATAAATCCATACGGCCTCTACAGCGTTTTGCCCGAAACTTGAGAAACTGTCTGTGGGGAACTCTAAAAACTCGTCAATATTTTGGCTGTGGATTTAAACACTAGCACGTCAGAAGTATTAGCCGTACGTAACGAGCTACCAGGTATTGACCAAAAGGGAGGTCGATGAGCGAACTCATCCTGACACCCTACTGAGCCTGTCAGTGACAATATCCGTACAGTCCGGTCCGTTCTTCTATGAGCATCGCATGTCGGGCGTAGGGGGTTGGTAAAAGTCAGACCCCTAAAAGCGGTACAAGTTGTGTCGGAGTGTAGCCCAGAACACCCTGAGATACTACTGGAATACCTACCAGTAAATCTCCTGCATCAGCCGAGGGCTTCGTGTAATGGCTCTCTTAGACACAGCGCGATCTCACCCCCAATACCGGGAGAGACGAAACCCCTGCCGATACGCTCACTTGCCTCCATATGGCTCGGGACTGTACCCAACTAAAACCTGTTTGCACGACTCCTTTGAGCCGTGGTAGGGTAATAATTAAAGTACAGTGGGAACTCACACGAGACAAATGACGATCTCAGGTCGATGAACTAACCTGTACACATGTCACCAGGGAACTGCTATCTGACGTCAGGTATAATACCAACTAGCATGATCCCGGCGAGTCCAGTTCGGTGTACTCATAACCCAATGAGCACCTGTATACATCTTAGGTGAACCAACTGACACCAATGGCTTGTGAGACCGGCCACCGCCCCTCGTCGGGGTCTCGACTGTATACACTAGTCTACTAATAGAATATCGATGCCCGGTGTCGAAACTCCCACGACTAGGGACCTTTTAAGGATGTGCTTATAGACCCCAGCTCCCACGTATATGATCGCCATCATACTGCTGGTAGTCAAGCAAGAATCCTAAGGGCTCTATCAACGTGCAATAGTGATCTGTACCTTCACCTAAAGCAGTACACGATGATAAAGGTAAACCAGATAGTATACTATTTTTCTATCAACATGTAAAAGTGAATCGCAATGTCATTTAAAGTATGCACACGATGATAAAAACAAACCAGATAGTATACAAACCTTTCGAGTAAGACTGTCCTACCGGTATAGGTCCTCTCTCAATCATTGCAATCAGTGCCTGCGATCCAATAATTGACTCTGAGGGCACTATATCCAACAATCTCCCATTTGCACTCAAGGCTAATTATTGCGATGTCGCGTACTCACAGCCCGTGTGATACCGAACACCCAACTCCTCTACTAATCAGTCTCACAAAGCTCGTTTGCGAAACTATTGCGTTCGAGAAATAACCTCAGTGAGTGGATCCGCCCTGATGTTTCTTTCTATGTCTCTCTTTATCTCAAGTTCGCGGAGAAAGCTATCTCCCGAAATGAGTCATACCTGTCTTAGAATATGTCTGGATATCTGATGGGACCTAGCTCATAAATGAACTCCAAATCCAAACTTCTTAGACTGTATCGTCAACTGAACTTAATCAGTAACCTGCGTCATGCCTCCCTCAGTGTTTGCTTGGATCACCTGTCCAAAACACTGCCCCTCGTCAGAGGGAAAACTATAACTCTGACAGTCACTCTGTCATCCAGGTCACATTGGAAGCCTGGAATGATAACTGTCTCCCGAAGGAGGATGCCGTTATCATATCCCTAGAACATTCACTTATGTTCTAAAATCGCTTCCGATCGTTTCTCCAGGATTGGATCAATATCAACATATCGTATCTCGTGCAAAAAAAACATCTGGTGTGGTACTTGACATCTCATGATCAACTCAATTTCCTAAGCAAGTGATCTGCCAATCATGCACATCCCTCTCCTCTTTAGTCTGTAAGACATCTTTAGAGAGGGTGACTCCATCACCTGCAGGTATAGTACCGTGCCAGGAGTCGTCCATTCTAAAACACTTTTTAGAATGCTGTCTAAGTACCCAGATTGGGAAACTACCCAAATCTAGATCTAAAACCATAGATCTAGTAACCAGAATATTTGATATAATATCCATATCCTATGTGGAGAAAATACTGTGTGACAACCAAAGTATAACCGATCGTAGTATAGAAATTTCACTTCCTACTCTGTGTATGTCATCCAAATACCAGGACATCACACCCTACTACCTTCTTAACAGATCCATCCCCTATTCTGATGAAGTCAAACCTATGACTGTCACATCAGAAATAGATGATCTATCTCCGCTATATCTGCTTTAGTCCACAAATAGACATAAGCTACTTGCCCACTATGCTTCCGCTGCTCCCACTGACTATGACAACCCTCTGGCAGAGTCATATACATGTGCACTTCTAAAGGTAGTTTAGAACGATGCTATACTCATCCTCCTGCCGGGTCTCACAGTCTGGAACAATAGCAATGGCAAGTCTGGGTAAACAAGAACCTCCCTGTCACCGTCTTTGAGCATACCGAAGTACCTCTCGAGTGCCTGAGGTTACCCATCATATCTGCGGAGTGGCTAATGGAATGTCAAACCAGATTGAATCTTTAGATTCTTATCAAATTTTCAGTAATCGTTTGCGGTTCTGGAATCACTTCCAGTTCTACCATACTCCCACTACTGTTTTCTGAAAAAATCCATTTTACTAAAACTGTGGCGAGTCAAGAACAATATCACTATTGATCTTCCAGATGGTAGAAAGTCAACCCTCATCATAGCCCGGGTCAACCTACAAACAGCCATTACAGAAACGTGCTTTGAGTTATCCAGAGTCTGGTTTTAAGCATAAGCCGGACAACTCCCTGTACCTTAACATCGTTAAGATATGAACCGTTCTATATCCAATATAGAAACAGAGGCGCTGATTTAATTGGAACCAGATTCAAATCATGCAGCTATCTCCAGTGCATGTCAACTAAATGGAGAGAGGCCGATCAGCATTACTCAACTTAGGAGTACTTCCAATTATGAGTAACCTGACAGAGAAACAAGTTTCTCAAAAAACCATTACTATCAACTGAATACCGTACACAAGTATCTACATCTTCGATTACCTTGAAGAATCCTGATACTTGCAACATCTGGTTCTCTACTTTACTCTTATGCCTATAACTTCTCAAAACTTAGACTTTGCATTTCTACGAAATACATGTCTAAGAAATAGAAAAGTCACAAGTAAACAGAATACAGTACGAGTACCAACCCCTCTGTCCTCATGGACACTGGACAACATACAATACTCTGTATAAGTCCCCTGAGTCTAATAACTCATTCCCTGTGTGTCGTAGGTTGAAAACTGTACTTATGGTTAAGAAGAATTACACCGCTGTTTAATGCTCCTTACCTAACCATCCACTGATATAGGTAAATATCATAGACATAATTTCAAAAAGTTATATCTCACTTTATAAAAATAAACGTACAGATATATCAATTTGAAATTAGTGCATTATAACGGATATTCAAAACCAAATATCTGTCGTCCGGCAAACAGCCCAGGCGATTTCCTCAAATATCACCAATTATAACGAATCCCGATATAATGAGGACAATCACCTAATTCCCAATAACTTACTCCCACTCATCATCTGTAAAACTATACAGATATGAGAATCATACCTGGTAAATACATACCCTGGAGTAAGGGCTAATTGGGAAATCAGTTTTCTTTTAACAGTACACAGTGAAACTGAAATATTGAAATGTTTCGTAGGGGTATCCGGGTATTCCTAGTATGCCTCTTCCATTATCCAGATTCACAACTGTAACCGTATATTTCTTTTCCATCTCTCCAAATCCCTTCATGTGTCTTTAGTCATTACCTTCTGTACACCCTCTTAGGCTAAATGGTTTTCTTCCTTCCATACCTTTCGGCACCAGCCTATGGTTTGGAAGAAGACTATCCAATAAGCGTAATGGGTGTACTGTCCTAATCTTAGGAGCACTCGCAACCCGAGAGAAGGTAAAGATAAAAGACACCTGAATAAACCTTATTCCTATTTCTCCTGAACCAGAATCTATCCCCGAACTGGAACAAGTTCCTTTCGAGTTCGTATATAACCATACGATGGAGTATCCAAATAACTGTGGATCTTCGTAGTGATACGGAGTGTCCTGGAGAAATACAAAGGTGATGTAGGAGTGGCGATGAAATACTTGGTTTGGTCGTGAACAGCAGTCGCAATTTACTTTGCCCTCTTACTAATCCTTTTATTTGTCTTAACTTATTACATTCTGCACACCATCGTTAGGCTAATTGATTTTCTTCATTGCCCACCGTTCGGCACCAGCCTATGGTTTGGAAGAAGACTATCCAATAAGCGTAATAGGTGTACTGTCCTAATCCAAGGAGCACTCGCAACCTGAGAGAAGGTAAAAAGAAAAGACAACTGAATAGTCCTATTCGTTTTCTCCAGAACCGGAAACCATCCTCGAATCTGGAATAAGTTACTTCGAGTTCGTATATAACCATACGATGGTTTTATCCAATGGAAGTGGATGTTCGTAGTAATACGGGGTGTTCTGGAGAAAAGGGTAAAAGCAGGAGTGGCAATGAGGTATGCGACTCTGACAATCCAAAAGCCAGTGTTTTAAGAAAGTTCGGTTAACTTAGTCACCGAGTCATAGTCAAGGGTCGGGTCATGGTCGCTGTCAAAGAGAGAGAGAAAAGAAACACTCAGCGTGCACTCTAACCTAGATCAGAATGGTTATCACTTTATCTAATCAGGAAACCTCCCACTGTAATCTCAAATTCTCCTCCAAACCTGAAAGAAGAATTAGTCGGGATCACCCGAGGAGTAAACCAACTCATCAGTGGGAATCGGGATCCAACTATCTTCGTATGATAATGTGATGGAATCCACTCACGTTATCACACTCCAGAAGGTATGCGCATGCCTGGCAAATTTCAGTTTCTTTAGAAACTCCAGATGTGATTTTTACCCCTAGGATCTAAGTGACCTTAACTGAGCCAACATATCAAAGGATCCTAACCAAGTTCAACCCGTCATTATCTTGATTGCATTAGACCCACCCGCACGTGTCCTTGACTCAGCCAAAATGACCGTACGACTGTCCTAACCAATCACATATCCATAAGACAGAAAAGCATTACAGAGCTACCGCACACTACGCCTCGGCTGAGCACGACATATGTAGCACGAATACTAAGCAATACTAATCTGAAATGACGGAGGGCTACGAATGGTTTTTGGCAAAAAACCTTTTACCGTAATGAACTTGATATCGTTGAAGGAACCGGATAGCTTTTTATAAAAATATAGTGGCGAAAACCTTTGCTAAAGAGGTCACTCCCGGTGAAGGAATCTCGGCTCTTTCCCCGTAGAATGAGGTGTAGGATATTCCAACTGAATACCACCATGCAAAGCAAAAGGCAATCGGCTATAGTGAAGTTATTACCCTGACGCAAACTTCTGTCCAAGGGGTCACTCCCGGTGAAGGGATCTCGGCCCTTGCCTTGTCGACTGAGGTGCTGGATATTCATAACCGAATATCACTGTGCAAAACAAAAGAGAACGTCCTTGCAATAACAGCTTTTTTGAAAAATGTTCCAACAACATTAGAATAGGTTTGTTTAGCTTGCATTGATCCGAATCAATGCATTCCTATCAATTGATCACACCAATAAAGAACGAAAATAATGATGTACGTATATGCCATCTGCATTCGCCACTGGGTCCCGTCATCACCCGTTAGGTTACTTAACTAACAACAGAGCGGGGGCTGGACTAGCGCGGGTGTAAAACATATACAACATCTACTAGCATATATATCAATATATAATATTTGCTCCAGGCGTGATAAAATGCAACATCACAGATATGTAATAAGCATCACAGAACAATACAGATAATCTGGGATCCCCGGATTTCATAGAGCCGCTACTGAAACCCGACGTTCCCCTGGTCGTGTGGATAGCCTGTGCAATGAAATCCTAGACCCCTACGGGCGCGGCAAGTTACCCACCAAAACTTGAAGCGAGGCACCCCCCTTCAACAACGTGAATGGACCACCCAGCACTTCACGGAATCCGGTAACTTGAGCACCCCTCCTTGGGTCAACCTGTACCCCCTACGAGTGCGGCGAGCCGCCAATTCTAGAGTGAAGCCCCCTCCGTCTCAAAGCCATGAGATGCGGGCCCGTTGCCCTCTAGAACCCGGCTATCCGTGCACCCCACCTTGGGGTAATCCTAGTACAGAAAGTAAAATATATACAACGGGTATATTGACCTCAGCCCGGTCGTGCCCCAAAAGAATAATATACAAACAGGCGGTAACGGCAGTCCACATGTCAGACGCTCGCCCCGCAATATCAAATGTACATATACAACCAAACTGTACTACCATTGTATCTGGGCTATCCACCACGACAAATCCGCAACATCACAGCACAACACAGAACATCAACGTGAATGTCACGTTCGCAAATCCGTCTGAAAGGGCTATAGCAATTAGACAGGATTTACCGATCAAATGACATTCACGGTCGCAGATATAATGTAAATACTGTGAACTAATCATGTTTAAAATTTTCGATCGACAAAATTTCCCGAAGTGGGCCCCAAGTACAACTGCAGCACTCAAAATAATCTGGGCCCAAACAAAATATTCCAGAAATCTCTTTTTCAAGTCAGAGACCTACTGTAGAAATTTGGTGCAATGAGACTACTGTTCAGCGGCGGAACCGCGGCCAAAATGGGGTTATGGCCGCGGTTCCGCGGCGCTACAGTAAGATCATGGTACCAAATTTTTGCAGTGTTCTCTGAAAACCCTGCATGTATTTCTGCAACATACCAAATAATTTTTTGACAACAAAAGAAAATCGACAGAAACTGCACATTTAAAAACGCGGTTTCGGAATTTTTGTTCGATCAAAGTTCTAAACACGTTAGAGCAATCTAGAAAAGGTTAATGGCGTGTCTCTGATACCATGTAAGTCTACGGTAGCGTCCCGGCCGTCTGTCCGAGGCCAAAATGCGGAAGCAAAAACTTTTCTTTAACTAGAAACCGACGCTACCGCGGACTATAAACCCGGATCGGACCATTAACCTACTACTAGCTAACAGGAGAAAGGGTAGAGAGCTATACCGAGCGATCCGTGTCCTTCGGTCTTCGGCCACCTTCCCAAGCTCCTCGCGGCATCACTGATCTCCGGTTTTCTCGTCGGAAGGGCACCACATCGAGAAGTCTTTTTACGGGCTCCCACCTCTGAACCGAGGCAACTCGGACACGAAGTTGGCAAGCCGACGTGTCCAAGATTGCTATAGACTGAGTGTAGAACGCTATGTCTCGAGGGTTAATGAAGTTGTCATGGATGGAGGAATGAAAATGAGCAAGAGGAATGAGCTTGAGGAATTTTTCTTTTGCCATGAGAATGAACCAAAAATCCCCACTCACCAAAATGTATATCCCCCCCCCCCCCAAAAAAAATAGTGCCCGGCCATGCTATGAGAGGAGAGAGGGAAAAGAATAATGCAAGAGAGAAGAATGAGTGATCATCATGAAACATGTCACACCAAAGTCCTTTTCAATCCCATCTCCATAAAGCAAGTAATGATGAACAAAACAAATCATAGCATGCTAGAACCATCATGAACCCTCCACCACAAAAAACACCCTCCATTACTAATTGCACATTTTCAAAAAGAACCCCATCCATCAAAGAAATTTCAGCCAAGAAGGAATAAAGAAAAATGGACGAAACGGAATGCAAACTGGCAACTTCAAAAAAACCGATCCCGTAATAAATTACAGGAAAACCCCGCGACTGTATATACATACCCGCATTTGTATTCCGACCGAATACAAATGCAATGAGTCAAAATCTATACTGTATAATACTAGGATCTGGCTTAAACCAAAACACGCTAGTATTATCCGTCCGAACTATAACACGTGCACAAGTGCACGCGTACGTTCGAACCCTGCCATAAATCCATACGGCCTCTACAGCGTTTCGCCCGAAACTTGAGAAACTGTCTGTGGGGAACTCTAAAGACTCGTCAATAGTTTGGCTGTGGATTTAACCACTAGCACGTCAGAGCTATTAGCCGTACGTAACGAGCTACCAGGTATTGACCAAAAGGGAGGTCGATGAGCGAACTCATCCTGACACCCTACTGAGCCTGTCAGTGACAATATCCGTACAGTCCGGTCCGTTCGTCTATGAGCATCGCATGGCGGGCCTAGGGGGTTGGTAAAAGTCAGACCCCCAAAAGCGGTACAAGTCGTGTCAGAGTGTATCCCAGAACACCCTGAGATACCACTGGAATACCTATTAGTAAATCTCCTGCCTCGGCCGAGGGCTTCGTGTAATGGCTCTCCTAGACACAACACGATCTCACCCCCAATACCGGGAGAGACGAAACCCCTGCCGATACGCTCACTTGCCTCCATATGGCTCGGGACTGTACCCAACTAAAACCTGTTTGCACGACTCCTTTGAGCCGTGGTAGGGTAGTAATCAAAGTACAGTGGGAACTCACACGAGACAAATGACGATCTCAGGTCGATGAACTAACCTGTACACATGTCACCAGGGAACTGCTATCTGACGTCAGGTATAATACCAACTAGCATGTTCCCGGCGAGTCCAGTCCGGTGTACTCATAACCCAATGAGCACTTGTATACATCTTAGGTGAACCAACTGACACCAATGGCTTGTGAGACCGGCCACCGCCCCTCGTCGGGGTCTCGACTGTATACACTAGTCTACTAATGGAGTATCGATGCCCGGTGTCGAAACTCCCACGACTAGGAACCTTTTAAGGATGTACTTATAGACCCCAGCTCCCACGTATATGATCGCCATCATAGTGCTGGTAGTCAAGAAAGAATCCTAAGGGCTCTATCAACGTGCAATAGTGATCTGTACCATCACCTAAAGCAGTACACGATGATAAAGGTAAACCAGATAGTATACTATTTTTCTATCAACATGTAAAAGTGAACCGCAATGTCATTTAAAGTATGCACATGATGATAAAAACAAACCAGATAGTATACAAACCTTTCGAGTAAGACTGTCCTACCGGTATAGGTCCTCTCTCAATCATTGCAATCACGTGCCTGTGATCCAATAATTGACTCTGAGGGCACTATATCCAACAATACTCATTAAACAATTCAAATAGGGCTTCTCATACATTTTTCAAAACTACATATATGGATTGGAATTGGATACTTATATGTAAAACCAGTAAAGCTAACTCCACGGCTTTAAATTTGAATCGAGGGTCAATAACAAGTGCAAAATAAGTCAAAAAGTTCATTTTCTTCCAATTTCACCAATACTTGTCATACTTTTCCCTCATGCGTCGAGCCATCACACTCAAATCTAAATCATTAGATTCTTCTTATTTTTTCAAAGAATTTACAACTTTAAAAATTTCATGAACAAAGAAATTGGTAGTGACATAAGAAGAGCCGGAAACCTTATTTATTAGATTATAAAATTGTTTTAGAAAGAAACACAACTTCCTAACATTGTTCAAATCATCTTCATCTAGAATTCCACGACTTCCATCCGCATGTTTAAGATTATGCACAAAAAGAGGTTCTTGTGAGAACAATTTATCAAAAGCGCGTTCATATATTTCGGCGGCACACAACATTAAGCATGTTGAGTTCCATCTACTGGGGACATCCAAACACAACCTTTTTTTATATTCGATTTTTTTGGCCTCGATGTAATTTTTGAATTTTTGCAATCTAGAAGGAGATTGCCTCATACAGCGAATGGACGAACGAACATGAACTACAGAATGATTTAACTCTTTAGTCCCATCACTAACAACCAAATTGATGATGTGTGCAATGCAACGCATATGAAGAAACCGCCCCCTTAACATGCTACCATGCCAATTATTAATTTTCCTCTTTAAATACGAAACCATGGTGTCGTTTGAACTAGCATTATCGACGGTGATTGTGAATACGTCATTGATACCCCCAATCTATCAAACATGTCTCTACGGATCTCTCGAGATCTTCACCTCTATGACTATCGATCGGGCAAAAGTTTATTATTCTCTTTCTCAACTTCCACTCGTGATCAATCCAATATACCGTAAGGCACTTAAAATTAATGCGTTGGATTAAAGTCCAAGTGTCTGTAGTTAGGCTCATCCTTTGAAAAGTATTACAAAAAATAGATTTTAAATTTTCTTTTTTTTCTTTCTAAATAACACAATCTTTTTGAAGGGTGAAACGTCAAGGAATCTTAAAATGAGGACAACAAACCAACATGAAGTGCTTAAACCTTCTCCCATCAACCATCCCAAAAGGAAGCTCATCTACGATTACAAAATATGAAAGAGTTTTTTTAGTTTCTTCTTAATTAAATACCCATGAACCAAACCTGCTTGATTTTCCATTTTCCCCGACCTTAAAGGCCAATTGAGCTTGTCGGTTTTCCAAATTATGAGGGTTCTTAAGGTATTTATCGACATGCAACAATAGTGATTTAGTACCATTCTTGTGGCTATTTGCAAGATATTTTTTACCGCAATAATTGCATGTTGTAATATCACTTATCTTATCTTTTGTAAAATGATCCCACACTCGCGATCGAGACGTAACCTTCCACTTAGAAGTGTTTGAGGAAATAACGGTGTTAGAATTTTGCTCTTCACCATTCTACAAAAGTGATAAATCCATTCCATAAGTATTAGCAAATTAAAATAATAAGCACTTCATCTTAATGTCATCTTAATGGAACCTAACCAAATATTTCAAGTGGCAATAAAAATACCCAATTAAGATTCTCAACCAAATTAAACAAAAGCCATCTAAAAAACCAACAATTCAAGGAAATAAACATATAAAAATAGGATTTTGAAATCCCATTTTTATGTGTTTAATTCCTTGAATTGGTTGGAATTTTAGATGGATTCAAATTAATTTTAATTTCCCCGTTGCTGTTAAAACAAAAACCCAATTTTTGTGTTTCAAATTTGCTAAGTCCTAAAATACCCAATTTCCCTATTGCTGTAAAATTCCCCTATCCTAAAATACCCAATTAAGATTTTCATTTTTCAATCAAATTAAAAAAAAACTGTCCAAAAAATAACCAATTCAGGGAATTTAGAATTAAACAGAAAATCATCTGCAAATCTCATTTTTATGGGTTAATTCAAGACAAAGGGTAATAAAATTAACTAAATGAATTTTTTTTGAGTAAGTAACAATGATTACATGAATATACCTGAGGTTGAGGGTCAGCTGCTGCTGTAGGAGGTGGAGGAGCTGTAGGAGGTGGATGTATGCTTGCTTGCTCGGACATACTGTTGTGGGAGTTGTAGAGTGGTAGGAGGTGAAGACTTCAAGACTTCGAGCGAGCAAGGGTCTCAAGGGAGGATGAGAGGGACTTAGAGGAGTATCCAGGAAGAGCAATAGGGTCTCAGAAGAGTCTCGAGAGAGACCGAGGCAGAAAGAGGGACTCAGAGGAGTCTCAAGGGAGAGTGAGAGGGTCTCGGGGGAGATCTAAAGATCAAGCAGGGAGCATCTACTAGTCGGGGTGCTCGGGAGCATTTGTTGAGTTTCAGGGTAAGGCAGGGTCAGTTCGAGTGAGAGCGAGCGAGCGAGAGATCTCGAGATCTAGAGAGTAGAGATCTAGAAATTTAGGGTTCGAGCGAGGAGGGAGAGGGTGATAGGGAGAGACAGAGAGAGGGAGGCGGCGCAAGAGAGAAATTTAGGGTTAAAATGAGGGGAAAGGATTAGAAAAGAATATATAAAGGGAGTGAATCGGCCGGGTTTGCAAATTCTAAATCGGACCTTGACCCGATAACCCGATTTTTGGAATTCTTTGACCCGATCCGAATCGACATCTATAAAAAACCGATTGAAATCAGTCGGTTCGGATCAGGTCGGTCGGTTCAAATCGGGGCAGTTCAAAAATGCTCAGTCCTACTTAGGCCCCCCAGCAGGCCAGAATTTTATTTTCTACCATTTTAATACGAAAAGCATTACCCTCTTTTGTAAGCCCTATTTATCTTTTTTCTTGGAATAAGCATGTTAACATTTGCTATACATTCAAATTTTTTAGGAAAGAAAGTTACAGATTTAGATTTAGATTAGATCTAAATTTAAATTGTTAGTTAAATGAGATTAATTATGAAGATATTTGAAGATTTATTTAGAGATAAGATTTAGTTAGTTATTTAGAGATAAATCCTAATTAAATCAATGTTATCTCTAAGCATCATTGTCTAGGTCTATAAATATAGATTGATTAGGCTATTTTATGTAGAGAAGAAGAAGAAGAAGAGTTGAATAGAAGTTTTGAAAGAAGAAAGATTTTGTAATTCGTATTGAAATTGAATAAATAAGAGAAGTTGGAAGATAATTATTTTTTAGTGTTTGATTGTGTTTTATATTTTCTTTTCTTCTCAAAGATCTTTCTGAATTGTTTGGGATCTAAAAATCCTAACAAATTGGTATCAGAGCTTGGTGTTCCTGTCTAAAATTTAGGCGTAAAAGGGCCCAAAGTATCAAATAGTAGCAATACGCTTAAGAAAATGCAAACCAGTTTTTTCTAGGCTGTATTTTGCCAAACCTGCGAATGAGAATCAGAAAAATTCTAATGGCATCAAAAGTGTCTAGAAAAGGCCTTCGATTTGATATATTACGGGTCTCATAAGTCCTCTAGAATCAAAAGTTATGAGTAAATAGCTTGAGCAAAACTCTACCACATGAGAGATGTAACTTTAGTCTCACATCGAGAAAAAAAGTGATCCCTTCTCTACCCCTCCCCTACAAATAAGAGAGGATACATCTCAAAATAAAGGGAAGAGGATCCGTTCCTTAAAGAGGATTTAATCCTTAATGAGGCTTAGTCCTCAAAGGGGTTGTTCATGCTAAATTTTTGGCTCAGAGCTTATCGTTCACCAATAAAAATAAAGGAAAATCCCGATGTGTTAAACACATGCACCTACATGCAAAGTATATAGATACCGCCTCAGATAAGATTAAATCCTATATTGGGTCCTCACGTGTTTTACACGTGAGCGCCATCGCCAGCCTGTATTAGGATTAAATCCTATAGTGACGCTTCACGTGGAACACACGTGAGCGCCGGCATGCAAAACACGTGAGTGACTATTTATAAAAGAATTAAATTCTTAGGTGGCGCCCAAGTGCACAACATGTGAGCGCCAACGCCCAAGTCAAGATCAATAGAATTAAATTCTACATGAGAATTTGGGATACCCTCTGTTAAACCGAGCCGTTGGATCAAACATCCAATGGAGATGATAAATTATCAAAATATAGAATTAAATTCTATTAGAAGAAAATATCTCCCAAATCTTTCTAAATAAGAAATATACTTTCGGTTGGATCAATGATCCAATAATAGAATAAAATTCTATTTTGGGAATATATTCTCTCAATCTTTCTAAACAAGCTCTCTGTAAAACATAAAACCCTTGGATTAAAAATCCAATGGTGATCATAAATCACCACTTGACATAATAAATTCTGTATATGGGAAAATATTTCCCCAATCTTGTTAAAAACAAGAAAACATATTCTGTAAAATAGAAATTCTTGGATCAAAAATCCAACGGTGGGTAAAATTCCTCAAATCAATTTTGAGTCCAATTAAATCAATTGGAATCTCTCAGTAAGAGATTTTCTCAAAATTAATTAACAAACTCGCTTCTACTATATAAAGGACCCGAGACTTCAAGTCTCAGGGACAGAGAGAGACAGATACAATAAGGAACACCCCATAAGCCTTTGAAAAAATGCAGAAAGCTTTCAAAACAATAGAGAATTTAATTCTCAAAGAGGAAAACTTCCCTTTCAAAAAAAAATCTAGGTAAAGAAAACACAGAGATCAAAATATCTCTTTTACCTATTTTAAGGGATTAACCCTTCTCAAAAAACTTAGTTCTTTCTCTGGATCAGAGATACACAAGACAAGTCTCTCACAAGTTGAGAATTTAATTCTCATCGGGAAGATCTTTTTCTTAAGAATCAAAGATTCAGAAAAGAATTAGGTCTAAAAGAAAAACAAAAGGAAAATGAACCTATAAAAGAACTTAATTCTTAAAGAAAAACCTGATCCCAGATCTTCAGAAACAAAGATCTTGGTGATCATTAATGGTCAAAATGCCATTAACAGAGATTTAATCTCTAAAAATCGGAAAAAAGACTAGCGCCTCACGTGTTTCCCATGTGGGCGCCCTTTTAACAGCGTCTAGCGCCTCACGTGAAAAACACACAGGCGCCCAAAACAGAAGGCCAGCGCCTTACGTAAAACACACGTGTGTGCTGAATAAAAGTGCTTAGCACTTCATATACAGCCAAAACGGCTGAGTGCTTAGCACTGATTGGGAGCGCCCAGCGTCGCACGTGCTCCTCACGTGGGCGCCATATAAAAAGTGCTCAGCACTTCATATACAGCCGAAACGGCTGAGTGCTTAGCACTGATTGGGCAGCGCCCAGCGCTGTACATGCTCCTCACATGGGCGCCATATAAAAAGTGCTTAGCACGTCATATACAGCCAAAACGGTTGGGTGCTTAGAACTGATTGGGCAGCGCCCAGCGCCGCATGTGCTTCTCACATGGACGCCATATAAAAAGTGCTTATCACTTCATATACAGCCAAAACGGCTGAGTGCTTAGCACTGATTGGGCAGCGTCCAGCGCCGCACGTTCTCCTCACATGGGCGTCATATAAAAAGTGCTTAGCACTTTATATACAGCCGAAACGGCTGAGTGCTTAGCACTGATTGGACAACGTCCATAATTGAATACTTCACATGATATCCATGTGAGTGTCAGAACGTCAAATAAGTGCTTAGTATTGCTGGGTAGTACAGAAACCTAGTCTTAGCCTAAATTGGCTAAGTTTTCTAAGGTTAAACCTCTTTGATTCATTAAGCGAGCCTATATGCTCGTGATTTTCAACGGATCTTAGTCTCAAACATGACTAATGATCTCTCATTGATGATATCCAAAACGATCTTCATCCTATATCTCATAAGGTAATTTTAGTCTCAAATAAGGGTAATGATTCTTAGATGATCCATCGCGATCTTTCCCCCAAATACGGGATTTGGTTCAAGGGTACATCTCTTCACATCTCTGATATATGTCATAGTAATTTCTCAACGTCTTCAGAGAAGTGGCGGGTCCCAACAACCAACAACTCCTTTTTCGTCCAAACATGATGTAAAATTTCATCAATACAGGGAATGATACATTCCATATTAATGCACTTCCAAATTGACGTGCACACCTCAAATCAGACCGCACCCCAAATTGGGCGCATTCCATGTCACCATTATTCACTTCGCCATGTAACAAATGCATGCGAGCGCAAGACGAATGTTGGACCGAAACGTCCCTAAACTAATATTCGTCTCAAACACGGCGATAATAGACCGAAACGTTCTTAAATTAACATTCGTCCCAAACAGGGAATGTTGGACCGTGATGTCCTTAAACTAAAATAATTGAGCCCAAATGCTCATTTGTTACTAAGTTGATCTTAGTCTCAAATATGACTAATGATCCTTAGATCAAATCCAAATATCCTATGAACAAATGGATCTCATAAATGAGAGAAATACATCCTAAACGGATAGACCTCATAAATGAAAGAAATACGTCCTAAGTTCATTCCCGTTGGCAAACCAAGCTACCAATATGGACCCACGTCAAGCAAATCCTTGACCCAAACCCAACAAATATATGGATTTGGACTAACCCGCGCCCTACGGGCGATGATATAAAATAATCTCCGTATACAATCCATGGGCAACCCAAAATAAAACAAAAATAACATGACACGAAGTGAACTGCTGGAGCAGGAGAAAGTGGTTATCGTAATGCGGTAACGTAATTAACTGCAGGGGCTTGTGCCTGCATGGAAGAGCGTCCACACAATCAAAAACCCCTCATAAAATGAGGGGGAATCTGATATAGTCTGCTACAACGGTCATATCTGTCCAAACTTCCGATATATGGTGCCATAAATCAACTTGGTATTTTCGGAGAGGTGGATGGAGAAGTCCAAATAGCAGCTGCCTCCAAAATTCAGGCCAGACATCCTAACATCTTGGTCCGTGTCTTTCGGCGGTGAACAGGGGCTTATCCTCTCCATGGTGCACATATGCTGTAACACCCTGGTGCACATATACGATATTTATTTGAGTATTTTCCTAATATTGTGACAACTTCTTGATTGTTATCGTTTTTGGGTGCGGATAGTGCATTTGGTATCTGTGATTAGTATGCGACCCGACCCGCATACTTGAAACCTATTATGGTTCAAGATTACGTCGTATTTTACTAATACAGAGGATCCGTGTACATCTAGATTTTATATACATGTATAAGGTATTTTTGTGTCTGCATATCTTTAAATAATACAAATAATAGCCGGATAATATATTTTAATATCTAACATAGCATGTTATCATACCCCATATCTTGTAAGTGCATCCATACATCGTGTTCATATCCAGATTGATAAAACAGACTCGTTTGGATCGCTACATGTATTTTACGTGTATCCTGTTTATCGGCGAAAATGGAGATGAAACCGCGTAGGTCGTCTTGCTTGAATTTGGGGGCAGATACCATTTGGTTTTATCTATCTACCTCTCCGAAGATACCAAGTTGATTTATGGCGCCGTGTATCAGAGGTTTAGACAGATGCGGCCGTTGTAGCAGACTTCGTTAGATTCCCCCTCGTTGTGAGGGTTTTTTGATTGTGGGGACACTCTTCCCTACAGGCGCAAGCCCCTGCAGTTAATTACGTTACCGCGTAGCGATAACCACTTTCTCCTGCTTCAGATGTTCACTTCGTGTCGTGTGTGTTTATTTTATTTTTGGTTGCCCGTGGATTGTATAGGAAGACTAATTTATGTTGCCGCTCGTAGGGCGTGGATTAGTCCAAATCCGTATATTCTTAGATTTGGGTTTGGGTTGATTTAAGAATTGTTAATCTCGTTTGGGATTAAGATCAACTTAAATGTTTGTTGAAAATACGTTAATCTAATTTTAGACTAAGACCTACTCAACAGGATTTTGGGATCATTCAGACCCAGCAAAAGAGCATTTGGGCTCTATTGCTTTAGTTTAAGGATGTTTTCGGTCCATAGCTAGTTTAAGGACGTTGCGGTCTGTTATTAGTTTAAGGACGTTTCGGTCCATAGATCACCATTTTTGGTGTGAGAGTTTAGTTTAAGGACGTTGCGGTCCACAGCTAGTTTAAGAATATTGCGGTCCATAGATCACCATTTGGCGGTGAGGTTGTAGTTTAAGGACGTTGCGGTCCATAGCTAGTTTAAGGACGTTGCGGTCCATAAGGATGTGCTCATGGGTTTTGGGTTGCACCAAAGAGCTGTTGGTTGTCAGGACCCTCCATCTCTCTGAAGACGTTGAAGAATTACAACAGCATGTATTAGAGGTATAGAGAGATGTGCCCTTGAACCAAATTCTAGATTTGAGGGGAAAGATCATAGTCCCACGTGATGCTCTAAAGCAGTGTTAAACACCGAAACTCTGGGGCGATCACGTGTGGCATGTGAGACGCTTGAAAGTTGGCGTTGTTCACTTGGGTTTATTCCCTTGTTCTTTTATAAGTGCTAAGCACTATTGGGGGTCACGTGGGGTCACGTGAGGCGCCCCAAAATTGGGAACCGTTTTGATGTATTCCCCTTTCCTTTTACGAGTGCTAAGCACTATTAGGGGGTCACGTGGGATCATGTGAGGCGCCCCAAAATGGGAATTGTCTTTGATTTATTCCCCTTTCCTTTTACAAGTGCTAAGTGTAAGTCGATGTAGTACACCCCAGTACTTGTGGGGAGGCGGATTTTACAAAAACGATCAAGTTTAAGGAACGAACATCGACTAACCGCTTAAATCGAAGCTAAACAAATAATAACCAAACACATAGCTATACTAAACTATAGTGTTAAGGGATTATACCGATCGAAACAAGTCCTTCGTCTTTGTGTCCTCCTTTGTTCTCCTCGACCTTCTCTAGGTAGTAGACGATCCACCCGAGAGCAAGACACCAAGCTACACCTCTAACTTGAGGTAACTAATCAACTTTGATTGCTAATCAAAGATGAAAGGATGAGATAGAGTGATGGTTATGGATGCTTAAGTCTAACTAAACCTTTGATCTCAACACATGAGGATTAAGGATTAGTCACTTGAAGATGAGAGCTTGAGGAGAGAGAATATGAGATAAGATAATGAGAGGAGAGAGAGTGTATCATAATATATTATGAAGCATTCTTATTTTAAGAATAATGAATAAAAAAAATGAATAAGCATGCTTCATGAAATATCTAGTGGTGATTCATTAGCATGAGTCATTAAGCAATAAATGTGCATTAATGAAATGAATGAATCACCACAATGACTCACAACCTCATCCAAAAGAAACCTCCTTAGTCACATCTTCTAGAAGCTTCTCGTACAATTACGAGAACGCCCCTCCAATCCGCAAAAATACGGAAAAACTTTAGACTATAAAAATCCAATAACCGGATACCAGTAACTGGCTTAAACCAAAGCCGACTGGTAAAAACTGTCCGAAAGTCGTACGTGCGTAAACGCACGTATGCGTCCGAACCCTTTGTCGCAAAACCATGCAACCTCTATATCGTTTCGCCTGGAGTAGGAAACTCTCTGTGTGGGACTCTAGAGACTCGACTACTACGCTGGCAGTGGGTTTAACCACAGACCGCAAGCGGCACTAGCTGTACGTAACGGTCCCCAGGTAGTTGTCGATAAGAAGGCCGATGAGAAAACCCATCCGAACTCCTACTGGGTCTGATGTGACAATCTCCATACAGTCCGGTCCGTTCGTCCAAGACTATCGCATATCGGGCCTAGGGGGGCGGCAAGCGTCAGTCCCCTAATAGCGGTATAAGTCGTGTCGGAGTGAAGCCCATTACACCCTGAGAAACTACTGGAACCTACCAGCAAATCTCGCTTGCCCTGGCCAGGGACTTTGCGTAATGGCTCTCTGACACAGCACGATATCTACTCCCAATACCGGGAGGGACGAATCCTGTCTAACCGCCACTGCCTCCAAGTGCTCGGGACTGCACCCAACTGCTACCTGTTTGCACGACTCCTTTGAGCCGTGGTAGGGTAGCAATCTAAGAACAGTGGGACACACTCGAGGCGAAGTAGTAGTGTCAAGTCTGCGGACTACGCTGTACTCATGTCACCTGGGAACTGTTCACTGACGACTGGTATCAAACCAACCAACAGTTCCCTGTGAGTCCTGTCCGGTGTACCCGTAACCTAACGAGCACCTGTATACTATCTCCAGTACGACGTACTGACGGCTGTGGGACAGACCATCTCCCCAACTGGGATGAGAAGCGTACACACCAGTCTACTCCGGAGTATCGATGCTCTGTCTCGATAATCCAACGACCAGGGACCAGAATAAGGATGTGCTTGTAGACTACCCAGCCCCCACTAGTGTGACTGCCATCACAACGCTGGTAGACAAGCAAGATCCTAAGAGCTCTATCAATACGTACACTCACATATTAAGATAGAAAAACCAAGTAGCATACTACCATGTTTAGCAAGACTGTTATATACATGTGAATATCCCAAGCTTCCATTAAGTAATATACAAGCTAGTATGATACAGTAATGGCCTTCTAGGGCATAAACACTAACAATCTCCCACTTGCACTAGGGCCATGTACTGGCATATCGTAGACCAATGATCTCGAGTAGCCTCTCGAACTGAATCTGAGGAAGGGCCTTCGTGAATGGATCAGCAATGTTCTCTTCTGAAGCAACTCTCCGAACCTCGATCTCCTGACGATCAATGATCTCCCTGATCAGGTGATACCGCCTCAAGATGTGTCTGGACTTCTGATGGGACCTTGGTTCCTTCGCTAAAGCTATAGCTCCGTTGTTGTCGCAATACAGAGGTATTGGATCAACTATGGTAGGAACCACCTGAAGTTCTGTTAGGAACTTCTTCATCCAGACTGCTTCTTTTGCGGCATCGCAAGCAGCTATATACTCCGCTTCCATCGTTGAGTCAGCAACGGTGTCCTGCTTGGAGCTCTTCCAGCACACCGCCCCTCCATTGAGGGTAAAGACATAACCCGACATGGACTTGGAATCGTCCTTATCACTCTGGAAGCCGGAATCAGCAAAGGCCTCCAACCTGAGGTCTTTTCCGCCGTAAACCAAGAACATCTCCTTAGTCCTCCTCAGGTACTTGAGAATGTTCTTTACTGCTATCCAGTGTTTCTCCCCTGGGTCTGACTGATACCGGCTTACCACGCTTAGTGCGTAAGCTACATCTGGTCTGGTACACAACATCACATACATTATAGAGCCTACCGCAGAAGCGTAGGGTATAATAGACATGCGTTCCCTTTCCAAATCAGTCTTGGGAGACATCTCTTTGGAGAGGGTGATTCCGTGACAAGCCGGTAGATTACCGTGCTTTGAATCTTCCATACTGAATCTTTTCAGTACAGTGTCGATATACCTGGACTGCGAAAGTCCCAACATCCTCTTGGATCTATCACGATAGATCCGGATCCCCAGAATGTAAGAGGCATCACCCAGGTCTTTCATGGAGAACCTGTGTGACAAGAATCCTTTGACAGATTGTAGCATAGGAATGTCATTTCCTATCAATAGAATGTCATCCACGTACAAGACGAGGAATACGACACTTCTGGCCACAACTTTACTATATATGCACGGTTCATCTGGATTTTTGATAAAGTCATATTCTTTGACTGTCTCATCAAAACAGATGTTCCAACTCCGCGATGCCTGCTTTAGTCCATAAATAGATTTAAGCAGCTTGCACACTTTCCCGCTGCTCCCACTCTGATTGAAACCCTCTGGCTGATTCATATAGACGCTCTCTTCTAAATTTCCATTCAGAAAAGCTGTCTTTACGTCCATCTGCCAGATTTCATAATCATGGAAGGCAGCAATAGCAAGAAGGACCCGAATGGATTTGAGCATAGCCACTGGAGAAAAGGTTTCGTCATAGTCCAAACCAGGTCTTTGACGAAAACCCTTTGCAACAAGTCTAGCCTTATAGGTTTCCACCTGTCCATCTACACCAATCTTTTTCTTGAAGATCCATTTGCATTCTATGGGTTTTACCCCATCTGGAGCAAAGTCCAAAGTCCATACTTTGTTGGTGTACATGGACTCCATTTCGGTTCGCATTGCATCTAGCCATCGTACCGAGTCGCCGCTCTGGATGGCCTGCTGGAAGTCAGTAGGTTCATCATCATCTATGATGCAATCCTCTCTATCCCCGTCTATGAGAAAACCGTAGTATCTCTCAGGCGGATGAGACGGCCTACTACTCCTGCGGAGGGGTGCGGGAATGTTCTGTTCTTCTTGAACCTCTGGTTCTACCAAACTTTCAGTAGCAGCTTGTGGTTCTGGAATTTCTTCCAGTTCTATTTCGCTCCCATTTGTATCCTTTTCTAAAACTTGTTGTTCTAGAAAATGGGCATTACGAGAAACAAAAACCTTTTGTTCCTCTGCGTAATAGAAGCAATATCCCTTGGAGTTCTTTGGATATCCTACAAGCTTACATAGTACTGATCGTGCCTCGAGTTTGTCCACATGCTGCTTTTTTACAAAAGCTGGACATCCCCAAATCCTTATATACTGAAGATAGGGTTTCTTCCCACTCCACATCTGATATGGTGTGGTAGGCACAGTTTTGGTTGGAACTCTGTTCAAAATATATGTCGCTGATTCTAGCGCATATCCCCAGAAAGATCGCGGTAACTCAGTATTACTCATCATGGATCGTACCATATCCAATAGGGTTCGATTCCGTCTCTCCGATACACCGTTGTGCTGTGGAGTGTATGGAGGAGTAAGCTGAGAGAGAATTCCTTTCTCTTTTAGGTAACCTAGGAACTCGGCACTTAAGTATTCTCCATCTCGATCAGATCTTAGTGTCTTAATACTTTTGCCTGTTTGGTTTTCCGCTTCACTCTTGAATTCCAGGAATTTCTCAAAGGCCTCTGATTTATGCTTCATTAAGAAAACATATCCATACCTAGAGAAATCATCTGTAAAAGTAATGAAGTAGGAATAACCACCTCTCGCATGTGTAGACATTGGACCGCATACATCGCTGTGTATGAGTCCTAAGAGCTCGCTCGCTCTTACTCCTTGTCCAGTGAATGGAGTCTTTGTCATCTTTCCTTTGAGACAAGATTGACAAGTGTCATAAGTTTGATATTCGAACGTGTCCAAATATCCTTCTCTATGCAACTTAGTCAACCTTCTCTCATTGATGTGACCCAGTCTACAATGCCATAAGAAAGCTTTATTTAAATCTGGAGACTTTCTTTTTAGTGTGTTCTGGACATTGAAAATTTGGAGTTGGTTTAACACATATATGCCGTTATTTAGAGTACCGGACCCAATCAAACCATGATTAAGGTGGATGTTGACAACATCTCTTACAAACGTGAAATCATAACCTTTATTTGATAACAAGGAAACTGATATGATATTACACGTTAAGCTGGGTACAAAATAACAGTTATGTAAAACCAAAATGTGTCCACTCGTCAATCCTAGGTGATAATCCCCGACGGACGCAGCTCCCACGCTAGCTCCGTTAGCAACCCTGAGGATCATATCACCTTCCTTCAGCACTCTACGGTTTCTCAGTGCCTGCAATGAATTGCAAATATGAGATCCTGATCCGGTATCCAATACCCAGGAAGTAGAGTTGATTGACAGACAATTCTCAATTACAAACACACCTGAAGTCGAAGCCACAGCTTGCTTCGGTTCCTGGTTCTTGGCGTTCCACGCCTTGCAATCCTTCTTCCAGTGCCCTTTCCTGTGACAATGGAAGCACTCATCCAGGCCAACTACCGGTGCTGTAAACTTTTTCTTTCCCTTCTTTCCCACCTTACTAACACCTCCTCTAGGTCTGGATGCGGCCTTCTTCTTCCTTCCTTTGGCCCTAGCCTTGGACCCGGAAGAAGATGCACCGCCAACAAACATAGCGGGTGTTTCCCTTGCCTTCTGCAAGGTGCCCTCTGCACTCCTTAACATGTTCAGGAGTTCCGCAAGTTCAACTTCTTTTCCTTGAAGATTGAAGTTGAGGATAAACTGGGCGTAGGTGGGAGGAAGGGACTGGAGAACAAGGTCTGTATAGAGCTCATTATCCAAAGTCGTCCCAAGGTCTGCGAGCTCTTCAATATAGCCGATCATCTGTAGGACATGTTCACCTACTGATGACCCGACAGCCAACCTCGCTCGAAACAATTTCTTAGAGGTCTCGTATCTTGCTATACGAGATTGCTCTCCATAAAGTTCCTTTGTATGGAGAAATATGCCATCTAGGGACATATTCTCGTGCCTCCTCTGATGTTCATTGTTCATCGAGGCAAGCACGATGCACTTGGCTCTCGCGCAATCTAAATCCCAGGTTTTGCGGATTTCCTTATCCGCATTGCTGGATTTGGGACCAAGGACAGCAGGTGCTGTAGCGGTGAGGACGTACCCCAGTTTGTCATAGGTCAAAGCCATCTTGACATTCCGCAGCCAATCTTTATAGTTTGGCCCCGTCAGTATATTTTTCTCTAAAAGTAACTTAAGTCCAGTCATTTTCAGGGTCGCTGCAATTAGGAGAGAGAGAAGAAAACTCTTTAGCATGATGCTCTTGCAAGTTTAGAATGGTTTTTAATTTATCTAAACTGGATGGCTCCCACTGTTTCTCGAATCCTTCCTCAAACCATAAAAGAAGAATTAGCCAAGACTATTCTCACCGTACAATACTTGCTTAACCGTTCAGCCAGGCCGGTGTCGATACTTCGAGGGAGGTTTTCCAACGCTTTCGCGAAGTTCCTTAATTAAATAACCTCTTTTCTCTGGGGGTGTAACCCCGCTGACACTTTTCTGGACACCTACTAGGTTTATAGCATTGATTGTTAAGTGACGAATATCCTGATAAGTATCATATACTCACAGTAGGATCGGGATCCAAATATCATCGTCTGATAATGTTGTAGGAATGCTACCAACATTCATCAAACTCAAAATGGTATGCATCTCTTTGCAAATTTCAGTTTCTTTAGAAATTCCCGATATAAGTTTTTACCCCATGCTCTTATGACCTTGGCGTTGGTCAAAATGTCATAAGTCACATGTCAAGTTCTACCCATCATTATCTTGTTAATTTGAACCCATCCGTATATATCCCTGACGTTGGCCAAATGATAATACGACTGTCCCAAACCAACTCATCTATCTATGCAACAAATGAATATCCAGCAGCTACCAAACACTATGCCATGACGTTGGCCAAAACTGCATAGCTTGAATACTACTGAATACCCAAATGAAATGACGGAGGGCTACGACTGGTTTTGGCGAAACCGTGAACGTAGTGAACTTGATATAACCGAAGGAACCTGATAGCTTTTAAAAGGAGTGGTTAAGACTCCGCATTTTAAAAATATCTGTTTTAAAAATAACCGAGTGGTTTCTTTTAAATTGTTCCAACGATTTAAACTTTGGTTTATTTTACTTTGCATTATAGATAATGCGTCCCATCATTAACCTATCATTGCAGAAAACAACGAAAATACAACGTCCTCTTATGCCATCCGCATTCGCCACGGGGTCCCGTCATCACCCGTTAGGTTACTTAACTAACGACAGAGCGGGGGCTGGGCTAGCGCGGGTGTAAAACATAAGTGGCGTCTAAATAGCTATCATAAATATAGATATTTTACATTCGTCTGACGTAATGATATTCATTCCAGAACACAGATAAACAATATTGGATTTGCAAGCAATCTGTATTTCTTTTGAGCCTGCAAGAAAAGACAGATTACACAGTTGTGATGAATAGCCGTTACCCCACCCTCGACCCCTACGGGTACGGCAAACTACCCACCCGGCAGTCTGTGTACCCCACCTTGGGTCAGTCCTAGGAGCAAAAACAGTAAAATGAAATAATACAACGGTGGCTACAACCGCAACCTGGAAGTGCCCCGCGAAAATAATATTACAACAAATTACATTTACAACAAATGAATTAACCAATAACCCATTGCGAAACCCGGCTATACACCACAACAGTCCAATACAGTTTATATGCACAAACAGATATAACCATTTCAGAAATGTGCAACCCCCTGCCAACCGACATACTAGCAGTTGGGGGAGGTTTACGAACACATTAAACAATCACAGATATAATCCAATATGCAAATATTGTACAATTCGATCGAATAAACAACATCAATATTGCTCCAAAATCTGCTCTGTTAAACAGTAACCTGAGCAATAATTAAACATTCCAGAAAACCCAAAACACCACAGGGGACCCACCCAAAAAAAACGAGTTCCTGACTCGTCAACTCGGCCGCGGTTGCGCGGCGGATCGGTGGGATCCGCCGCCCTTCCGCGGCGCTTTAGACGAATCAGAAGCCCAAATTTTTTGGGTGTTCTACTGTGGTCATGTCAAGCTCTCTGAACATACCTGAAAAATTTTCTGACTTCATTTTAACTTCGACAGAAACTTGACAGAATTAGGGTTTTGCGGCTTTGTTTTTCCGTTCGAAATTCGTACAAATTTGCAATTAAGTTATTTATTGTTTAGCGAGGCTCTGATACCACTGTAAGTCGATGTAGTACACCCCAGTACTTGTGGGGAGGCGGATTTTACAAAAACGATCAAGTTTAAGGAACGAACATCGACTAACCGCTTAAATCGAAGCTAAACAAATAATAACCAAACACATAGCTATACTAAACTATAGTGTTAAGGGATTATACCGATCGAAACAAGTCCTTCGTCTTTGTATCCTCCTTTGTTCTCCTCGACCTTCTCTAGGTAGTAGACGATCCACCCGAGAGCAAGACACCAAGCTACACCTCTAACTTGAGGTAACTAATCAACTTTGATTGCTAATCAAAGATGAAAGGATGAGATAGAGTGATGGTTATGGATGCTTAAGTCTAACTAAACCTTTGATCTCAACACATGAGGATTAAGGATTAGTCACTTGAAGATGAGAGCTTGAGGAGAGAGAATATGAGATAAGATAATGAGAGGAGAGAGAGTGTATCATAATATATTATGAAGCATTCTTATTTTAAGAATAATGAATAAAAAAAATGAATAAGCATGCTTCATGAAATATCTAGTGGTGATTCATTAGCATGAGTCATTAAGCAATAAATGTGCATTAATGAAATGAATGAATCACCACAATGACTCACAACCTCATCCAAAAGAAACCTCCTTAGTCACATCTTCTAGAAGCTTCTCGTACAATTACGAGAACGCCCCTCCAATCCGCAAAAATACGGAAAAACTTTAGACTGTAAAAATCCAATAACCGGATACCAGTAACTGGCTTAAACCAAAGCCGACTGGTAAAAACTGTCCGAAAGTCGTACGTGCGTAAACGCACGTATGCGTCCGAACCCTTTGTCGCAAAACCATGCAACCTCTATATCGTTTCGCCTGGAGTAGGAAACTCTCTGTGTGGGACTCTAGAGACTCGACTACTACGCTGGCAGTGGGTTTAACCACAGACCGCAAGCGGCACTAGCTGTACATAACGGTCCCCAGGTAGTTGTCGATAAGAAGGCCGATGAGAAAACCCATCCGAACTCCTACTGGGTCTGATGTGACAATCTCCATACAGTCCGGTCCGTTCGTCCAAGACTATCGCATATCGGGCCTAGGGGGGCGGCAAGCGTCAGTCCCCTAATAGCGGTATAAGTCGTGTCGGAGTGAAGCCCATTACACCCTGAGAAACTACTGGAACCTACCAGCAAATCTCGCTTGCCCTGGCCAGGGACTTTGCGTAATGGCTCTCTGACACAGCACGATATCTACTCCCAATACCGGGAGGGACGAATCCTGTCTAACCACCACTGCCTCCAAGTGCTCGGGACTGCACCCAACTGCTACCTGTTTGCACGACTCCTTTGAGCCGTGGTAGGGTAGCAATCTAAGAACAGTGGGACACACTCGAGGCGAAGTAGCAGTGTCAAGTCTGCGGACTACGCTGTACTCATGTCACCTGGGAACTGTTCACTGACGACTGGTATCAAACCAACCAACAGTTCCCTGTGAGTCTTGTCCGGTGTACCCGTAACCTAACGAGCACCTGTATACTATCTCCAGTACGACGTACTGACGGCTGTGGGACAGACCATCTCCCCAACTGGGATGAGAAGCGTACACACCAGTCTACTCTGGAGTATCGATGCTCTGTCTCGATAATCCAACGACCAGGGACCAGAATAAGGATGTGCTTGTAGACTACCCAGCCCCCACTAGTGTGACTGCCATCACAACGCTGGTAGACAAGCAAGATCCTAAGAGCTCTATCAATACGTACACTCACATATTAAGATAGAAAAACCAAGTAGCATACTACCATGTTTAGCAAGACTGTTATATACATGTGAATATCCCGAGCTTCCATTAAGTAATATACAAGCTAGTATGATACAGTAATGGCCTTCTAGGGCATAAACACTAACACTAAGCACTATTAAGGGGCCACGTGGGATCACGTGAGGCGCCCCAAAATCGGAACCGTCTTTGATTTATTCCCTTTTTCCTTTTGAAAGTGCTAAGCACTATTAAGGGGTCACGTTGGATCACATGAGGCGTCCCAAAATGGGAACTGTTTTTGGTTTATTCCCCTTTTCCTTTTGAAAGTGCTAAGAACTATTAGGGGGTCACCTGGAATCACGTGACTCGATATCAGTTGTTCCTTTTTGTTCCTCAGAGGTGCTCACGTGGGAACACATGATCTGTTACATAGCGTTTGAACGCTAATGAATCATCAGGCCGTTCTTCTATGCTTCTGAGGAATCAAGTTATCATTTTGTTCTTTGCAGGGATTAAATTCTTTTTAAAGGGTTAAACCCTAGTTTCAGAGGAATTAAATTTCCATACGTTTTGTAAGAGTTAAACTCTTTTGAATTCAGTTGTTTCCCCTAGGTTTTGAATCTGCACGACAGAATCTCCCCGATGAGAATTAAATTCTCAATTTGTGGGGCGATCTGTTTCTGCAGATCTTAACCAGAGGAAGAACTAAGTTCTTTGAGAAGAGTTAAACTCTTGATTTGAGAATTAAATTGTCTTCTTTTTTTTGTGGGAGCTTTTGGGAGGGGTTTCTCTTCTTTCTAGAGAATTAAATTCTCTCTCCATATTTTTCTTCCCCTCTCTCTATGCGTATCTCCTCTCCTTGCTCCTATTTATATGAGAAGAAAAAGAATCAATTTGTTAAGAAAATCTCTCATTGAGAGATCATGATTGATTCCATGATCTTTTAGATCAATCGGTGAATTTTATTCACCGTTGGATTTTTAATCCAAAGGCTCTCTGTTTAACAAAGAAGATTTTTTATTTGTTTAGAAAGATTATGAATATCTTGTTAGTTTTAACAAGATCAGAATTTTATTCTATTATATCTTTTAGTTTAATAAGATCAGAAATATATTTTCTTAATATAGAATTTAATTCTATCATATGGATATCTCGTTAGTTTAACATAGAATTTTATTCTTATCATATGAATATCTTATTAGTTTAATAAGATTAGGAAATTTTTTTCCTATGATAGAACTTTATTCTACCAGATGATCACCGTTGGATTTTTGATCCAAAGGTCCTCTGTTTAACGGAGAAGATCTTTCTAATTTGAGAAAAACCAGGAAAATATTTCCCAAATAGAATTTAATTCTAGAATTTGACATGAGCATTTTAAATTGGGGCGCTCACATGCTTTGCACGTGAGTAGTAAGAGAACTCACGTGTTTAACACGTGACCCCTAGTGTGTGTTTTAGCCTGTTTATATTCAGCGCTCATATGCTTTGCATATGAGCGCTCACGTGTTTTACACGTGAGGCCTGTTTGGCCATTGGTGATTTATGTTCAGCGCTTATATGCTTTGCATATGTGTGCTCACGTGTTTTACACGTGAGGCTTGTTTAGCCCTTTAAGTTTATTTTATTCAGCGCTCATATGCTTTGCATATGAGCGCTCACGTGTTTTACATGTGAGGTCTGTTTGGCCATTAATTGTTTTATTTTCAGCGCCCATATATTTTGCATATGAGCGCCCACGTGTTTTATACGTGAGGCCTGTTTTTGAGGACTCTCCCCCCTTTTTTATAAGGGAACAAGTAGCTTTTGGCCAAAATTTTTGACGGGAACATATCCGTTCTTGGGGGTATGCATTTTATTTTACCGGACATCGCATTATGGTTTTAGCTGATACGTGCATTATATATATTTTAAAACTAGATTTTTAGAAGAGATCCGGGTATTTTTCGAAATATTTTGTTATTAGCTGTTTAAATCTAATATATATTATAAAATAAAACTTAAACTAATCTAACTAATACACAGTTAATATATATATATATATATATATATATTTAACTATATATAATATATATTATATCCTATTATAATCCCGTATCTCTCTCTCCCCCTCTCTCTCCTATCTCTTTCACTCTCCTCTCGCACTTTCTCTCTCTCTACCCTCTGTCTCCCTCTCTCCCCCTGTATATATATTTTATATTCACTTAAACATCTTTCTCCCTCTCCTCTATTCTCCTTCCTCTCTCTGTTCTCATGACAAAACCCAAACTCGAGGCCCTAACCCTAGCCTTCGCCGCCGACCTCATCACCTCCCCACAACCTCCCCAACCCTTGTAATCACCTCACCTCCTCCACTTCCTCCTCTCCCTTCTCTTCTCCTCGAGATCCCTGCAAACCCCTGACGAAACCCAACCCTAGAACCTAAACCTTGCCGTAGCCGCCGAACTCCTCTCATCATCACCACCACCCTCGTCTTCTCGACCTCCTCACCACCTCCATCTTCTCTTTCTATCTCCTAAGCCACGACACCACCCGCTGCAACCTCCCCCTACAACCGACCCCAACACCAGAGAACCCAAGAACCCTAGCCTACCACCTCGTCGCCGATTGCCTTGACCTTACCCCATCACCCTCGTCCCCCGACCTCGACCACCTTCACCACCTCCTCCTCACATCCCTCTCCTCCTTCTTCCTGAGAACCCACAACCCAGCAACCCAGCAACCTTCTCTTCGATACCCTGCACCAATGACCAACTCAAGAAACCTCGCTGTTACCTTCGCCGGAGATCTCGTCGTCGTCACCTCTTCATCTCCTCTCCTCCCTCTCCGATCCCCGACACCCAAACCACCACCAGTACCCTGCACCCTCAACTTCCCGACCCGACAACAACCCGAGCAACCCAGAAAACCCACTGCCCTCGTCGTAAACGGCATCCATCGTCGCCGTCGTCGTCTCCTCTTTCCTCTGAACCCACAGCCGAGCTAACCCCATTCCTCTTTTTCCTCTTCTTTCTTTCTTTCTTTTCTTGATTTCTTGGTTTTCCGGTCGTCTCGCTGGAGTCGCACACATCGCCGACGACCCAGTCATCGTCGTCGTCCAGGGTAGTCACGTGTTTGATCAGCCAGGTCCAGTCCTGCGCGCGTGAGTTACATCGCAACGTTTATCCGACGTCGAACGTGACGTACATACCCCGTCGTGAGATCCGATCAGGCAAGTTTAACTTGCAACATACTATGTTAATATATCTATTTATATATGAATAAAAATAATACATGTCTTTTATTATACAGAAAATAGTATAGATTTACCATTTTACAGTATTCGTTCGCATCCGTACCGACAATCACATATCTAATTGCATGCCGGAACGTCATGATATCATTATACTATTATATTAGTACAACATGCTATCTAGTTTACATCATACTTGGTAATGGATATATAAAGGTTATTACAGATAGATACATGCGTATTCGTGCATTAAACGTGTTCCGATATTCGTTACAGTTTCACATTTAGGTATTTGTTGATACATATGCATCACATGACATGTCCACGACACACTACTTGACTTGTTACTTGGATCTTGTTACTAATGCTAACAATCCTGATGTATTGTCCTGACGGACGTAACTTGTTGTCTGCATAGATGAGAACTGTACCTGCTTGATCCTGTGTTGGCATTAGATCTATATTGGCAATACCTGACTTGAACACAAACCTGGGGGTAAAGGGGAAATAAAAAATGTAACCAAAACGTAACTCAAAAGGCTATTATTACATGTTTTCCGTTTTTCCGGGAGTTACGGAATAATTACTTGTTTGCCGTTTTTCCGGACGTTACGGAATAAATCCTGTTACCATGGTCCCGTGGGGAATGAACAAGACATAGACTGTTGGGTTATGATGAGGATTACATTAATTGATTTCAAAAAAATTTAGAATAGATAACCTAGAAGCACAGTTTTTGGTTACACATCACATACATACACATACCTCACTGTTTATATCTATGTTATTTATTTTTACCTATATCGTTACATCCTGGTTATTATTGTTGTCTTGGTATTATGACGCACTGACGTCTGGGTTTTGCATGACCCAATTCTTCTATCTTTATTGCAGGCTGAACAGGAATACTTTAGCCATCAAGCCGAGCAATGAGGAATTGAACATGTGTTATTTAGAGATGTTTAGTTTAGTTATTTGTTTCCGCAGTTTTATTTCTTGATGTGAGTCCATATTGGGACAAGTTTCAGATGTTGTTTATTGGATTTGATTCATTTCCGCTTATGCATTTTTCTTGACTCTATTTATTGTGGCAAATGGATATGTATTAACTAGTTTTTATATTTTACACTTCTTGTTATCCTATAAACAACCGTAATGTGACTGTGGAGGGATATTTCTTAGCCATAGGTAGCATGGTTGGTTCTGTCACGTGCTGTAGTTTGTGCACTCTGGGAAGCGGGGCGTGACAGGGTTTGTTTGGTATCAGAGCCATAGGATTTAGGATTAATCGGGTTTGGTTTTTTTTTTAGTTGGGTATTGAACCCAATACACTAATCAGAAAACCCGGAATTAGGAACATGTCCTGCCACATTACTATCTTACCAGTCTTGAATCTATAGCTATCTTGTTTATTGAATCCTGTATACCGTTACTAATCCTCTTCAGTGTCTTGGCTTCAGAGTCATGGTGGATAAAGATTTGCGATCGTACCAGAGGCGTGTTGATGACGCCGCGCTGCTTGGAGTTATATGTGGTATGCTAGAAAACCAGAAGAGGCAAACTGAGCTGAATCAGCGGCAGGCCGAGGCTTTCTAAGAGGGTCTGCGGACAGTTCAGCAGTCCATAGTCACAGTAGCACCGGGGCCAGCACAGCGTGAGGGCACCGTGGCAGAATTTAGAAGGCTCGGTCTGTCCACGTTTACAGGATTGGAGGAGCCGTTGCCAGCGGAGAAGTGGCTAGTTGATATGGAGAATCTGCTTGTCGCCGCGCAGATTCCAGATGAGAAAAGGGTGAATGTAGTACACATCCAATTGGTGGATTACGCTTGCGAGTGGTGGCTCGTAGCGGAGATCCGTCTGCCCAAGCTAATCAGTTAAGCAGCGTTTTCGCGAAGTTTCTTGGAGAAGTTCTTTCCGCAATCTACTCGAGAAAAATGATATAACGACTCTAAAATCTTTGTACAGAAAATTTTCCTGTTAATATACAAGAGAAGAGTAGTACAGCCTGAGCTTGAGTTATAAGTCATTTTTGTTAAATAAAACTAAGAAGCCACTTGTAGCTCACTAGTAAAACCTTTGCACTGCTGTGACGTAACCTGTGTGTTCGATTCCCATCAGACACAAATATTTTTCTGATTTTTCTTTTTAACTTTTTGGAAGCCCAAAATGTTGCATGTGTAATACACGGGGAAATGAAAAGTTCAGAAAAATCAAACATGTGGAAAATGGTGTAAATACAGAGTTAATCCGGCGGCACGAATCTCGAGGCATTTGCCTCAAGATCAACCGGCCAAACATGCCCTAGGGCCAGTGGGGATGGTCGGATCAAGCCCAAATTGATCCGTACTTTGCACACTCGTCTCTTCAACTCCCCTCAACTTCTCTGCACTGTTTGATTTCCCTGCAATCAAATATAGACCTTTCAATTCACCAATTAAGATCATTTTAATGCTTTTTAATCCACAATTTTAATTCTCAAACCCTAATTCTTTATTATAAATACCACCCCATATTTTGGCTCAGCAACATTCTAAAAATTCTAGCAAAAACTCTCTCAAAAGTTTCTAAGTGCAAGCGGTGTAAAGTGGAGTTAGCGAGCAAGTTTCTTCTGTCGAAAATCGAAGCTGATTCCGGAGTTCCCGCTATGCCACGAAGACACTCTTTCCCTTCCTCACCCTTTTCTTAAGTTTTCCAAACCGTAAGTCCCTCCCAACTCTCCTCCCATTCATTGAAATTCTTCTTTAAGTCTTATACCGGTAAAAGTGGAGTTATTACCGATATTCTTTTTCTAAACCCTAGAAACTCCCTTTTTCTTTATAATTTGGTCAATCTAATTTTACCACATTATTTGTAACCTTAAATACAATGTTTAGAATCAAGTTTAACCAAGAAGCTCATGTGAAACAATCATAATCGCCGGTTACTTGTGCTCCCCTCCTTGGGTCTATCATAATGCGGAAAAGTAAATAATATACATCAACGGTGACATCTTCCTCAACCCGGAAGTGCCCCAATAAAAGAATATTACATACAAGTTTTTACATGAATGAAAATGAAAAACTCTCATCTCACATAAAATCCCCGGCTATTCAAACACGACGATCCAATATAGCATATACAGCAACATATAACATCGCATGTCATCAACGTAAGTAAGTATGTGTATCCCAATTGTCGTTGACATATAGTAACGAAAACGGCGATACTCCACATGTTACACTTACGGTCGCAGAAAAAAAATGTCAAATTACAACATTTGGAATCCATAATAACCTTAGACATCATAAACCCGAAATATCACATACTTCGGATTTCATGCCTAACTATATGAATTCCACATATTGTATCACATCACATGATATCCGGACGACATTAAACTTCTCGATCGATTCATCAAAGTCCCACAATTCCCAGATGGCTCAACACTTGAGCACAGTTTAATAATACCCAGTACATGCCACAGCAGATATGGACCAACTGTAGAAGGGCAAACCCAAGCCTCACTCATGTCGCCTCGGAACTGCGGCAAACCCTAAGGTATGACCGCAGTTCCGCGATCCAAAAAATTTTTCGAGTTAGCGTTACATTCTTCTAGAGGGTCCACAGAATTACTTGCATGTTTTTCCGAATACCTTAAACTTGGAAAATTGAGTTTTTGACATTCGTTCGAGCTTCTTAACTTCGCCTAGATAACATGTGAATACCTGAAAAAGGCTAAACAATGTTAAACATTCCGATCAAATCAACGAATTCCCAATAAATTCCAGAAAGCTCAACACTTGAGTAATGTTAAAAATTCCCAGAAGCATGATGTAGTAGCTACGGATCGCCCTTTGAAGTACGATTCCATAACTCACAAGTTCTACCGCGGAACCACCACCAAATGCATGGTATGGCCGCGGTTCCGCAGTGACTTGATCGAGTTAGGGAATCATACTTCTCCGAGATCCATAGAATTACCTGCACGATTTTTTGAGAATTTTTAATATGGAAAAATCCAACTTTTTGAAAAATTTCCAGAGAGGGGGTATCAAGTGGGTTTTCGGGGGTTCGATCGGATTTTTAACTTCGCATAGATAACTCCTAATGCTCTAGTAAGGCTCGAATACCACTGTAGGGTTCCATAGCACCCTTACTAGGAATTTTGGGGTATCAAGTATACAATTTTAAAAAAACCTAGAGAGCTATGCAACCCACGCCAAGGATCTAATTAGAGTTTTAGGAGCTAAACTAGAATGCATACAACTTTATATAGAAAGTGAATGAGGAATACAACCTTTGTAGACCGGTCCTTCACTTCTAAAGCTCCGTGTAGTAGTCCCTTCGCTCCAAGTGGTAAACACCCGAACTCTAGTAAGGATCTACATGAAGAAATGAACGAGATTGCTCAATGTCTTCGAGGCCGAAGGTGATCTACGTCGAGGAGACTCAAGCTCATGCTACTGTTTCCCCCAATCAGAGCAAAGCTCTGTTTGAATTTTAAAAATTCAAAAATTGAAGCAACACTTCAGATTCCTTGCGCTGCGCACAATGCGCCACGTGTCAAAAGCAGACACGCCAGCGCTGCGCCCAAGGCAGCGCACCCAATCAGAGCAAGGCTCTATTTAAAAAAAAAAATAAAAGAAGCAACGCTTCAGCTGATTTGCGCTCTGCGCTGCGCGACACGTGGCAGCGCAGTCGCGCTGCGCTGCTCGATACGTGTCAAGCGCAGTTGCGCTTGCGCCAAACAGAAAAATTCTGAAAGATCTTTCTGATCTTATTAAAACAGTAAGATTCTCTTCTGTAAAACAGAAGCCCTTGGATCAAAGATCCAACGGTGGGGAAAAATCCCTAAATCACTCAGAGAAAGATCTCTTTAACTAATTTAACAAATCTATTTGCACTATATAAAGGCCCCTAGACTCCAAGTCTAAAACAGATTGAGATCAAAAGACAGAGAGAAAAACAGAACTCCTCTAAAGAAAATTTTGAGAAGAACTCAGAGAGAAAAAAAGGTAAAAACCTTTACATAAAGAAGAATTTTCTTCTATAAAGATCAACGATCTAAGAACAAGATCAAGCTCCTCAATAAAAAAGGAAAAAAAAGATCAAGAAGATCCAATCACAAAAAGATAAAAAGAAGTATTACTTTACAGATCATTGGATCTATATAAAGGCATTGCCTTTGTTGAACCCTTGGTTCTGGAATCTTAAAAGATTCTTTTCTTTGATCCAAAATTGGATCAAGATAATTAACAGTGCCTTGCACTTGTAAATCTGCACTGTTGCGCGCTTGGGTTGGCGCAAGCCACCAGAGAGCGCCATGTGTCAGCTCCAGAACAACTTGCGCTATGCGCTTTTAAAATAGAGCACTGCTCTCTTAAACTGGCGCAACTCACCAGAGCGCGCCACGTGTCAGCAGCGCAACAACGCAGCGCACTGCGCTTGCGCTCACCAGAGCGTGACACGTGTCACCTTCATATGCGCTTGCGCTCATTAATTGGCGCAAAGCGCCTGACAGGCCACATGGCCAGTGTCAGATAATTAATGCACTGCATTATTGAAGAGAAGGGCCGAGCCCAATTAAAAAAGGCCTAACAGGCCTAATAAAATGCAATGCATTATATTTAAAAATGGCAAAGCTCAAACAAAGGTCTGTCAGACCAAAACAGATGTTGTGCATCATTTAAAAAGAGGCAGAGCCCAAATAAAGGTCCAACAGAGACCAAGATTAAGCTATGCATTATTAAACAAAGGGTAAAGCCCAAGCCAAGGCCAAATAGGCCAACCACAAATAAAAATGTTGAACATTCTTAACTGGACTTAGCCCAATTTTGGCCGTAAGTCCTCAAATTAAAATTAACAGAGCACGACTGCTCTCTTAAATCAATGTACAACCGGTTCAAGGGTACATCTCTGAACTCCTCTGATATTTGTCGTTGTAATCCTTCAATGTCCTCAGAGAGGTGACGGGTCCCGACAACCATACATCGATACGGACTGCGGGGTCCTTAAACTCATGGACTAAAACATCCTTAAACTAATATTCGTCCTAAAATGGGAACGTTGGACCGAAATGTCCTTAAACTAATGCTCGTCCCCAAATGGGAATGATGGACCATCATGTCCCTAAACTGGAAATCGACCGCAACGTCATTAAACTAAACAATAGAGCCAATTGCTCTCTTGTCGGATCCAAACGATCCCGTTAAGTTGATTTTAGTCTGGAGATTAGGCTAATGTATCCTTAACAAAAGTTTAAGTTGATCTTAGCCTTAAATAGGGCTAACGTATCCTTAAACCAAAATCCCAAACCCAAATCTAAGAAAATACGGATTTGGACTAATCCACGTCCTACGGGCGACGACATAAATTAGTCTCTGTATACAATCCACGGGCAACCACAAATAAAACAAACACCCACGACACGAAGTGAAATTCTGGAGAAGGAGAAAGTTGTTACCGCGATGCAGCAGCGTAATTAACTGCAGGGGCTTGCGCCTGCAGGGAAGAGCGTCCCCACAATCAAAAACCCCTTAAGCGAGGGGGAATCTGACGAAGTCTGCTACATCGGCCGCATCTGTCTAAACCTCCGATACACGGTGCCATAAATCAACTTGGCATCTTCGGAGAGGTGGACGGATAAAACCAAATAGCATCTGTCCCGAATCTCAGGCAAGACGAACCTGCGCGGTCGCGTCTCTGTGTTCGGAGGGGAACAACTACCTCTTCAATAATATGTGAATTAGTGAAGCAAACACCCTAAACTAAATGGCTAATAGTAGAGGATGATGAAATAGGAAATGGGCTCACTTTAGATTTAATTTTCTCACAATATTTTCTCACTTAGGAAAAAGCTAGCAATTTTTTCTCATGAAGAAGAAAATGAAGTGAAGAACAAAATGAAACTCATGAGGTGAGAATAGCAACCATAGGTGAGTTAGTGTCATACACTAACTCATGTAGAGAATAAACCGTGGCTAATTAATAATGGTTAGGTTAATAAATATCTACAGGTAAAACAAAATTAGTGGACTTGGTCAATGGTTCCACAAGCTTCAACCATGTGACTTAATTCCACTAATTTGTGATTTACTTAAATAAATAAAAACCTTACATTATATTAAGCATGGTGTGATTCTCATACACCCATGTTGCATGTGGCATCAAGGATGACACAAAAACATGTACATTAATATATATCACATATATACTATATGCACACTAGTGAGTAAAAGAAATGTTAAGTGAGCTAATATTAGTTAATGTAAGTTAATATATCAAATATATAATTATACATTAAATTATTAAATCAACACTTGATTTAATAATCCGGCTATATCATATACAACCGACTAATATCAAATGTAACAATCCATCGAATCAACACTTGATCCGATAACCCGGCTATATCACATATAACCGACCGATATCACATATCGCGAGAATAGAATGCGGTATCACATACGCGCATTAATCTCGGTCCCGCACATATCACATATGTTCTCCTACTCCGTTTCGCATGAACCAGGAAACCTCTGTGTAGGACTCTAAAGACTTTTCAATACACCGACAGTAGGTGATGATCATATCAAACACCCACAAGCCGCAAGCGGTCTGCTAAACGTAACGGCCACCCGGGTATTGAGCGATCAGAAGATAAACAAGCAAGCCTGCTCATACTCCTGCAAATCCAACCAGTAAATCTCATCTACCCTGGCCAGGGATTTCAGTTATGGCCAATCGAGCATAGCGCAATATCAACCCCCAATACCGGGAGAGACGAATCCCCTTCTATCGTTCATTGCCTCCATATGACTCGGGACTGTATCCAAAAAACCACATGTTTGCACGAATCAGTAGAGCCGTGGTAGAGTGGAAATCAAAGCACAGTGGGAGACACACAAGACTCTATGACGATCTCGGGTCGACAGACTAACCTGTACTAGTCTTACCAGAGAACTGCTATCTCACGTGAGGTATAATACCATCTAGGAGTTCTCGGCGAGTCCGTTCAGTGTACCCAGTCTCCACTGAGCACCTGTATACGATCTCTGATGTCAAACACCAATGGATATAGGATCATCCATCGCCCATCACATGGGTTGAGAAGATATACGCTAGTCTACTCTAGAATATCGATGCCCCGTCTCGATACTCCCACGACTAGGAACATTGAAGGATGAACTCATGGACTACACAGGCCCCACTAGAATGATCTGCATCATAATCCTGGTAGTCAATTACACATCTTAAGGGCTTTATCAACATGTAACAGAGAGACAGTAAGTGTACATGTTAAGATAAAGAGCAACCAGATAGCATACTATCTTGTCGAACAAGAAAGTCCTCCCTATATATGTCCCAGCATCCACTATATGTCACGACCCGAAATTGGCACGTGACGGCCCTTAAACTATGCAGCGTCTACAGGCGTAACGCAATTTAAGTAAGCCAAAAACCCAGCAATCTAAACTATCAAAAGTAGTAAGAATTAAGAACAATTTTTAAAAGCCTTTGAAATCTCAACCCAAATTCTTTAAAAGTCCAACTTTATTCTCTTTAAAATTTTGGCAGCACTTCCTTTGTAAAAACTAGCCCCAAAAATGGGTACAACATAAATATAAGTAAAGTATCCCTAAACGGGAGCAAAATCACGCCCAAAGACAGAAAACAACCACCACAACAGATATACGACGCCGTAGCGAAGAAATAAAAGACGATAAAATGGAAACTGTATAAAATACAACCAAGTCACAAAATAATATACAATATCGTCCTTACCAAGTCTCTAAGTCAACATGAAAATAGTAGATGGAGAGTATAAGAATACAACGAAAATACAATACAACAACGAATAACCACAAAACCCACCTAAGCAAACTGCACACTGTGAGCTGATACGGTATCCGCAGCAAAAGATGATAAGATAAATGAATAGCCTGCCTCGACTAATCTGGGGAATAACCTACAAAAAAAACTGTGGCACAACGGGGGTGAGTTGCCAACTCGTGAATAGTAAATAACATATGCAGGTAATCGCAAGTATGCACGTACAACGCGAATCTAACATATGTAAGCTAATAGCAGTAAAAGTCATATGAATGCAATAATCATGAAATGTAGACTAACAGGTACAACTAATACATGAAGCAATAATAATATGACAATCGGTATGCAATAATCATACAATAATGATATGAAAATGTATATATGCAACAGTCATGAAAGGTACACCAGCAGGTACAACTAATACATGAAGCAATGCATAAACAAACATGTGGAGTATGGAATGAAATATGTCATTTCCACGGAATCCTGACATCGTGGTAGGATCAAAATCCATCAAGACAATCCAAATCCCAATTTCCTCAAATCAGCCCCCAAATTGCTCTCATATCATATAAGTCTCACAAATCCTGAATGTACAAAATCAAGTAAATCCCATATATCCTTTATGTATAATATTAAGTAATCTCTCAAATGTCCTAAATCCAATATCAAGTGAATCTCTTATATCCTAGGTATATTTGCATGAATAAATATGATGAAGTATATGAATTTATATGTATACATATATATTAGCGTCCCATTCCACTAATAATATATATATATATATATATATATATATATATATATATATATATATAACAGCGTCCCATTCCATTGTTATATATACTTAGAAGTAAAATATCATGAAAACAATGTGTCAAGCATCGACACAGAAATGCTGATCTATCAGGTGCTGTCACCACGACTGGCACCCTGATAGGTACGTATCATACGCTATACCGAAAGCTCGAGTGCCTAGCTATGACACTCGCCTCTCGACGTATCCATACGTACATGACTCCCGTCGGTATCCCCACGATAACCGCCGAGTTATTGGTAATGTCACCGGATGGTATGGTTCCCCCACTAACTCATCCCCTCACTGAGATTCTTTCCCCGGGGTACCTCCGGCCCCCACCATGTACCCGCACACGGACCCCTCCTTTCCTCGCGTGGGGTATATATTTCAGAACCGATAAAACTCATGGTGGGTGATGAAATATCATATAAAGGGAAACCGGGTTTTTCAAATAATGCATAATTTCATGAACTACCACGGTTCCCAAATTCAGAAAACATCATGAAAAATCCATATCTCTGTTCCCCTCCGAATGGCGGCCGACGACGTTAGGACGTCTCGTCTGAGATTCGGGGAAGATGCTATTTGGTTTTATCCGTCCACCTCTCCGAAGATGCCAAGTTGATTTATGGCACCGTGTATCGGAGGTTTAGACCGATGCGGCCGATGTAGCAGACTTCGTCAGATTCTCCCTCGCTTGAGGGGTTTTTGATTGTGGGGACGCTCTTCCCTACAGGCGCAAGCCCCTGCAGTTAATTACGCTACCGCATCGCGGTAACAACTTTCTCCTTCTCCAGAATTTCACTTCGTGTCGTGTGTGTTTGTTTTGTTTGTGGTTGCCCGTGGATTGTATACGGAGACTAAGTGATGCCGTCACCCGTAGGACGTGGATTAGTCCAAATCCGTATTTACTTAGAATTGGGTTTGGTGTTTTGGTTTAAGGATACGTTAGCCGTATTTAGGCTAAGATCGACTTAAACGTTTGTTAAGGATACGTTAGTCTGATTTGAGACTAAGATCAACTTAACGGGATCGTTTTGGATCCGACAAAAGAGCGTTTGGGGACTCTATTGTTCCAGTTTAGGGACGTGGTGGTCCATATTCCAGTTTAGAGACGTGGTGGTCCATCGCCAGTTTAGGGACGTGGTTGTCCATATTCCAGTTTACGGACGTGGTGGTCCATCATTAGTTTAAGGACGTTTCGGTCCAACATTAGTTTAAGGACGTTTCGGTCCGACATTCCCATTTTGGGGTAAATGTTAGTTTAAGGACGTTTCGGTCCACGAGTTTAAGGACCCCACAGTCCATATTGATGTGTGGTCGTCGGGACCCGTCACCTCTCTGACGTCGTTGAAGGATTACAACGATGGGTGTCAGAGGAGTTCGGAGATGTACCCTCGAACCGGTCGTAAATTGATTTAGGGAGTAGCCGTGCTGAATCAATTTAATTTGAGGACTTATGGCCAGAATTGGGCTAAGTCCAGTTGAAAATGTTCAACATTTTATTTGCTTTTGCATTGCATTTCCTTTTATTTTTATTTGGGCTCTACCCGTAAAGGATGCAGAGCATCAATTTGTTTTGGGCTCCGCCCATTTATAAATGATGCAAAGCATCTACTTTGTTTGGGCTCTGCCCTTTTTTAAAATGCGTAGCATTTTTGATTAGGCCTGTTAGGCCTTTTAATTAGACTCTGTCCCTCTTCTTAATAATGCAGCGCATTAAATATTCTGACAGTGCCCCACGTGGCTTGTCAGGCGTTTTGCGCCAATTAATGAGCGCAAGCGCTCGTGGAGGTGACACGTGTCACGCTCTGGTGAGCGCAAGCGCAACAGCGCAGTGCGCTGCGTCAGTGCGCTGCGCTGTTGCACTGATGACACGTGGCGCTTCCTGGCGGCTTGCGCAATAGTGCAGTTTTGGCAAGTGCTGGGCACTGTTCTTGAGAATCTTTTAGATTCAGAACCAATGGTTCATAAAAAGAAGTGCAAAGCACTGTTTGTTTTCTTGATCTAATTTAGATCAAAGAAAACAAGTTCTTCTTATTTTTTCTTATTTCGAGGAACCAATGGTTCATAGAAAAGTGCAAAGCACTTATTTATTTTTCTTTTTATTTGAGATCCTTGATCTTGTTCTCAGATCAATGATCTGTTCATAAGAGAATTTTCTCTTTTTCTAAAGGTTTTTTACCTTTTTTGTTCTTGAGGATTTCTTTCCAATTCTTCAGAGTTCTCTCTGTTTAATTTTTCACAAAAAATATTCCTCCCTTTGAATTGAGGTCTAAGGTCCTTTTTATAGTGCCCACAAATTAGTTAAATTTGTTAAAGGGATCTTTCTCTGAGTGATTTGGGGAATTTTCCCCACCGTTGGATCTTTGATCCAAGGGTTTCTGTTTTACAGAAGAAAATCTTCTTGTTTTAACAAGAACAGAAAGATCTTATTAGAATTTTAATTCTGTTTGGCGTAAACGTCCCAGCGCGTGACACGTGTCGCGCAGCGCTGTGCTTGCGCAACTGCGCAGACAAGCGTCGCGCAGCGCAGCGCTTGCGCAGCTGTGCCTGCGCAACTGCGCAGACACGCGTCGCGCAGCGCAGCGCTTGCGCAGCTGAAGCGTTGCTTCCTTTACTTTTATTTTTAAAGAGCCTTGCTCTGATTGGATGCACTGCCTTGGGCGCTGTGCTGACGCATCAACTTCTGACACGTGGCGCGCAGCGCACGGGATTTGAAGCGTTGCTTCAAGATTTGATTTTTTTGAAATTCAAACAGAGCCTTGCTCTGATTGGGGAAAACAAATGCCCCCCCACCGTTGCGCTCATGTGGCGCGCACGTGAGTGCAGCGGTGGCGAGGTCCTGGCCGTTGGATCAAAAGGGGTAAGTTGAAGAGGCGCAGGCGCCTATAAATAGGACCCTTGGTCCTTAGAAAATTCTTTACAACTTTCAAGAATTTTGATTTTCAGAGCCTTGCTCTTGCTTAAGAACTTTCAGAGCCTTGCTCTTGTTTCTTCCCAAGAACTTTAAAGTTCAGAACTTAGAATCATTTTAGGTAAAAATCTTAAATTAAATTTAATTTAATTAATAGAGCCTTGCTCTCAAGAACTTACAGATCTATAGAGATCTTGTTCATGGGTTTTAACCCATGAACAGAGCTTTGCTCATGGATCAAATGTAGATCTTTTCTGATCTGAAAATGGAGAACTCCTAAAAGTTTTCATGGATCTTTAAGATCCTAAATTTTTAATCTTTTAGGGGTGAAAGCTTCCTTTCTGATGGATTTTTCCATCATTATTATAGAGCCAGGCTCTTTTTTTTTAAAAGAAATTTTATCCCTTTGAGACCAGAGTTTGACAAATGTCACTCTGTGACAGAGCTTTACTCTAAAAGAGGAGATTTTCTCCTTGTCTCTAGGGACTTCCCATCAATGAGGATATTCTCATGGGGATCTTTTCATTAATTGACAGTCTCATCTAATGATGGGATTGTCTTATTAAATGATGCACTGTCATCCAGATTTTGTGGGTCCCCCTTTTGTCCCTTACCCACTGCAATTCAGTGTAGTGTAAAATTTTAAAATGCCAAGCGTTGGAATTACAACACTGACGGCTAATTAAATTTTTTGTCCCTCCGCAGGAAACATGTCTGGTAATTTGTCTTTTCAGTTCGTTCGTTCGGAGGGAGTGTTTCCCCAGGCACCGGTGGACCGAGTGGTGCTCGCTCTCATTAAAGATCACGATCCCAAGTACAAAAACCTTCACTTGTGGGGTAGGTGGTACAATGAAATCATCCAGGGTCGCCGCGGTTTCAGTTCTCCATGCCGTCTGAGCCCATAGTTACGATTCCCTATGCGGATGAACCCCCGGTGAAGTATGACGTCGAGGTTAAGAATTGGAATTCGGATGACCTCCTCCAGCCTGCAATTGGCGCTATTCCCGTGCAGCCGCCGCCGGCAATAGACATTCTAGGGAGGCGAATCTGTCAGGGTGAAGCACGCCTTTGGGGACAGGCTTACAACATTGGATTGGTCTCGCGACCGCCCGCCGGATATTTGCAGTGGGCCCGGTACATCTTATCGGCGAAAAGGACTCATCTAACGAAGATTGGTTTATATTCGGCCATCTACGTCTCGCTTTTCGAGTATCCCTCTCCTCCAACGTGGTGGATCAAGGCCTTTATTGAACAATGGAATATCCCCACCCACACCTTCCTGATGACGGACAGGGAGGTCTCCATCTCCTTGGAGGAGTTTGCTGAAGTCTCGGGTCTACCAATGAGGGGGGAGCACTACGAGGAGCTGCTTCCTCTTGATGAATATGTCTTTGCCCCCAAACCGCTGGTGTTTGACTTGACTCCGGAGAACTCCATTCAGCACCAGTTCCCGGGCTTGGTGAAGATGCTGGAGATTTATGAAGGGCTCTATCTGGAATCGGGTGTCCGGGGTGTCAGTTTCGCCGATTTTATTGCCCGCTTTATCCGACCAGAGTTCTTATCGGAGCAGAGCGAGAAGTTTGCCCAACTTGATGACCCTTTTGGCTTCGGCTTGGACCACCGACCCATATCAGAGAATGACCAAAGGGACTTTTATCTCCCCGGTGCCGCCGTCGTTCCTTTCTCGGAAATCGCCATCCCGGGTATGGATGAGGAAACCTTTTTTGTAGGGTTTCTGGGCTTGTGGCTGTGCAGCTTTGCGCTCCCCATGCACCCGCACCACATGCGGTCATCTGTTTTCTACCCAGCGTACCGGATGGTGGCTGGCTTGCAGTTATCGGTAGGAATCGCTGGGCTGGCTTACCTTTATAATGGACTTAGCGTAGCGGCGGACGCTAGTGAACCTGGGGTACAGCCCACTAACTTCCCGATGCACTACTTCACCTCCTGGATGGAAATGCACGTGCAAGGGGTGTTCGGCGCCCATAAGATTCCTCCGTTCTTTGAGAAATGCAGACTCCCAAGAGTTATTCGGTTGGTTGGCGCTTCAATTATGGTTGCATCTCCGCGGGAATCGAGGGGCTTGCTCCTCCGTCCACATCTGGTCGGAGCGAAGGTTTCCTTTGTGGATTAGGTCATAACAATAGGTTCAGAGACTACCAAGTCAGTAGTGCCGCTGCGCGATGATTTTAAGGACGGGGCTTCCATATTGAAGGCTCGGGAGATCCTCCACCTCTACTCCATTCGGCCGGGCTACTTGGTGTTTAGGCAGAATGAGACGGCACTCTTCGTGAGGTATAACCCTCACCGGTTTGCTCAGTAATCGAGCTATCACCAGGGGATCCCGATGGAAGCCTTCTTGGAAAAGCCCGTGGTCAGCCGAGAGGGGATAAAGAATGCAACGCACCTTTTCATGCGGCTTAACACGGGTTCTTATTTCTTCATTAGCGAACCAAGCTGTGTCCCCAAGGTACTCAACACGTACGTGGCTTGGTATGCGCATGCAATGGGCCCAGTTATCCTGATGGAGAAGCGCCTGCTGGTTGACCGCAGGGGTGCGCCTCCTGGCGGTGATCGCAAGGCCCCCTTGAAGCCAAGGACCCCGGTCATTCCTCCATTGAAAGGTGTTGGAGTTGGACCTCCGCGTGTGTTGAGCCCTCCGCGCGGATTGCCGCTTCGTGATACTGTGGCTGCGCCACCAGCCCCCCGTGCTCCAGTGGTAAATGTGGTATCGCCGGAGTCCGGCGCAAGCGCGGGTATCGGGGCCCGCAGCCCCAAGGTGTCTGCCAAACGCAAATCAATTCCGGGTGCATCCCGAGCCGGCGGGAAAAAGAAGAAGAAGTCGCTCCTCTCCCTTGACGCAATTCTCGGTTTAGAGCCTAAGGCCCCTCTTACCGAAGGAATAAGCGAGTATGGCAGCAATAAGGGCTTCTCGATAGACCCCGCAGACACCAACCTTGGGGCTACTATTGCAGCTTCTGAGCGATCAGCGAGGCTCGAAGCGATGTTGAATAAACTCGCTGAGTCAGGTAATCATTAGCTGCTTTCTTCGTCGTTTTATCGCATTTTTTTATCATTATTTTTGACTAATACTTTCCCCCATTTTCAACAGGTGTCAATACCGAAGAGGCCATTGCTGCCTCTTTAAAAACCTTCCAGGAGGAGGAGAAGAAGCGCGCCTTGACGGGCGTTGGTACGTCTCGGCTTATTGAGCCCTCTTTTTTTTATCCTCTTTCCTGACGGCCAATCTAACCCTTTTTTTCTTTGTTTCTTTACAGGGGCCGCGCCAGCTGATGCGGGGACTCTCCCCGGATCCTTTACTGAAGTCCCAGCTTCTTCGGGGCTACCGCGAGAGCCTCGACTTAACAAAACGACGAGGGATGCCTTGAAAAATTTGGAGGCATCCCTATTCACGGACGAAGACGCCTCAATGAAAGAGGCTCTGGCAGAATCCGTCTCAACGGCTCGGGAGGAGAGGAAGCGGTTGAGACGCGAAGCAAAGGCACGCAGGGCTGCCTTGGCCATTGGAGCGGGCCCAAGCACTGTTCCTTGTGCCGATACCCCGTCAGAAGAGTCCCCAGTCGCCCTGTCTACAGCTCATAGACGGGCGATTCGCGCCAATAGGGAAGCTAACGAGAAGTCCACCTCAGGTAACACTTCTTTCAGAATTTTGTTTGTAAAAATTGTAAACTCGCTGGTTTTTATGCATCTCATCTTGCAGGGCCAAGTCCGACCGAAGCGGAGGCGGATACTGTCGAACCTGAGGGGCTGAGGGGGGAGACATTGGTCAAGCCCGAGTTGGTGGCGGATGACACAGCTGGGATTGCTGGGCCCGAGATAGTGGCTGACGAACCGGTCATGTCCACTATGCCTGAGTAAGCGGTTGTTGCTGAGCCCGAGGTAGCAGCGGGCGGAGTGCCTGAGGCTGATGACCTTGTGGTGACGGTGGACGAGACAACCGTGACTGCTGAACCCGAGGGAGTAGCGGGTGAGGTGGCCATGATTCCTGAGGATGAGCCAACCGCTCCTTCTCAGGAATCTGGCAATGCTCCAGTCATAGCCCTCCCCGCCTATGGTCCCCCACCGTCTCCAGGTCTTGCGAGCACGACAACGGTTCCCATTGAGTTGGGTGATGAGGCCACGGGCGGTGGCCTCATGTCGATGGAGGAGGGAGTTGCCTCCGTTTCGGCCGGCAGCTCATCAGGTAAATCCCAAGTTACTGTCCTTTTTATTTTACGATCTTTTCTGACAAGTTCACATTTGTTCGTAACGCAGGTGCATCCAGTGCCGATGCACCATTGCTTGAGGGAGCGCCTTCAACTACTGCCTTGGCGGTGGCCACCTCTCAGCCCTCTTTCATACCATCGAAGATGTTGGAAGGTATGGGTTTGCAACTTATTAATCTTATCTTTCAGACATATAATTTGTGTACTAAAGTCATACTGTCATGCCTTTCAGGAGTGCTTTTTGACCATCTTTATCAGGTGTTGCTCCCACACTTCTCCTTCCCATCTGAACTCGCTTCTCCCTATTGTGGCGCTGGTGAGTATAGTTCCCGACTGATATCTTTCTTTTTCGGTGATGGAATTATTTCTAACTTTTTCTCGTCCTGACTGCAGTACTACAAATCGAAGGAGGGGACGCAAGACCGGCCACGCCACCGGCCCCTCCGGTTTTGCCGTCCGTTGCAGCTGGTATAGTAAATTCCCTTATTGATGACTCTTCTACATTTCTTGAACCTTCGTTTAACTATGCTTTGTTTTGCAGCTATCGTTCCGTCTCCGGTCCCTCTTGAGTCTCGCATCCTTTCGCCGGCAGGCCCCTTCCTGAAACGTCCATCTTCAAAGGGTGCCGTGATGAGTTTGGGCATGCTGAACGGGTATATCGAAGAGCTTGTTTCCTGATTTAAAATCAGGAAAGCTTCTGGGAAAAGCTTCAGAAGAGGGTCACGTGCTTACACGTGACCAGCAGTCACGTGTTGGCACGTGACACCTAAACGCATCATCAAGGCAAGTTCAGTTTTCTGACTACACTGAAGAAAAGGGACTTCAGAAAGAGTCACGTGCTCCCACGTGACCAGGGTCACGTGTAGACATGTGACATTTAAATGCAAGCGTCAAAGGCACACCGGTTCCCTGATTAAACCAAGGAAAAGGCTCCAGACGAGGGTCACGTGCTCACACGTGACCAGGGGTCACGTGGTGGCACGTGACGGCTAAGCAGCAAAAGAAGGCAGAGTGCAAAAGAAGAAAAGGGCTCGTTACAAGGGGGTCACGTGCCCACACGTGACCATGGGTCACGTGGTCACACGTGACCGGCTTTCAAAGCCCATTTTGTCAACAGAATTAAATGCTGAAGGAGATTCAAATCTTTTCAAAGGGAAATGACTATCTGGAACCGATCGAATTAAAGATTCAGAGATGATTAAATATCATCTATCTATAGGAAAATCTCGAGTTTGGAAAGATTTCCCCTTTAAATCTAACCGAAATAACAAAGGAGAATCCCGGGATTTGAAATCCAACGGTGAATAAAATTCACCTAATAATCCAAAGGTCCAAAACGAATGATGGATGCAAATCAAATCTCTTAATGAAGATTCATCAAAAACTAATTGATTCGGCTGCTTCTCCTATAAATAGGAGCCAAGAGATACAAAGAGACAGAGACGCAGAGGGAGAAAATAAGGAGAGAGCCTTGATATTTTGAGGAATTTGGAGCTTCTGCAAAAGAAAACCCTAGGTAAGAAAGGGAAGGCTTTTTGAAAGAAAGAGAATTTAATTCTCAACAGAGTTTAACTCTGATAATATAAAACAGAAGAACACATTTCTTCTCTCTTTGATAGAGGATCTGCAAAGTGCACATCTCCCCTTTAGGTTGAGAATTTAATTCTCAATGGGTTGAGATCCTGCCATGCAGATCCAAAACATAGAGAGGGAATGGAAGCACGGGAATTTAATTCTCACAGAACTATAGGAATTTAATTCCTTTAAAATAAAATTAGGGCTTGACCCTGTGTCATGGGAATTTAATTCCTTCAGAACAGAGAAAGACAGGGTTTAACCCTAATTAAGAACTTAGTTCTGTTGAAACAACGGGAATTTAATTCCCTTAATCATAATTTAACAGGGGATGGAATTTTAATTCCTTTAAAAGCTTTTATTAGGGTTTAACCCTATTCAGTTCTTCACATATACGAGGAATTTAATTCCTACAGAAAATTCAGAGTCTAACTCTATTCAGAATATAAATCTTCAAAGGGAAGTAGGAATTTAATTCCTCTGAAATTTAAAGCTCGAGGAATTTAATTCCTGAAAAAAGATTAACAAAGCCTCTAAACAACATACATGAAGGCAGGGCCACGTGCCACCACGTGACCCTCCCCAAAAGATCTACAGAAAGCCCTTTGAGGCAGTCCCCCACGTGACCCACGTGACCCTTGACAGAAGCTCTAACACATAAGCATATGAATGCCCGTCACGTGATGGCACGTGATGCTCTGAAAGATGCGATAATCTCAGCAGAATGAATGGAGAGAGGGTGCTCTCACGTGTTGCCACGTGACCCCTTTTGCCTCAGTGTTTAACACTAAATTGGAACTCTCGAATCCAGTATTGAAACACTGTTGGGCCTTAGTGTTCAACACCAATCAAAGAACTTTATTTGCAGTGTTCAACACTGACTACCTTAGTGTTTAACACTAATTTGAGAGCTCTGTTGCCGATGCTTGATACTGATCTGTTTTAGTGTTTAACACTAATTTGAAAGCCCTGTTGCTGGTGTTTGACACCAATTATCTTTAGTGCTAAACACTAATTTGTCAATCTCATTCCCAGTGTTCAACATTGATTGCCCTGTAGTGTTTAACACTAGGCTTTGGCCCAATTGGCCAAGTGGATGGAGGCAAAGCCTCTCCTGATTGGACTTAGCCCAAGATGGCCATAAGTCCTCAATTTGTGATTAACTGGGCCAATGGGCTCATAATACAATTAATGGGTTGATCCCAAATTGGGCTAAGGACTATTTAATCCATTCCGGTTCTAGGGTAAATCTCTTCACTCCTTTGATACTTGGCATTGTAATCCCTCAATGTCTTCAAAGAGGTGACGGGTCCCGACGACCACACATCGATATGGACTGTGGGGTCCTTAAACCCATGTCTAATGCAAAATTCCTGGTCACGTGGAACGCGGATAACTTCACTCTTTGACCCCGTGGAAAATGCCCAGAGCGGAGCCTAGTCCTCGCCGAGCACGGCAGTGAACCCGTGTGAAGCATCTAGTGCAAAATTCCTGGTTACGTGGAACGTGGATAACGTCACTCTTTGACCCCGCGGAAAACGCCCAGAGCGGAGCCTGGTCCTCGCCAAGCACGGCAGTGAACCCGTGTGAAGCATCCAGAGCACATACCGGACTGTGGAGTCCTTAAATCCATGGACTACGAGGTCCTTAACCTTGACCGAGATGTCTTAAAACTAACAATGGACCGCAATGTTCTTAAACTACCCATGGACCGCAATGTCCTTAAACTACCCATGGACCGCAATGTCCTTAAACTACCCATGGACCGCAATGTCCTTAAACTACCCGTGGACCGCAATGTCCTTAAACTAGAACAATAGAGCCCCGTATGCTCTTTTGTCGGATCTAAACGGTCCCGTTTAAGTTGATCTTAGCCTCAAAGATGGCTAACGTATCCTTAAACCTTCAAACAGTCTGGACTATGAATCCCCCCAATTAACTCTGGCTCGAGGGTACATCTCTGAACTCCTCTGACATCCGTCGTTGTAATCCTTCAACGTCGTCAGAGAGGTGACGGGTCCCGACGGCTACACATACGATGGACCACTATGTCCCTAAACTGGAACAATAGAGCCCAAAAGCTCTTTTGTCGGATCTAAACGATCCCGTTAAGTTGATCTTAGTCTCAACGTTAGACTAACGTATCCTTAACAAACGTTTGAGTTGATCTTAGCCTCAAGTATGGCTGACGTATCCTCAAACCAAACCCCCAAACCCAAATCTAAGATGAACACGGATTTGGACTAGTCCACGCCCTACGGGCGACGACATAACTCAGTCTCCGTAAACAATCCACGGGCAATAAAACACGAAACAAACACCCACGACACGAAGTGACCAGCTGGAGAAGGAGAAAGTTGTTACCGCGATGCGGTAGCGTAATTAACTGCAGGGGCTTGCGCCTGCAGGGAAGAGCGTCCCCACGATCAAAAAACCCCTCCACGAGGGGGAATCTGACGAAGTCTGCTACATCGGCCGCATCCGTCTAAGCCTCCGATGCACGGTGCCATGGATCAACTTGGCATCTTCGGAGAGGTAGACGGATAACATCAATTAGCATCTGCCCCGAACCTCAGGCACGGACCCCCGAGTCCAGGCCGCCGTTCGGAGGGGAACAGATTCTGGCACGCCCGGTGGGACCTTTTCCTCTTTCCACTCCATACTTCGTGTGTCAGGATTCGCGAACCAATCGCAGTTCGCTAATGGTTGCCCTTGGGTTTCAAAATACTAAGAATTGGCATCTTGCTTATTGCAGAAAGCAAAGGATCGATGGCTTCTACTTCTGCGAAATTCTCCAACTGCTCAAACTGCAATTGCCACCAATGCTTTACCTCGCCAGGAGGTATAGCCTATGGACCCCAAGCTGCTTCATTGTTCACAATGCCGGTGGACCAGGTGACTCAAGCCACTACCGGATTGTTCTTTGGGACTATACTCCCACCATCAAGCTTCGCGGCGCCGGTGCTGACAAAGGAAGCTCTCAAGAAGTAGGTCTTTGATCGTCTTACCCCGGCCGCGGCTCCTCTCAACGAGTCGCCCAACGTCAACGCCTCGGTCTTCTCTAGATTGGGCCAGAAATCCTGCGAACTCATCATGGGGCCTACAATCTCAGAGAAGGCTGCTTCTAAGAAAGTGGCCGCTCCTGCTCCCGAAATCGCCAAGGCGGCTTCTCCGGCCAAAAAGTCAGTCTTTACAAGATTGACGGCTTCGGCTCCCGCTCCTGCTGCCCAAAGGACATCAGTCTTTGACAGGCTAATACCAACAACGACCCCCCACCTACACAGAGGGCAAGACGAAGCCATTCTCATCGCTGAACTAACGCCGTCCGCTCGACACGCTCGACGTCGCCATTGGCGCCGAGTAAGGAAGGCTGGGGGCAACTCCCCCTCCGGGCTAACTCCATCAGCCCCGATGGCAGAAGTTAATGCTGCTGTTCCAACTGGGAACAGCTTCGAAATGCTAAATAAGGTGCGAAGGAATTCCCCTACTGCAGTGCTAAAGAGGTCTCCTCCCCCATTAAAAAAGGCTGTTGAAATAGAATCAGAACAGCCCCGATCCCCTCAACAGCTGTCTTCCAAAATCTATAAGGTTTGGCGACAGGCCCGAGACTCGATCATCGATACAAACTCTTCCCTCCAGCACAAGAAGCTGAAAATCCAACCGGAAGCTGGTCACCAGGCTAAACCCCAAAAGGCTGTCTGGATGCCCACCTCAACGGCCCCCTCAACCTCCGTGGCTCATCAAAGGAGGAGGCCAGAGAAGACCCCCCAGCGTGCAACGACGGCTAAAAGCACTGAGCCCAGACGCCCTAAGTCTGGGGGCATGGTGGTGCACACTGTTTACATGGCCTCTGGAAAGGAGGAAAGCCGCACTTCTACAGGCCACCGACCGCTTACCCGATCCGTGACGAAAGCCCAGGAGCAGCAACAAAAGCTTCAGGAAATGATGAATGCTATGGCCGCACTTACCGGGCCAAAAGAAAGCCCAGGAACGTCCTCGGACGCACGCCAGGAGGAAGAAACCGACGCTGAATTTCTTCGCCGGATACTGGAGAAAAAGGACAAAGAGGCTGCTGAACAAGCGGCCAACATACAACGTATGGGCCTTCTCTTCCAAGATATGATAGGCATGATGATCCAGCAGGACTTACCCGCCGAGGATCCCCCAATCGTTCTTGAAGACGACCGAGGAGAGACGTCAAATCCACCACCAGCCCTCTCAACGGCCAAGGAGGAGGCAATCTCTAAGGCTGACTTGATTGACTACATAGCCCAGCAAATCCGGGTTCACCATGCGACTGAGGCAGCTGGTCAAAGCGTAAAAACGGGGCGGCCATATCCGAGCTGGTACGACCAAATCAAATACCTGCAAGGCTATACGATACCAAAATTCCACGTGTATAAGGGGACCGGCAACCCCCATCAACATGTCGCCCAGTTCCGGGCCCTCTGCGGTAACACCGGCGGTGATGATAAACTGTTGCTCCGCCAGTTCGTAGGCAGCTTATCAGAAACAGCGTTCGAATGGTATTCGGAACTCCCGAACGATTCTATCAAAACGTTCGCTGAGATGGAGCTGCTGTTTACTCAGCGATTCGCAAGTGCCAGCGAACGCACTCCAATAACAGCATTGATTAACGCCAGGGTTAAACCAGGCGAAACCTGGGTCCAGTATGCTATACGCTGGCGGAATTTGTGGTCGAGATGCGAGCAACGCATTGAGGAAGCACCCGCAGTGGGCATGTTCGTGGGAACCCTAGACCCCCACGCAACTATCTCCCAGTTTATGATGTTCTTTAAGCCAACCACATTCCAGGCTTTAATCGACAAGTTGGCTCAGATGGACCAGATGGGTCATAGACCACCTCCCCCGAAGTCGGAACCTCGGAATGACAAGGGTAAAGGAAGGGCAACCTTCGTCGCGAATGCCCAACAGCAACCTAACGCCCCGAAACCGGCAGATCTACTGGAAGAAAGACGCCGGTATTATAATGAGAAGATGAAACGTCCCTACTCGTTCCCACAAGACAAGACGAAACGGTTATTCGAGCTGGCAGTACGCAACAAACTTATAAACCTACCAAATCCAAGGCGACCGCCGCAACCCACCGAGGTGAATAACCCTAACTATTGCCCTTACCATCAAATGGTAAGTCATTCGATTGAAGATTGCTTCGTCTTCAAAGGATGGATTGAAGATCAGTACCTCCAGGGGAAGTTTATACTGTCCGAAAAGTGGAAGGTGAACCCACCACAGCCGCATACTCCTAAGAAAGCAGATACACCGGGGGCAACCTGTTCCTTTATCGAAGAAGCTCCATGGGAGGTCGTGCTGTCAACTAAAACCAAAAGAATGCTGAAGGACCTTCATGCGTACCCGGCAGTCGAATGGAAGAACCCGCTCGAACCTCAAATCATCGATGGGATGCTGAAACCGCGCCCAACTACAAAAAGCGGTGGTGATGGCCCAAGTACTCACGCCCAACCGTCAAAATCTTCGAAGAAAAAGAAGAAGAAATCCAAGAGGCCCGTGAAGCCTGGAGACAAGCGCACGAACTTGCAGAAGCAAATCGACGCGCTGGAAGAGTACAATCAAAAGGCGCGAACTCCTGTCACACTGCAAGAGTTCCTCAACCACATCTTTCAAGAGGGAGATGATGAAGAGAGCTCATCGGATGAATCCGAAGAGTATGTGGCGAGTTGTAATGTAATCTCCCACTCGTTTACCGATGATGAGAAAACTCCTGGCACTAAGAGACTGGAGACAAAGCCTGAACCAGAACGTGCGTGGCTGACAAATGAAGTGATCAATGCTTTTCTAGACGAAATTCGTCTAAAAAGTAAAGCGGATCAGGAGCGTGAGATGGCGACGTCGGAAGGAACCAAATGCAGGCGACTGAACGGAAGAGTTGAACTACCCCTACCAGAGCGAAAGGCATCCGAAGTAGACAAGAAGATATTCAAGACGAGGAAAAGGTTTGCCAAAGCCATGTTAATGGGAATGAAGCTACCACCCTCTGAAGGAAACATACACGATAGGGCGGAGAGGCACCCTAATTATTGCGCATATCATCGGAGAATCTCACATCCCACGGAGGAGTGCGACGCCTTTAAAATATGGTGGCAAGGATATGTTACCCGTCGGCAACATTTTAAGCGCATGAAACGCAAGAGCCGTCGGGAGCGAAGAAGTACTGTCGAAGGGCACAACAGAACTACTGGCAACTGTTACATGGTTAACGCCGGGGAGTCACAAGTTCTCACCTTTGGGAGCGACTCTGATGAAGAAATGGCTCTGGGCCCTCTCTTTAAAGAATCCGTTTTAGGGAAAGAGAAGAAATCGGAAGCCTGCGAGAACATCCAGCTGCGCAATCGCACACTCCCAGAAAAGAATCTCGGGCCCGTAAATAGAAAAGATAAGGGAAAGGAAAAGGTCACTGAAGATATCACTTTAGATGACCAAGTCATGAAAGAACTGGCTGCCAAAGACCCTCCTAGGAGGAGTAAAGTGGACTATAACATCCTCGCGCACCTAAGGAAGCTACCTTCTCAGCTTAGCATTCTCGACGCCCTCCTATTATCAAAAGAAGCGCGAGACTCACTAATTAAGGCATTACAGGAACCTGAACAATTCCAAGCCTTCCTCGCCACTGAAAAGATGAAGGATGAACTGGAGGAAGTGCATACAGCCGATATCACTTTCGGTGATGAAGACCTCCTTCTCGGGACGTGCGACCACAACCGTCCCCTATATGTCTCCGGATACTGCCATGATATCAAGATAGGCAAGATCCTTATGGATAATGGATCCTCCGTCAATCTGCTTAATGTTCGGGTGTTGAAGGAAATCTGCATGAGTGTGCAACACCTCGCTCGTGACAAAATTACTATCTCCGGTTTCGATTCACAATCGTCACGGACTCTCGGATCTGTGATACTAACATTACGCTTTGGACTTCTCGTCACAGACATCAAATTCCATGTCATCGACGCCAAGACCTGCTACAATGCCTTTCTCGGTCGTCCTTGGCTACACGAGTACAACATCATCCCTTCTATGCAACATCAGTGTATGAAGTACTTTAAGGATGGTTTCGAGTATACTGTAACAGGTGAGTTGAACCCATTTTCCGTGAACGAAGTCCGCAAGTACGAAGATGCGAAGTACTTTTTGCCAGATTTCGAGGATACAGAAAGGTGTCGCGACCCAGAGAACAAAACCGCCGCCACCATCCCTGTTTTCGGGAGCGATACCGAAGAAGAGGAAGAGATAGCTTATGCAGGACCTTCTCAACGCAACAACCTGGGGACGCCCGCCCCCATGCTGGTCTTCGGGAGTGATTCAGAGGATGAAGTTAATGCTGTGTTCTCCAATCGGCTGTCGATACAAGCACCCCCTGGCGATGACCATAGTCTGCAAATCACCATGGTACCGCGAGAACACTACAAGGATCTCGACACGCTGCAAGCTCACAATGTGCCGGACCTGCAAACATTTTACATCCCTCCCAGGCAAAGGGGTGAGAAAGTGATCATATTCTACCGATCCTCAGAGTCGAAAGTAGAGAAAGAGATCTGGCATGGCGCGGATGCTACACTTGACAGGCCCCAACCCATCCGTCTGCCTAGATACTATACAAATGGATTAAAGAAGCTATTGAAGCGCCAGGGAGTACCCTTAAAACAGACTGTTCAGCAGGCTCGGTTCTACAACAAGATTGGGGATGTCCCCGGGACTCAACGCAAATTGCCCAACGGGAAAATGGAAACACTCGGGCTTGGATACGCGAGAGCGGGAAAACGGGAACGGGCCCACAGTAGCTACGCCATATACACCTTTGATGAAGAAGAGGACGCCTTTCAGGAGATGCTAACCCCTCATCAAAACCAGACCCTGCGGTTGAGGCGCTGAGTCCGTCATCTGAAGAACGAATGGGCAAACCTATCAGGAAAGTGGGTCAGAAAGCTCGGGAAGACCACAACCGCGAAATGGCCATCTACGAGAAGGCCAGGACGCAACGTCTATTTCAACAGGCTGCAAAAGACAAAGATGCTCATCCTTGTCAGTCCGTTGTACGGAAGGCCCGACGCAGAGACGGAAATAAATTAAGAAGCGGAAAGAGGAGCCGACAACAACGACACAGGATTAGAGGGTTACGTGATCGGGTACTGCACGGCTCGGATTCGTCCCTCACGGAGAAGATGAGTCGAGCGTACTCCTTCCCCCGAGACAAGACGGAGAGGTTACTCAAGCTCGCCTTAAAACATCAAATGATCGCGCTTCCAGAGTCTGGACACCCTGAGCAAGCTAACAAGGCTTCTCGTTTGAGCTATTGCTCTTATCACCGAGCCATAGGACATCCTACCGAAGACTGCTTCACCTTTAAGAACTGGGTCGAGGACCAGTACCAACGGGGCAGATTCGCTTTATCCAACAGCTGGAGGGTAACGCCGCCACAAAAGCATGAACCCAAGGCCGCAAGAGTAGAACCGGATCCACCTCAGTCCTGGAAGCGGATTCGCACTTGTTATACGATCGCGATATTAAAAGAAGAGCGCGAGAACGTGGATGACCTTCCCCAGTGCTTTGAGAACAGCGATGATGAGGTGATCTCAGAATTTCCGCCAGCTCCAAAAGAACTGGAAGATAGTATACATACCACTGCAGATAACCTCAGGAAGATTGAGTTGGGATCGGCAGATGACCCGCGACCGACATTTGTCAGCGAGCTACTCTCTGAAGAAAGGGTGGCCGCGTTAAAGAACGTGCTTCTGCGGCATAAAGACTGCTTCGCGTGGAACTACTCCGAGATGCCAGGTTTAGATCCGGAGGTTGCTGTGCATAAATTAGCAATATCCCCAGATATCAAGCCAGTCAAGCAGGCGCCAAGAAGGATGCGACTCGAGCTTGAGATGAGCATCAACGCCTAAGTCAAGAAGCTGATCGATTCTGGATTTATCCAAGAAGTCCAATATCCCGACTGGATCGCCAATATCGTCCCGGTAATGAAGAAGAATGGGACGGTATGCGTATGCGTGGATTTCAGGGATCTCAATAAAGCCTGTCCAAAGGATGATTTCCCAGTACCGGTAACCGAGCTAATGATAGATAACACGTCCACTCACGAGGTTTTCTCCTTTATGGACGGTTCGTCAGGATACAATCAGATAAAGATGCATCCCGAAGACCAGAAGCACACCGCTTTCCGGACCCCTTTGGGTATATTCTGCTACAGGGATATGCCCTTTGGTCTAAAGAACGCTGGCGCTACCTATCAAAGGGCCATGACAAAGATCTTCGACGACCTCATACATGACATCGTCGAGTGCTATATCGATGACCTCGTAGTAAAGAGCATGTCATACGAAGAGCATTTAAACCACCTGGAGACTGTATTTCAACGCCTTCGGCAATATAATTTGAAAATGAATCCCCTCAAATGCGCGTTTGGAGTCTCCTCGGGCAAATTCCTGGGATTCATCGTTCGACACCGAGGTATCGAAATAGATCCGTCAAAGATTAAAGCGATCATGGAAATGCCTCCGCCAAGAACCCTCAAACAGTTGCGGTCTCTCCAGGGGAAGCTCGCATACATCCGGCGATTTATCGCCAATCTTTCAAGCAAATGCCGTCCTTACAGCCACCTGATGAAAAAGGGAACTCCATTCGTTTGGGATCACAAATGCCAAGGTGCACTAGACGAGATCAAGCAGTACCTGCAGAACCCTCCGGTGTTGGCCGCGCCGGTCAAGGGAAAACCCCTCATTCTTTATACAACCGCCCTCGAAGGTTCCTTGGGCGTATTATGGGCGCAAGAGAACGATCAGGGAAAAGAGAGAGCACTCTACTACTTAAGTCGAGTTCTACTGGGGGCAGAAAGCAACTACTCTCCCATTGAAAAACATTGCTTGGCGTTAATCTTCGCGATAACAAAGCTCAGGCACTATGCGTTGGCGCATGAAGTCCGTCTCATTTCAAAAGTGGATCCCCTTAAATACTTGATGTCAAAAGCCATATTGACGGGACGACTCGCTAAATGGGCCTTGCTCTTGATGGAGTTCTCGATAACGTATCAACCTCTCAAGGCAGTGAAAGGCCAGGCCATTGCCGATTTCCTCGCTGAGCATCCGATACCGGCCGTTTCTCCTCTGAACTGTGATTTGCCGGACGAGCATGCATTTGATGCGATTGGCGGCGGTAGCACCCGATGGGAACTCTATTTCGATGGAGCGTCCTCCGTAAAGAAACAGAAACAAGGTATCCCAATGATGAAATCGGGGATAGGCCTCGTCTTTGCAACTCCACAAGGAGGGATAATGCGCTTCGCCTTCTCCTTAACAGAGCCGAGGACAAACAATGAAGCTGAATACGAAGCTCTGATAGCAGGCCTCGAAATCGCTATCGACCTGGGAATTGAAAACCTCCTTATATACGAGGATTCTCAACTGGTTGTTAGTCAAGTAAATGGTGATTACCAAACGTGCAAACCGGAGGTGGTGAAGTACGGCGAAAAGGTGCAACAACTATTGACCCAAATTCCCTCCTATACTTTGGAGAACATACCACGCGCAGAAAACAGCAAAGCAGACGCGTTAGCCAAACTTGCTAAAGAACTGGCGGATGAAAACCTCGATGATGTAAGAATCGTGGTACAAAGCCGTCGAGTGCTTGCCCCGGCAGAAATACCTCCGGAATTATCTAAAGAAAAGGGAGCGACTGAGCAGACGACCCTACAAATAAAAGATCGTGAGAAGGCTGAGGACTGGAGGGAAGTCTTCATAGACTACTTTAAGTCCCACCAAATGCCCAAAGATACATCCTCAAGGCATCAGCTCATGAAACGAGCTCTATCTTTCGCCTTCGTCAACGATACTCTATACAAGAGATCGTTTGATTCTCTATGGCTGAGATGCTTAGGACCTGACGAAGCGGAAAGAGTCATTCAGGAAGTTCACGACGGACTTTACGGTTCTCACCAAGCAGGCCCAAAGATGAAGTTAAAAATTAAACGGATGGGTTACTACTGGCCCACGATGATCCAGGACTGCCTCGAGTATGCGAAGCAATGCCACTCGTGCCAGATTCATGGAGACTTTATCCACCAACATCCGAATCCACTACATCCAACGGTGGCTAGTTGGCCATTCGAAATGTGGGGGACTGACATAGTCGGCCCCATCGAGCCAGCATCATCCCGGGGACATCGTTTTATCCTGGCGACAACTGATTACTTCTCCAAATGGGCAGAAGCAGTACCGCTGAGGGAAGTGAAGATGGAGAATATCCTCCATTTCTTCAAGACGCACGTCATCTATCGGTTCGGAACCCCACGGCGGATTATCTCCGATAACGGGCCAGCCTACAGAAGCCATAAGATTAGCCGCTTCGCGCAGCAGCACAACATAGACTGGAGATATTCTTCAGTTTACAATCCACGAGCTAACGGTCTGGCCGAGGCCTTCAATAAGATCTTGATGAAGATCATAAAAAAGACCGTTTCCCGGAATAAGAGAGACTGGCACGAGAGGCTGCAAGAGGCCCTTTGGGCTTATCGAACTACATTCAAGACGGCCACGAACACAACGCCGTACGCGTTGGTATTTGGGACGGAAGCAGTGCTCCCCCTAGAGATAGAGCTACCCTCCCTACGAGTAGCAGTCCACCACGAGCTGACGGACGAAGAAAATGCTCACCTTCGGCTTGAGGAGCTTGATGCCCTCGACGAAACCCGGCTCATGGCGCAACAACAATTAGAAGCCTACAAAGCAAAGATGACACGCTCGAAAGAAAGATTGACCAGGCCAAGGACATTCCGCCAAGGCGAACTCGTACTAGTGGTCAAAAGACCTATGATCCCCAATCGTGCCAATCGGGGAAAATTTGAGCCAAACTACGAAGGCCCTTACATCATAGACAAGGTCTACCAGGGTGGAGCCTATCTGCTCATGGACATGCACGGTGAAAGGCCTTTCAGGCCAATAAACGGCCGCTTCTTAAAGAAATACTATGCTTAATGAGCCATAGCCTGAGTCAATGATAGATGACGAGGACTATGTCCGCTCGCTATCTTCCTAGGCTCAGACTTTACAAGCAGCAGCTGGCCTTCCCATAACAACGGACCGAAACGTCCTTAAACTAACGACGGACCGAAACGTCCTTAAACTAACGACGGACCGAAACGTCCTTAAACTAGCGACGGACCGAAACGTCCCTAAACTACTACCGCAGCATCCTTAGGCTGACGAGATAAAAAAAAAGGTATATAAAATAAAAACGGTATGTCCATAAGCAAAATGGGCACGGATGAAAACCCGAAAGGGCTCCGTGAGTAAAAACAGCAGGACTGCCGGCGAGTGTTTGTGAAAACCCGAAAGGGCGCAACCTCGTTAAAAGACACTTGTAGGGTCCTCTCGACCTTGTAAGGAGAAACCACCTGCGTGAGATCCTTACGACTCACAAAGGAGCAACACACTTAGGGATCCTCACGATTCCTAAGGAGAAAACGCACTTGCGAGATCCTTACGACTCGTAAGGAGAATTCTCTTATGGGACCCTCACGGCTCATAAGATTTGAAAGTCTTAAGTTACAGAAACCTAAACCTGTTCTTAAGCAAATCCTCCACAACCTTCGATATTGCCCTACAAGGGACTCAATACTAACCCTTGTATACAATCCACGGGCGCGAATAAACATTTCCCCAGCAAAGTCCAACCCTTGTAGGTCCTCTCGATCCATAAGGAGAAAGCCTTCTGGTGGGATCCTTACGACTTACAGAGGAGCACACACTTAGGAATCCTCACGATCCCTAAGGAGAAAATACACCTGCAAGATCCTCACGACTTGTAGGGAGAAATACCTTTGTGAGACCCTTACGGCTCATGAAGTCAAAAGCCTTGGTCGACAGGACCCTTAACCCTGTTTGCTGAGCCACCTTTGTTCGTCATCGACAAAGGCAAATGATGATTCGCTCCTGGCAACATTCCAGGTGTAGCGGTGCTGATGCCGAAATCGGTGCCTAAAATCCAGGCCTGCAGCGGAAAAGCTAGCAAGCCACACATGCCTACAAAATAACCGAAATGATGGGGCAATTTGCAATAAAAAGCAGCAAGTAAAAATGAAGGCATGAAAAATAGCCGAAATGATGGGACAACTCGCAATAAAAAGCAGCGAGCAGAAAATAAATAAATAGCCGAAATGATTGGGCACCACAAAAAATAGCCGAAATGATGGGGCAATCGCGACCTTCGCGATATAAAAGCTGAAATGATAGAGCATCGCGGAAAAAGAAATAAAATAAAAGTGAAATCCTCGCCCTACAGGTGATGTTACATCTACCCCTGTATACAATCCAGGGGCGCAAACAAAGAAGGGATCATACTTCTTCCCCAGGTTTCATCATAAGGAGAAGCCAAATCTCGACGGTTCATAGATAGCCTAGAGATCATCTCGTCGTTCGTCTCATGGCAGCAGACACAACATCAAGCGAAACGGAACAGCGGCAACTCCCAGTTCCATGATTCGACGATGTATTCCCACTGAGAGCCAAACACCAATCCCGTGAAATGCGGATACAATCAGCAAAATTCCTGGTTACGTGGAACGCGGATAATGTCACTCTTTGACCCCGTGGAAAACGTCCAGAGCGGAGCCTAGTCCTCGCCGATCACGGCAGTGAACCCGTGTGAAGCATCTAGTGCAAAATTCCTGGTTTCGTGGAACGCGGATAATGTCACTCTTTGACCCCGTGGAAAACGTCCAGAGCGGAGCCTAGTCCTCGCCGAGCACGGCAGTGAACCCGTGTGAAGCATCTAGTGCAAAATTCCTGGTTACGTGGAACGCGGATAACGTCACTCTTTGACCCCGCGGAAAACATCCAGAGCGGAGCCTGGTCCTCGCCAAGCACGGTAGTGAACCCGTGTGAAGCATGCAGAGCAAATACCGGACTGTGGAGTCCTTAAAATCCACGGACTATGACGTCCTTAACCTCGACCGTGATGTCTTAAAACTAACGATCAACCACCCCGATTCCCTACGGATTCTGCCTTGGTCTAAGGGTACATCTCTTCACTCCTTTGATACCTGGCGTTGTAATTCCTCAACGTCTTCAAAGAGGTGAAGGGTCCCTGCAACCACACATCGGACTGTGGAGTCCTTAAATCCACGGACTATGAGGTCCTTAACCTTGACCGTGATGTCTTAAAACTAACATCGGACTGTGGAGTCCCTAAATCCACGGACTATGAGGTCCTTAACCTTGACCGTGATGTCTTAAAACTAACAGCGGACGGTGGAGTCCCTAAATCCACGGACTATGAGGTCCTTAACCTTGACCGCGACGTCTTTAAACTACGATACCCGGAGCAGCCTCTGACCCCGTGAAACACGGATAAGGGTGACCACATCCAGCACTTGCAGGTCCTCACGACCTGTAAGGAAGAAAAAACTCCCTTGTGAGATCCTTACGACTCTCAAGGGAAAGCCCGCTTAAGAATCCTCACGATCTCTAAGAAGAACTTACACCTATGGGATCCTCTCGACCTGTAGGGAGAAAAACTCTTTATGAGACCCTCGTGGCTCATAAGATGCAAAAGCCTTAGAAAGCAGATCTTAACCCTGAATCCTGAACCATTGCTGTCCTGCGAGGAGATCAAGATAGAATATCCGCAGAATACATTCAATATAAAAGGGGACACACCATTGAGAGGAAAATTGTATCTTTTATTCATAAACCAAAATGGATACAAAGTACAATTTATGAAAGAAACAAAAAAAGAGATACTCTCATCCATGAGTATGTACAAAAAAGGAAAAAAAAAGATACAAGTCCTCAAGCCGGCGGGCAGTGCAATAATTTTACCAGCTCATCATTCTGTTGCTGAGCCACGGCTTCATAACGCAAGATCTCCAGAAGACGAGCCTCCGCCTGAGCTTGCTGAGCCTGATACGAAGCAAGCCGGGCTTCAAGCTCTTTCTCGGTGGCCTTATGAGCCTCGACCCTCTCACGAGTGAACGTGGCAGCTTTGTCGAGAGCCACCACCTCTTTAATGGACTCCTGAAGCACCCGCCAGAGCTCATACGCTTTGTTGGCCTTAGCTGTGAGATTGGCTTGAAGCTCGCCCAGCGCTTTGGAGGCTAACTCCCTCTCCGAGAACTTGCGACCAAGCCTCTTCTCACATGACGTCATGTTTGCTGCGCACCGTGCTATCAGCCCCCGTAACTCCGCCTTTGCAGCCACAGCCTCCGAGGAAAGGCGAGAACACTCGAGAGCGTACAAACAAGCCTCCACCTTCCTACAGAACTCCACCCAGACCCGCACCACCTCCTCGCTGTGATAGGTGGCGAGAAAAGGAAGGGAGCTGTTAGCTTCAGCAGCAAACGCTTCGGCTGTAGTCGCACTACCAGCACGGAGTTCCTCGACGAAAGAAGATAGGGAGACAAGGCTCAATTGGGCCAAGCGTTCTGAAGCCCGCAAAGCATAGGGGCCGGGCGGCATCACAATGCGTGATTCCAAAGCCATGGAGACTGGCAGGGCTGTTCAAATTTGGCGAATGTTAGTAAAACTTTTAAACGCAGAATGAACGGGACTATAATAAAATGTCACTCACCGACAGTCATGCAAGTAGGAGCTGAAGGTTCCCCTGGCCTTTCGACGACCTCAACCTCATCGTCGGCTTCTAAAACTATATGAGACATCAATGTCATTTCGCAAAATAGTAACAATACTATGGTAAAAATGGCGAATGACACTAACCTTGCCCAGAGGAAAGGACGATACGCTGAGGGGAGATCGCCTGCGGAGCTGCCATCTCCAATAAACGCTGAAATGACTGGCGAGGCGACAGATCCGCGATCGTGGCCGCCAAGCCGCGTAATTCTAGGAAAGATAAAAGAGTTCAGACTATGATGGGGTTGCTAGATTAAAACGCAGAGGGATACCTTCAACACTCCTCCCATTCTGAGCCGGGGGGATAGCGGCTTCAACGGTCTTCGCCGTGACCTCAGGCTCCAACAAAGGGAGAGTAGTCCCGACTACCTCGCTTCCAGCCCTTGGGCCGACCTCAGTAAGAGTCATTGGGGCGGCGGCCTCCAAGGGAGCCTCCCCCAAAGGGGCAAGCACTCCCTGATCAAGAACCGCCGCTGGAGGTTCTATCATGAGAGGAGCAGCCTCATCAGTCCCCTCCACATCCAACAAGGCTTCATCAAGAATTTCGGCAGGCTTTAGCTTTAATGGGCCAATAGGGAACTCCCCCAACGTCGAAGGTTCTGCATGATTCAAAGAAGAATAATGATACATATGCACGGGCATAAATAATCGGAAAGATTACAGAATAAGCACAACATACCTATACGCAAAGAAGCCCTCAATATGGCTTCTTCAAGCCGCTTCTCCTTCTCAAGGAGGTAAGCTCGCCGAGGTTCAAGGGTAGACTCATGACCGCCGGTCCATAAAGAAAGTGCATCAGCTGCATCTTTTGAAGCGGCCTGCTTCAAAGCCCTTTCCCCCCATTCCTCCAAAGGGCCGATAAATCGCCGCCGAATCCACGAAGGGTCTTCGTAAAAAATTACAGCGGGATAAGACTTCTTCGGAACCTTAGCGTTATGGGACGCGTCTTTTGAACGCCATATGGCCTCAGCCAACTGTGCAGCCTCCTCATCAGCCGAACTCGGGAAGAGAAGTCCAGCGTTTGACTCTTGCAAGGCCAATGGTTCGTCTTCAAGGATAGGCTCAGACTCCACCACAGAATCAAGCGGGGTGGTAGCCGCTTTCCTCCGCCGTTTAGACCCGGAGCCGGTCGCTGAGGACGACCGCTTCCTCCCTCGCGAAGCCTTAGGGCGGCGCTGGCCCACATCGCCCTCAGCACCCTCATCCCTGTTACTCTCGCTCGGTGCCACAACCGAGGACGACATCGCCATTGTCGACGCTACGGGGGGCGGTGCCGCCACCGGCAGAGGTGCTACTACTGGGGCCCGTCTACCCCGCGATCGGGAACCCAAGGGCATACCAGCTGTTGGAGTAAGGTCGACCCCTGACTCCCCCGGAATGAGGGCGGCGCCAATCTCCCTCAAAGGGAAGCGGACTGGAACCCTCGGTCGCAGCTTAGCTCCCGAAACCTGAGGAGGGGTGTCGTGACCAAGAAGAACCCTTCTTTCTTCAGCAATAATTGGGGTGATCCGATGAAGATACCAGCCCGTAAATGCACCTACGCATCGGGGCATGTACTCGGCTTCAGGGACCATGAAATGAGAGCCGGTGTTCAGCCTCATGAAATGATGAGCGGCATCGCGAACAGCATCAAGCGAAGGGATCGGGGCGACTATAAAAGCCTCAAAAGGAACACCCTGGTTGTATCCAAGCTGCCGGGCAAATCGATGCAGATTGTACCGCATAAAAAGAGCCGCACTGTCCTGGCGAAACACCAAGTAGCCCGGTCTAATTGTATACAAATGCGTGGCCTCCCGAGGCTTCAGAGAAGGCGCGTTGTCTTTCGACTGGTCCCAGAGTTGTTGAACGGGACCCGAAGGAGTAGACAAAACCCGATCATTAAAAACCAACCCGCCAGCGGTGGCATGAGGAGAAATCAGCACCCGAATAGCCCCAAATTGAGTTGGGTCGGCAGCAGAAGCACCCACCAGTCGCATAAGTCGCGGGAAGGGATAAGCGTCGTAAAAGGCGGGCCTCTGATGCATAGCAAAAGACCCCAGCACATGCATTTCGATCCACGACGTGAAATAATGAAGCGAAAAGTTCACTACGTCCACGCCAGGCGCAGAGGTATTAGCTGCGGTACCCAATCCGTTATAGAGGTGCGCCAAGGCCGGGATGCCGATGGCCAACCGCATCCCCTCAGCAATACGATGAGCCGGGTAGACGACCGAGACTCTCATGAAGCGGCGATGCATGGGGATAACGAACCAACTAAGCCAGACACTAACAAACCCCACAAAGAACGTCTCCTCGTCCATGCCTGGGACAGCAATGGATTCAAAGGATATCGGCGATATAATAGGGATGCAATACTGAGGTAAATCTGATTCGTTGGTCGGCAACCTCTTCGGACCGAACCCAAAGGGGTCCCCAATGTTGGCAAACTTCGGGGCTGTCTTCGATAAGGCGTCCTCACGAAGGAAACGAGCAATGAAGCTCTTGAAAGTGACACCCTGCTCCTCGGACTCGGTGAATAATCGGTCGAAGATGCCTAGGGCCTTAATTAAACTGGGGCGCTTGTGGCGAACGGCATTCTCAGCAGACAGGCCGTCAACTGGGGCGGGCTCGGGCTCAAAAACGTACTCGTCAGGAGGCAACAACTCCTCATACAGATTACCCCTTATCGGCAACTCCGAGATATCATAAAATTCGGCCAGAGAAATCGAAACCTCGCGATCTCCCAGAATGAAAGTATCAGTGGGAAGATTCCACTGGTTCAAAAACGCCTTGACCCACCAGACATGCGGGGACTTGTAATGGAATAGTGACGCGTATATGGCCTGATAAAGCCCGACTTTCTGCAACCGCGCCCGATGGACAGAAAGGATGTAGCGAGCCCAGAGAAGGTAGCCCGTAGGATGCCTAGGAGTGAGCCCTATCTTATAAATTTGCCCTCACGGGTGGGCCTCACCCTGGCAGATACGCCGTCCCAAGATGTCTATGGCCGGGATCGGATGGTTCGGAATGCCGGTCGTCGAAGGCTCCAGCCTCCCCGTTGGAGTCCAGTTGGGCATTTCCACAGCAAAAGCTGTCCTTGGAGGATCCATCGGTAAAAATGGGAAAGTGGGCTCCGTCGGCACCGCGCAAAGAAAGCTCCGGCGACCCTGAATAATCTGATTGTACCAAGGTCCCCATTGAAAAAGGTTGGTGCAGTTCGGGTCATGGGCCCGAATCATCGCCATCGCTTCCTCATCAGACGGCGACTGAGGAAAAGCAGCCTCTGAGCGAGAAAAGGGAAAGCGCGGAACAGAAGCCATCGCACCTGAAATCCAATAAAGGAAGACCGTTAGAAGAAAAGTCAGCAACGTATATTCATGCATAAACATGAAGACTAGTTAAAGAAAGCAACAGCAGAGTTTTCTGGGGTCATTAGCTACAAAACATATGGGCCCCATAGAATCCGGATGACGGCTCATTAATAATGAGGCCAAATCGTTACAATAAAACAAAGGGAATATCCTCATTTAATAAAGAATGATGACCATGCACATTCCCCCCCCAACAGAAGCTGTCTCGGGCTCTACAATGAATCCAGCAAAATCAAAGGAATTAAATTCCCACAGAAGACATCATTACAAAACCCCCATTGCATTAATTGCAGAAGAACAACCTCGAGCCAAGAGACCTCAGGAAGCCTCCGTGTGAAGAAATCAAGTCCTTCATTGGAATTAAATTCCTTTCTGAGAAAAGGGAATTAAATTCCCGGAAACATTTTTGATGGAATTAAATTCCATGGGGTTGAAACGCCATCATCATTTCCCCAAAGATCATCTAAACCCTAAGAGATCTACAGTTTGAAGGTTAAGCGGTTTCATGTTCTTATGGAAAATATGAAGAAAAAAGGGTAAAAACCCTTGTTTTGGATTTAAAATCCAGAGAAATGTGAAGGTCCATCGTTGTCCAAGAACATTACCTGAGAAAAAGGATTCTTTTCGAACAGAGTTAAACTCTGAAGATTGTTTCAAGACAGAGAACTAAGCTCTGAAAGCGAGAATTAAATTCTCAAGGAAGAAGTGCTCAGAAGAAGAAGATGAGCAAAGTGAAGGCTCCTATGAAGAGCCAGAGGTATTTATAGAAGGCAATGGAAACGTTTCATCTCCCCAGATCCCTAGAGAAATCCAACGGTCACAAGAGGTGACAGCGTTGCACTCACGTGCAGACACGTGAGAACAACGCTGTGGGGGCATTTGTTTCCTGATTTAAAATCAGGAAAGCTTCTGGGAAAAGCTTCAGAAGAGGGTCACGTGCTTACACGTGACCAGCAGTCACGTGTTGGCACGTGACACCTAAACGCATCATCAAGGCAAGTTCAGTTTTCTGACTACACTGAAGAAAAGGGACTTCAGAAAGAGTCACGTGCTCCCATGTGACCAGGGTCACGTGTAGACATGTGACATTTAAATGCAAGCGTCAAAGGCACACCGGTTCCCTGATTAAACCAAGGAAAATGCTCCAGACGAGGGTCACGTGCTCACACGTGACCAGGGGTCACGTGGTGGCACGTGACGGCTAAGCAGCAGAAGAAGGCAGAGTGCAAAAGAAGAAAAGGGCTCGTTACAAGGGGGTCACGTGCCCACACGTGACCATGGGTCACGTGGTCACACGTGACCGGCTTTCAAAGCCCATTTTGTCAACAGAATTAAATGCTGAAGGAGATTCAAATCTTTCCAAAGGGAAATGACTATCTGGAACCGATCGAATTAAAGATTCAGAGATGATTAAATATCATCTATCTATGGGAAAATCTCGAGTTTGGAAAGATTTCCCCTTTAAATCTAACCGAAATAACAAAGGAGAATCCCGGGATTTGAAATCCAACGGTGAATAAAATTCACCTAATAATCCAAAGGTCCAAAACGAATGATGGATGCAAATCAAATCTCTTAATGAAGATTCATCAAAAACTAATTGATTCGGCTGCTTCTCCTATAAATAGGAGCCAAGAGATACAAAGAGACAGAGACGCAGAGGGAGAAAATAAGGAGAGAGCCTTGATATTTTGAGGAATTTGGAGCTTCTGCAAAAGAAAACCCTAGGTAAGAAAGGGAAGGCTTTTTGAAAGAAAGAGAATTTAATTCTCAACAGAGTTTAACTCTGATAATATAAAACAGAAGAACACATTTCTTCTCTCTTTGATAGAGGATCTGCAAAGTGCACATCTCCCCTTTAGGTTGAGAATTTAATTCTCAATGGGTTGAGATCCTGCCATGCAGATCCAAAACATAGAGAGGGAATGGAAGCACGGGAATTTAATTCTCACAGAACTATAGGAATTTAATTCCTTTAAAATAAAATTAGGGCTTGACCCTGTGTCATGGGAATTTAATTCCTTCAGAACAGAGAAAGACAGGGTTTAACCCTAATTAAGAACTTAGTTCTGTTGAAACAACGGGAATTTAATTCCCTTAATCATAATTTAACAGGGGATGGAAGTTTAATTCCTTAAAAAGCTTTTATTAGGGTTTAACCCTATTCAGTTCTTCACATATACGAGGAATTTAATTCCTACAGAAAATTCAGAGTCTAACTCTATTCAGAATATAAATCTTCAAAGGGAAGTAGGAATTTAATTCCTCTGAAATTTAAAGCTCGAGGAATTTAATTCCTGAAAAAAGATTAACAAAGCCTCTAAACAACATACATGAAGGCAGGGTCACGTGCCACCACGTGACCCCCCCCAAAAGATCTACAGAAAGCCCTTTGAGGCAGTCCCCCACGTGACCCACGTGACCCTTGACAGAAGCTCTAACACATAAGCATATGAATGCCCGTCACGTGATGGCACGTGATGCTCTGAAAGATGCGATAATCTCAGCAGAATGAATGGAGAGAGGGCGCTCTCACGTGTTGCTACGTGACCCCTTTTGCCTCAGTGTTTAACACTAAATTGGAACTCTCGAATCCAGTATTGAAACACTGTTGGGCCTTAGTGTTCAACACCAATCAAAGAACTTTATTTGCAGTGTTCAACACTGACTACCTTAGTGTTTAACACTAATTTGAGAGCTCTGTTGCCGATGCTTGATACTGATCTGTTTTAGTGTTTAACACTAATTTGAAAGCCCTGTTGCTGGTGTTTGACACCAATTATCTTTAGTGCTAAACACTAATTTGTCAATCTCATTCCCAGTGTTCAACACTGATTGCCCTGTAGTGTTTAACACTAGGCTTTGGCCCAATTGGCCAAGTGGATGGAGGCAAAGCCTCTCCTGATTGGACTTAGCCCAAGATGGCCATAAGTCCTCAATTTGTGATTAACTGGGCCAATGGGCTCATAATACAATTAATGGGTCTTGATCCCAAATTGGGCTAAGGACTATTTAATCCATTCCGGTTCTAGGGTACATCTCTTCACTCCTTTGATACTTGGCATTGTAATCCCTCAATATCTTCAAAGAGGTGACGGGTCCCGACGACCGCACATCGATATGGACTGTGGGGTCCTTAAACCCATGTCTAATGCAAAATTCCTGGTCACGTGGAACGCGGATAACGTCACTCTTTGACCCCGCGGAAAACGCCCAGAGCGGAGCCTAGTCCTCGCCGAGCACGGCAGTGAACCCGTGTGAAGCATCTAGTGCAAAATTCCTGGTTACGTGGAACGTGGATAACATCACTCTTTGACCCCGCGGAAAATGCCCAGAGCGGAGCCTGGTCCTCGCCAAGCACGGCAGTGAACCCGTGTGAAGCATCCAGAGCACATACCGGACTGTGGAGTCCTTAAATCCATAGACTACGAGGTCCTTAACCTTGACCGAGATGTCTTAAAACTAACAATGGACCGCAATGTCCTTAAACTACCCATGGACCGCAATGTCCTTAAACTACCCATGGACCGCAATGTCCTTAAACTACCCGTGGACCGCAATGTTCTTAAACTACCCGTGGACCGCAATGTCCTTAAACTACCCGTGGACCGCAATGTCCTTAAACTAGAACAATAGAGCCCCGTATGCTCTTTTGTCGGATCTAAACGGTCCCGTTTAAGTTGATCTTAGCCTCAAAGATGGCTAACGTATCCTTAAACCTTCAAACAGACTGGACTATGAATCCCCCCAATTAACTCTAGCTCGAGGGTACATCTCTGAACTCCTCTGACATCCGTCGTTGTAATCCTTCAACGTCGTCAGAGAGGTGACGGGTCCCGACGGCTACACATACGATGGACCACTATGTCCCGAAACTGGAACAATAGAGCCCAAAAGCTCTTTTGTCGGATCTAAACGATCCCGTTAAGTTGATCTTAGTCTCAACGTTATACTAACGTATCCTTAACAAACGTTTGAGTTGATCTTAGCCTCAAGTATGGCTGACGTATCCTCAAACCAAACCCCCAAACCCAAATCTAAGATGAACACGGATTTGGACTAGTCCACGCCCTACGGACGACGACATAACTCAGTCTCCGTAAACAATCCACGGGCAATAAAACACGAAACAAACACCCACGACACGAAGTGACCAGCTGGAGAAGGAGAAAGTTGTTACCGCGATGCGGTAGCGTAATTAACTGCAGGGGCTTGCGCCTACAGGGAAGAGCGTCCCCACGATCAAAAAACCCCTCCACGAGGGGGAATCTGACGAAGTCTGCTACATCGGCCGCATCCGTCTAAGCCTCCGATGCACGGTGCCATGGATCAACTTGGCATCTTCGGAGAGGTAGACGGATAACACCAATTAGCATCTGCCCCGAACCTCAGGCACGGACCCCCGAGTCCAGGCCGCCGTTCGGAGGGGAACAGAGCTTAACGCAGACGCTCTCCCACCTGCCGCAGATTTTGCTGTGGAGGTTAACCCAATGTTGGCGGCGCTCGTAAACTTTCATAACAAAGGCGTCGTCGATTCTTGGGTTAAGCACTGCAGGGAAATCGAGGCCTGCCTGCATCGGCTGGAGTCGACGCGTCCTTCCCCTGAGATTTTGGCCGTGGGTACTCAACGAACAGCCTGGCTCGAGCAAAGCACTTCTTATTTCCGCCATTTGGAGCAAGAAGCGGCTTTACGGCTGAGGGAATGCCAAAAGACCTCGAGCGAAACGGCTCATCTGCGTGCTGAGGTTGAGGCTAACGCTGCCCAAGTGAAGGCTATCTTCGAGGGCCTCCTGGAACGCATCTCAAATGGGTTGAACTTGAAGCAGAAACTCGATGCTGCCGAGCGTAATGCTCAAGGCCGCGAAGCAGCTCAGCGGGCAGTTGGGGAGCAGCTTGCATCTTTCTTGCAGCAGCGGGCTCAAGTGGAGGCGGAACTGGCGGTGGTGGCCGATCAGGAAAAGGCATGGAAGGAAGTGCGCGAGCAAATGATAGGGTTATTTAAGACGCTTCCTTCCCAATGATTGCCTTTGTACCAATAAACTTGTAAAAATTTTCTTTTCCTTCTTCGAATAACATGTATCCATTCTTTATTCTTTTGTACGATTCACCCTGTATTTGATTAAAGTCAATAAATAAAGATACATATATTTTTTTTCTGCAATGTCTTGTATACTCTTTTGCTTTCTGTCTTCTCTTATTATCAGCATGCTGTCTTAATAAACATAATTGAGAGATAACTTAGTTTTTTCCAAAAGATAGCGATTGCTTAGGCCGCAGGTTCGGATCTGCCGCCTAAGACTTTTCAACTCTATGAGCCGTGAGGGTCTCATAGAGACTTTTCTCCCTACGGATCGAGAGGATCTCGTAGGTGGGTTTTCTCTTTAGGAATCGTGAAGATTCCTAAGTGTGTTTTCTCTTGTAAGTCGTAAGGATCCTATAAGAGAATTTTTCCCTCTTATGAGTCGAGAGGACCCGTAAGCGGTTGTTTCCCTCCTTGTCGAAACTCGACTTTGGAGAGCGAGACCCGTGAATAGTATGCAAGAGACCGTTTTAGATCGACTTGCAGGGTCCCATTGTTCAGGAAGCAAGTTTTTTAGTCTCTGCTACCTGAGGCTTCATCTTGCAAGTTGAGACGAATCGGGAATTTTCCCGCGGAGACACTGGTTTCTCTGCGAGCCGACGCGAATTAGGAGGCTCTCGTCAAGGATTGTTTGTTTCCCTGAGTTGAAGTATTTGCCAAGGATTATTTGTTTCCCTAGCGCCAAGGATTATTTGTTTCCCTGGTGTTGAAACGAGTCGAGAATTTCCCACGGAGGCACTGGTTGCTCTGCGAGTCGACGCGGATCAGGAGGCTCTCGTCAAGGATTGTTTGTTTCCCTGAGTTGAGGTATTTGCTAAGGATTATTTGTTTCCCTAGCGCCAATGATTATTTGTTTCCCTGGTGTTGAAACGAGTCGAGAATTTCCCACGGAGGCACTGGTTGCTCTGCGAGTCGACGCGGATCAGGAGGCTCTCGTCAAGGATTGTTTGTTTCCCTGAGTTGAGGTATTTGCTAAGGATAATTTGTTTCCCTAGCGCCAAGGATTATTTGTTTCCCTGGTGTTGAAATGAGTCGAGAATTTCTCACGGAGGCACTGGTTGCTCTGCGAGTCGACGCGGATCAGGAGGCTCTCGTCACGGATTGTTTGTTTCCCTGAGTTGAGGTATTTGCTAAGGATTATTTGTTTCCCTAGCGCCAAGGATTATTTGTTTCCCTGGTGTTGAAACGAGTCGAGAATTTCCCACGGAGGCACTGGTTGCTCTGCAAGTCGACGCGGATCAGGAGGCTCTCATCAAGGATTGTTTGTTTCCCTGAGTTGAGGTATTTGCCGAAGACACTGGTTTCTCTGGAGTTGGGATGAACCGTCGAGATTTGGCTTCGTTTTCTGGCAGAGCCTGTTGGGAGAGCATGGTTCTCTCTTTGTTTATGCCCTTGGATCGTATACAGGGATCGATATAATCTCAGCTGTAGGGCCAAAGTTTTATCATCATCATTTTTTTTTGTTTTATTTCCACGATGTTCTATCATTTCAGCTTTTATATTGCGAAGGTCGTGATTGCCCAATCATTTCGGCTATTTTTCGCGGTGCCCAATCATTTCGGCTGTTTATTTTGTTTTCACTCGCTGCTTTTTATTGCGAGTTGCCCAATCATTTCGGCTATTTTGCATGCATACATTTTACTTGCTGTTTTTTATTGCAAGTTGCCCCATCATTTCGGCTATTTCGTATGCATGTGCGGCCTACTGGCTTTCCGCCGTAAACATGGAGTTAGACACCGATTTCGGCATTAGCACCGCTACAACTGGGATATTGCCAGGAGCGAATCATCATTTGCTTCTGTCGATGTCGAACAAAGGTGGCTTAGCGAACAGGGTTAAGGCGCTGTCGACTAAGGCTTTTAACCTCATGAGCCGTAAGGGCCTCACAAAGGTATTTCTCCCTACAAGTCGTGAGGATCTTGTAGATGTATTTTCTCCTTAGGAATCGTGAGGATCCCTAAGTGTATGTTCCTCTGTAAGTCGTAAGGATCCTACATGAGGGTTTTCTCCTTGTAAGTCGAGAGGACCTACAAGGGTCGTTCACCACACGAACATATCCCCAATCACGGATAAAACTCGGTTAGGGGAATGTTTATTCGCGCCCGTGGATTGTATACAAGGGTCAGTATTGAACCACTTGTAGGGCAGTATCGAAGGTTGTGGGGGTTGCTTAAGCACAGGTTTAGGTCTCTGTAACTTAAGACTTTCAACTCTTATGAGCCGTGAGGGTCCCATAAGAGAGTTCTCCTTACGAGTCGTGAGGATCTCGCAAGTGTATTTTCTCCTTAGGAATCGTGGGGATCCCTAAGTGTGCTGCTCCCTTGTGAGTCGTAAGGATCTCACGCGGGTGGTTTCTCCTTACAAGATCGAGGGGACCTTATAAGTGTCTTTTAACGAGGTTGCGCCCTTTCGGGTTTTCACAAACACTCGCCGGTAGTCTTGCTGTTTTTACTCACGGAGCCCTTTCGAGTTTTCATCCGTGTCCTTTTTGCTTACGGACATGCCCCTTTTTTTATTCTCTTTATTTTTATGTTATTATTTTTTTTACGAGGTCGCGCCCTTCCGGGTTTTCACGAACACTCGCCGGTAGCCCTGCTGTTTTTACTCACGAAACCGTTTCAGGTTTTCATCCGTGCCCTTTTTTTTGCTTATGGACATACCGTTTTTTTTTATATATATATTTTTATTTTTATATATTTTTGTCAGCCTACGGATGCTGCGGTATTAGTTTAAGAACGTTTCGGTCCTTCATTAGTTTAAGGACGTTTCAGTCCGGCATTAGTTTAGGGACGTTTCGGTCTGGCATTGAGAAAGCTGGCTACTGCTTATAAAGCTTGAGCTGAGGAAGATAGCGAGCGGACATAGTCGTCGTCATCTATCATTGACCTAGGCCGTGGCTCATTAAGCGTAGTATTTCTTTAGGAAGCGACCGTTTATTGGCCTGAAAGGCCTTTCACCGTGCATGTCCATGAGTAGATAGGCTCCACCCTGGTAGACCTTGTCTATGATGTACGGGCCTTCATAGTTTGGCTCGAATTTTCCCCGCTTGGCGCGATTGGGGATCATAGGCCTTTTGACCACCAGCACAAGTTCGCCTTGGCGGAATGTCCTCGGTCGGGTCAATCTTTCATATGAGCGCGTCATCTTTGCTTTATAGGCCTCCGGATTTTGCTGCGCTATGAGCCGGGTCTCATCGAGGGCATCAAGCTCCTCAAGCCGAAGGTTAGCATTTTCTTCATCTGTTAGCTCGCAGTGGACTACCATTCTTAGAGAGGGTAGCTCTATTTCGAGGGGAAGTATCGCTTCCGTACCGAATACCAACGCGTACGGCGTTGTGTTTGTGGCCGTCTTGAACGTAGTTCGATACGCCCAGAGAGCTTCTTGCAGTCTTTCGTGCCAGTCTTTCTTATTTCGTGACACCGTTTTCTTCATGATCTTTGTCAAGGTCTTGTTGAAAGCCTCGGCTAGACCGTTAGCTCGCGGATTATAAACTGAGGAGTATCTCCAGTCTATATTATGCTGTTGCGCGAAGCGACTGATTTTGTGGCTTCTGTAGGCTGGTCCATTATCGGAGATGATCCGGCGCGGAGTTCCAAACCGATATAGGACGTGTGTCTTGAAGAAATGGAGGATATTCTCCGTCTTCACTTTCCTCAGTGGTACTGCTTCTGCCTATTTGGAGAAGTAGTCAGTCGTCGCTAGGATGAAACGATGTCCTCTAGACGATATTGGTTCGATGGGGCCGACTATGTCAGTTCCCCACATTTCGAACGGCCAGCTAGCCACCGTTGGGTGTAGTGGATTCGGATGCTGGTGGATGAAGTCCCCATGAATTTGGCACGAGTGGCACTGCTTCGCATACTCAAGGCAGTCTTGGATCATCGTGGGCCAGTAGTAGCCCATCCGTTTAATTTTCAACTTCATTTTCGGGCCCGCTTGGTGAGAACCGCAGAGTCCGTCGTGAACTTCCTGAACGACTCTTTTCGCTTCGTCAGGTCCGAGACATCTCAGCCACAGAGAATCAAGTGACCTCTTGTACAGAGTATCATTGACGAAGGCGAAAGGCAGAGCTCATTTCATGAGCTGATGTCTTGAGGACGCTTCTTCAGGCATTCGGTGGGACTTAAAGTAGTCTATGAAGACTTCTCTCCAATCCTCGGTATTTTCCCAATCTTTTACTTGCAGGGTCGTCTGCTCAGTTGTTCCCTTTTCCTCGGATGATTCCGGAGGTATTTCTGCTGGGGCAAGCACCCGACGGCTTTGTACCATGATTCTAACGTCATCGAGGTTCTCGTCAGCCAGTTCTTTAGCAAGTTTGACCAACGCATCTGTTTTGCTTTTTTCCGTGCGTGGTATGCTTTCCAAAGTGTAGGAGGGAATTTGGGTCAACAGTTGTTGCACCTTCTCACCGTACCTTACCAACTCTGGCTTGCACGTTTGGTAGTCGCCGTTTACTTGACTAACGACCAGCTAGGAATCTCCATATACGAGGAGGTTTCCAATTCCCATGTCGACGGCGATCTCGATACCTGCTATCAAGGCTTCATATTCGGCTTCGTTATTCGTCCTTGGCTCTGTCAAGGAGAAAGCAAAGCGTATTATCCCTCCTTGTGGAGTCACGAAGATAAGGCCTACCCCCGATTTGATTATAGGGGTACTTTGTTTGCGCTTCTTCACGAAAGATGCTCCATCGAAATAAAGCTCCCATCAGGTATCATTACCGTCGATCGCATCAAACGCATGTTCATCTGGAAGATCGCAATTCATAGGAGAATCGGCAGGTATCGGATGCTCAGCGAGGAAGTCGGCGATGGCCTGGCCTTTCACCACCTTGAGAGGCTGATAGGTTATCGAGAACTCCATCAAGAGCAGGGCCCATTTAGCAAGCCGTCCCGTCAATATGGCCTTCGACATCAAATATTTAAGGGGGTCCACCTTTGAAATGAGACGGACCTCATGTGCCAACGCGTAGTGCCTGAGCTTTGTTATCGCGAAGATCAAGGCCATACAGTATTTTTCAATGGGGGAGTAGTTGCTTTCTGCCCCCAGTAGAACTCGACTTAAGTAGTAGAGTGCTCTTTCCTTCCCTTGATCGTTCTCTTGTGCCTATAATGCGCCTAAGGAGCCTTCGAGAGCGGTTGTATAAAGAATGAGGGGCTTTCCCTTGACCGGAGCAGCCAACACCGGCGGGTTCTGCAGGTATTGTTTGATCTCGTCTAGCGCGCTTTGGCATTTTTGGTCCAGACAAACGGGGTTCCCTTCTTCATCAGGTGGCTGTAAGGACGACACTTTCCTGAAAGATTGGCTATAAATCGCCGTATGTATGCGAGCTTCCCTTGGAGAGACCGCAACTATTTGAGAGTTCTCGGCGGAGGCATTTCCATGATCGCTTTGATCTCTGACGGATCTATTTCGATACCTCGATGTCGGACGACGAATCCTAGGAATTTGCCCGAGGAAACTCCGAACGCACACTTAAGAGGGTTCATCTTCAAGTTGTATTGCCGAAGGCGTTGAAATACGGTCTTCAGATGCTCGAGATGTTCCTCGTATGATTTGCTTTTAACCACGAGGTCGTCGATATAGCATTCGACGATTTCGTGTATAAGGTCATTGAAGATCTTCGTCATGGCCCTTTGGTAGGTGGCACTGGCATTCTTTAAACTGAAGGGCATCACCTTGTAGCAGAATATACCCAAAGGAGTCCTGAAGGCGGTGTGCTTCTGGTCTTCGGGATGCATCTTTATCTGATTATACCCTGACGAGCCGTCCATGAAGGAGAAAACTTCATGAGTGGACGTATTGTCTATCATCAGTTCGGTGACTGGTACTGGGAAATCGTCCTTCGGGCAAGCTTTATTAAGATCCCGGAAGTCTACGCATATGCGCACTGTCCTATTTTTCTTCATTACCGGGACGATGTTGGCGATCCATTTAGGGTATTGAACTTCCTGGATGAAGCCAGAGTCGATCAGCTTCTTAACCTCGGCGTTGATACTCATCTCAAGCTCGAGCCGCATTCTTCTCGGCGCCTGTTTGACTGGCTTGACGTCCGGAGATATCGTCAATCTATGCACAGACATTTCTGGATCTAGTCCCGGCATTTCGGAATAGTTCCATGCGAAGCAATCTCTATGCTATAGAAGCATGTCTTTTAATGCGTCCACCATTTCTTCAGATAGCAGCTCGCTGATGAATGTCGGTCGCGGGTCATTTGTCGTTCCCAACTCAATTTTCTTAAGGTCATCTGCAGTGGTATGGATTCCATCTTCCAGTTCTTTTAGCGCTGGCGGGAACTCTGAGATCACCTCATCGTTGTTGTTTTCGAAGCACCAGGGAAGGTCATCCATGTTCTCGGGCTCTTCTTTTGACATCGTGATCACGTGGCAAGTACGAATTCGCTTCCAATCCCAATGTGGAACTGGTTCTTCTTCTGTGGCCTTGGGTTCGTGCTTCTGTGGCGGCGCTACCCTCCAATTGTCGGACAGAGCGAACTTGCAAAGCTGGTACTGATCTTCAACCCAATTTTTGAAGATGAAGCAGTCTCCGAGAGGATGCCCTACCACTTGGTGATAAAAGCAATAGTTTGGGTGTGAGACCTCGCCCGCTTGTTCGGCGTGTTTAGACTCCGGCAGTGTAAGCATTTGATGTTTCAAAGCGAGGTCAAGTATTTTCTTCGTCTTGTCCCGAGGAAAAGAGTATGCTCGACCCATTTTTCTCATAAGGGATAGATCGGAACCACTCGATTTTCGCTTGAGTGGCCTCTTAGCCCCGCTTCGTTGCTGTTGAGCGCCTTTTTCGCGTTTCGACTTGTTTCTGCCTTTGCGTCGAGCCTTCTTTATAACAGGTTGACAAGGAGCGGCATCTTCATCTTTCACGGCTCGTTGGAGGAGGCGTTGTGTTTTGGATTTCTCGTAGATGGCCATTTCGCGGTTATGGTCGTCTCGGACTTTTTGACCAGCTTCCCTTATAAGTTTGTCCATTTGTTCTTCGAACGACGGACTGGGCACTTTTTTGTCTGGAACTTTTACTGGTTCAGGATTAGCGTCCTCCCATTGAGCATCCGCTTCTTCATCGAAGTCATATACGACGTAGCAACCGTGTAGTAGCTCTCGTTTCTTTGACCGGATGTATCCAAGCCCGATTGTCTCCATTCTCCCATTAGGCAGTTTGCGTTGAGTCCCGGGAACATTCCAGACTTTGTCATAGAACTTGGCTTTTCTAACGGTCTGCTTGAAGGATATCCCCTGGCGTTTCAGCAGCTTTTTCAAACCTTCCGTATAATATCTGGGAAGACGGATAGACTGAAGCCTGTCGAGCGTAGGATCCGCGCCATGCCAGATTTCTTTCTCCACTTTGGTTTCTTCAGAGCGGTAGAACAGAATTGCTTTTTTGCTTTCTCGCCTGGGAGGGATATAGAACGTTCGCAGCTCTTCTACATTGTAGATATCAAGCGCATCCAGTTCCTTACGGTGTTTAAGCGGCACCATGGCGACTTGTAGACTTTGTTCTTCATCAGCGAACGTTTGTATTGAAGGTCGAGCAGAGAATATAGTATGGACCTCGTCCTCCGAGTCACTACTAAAGATCAACGTAGGAGCAGACGGTCCTGGCTTGTTGTGTCGGGGTGGACCCGAATACACTATCTTTTCTTCCTCTTCGGTATCACTCCCGAAAACAGGGATGGTGGCGTTAGCTTTGTTGTCCGGCTTGTGACACCTTTCCGTGTCTTCGAAATCCGGTAAGAAGTATTTGGCATCTTCATATTTGCGAACTTCGTTCACGGAAAACGGATTCAGTTCTCCCGCCACGGTATACTCGAGACCATCCTTAGCATACTTCATACACTGATGTTGTGTAGAAGGGATGACGTTGTATTCGTGTTGTAGGGTGTTTTTCGTCACCCCATTGAGATGGGAATACGCGCGCGCTTGTCAGGCGTACAACAGATTCCCCCTGCCTAGGGTAGGCCGGGGTTTAATGATTGTGGGGGTCCGAATCTCCGGCAGCCGCGAACTAAGCTGCCGTTAATTAACCCCCCTGCCTTTGGAGCGAGGGAACCTCCGATTGACGGGTCAAAATAGTCATGCGAACTCAATGTGCAGTGTACATGTGTTGTGTTTTGAAAAGGGGGGATTTGAATATATAGGGAGCCACGCAGAGTTTTTACGGGAGTCCCGCTACCCGGATAGCGGGCTGGGGGTCAAGGGGGCTAGCAGCCCCCTTGCGGGGTGCGGGGCAGCGCCCCGTTAGAAATTTTTTCTAACAGGGACAGTGTCGTGGAGTATGTGTATGTGTACATTTGTATACATATATATATATATATATACATGTATATATAAATAAACGGGAAAAAGACATCCAAAGGATGCGTGGGGCCAGCGCCTAGGCGCTTGAGCGCAAGCGCGCCACGTGTCGGCACGTTGGTGATTTGCGCTCGAGCGTAGAGCGCTGGAGCGCAAGCGCGCCACGTGTCGACACGTGGGCGCTTTGCGCTCGAGCGCAGAGCGCTGGAGCGCAACGTGCCACGTGTCGGCACGAGGGCGCTTTGCGCTCGAGCGCAGCGCGCCACGTGTCGGCACGTGGGCGCTTTGCGCTCTAGCGCGAGGCGCTGGAGCGCAAGCGCGTCACGTGTCGGCACGTGGGCGCTTTGCGCTCGAGCGCAGTGCGCTGGAGCGCAAGCGCGCCACGTGTCGGCACGTGGGCGCTTTGCGCTCGAGCGCTAGCGCACCAGTGAGGAAAAGGGGGGTTTTTAGCCCCGGAAATTCTCTAAAGAGAAAAAAGGGTGGAGTTAAACTCCTAATATGCTTTGGGTTAAGGAAATGGGTCCTTCTTATTCCTTTGCTGGCCGATCTTGGAGATAAAGAGATGTGAGATTTAAAATTCTTTTCTTTTTGAGATCTGATGGCAGATCTGAGTTCCCCTTAATGGGTTTTGTGGTGGAAAACTATTTAGTTTTTGAAAAAGGAAGAGTAAAACTCTTGATTTAATTCAAAGGAAAAAGAAGGTTTTGGAACCTTGAAGAAGGAAGAAAGATCTCAGATCTGAAACTTTTTTGGAAAGAGAAAATTTGTTGCGATATTTCATTATCCTTGCCTTTATAGGCTATACTCTTTTACACATAGCCCCTTGGGCTTCACAAAATGGCATTTTGGCTATCCCATGGCTCATGTGCCATTTCTTTTTGCACATAAGCCATGGGCTTTACAAAAATTTGGCTTTATGCCTATTTTTCTTACATTTATCCATAAAATAACAATAAAAGAAATGCAACAAAATTATTTTTTACAAAATTTTTATCTTGGCATGGGGGGAGGCCGGCCGCTTCCTGTTCTGGCTCGACCAAGGCATGGGCCCACTGGATCTGGGCTTGGGCCCACTTAGCTTGGGGTTGACTTTGATTTTGACTTGGTCAACCGGGGTATAAATTTTTACCCCAACAAATTGCCCCCCATCAATAAATGCACACCACATATGTGGGTCGTGTGCATGAAATTGATGGATCTTCTTTTACTTGGAGGCGACCTGATTTGGTTCCCGCTTTTTGGGAAGCTGGCACTGCCCTTTTTACGACATGGACGGTCGCTGCTTGACATGACTCTGAGATGGAGTGTCCGTGATAGACGTTTCCCCTGGCCCGGAGTGATCTGGTTCCCGCTTTGTAGGAATCCTGCGCTGCCCTTTTTGCGACGTGGACGGTCGGTGCTGCCCTTTTTGCGACTTGGATGGTCGGTTCTGCCCTTTTTGCGACGTGGACGGTCGGTACTGCCATTTTAGCGACGTGGACGGTCGATGCTGCCCTTTTTGCAACTTGGACGGTCGGTGCTACCATTTTAGCGACTTGGACAGTCGGTTCTGCCCTTTTTGAGACATGGACGGTCGGTTCTGCCCTTTTTGGACATGGACGGTCGGTGATGCCCTTTTTGCGACTTGGACGGTCGTTGCTTCCCTTTTAGCGACGTGGACGGTCGGTGCTGCCCTTTTAGCGACGTGGACGGTCGATGCTGCCCTTTTTGCGACTTGGACGGTCGGTGCTGCCCTTTTTGCGACTTGGACGGTCGGTGCTGCCCTTTTAGCGACTTGGACGGTCGGTGCTTGATTTGACTTGCTCTGCTTCTTGCAGTGTCAGGGGTAGACTTGACTTGCTCCGCTTCTTGCGGTGTCGAGATTGGATTCTGACTCGCTCCGCTTTCTGCGGTGTCGGAGTGGAAGTTGACTTGTTGATTTTGATTTGGGTTGACATCAGCATCGCTATACTGGAATATGGTACCAGGAGCGAATCATCATCTGTCATTGAGAGGATTCTGGGATTTTGGTTTTTGTTTGGCATCTGCATTGCTGCACTGGAATAATGCCAGGAGCAACTCATCATTTGCCCCGAGAGAATTTGAGAATTGATGGCTTAGGAGGCAGGTTTAGATCCCTATCACCTAAGACTTTTCAATTTTATGGGCCGTGAGGGTCCCATAAAAGCATTTTCTCCCTACGAGTCGAAAGGATCTCGTAGGTGTATTTTCTCCATAGGAGTCGTGGGGACTCCTAAGTGTGTTCCTCCTTTGTGAGTCGTAAGGATCTCACGCGGAAATTTTCTCCTCTCAAAGTCGAGAGGACTTTGAGAGCGCATTTCATCTCCTTTTCATGAGTTTGCGCCCTTTCAGGTTTTCACAAACTCGCCGGCAGTCCTGCTGTTTTTACTCACGGAGCCCTTTCGGGTTTTCCTCCGTGCCCATTTTGCTTGTGGACATACCCTTTTTTTTTATTATTTTTATTTTATTTTATTTTATTTTATTATATATATTTTTTTATTTTATTATATATTTTTTTTAGTGGGACTTTGAATGTGGTCTCACCGGTAGGACTTAGGAGAGATTGGGATTGTTTTACGCCCGTGGATTGTATACGGTTTTGCAGGATGTATGATCCAGACCGTAGGGCCGGAAAGATTTCAGGGATTTGTTGGCGTCTGCATCGCTGCACTGGAATGTGGTACCAGGAGCGACTCATCATTCGCCGTTGGGGTATGGGATTTGGAATTTGGTTGGCGTCTGCATCGCTACACTGGAATATGATACCAGGAGCGACTCATCATTCGCCGTTTGGGTACTTGGAGTTTGGATCTTGTTTGGCATCAGCATTGCTGCACTGGAATAATGCCAGGAGCAACTCATCATTTGCCTTGGGAGGACTTGGGATTTGGGTTTTTGGTCGGCATCAGCACCGCTAACACTGAAGCGAAATGCCAGGAGCGACTCATCATTTGCCGTTGCCCGTTGGGGAACGATGGCTTAGGAGATAGGTTTGGGTCCCTACCACCTAAGGCTTTTCAATTTTATGGGCCGTGAGGGTCCCATAAAAGCATTTTCTCCCTACGAGTCGTAAGGATCCCGCAGGTGTATTTTCCCCTTAGGAATCGTGAGGGTTCCTAAGTGTGTTGCTCCTTTGTGAGTCGTAAGGATCTCACGCAGGGGTTTTCTCCTCACAAGGTCGAGAGGACTTTGCGAGTGTATTTCATCTCTTTTCACGAGTTTGCGCCCCTTTCGGGTTTTCACAGACTCGCCGGCAGTCCTGCTGTTTTTACTCACGGAGCCCTTTCGGGTTTTCATCCGTACCCGTTTTGCTTGTGGACATACCGTTTATTTTTTTATTTCTTTTATTTTTTTTTCTCTTTTTTTTTTTGCCGCTGGTGGGACTTTAAAAGTAGTCTCACCGGCAGGATTTGGGAGAGATAGGGGTCATTTATGCCCGTGGATTGTATACGGTTTTGCAGGATGTATGATCCAGACCGTAGGGCTGATGTGCTCAATTCGCCTGCGACTTGGAGCATTCACGTGTAGTATTTCTTGAGATATCGGCCATTGATGGGTGGCATGGGCCTTTCTCCCTCGGCACTTATTAGTTGGTAGGATCCTCCGTCGAACACTTTCTCGATGACGTATGGTCCTTCCCAGTTCGGCTCGAATTTTCCCTTGGCATGTCGATTGGGGATAATCGGTCTTTTGAGGACCAACACCAATTCACCTTTCTTGAAAGCGCGGAGACGGGTTATCTTGTCATAGGCCCGTGACATTTGGGCTCAGTATAGCTCCAGACTTTGCTGCACCGCGAGCTTCTTTTCTTCGAGGGCATCGAGTTCTTCAAGTCGAAGGAGCACGTTTTCCTCCTTCGTCAACTCATGCTGAACGGCCATTCTTAAACTTGGAACTTCGACTTCGAGGGGGAGGACCGCCTCCACTCCGAAGAGCAATGAGTATAGAGTGGACTGAGTTGGAGTACGGTGCGTGGTACGATATGCCCACAATGCCTCGTGAAGTTTGAGATTCCAGTCTCTCTTGTTGGCTGAAGCATTTTTCCTCAGGAGCTTGCATAGAGTCTTATTGAAGGCTTCGGCTAGCCCATTGGCTCTTGGATTATAGATGGAGGAATATCTCCAGTCTATCTTGTGCTGAGTAGCGAACCTTGAGACATTGAAGCTCTTGAAAGAAGGCCCGTTGTCAGAAATGATTCTTCTTGGTGTACCGAAACGGTATAGAATATTATGCTGGAAGAATGTCAGAATATCTTTTGTCTTGACTTCTTTTTGCGGGACAGCTTCAGCCCACCTGGAGAAGTAGTCTGTCGCGGCCAGTATGAACCGGTGGCCTTTAGATGACGGAGGATCAATTGGGCCAACAATGTCGGTGCCCCAGACTTCGAAGGGCCACGACGCCACCGTAGGATGCAATGGATTGGGATGCTTGTGAATAAAATCACCGTGAATTTGGCAGATATAACATTTCTTTGCATGCTCTCCGCAATCCCGTATCATGGTAGGCCAGTAATACCCAAGCCGTTTGATTTGAAGTCGCATCTTGGGGCCAGATTGGTGAGCACCGCAAACGCCCGAGTGGACATCTTTCATGACCTTTTGGGCTTCGGCCAATGACAGACACCTGAGCCAGAGTTGGTCATATGACCTGCGGTATAACGTGTCATTTACAAACACGTATCGGAGAGCTCTTTTCTTCAGCTGAATCCTCGCAGATTTTTCTTCGGGCAGCTTGTCGTATCGGAGGTACTCTATGAAGGGTTCTCTCCAATCGGGCTCGTCTTGGATGATCGAAGCTTCTTCGGTGGGACTTCTCTTCTGTTCCGCGCTTTCCTCTTCTCGTAGAGAGACTGGGGGTAGAATTTGCCGGCTCTTGACTGTGATCAGAATTTCGTCCATGTTAGGATCAGCCAGCTCTTTGGTTAAGCGAGCGAGTATGTCGGCTTTTCCGTTCAACGCTCTGGGGATTCTCATCAGTTCAATATGAGTGAACCGTTTCATGAGTTCCACCACCCGGCCTCTATACCGAGCTAACTCGGGTTTGTATATCTTGTAGTCGCCGCTTACTTGGTTGACGACAAGCTGGGAGTCACCGTAAACCCGTAGCCCAAGGATTGCCATTTCTATGGCGAGTTCCAAACCAGCTATCAGAGCTTCATACTCAGCTTCATTGTTTGTCCGAGGCTCGGTGAGAGCAAAAGAACGCCGTAGGGTTCCCATTGATGGCGTGATGAACACCAATCCTATCCCCGCTTTTACCTCCGGGACGCTTGATTTGCCGGAGCTCCTTATTGATGAGGCCCCATCGAAGTAGAGCTCCCAACATGGCTCATCTTCCTCGAGGTGCAGCACTTGTTCGTCGGGTAACTCACAATTTAGCGGCGACCCTTCTGGTATGGGATGAGCAGCGAGAAAGTCTGCAAGTGCTTGCCCTTTTACTGCTTTCTGAGGGGTATAAACTATGTCAAACTCAAGTAGCATGACAGCCCATCTTGCCATTCTGCCGGCTAGGCTTGCTTTGGTCATCAAGTGTTTAAGCGGGTCGACCTTGGAGATCAGCATAACCCGATGAGCGAGCAAATAGTGCCTCAGCTTCTTCACAGCAAATATTAGAGCCAGGCATTGCTTTTCGATTGGGGAGTAGTTGTGTTCCGCCCCGACTAGAGTTCGACTGAGGTAGTAGAGGGCATTTTCTTTTCCCTCCTCGTTATTCTGCGCAAGGAGCGCACCGAGTGACTCGTCCAGCACGGCAGTGTAGAGAATCAGCGGTTTATTTGGAATGGGAGCGGCCAGCACTGGAGGGTGCAACAAGTATTGTTTGATGCTTTCGAACGCTGCTTGACATTCGGCATCCCAGATAAAAGGAGCTCCTTTCTTCATGAGCTTTGAGAAGGGCCTACATCTCCCTGATAAATTTGAGATAAACCTCCGTATATAAGCAAGCTTGCCTTGAAAAGATCTTAGCTGCGTCAGACTCTTCGGAGGGGGCATCTCCATGATGGCCTTTATCTTTGATGGGTCAACTTCGATCCCTCGATGTCGGACTATGAAGCCCAGGAATTTTCCCGATGACACGCCAAAAGCGCACTTCAGAGGATTCATCTTCAGATCGTATTCCCTCAGTCTGGTGAGAACGGTCCTGAGATCTTGGATATGATCGGCCTTGGCTTTAGTCTTGACGACCAGATCATTAACATAGCATTCGACGACTTTATGGATTAGGTCATCAAAGATATTAGTCATCGCCCTTTGATATGTAGCACCTGCGTTCTTCAGTCCGAATGGCATTACCTTGTAGCAATATATTCCGATCGGGGTTCGAAATGCTGTGTGCTTCTCATCCTCAGGCGACATCTTGATCTGATTATATCCAGACGAGCCGTCCATAAAGGTGAACAGTTCGTAATTTGAGGTGTCATCGACCATCATTTCCATGACCGGTAGCGGGAAGTCGTCTTTAGGACATGCCTTATTGAGGTCCCTGAAATCGACACAAACTCGGATCGGACCATTTTTCTTCTTCACTGGGACTATGCATGCGATCCAGTCTGCATATTTCTCTTCCCTGATGAAGCCGGCATCGATGAGTTTCTTGGTTTCCTCGATGACCTTTTCTTCCAACTCCCTTCTCATTCTTCGAGGAGCTTGTTTGACTGGCTTAGCATCAGGAGATATAGCCAGCTTATGCATGGCTACCTCAGGGGAAAGGCCAGGCATTTCTTTGTACGTCCACGCGAAGCAGTCGACGAACTCACGCAGCAGGGCAATTATCTGCTCTTTCATTTCCTCCGACAAGAGTGAGCTGATGTAGGTCGGCCTTGGATTATCGGGCATTCCTAAGTCAATCTCGGTTAGCTCATCAAAGGTTGCTTGTCCGCCATCTTCGAGCTCTTGAGGAGCTTCTTCTGGCTCGGCTATCTCGTCATCATCATTCGATCTTTCGCTGTCCTCACCAACATGGATCATATAGCACGCTTTGGAATCAGGTTGAATGTAGCCTATGCCCCGTCTATCTGGAATTCGTCCATCGATGAGTGCTCGGACCTGGGGCGGATACCATAGCCCTTCGTAAAACTTTGCTTCGGACTCCGTTTGATATAACCGGCATCCGCACTTCTTAAAGTATTCTCGCATCTCGGGCGCATAGTATCTGGGATTGAGGACGGCTCTTATGCCTCTCTCATAGGGAAGGTACGCGACAGAAAGGTCGTCCGGGTGCACAACGGGGTTTGACCTGTAAAACAGGATGCCCTTCTGTCCATTTTTCCTCCCGGGCACGTAGAAAGTTTCCAGCTGGTCCACGGTAGAGACTGACAATGCGTCGAGCTCTTTACACATCCGTTCCGGCACCCTTGTGATGGCCAGGGACCCTTCAGCGACTTCGAAGGTCTCTCATAGTTTCGCTTGCTGCATGGGGGGCCGATCTGCACAGCTGTTGCACGGCAGGTCCTCTTCTTCTGACTCTTCCGTGTCACTGCCAAGATGAGGGCGGACTTTGCTGCTAGATGGGCCTTCAGTAACAGATTCGTCCGTATCGCTGCCGAAATGAGGGTGAGTTTTGCGGAAGGACGGGCTTCCAGCGTCGGACTCATCAGTGTCGCTGCCGAAATGCGGACGCACTTGGGTATTTTTGCTTTTGAAAGTGATAGCCGGCGCAGATTTTCTTTTGAGTCTTGGGGTCGTTCTATCCTTAGTCAGTTGTGGCTTAGCATTTTGGTGGTTCGTAAAGTACCGAGAATCTTCATATCGGACTTCATGCACACCGAACGGCTGGATGTCTCCGTCAATGCGTCTTTCTTCGCCATTTTTAGTATACTTCATGCATTGATGGAGAGTTGACGGAATGATGCCGTAATCGTGGAGCCACGGCCGCCCCAAGAGAATCTTATAAGATGTGTTGGCGTCGATCACGTATATCTTAGCTTCAGTTTGCAGATCCCCAAATTTGATTGGCAAAGCTATAGACCCCAGAACTTGCTGGCAATTTTGGTTGAAGCTTTGAATGACAATCCTTTCCCTTGACAGGTGTCGGACGTCCATTGACAAACTCTTCAGAGTTCGCAAGTTCATGATGTTCACTGAGGACCCCGAATCAATCAATATACGATTAATTCGATCTCCGTTGCTGTACCCGGTCACGTAAAGCGGCCGATTATGCTCAGCCGTTCCCAGTAGCAAGTCTTCATCCTTAAATGTGACTGCGGCGGCATGCAAAGCGTGCTGGGCTTCTTTCATATTAATTTCCGCAAAGTGAGCTTGATACCGCTCGGGGTTTTGTAGAGTGTGAATGAGAACGTCTCTAAGCTCCTTAGATAGGACCAAGGCGTCGTAGATGCTCAGGAGAGATGGAAGCTTCCGGAGATGCGCCAAGACATTATAGTCCACCGAGGAAGGACTTATGTTTTCATCAGCCGGTTCTCTGCCATCTTCTTCATTAGCGACTTGTTTTTCCTTCCCTTTTGGGGCATTGCCCTGATTTGGCGGTAGAGCCCTGCCGCTTCTGAGCTGGATTTGATTGGCTTTTGTGGTGAGCTCCTCGTCCTCTTCCGGAAAACAGAGATCATCCTCGGAGTCGCTGCCAAGATGGATGGCATAGCAGGTCACTACTGGGATCTCTTTATTGGAGTCTTCTTCTAACTCCTCCAGAATTTCAGCCGCTTGTACAGGGAAGAACTCCTTCAATTGAATCAATGTTCTTTCCTTTTGTTCATATTCTTCGAGGGAATCGATATATTTTTGAATGGTCGATCTCCCTGCAAACTCTTTTTCGCGCCGAGCTGCACTTTTCTTCTTCTTGAGCTTCTTGGATTTTGAGCCTGATGGAGCCGCATTGGCAGCTGGACTGGTAGGCTTCTTCTGTCCTTCCCATTCCATCCTGGGCTCTTTCTGAAGTAGCTTTAGCATCTTCTTCGTCTTATTAGATATGTGCGTACTCCACGGAGGCCGCGATGAGTCAGTTTCTTTTTTCAGGGCAGCAGGTTCAGCTGTCTGCTCCCAGAAGGCTTCAACTTCTGTCTGTATAAAGTTGGCGGTTGCAACTTGATTGTTCACCAACACGCTTTTGGACAGCTCGATCTCTCCAGCCTTATACTGCTTCTCGACCCAGTCTTTGAAGATATAGCAATCCTCGATCGCATGGCTCACTACTCGGTGGTACGGGCAATACAGAGGATTGTCGGTCATTTTTGCTTCTTGGGGTCTTTTCGACTCCGGCAATTGTAGGCCATTGTTCAAGGCATCTTTAAATATCTTTCGGACCTTGTCCCTTCTGAAAGAGTAAACCTTGTTCTTTTTCTCCTCTAGGGAAGGCCTATCTCCTCCCAGTAATGGCTTTCGAGACCGGTTGGTTTTGGATTCGCCCGCCCTTCGCTTTTCTTCATTGTCGGACGCATTGAAGACATTGGTACTGCTGGAACTCCCGCTTCTACGGTTGTCGTCCCGCTTGCTTTTCCGAGTTTTGTCTCTCTGAGAGTCCGGCGGGGACTCTTGCTTCGAGCGTTCCAGCATTTGGACTTTCTTGGTTAGCTCCTGAAATGTCTTGAGGCCCGCTGTACACAAGAATGGGACCATCCAATTGCTGAGGTTCCCAATGAGAAGGCTGACGGACTGGTCCTGCTCCAGCGGCGGTTCGCACTTGACTGTAAGATTACGCCATCGGGCGATAAAGTCGGTGTTGCTTTCATTCTTCCCCGGCTTGGTCCTCACAAGGTCGGCAATGGAGATTTTATCACTGACACTCATGAACCTTTACCGAAACAGAGACTCCATTTGGGCAAAGGTAATGATGGACCTGTCCGGTATACTCGCATACCAGTCTAAGGCAACACCGGTCAGGCTGTTGACAAACTGACGAAGTGTTGGTCAGTGGTGCATGCTCCCACAACTCTTGTGGCGCGGCGGAAGCGGTGAACAAAAAAATTTCTTAGCATGCAACACGCACTTAACCGAAGATCTTGTCTAAACCACTAGTAAACCCCAACTAGAGATCTTATCTACTATATTAGGGATTTTACCTTGATGATACGGTCCTTCGGGTCTTCTCTTTGATGCAACTCCTTTGCTCCTTTCTTCTCTTTTGTGGACTCCTCGGCTCCTTTCTTCTCTTTTGTGGACTCCTCGGCTCCTTTCTTCTCTTTTGTGGACTCCTCGGCTCCTTTCTTCGCCGGAAGGGCACCACATCGCCTACGTCTTTTACGGGCTCCCACCTCAATACCGAGGCAACTCGGGCGCGAAGTTGGCTAGCCGACGCGTCCAAGATTTGATGTAGAATTGTATTGGATTAACTTGAAATCCTAAGCTTTTGATTCACATCTCATGTGAGGGTTAAAGCTAGGAAGAATGATCACCATCATTTTTCTTTCTCTCTTCTTATGAACTTGTTATGATACACTTATCATAATTTTGTTAAGGAATTGAATGCCTTGATTTCACATCTTATGTGAAGGTATTTATAAGAAGAAATGGAGGAGAGAATAATTTCATTTATAATTAAAAAGTTTAAGCATGATAGAAAAAAGAAAGAAAAGAATTTAGCACTAATTAAAGCATGCATTATGAAAGAAGTATCATGCTTAATTAGTACATCCACTTCTATCATGCTTATACTTTTCAATTTACACCTCACTTATTTATTTTCACAAAATAAATGATGTCATTATTATGTCATTATGAGGTGGCATCTTCTAGAAGGTATTTTGTAACAATTACAAAAATACCCCTCCTCCGTATACCGTATACCGTATACTGTATACCCGCATTCGAATTCCGAAAAATACGAATACAATTAATCCAATAATATAATACTGGTATCCGTCCAGTATTATTCTTCCGATTATTATTCCTGTAACAATTACCGAACATAATCGAAAACCTGCCGCAACACTTTACGGCTGCCGTAACAACTTACGGTCTCTACATCTTTTCGCCCGAAAACTTGAGTAACAGAATGTGGGGGACTCTAAAGACTCGTCAACACCTTAGTTGTGGATTTAACCACTAGCACGTTAGAGGTATAAGCCAATACATAACGGGCTACCAGGTATTGACAAAAAGGTGGCCGACGAGCGAACTCATCACAACCCTTACGAGCCTGTAAGCAACACTTACCGTACAGTCCGGTCTCTTCGTCTGATACGTCGCATATGCAGTCTAGGGGTGGTAAATGTCAGACCCCAGTAACTTTATAAGTCATGTTGATTTATGGCTCATAACGAGTCGAGGAACTACTGATAACACTTATCAGTAAACCTCGAGAACCCTGGCCAGGGATTTAGGTGTTATAGCCGATCAAACATAGCGCGACATCAACTCCCCATACCGGGAGAGACGAAACCCCTCCTATCGCTCACTGTCTCCATATGATTCGGGACTGTACCCAAAATCCACCTGTTTGCACGACTCAGTAGAGCCGTGGTAGGGAGGAAATCAAAGCACAGTGGGAACCACACAAGACTCTATGACGATCTAGGGTCTACAGACTAACCTGTACAAGTGTCACCAGAGAACTGCTATCTGACAATAGGTATATATACCATCTAGGAGTTCTCGGCGAGTCCGTTCAGTGTACCCAGTCTCCACTGAGCACCCGTACACCATCCTTGATGTCAAACACCGATGGATATGGGATCATCCATCGCCCATCATATGGGTCAAGATGCGTATACGCTAGTCTACTCTGGTGTATCGATGCCCTGTCTCGACACACCCTCGACTAGGAACAGTTATAGGATGTACTCATAGACTACTGTGGCCCCACTAGTATGATCTCATCATAGTCCCAGCAGTCGAGTACAAATCCTAAGGGCTTTATCAACATGTAAAAGAGACAATCGGAGTACATGTTTAGATAAAGTACAACCAGATAGCGTACTATCATGTCGAGCAAGAAAGTCTTCCCTATATATGTCCAAGCATCCACTACAATATACATCGTATGTACAGTAATGGCCTCTAGGGCACACATATAACTAACAATCTCCCACTTGCACTAGGGCCATCTGTTGTGGTATCACATACCAATCAATCAGCTGTGGTTTAAGTATCTCATACTCAACCATCCCATAAAAGTCTCTACTGGGAATAAAGCCTTAGTGAGTGGATCTGCTCTGTTTTCCTCTGTATCTACTCTCCTAACCTCGATCTCCCTGGAGATCAACCATCTCTATGATCAGGCGATGCTGTCTAAGAATTATATCTGGATTTCTGATGGGACGGTAGTTCCATGGCTAAAGCCACAACCCCATTGTCACACAATGGTAGGAACGAAATTCATCTTATGAACTTTTATATATATATATATCCAGATTTTATCTTTGGTAGCATCTTTAATAATGACGTATTTTGCCTTTCTAGTATGTCACGGTATCTAGCTTGGAACTCTTCCAACATACCGTCCCTCTACTAAGGGTAAAGACAATCACTGCGACTGACATTCAGTCGTCTTTATCACCCTGGAACCTTTCCAGTGATTCTCCCCTGGATCGATTGATACTATCTCACTACATCTAGTGAGTATCCTAACATCCATTTAGATCTATCTCATAGATCAAAAACTCAGGATTTAGGAGGTATCATTTTGATCTTATATGGAGAATCTTATAATAAGCGGAGATTGACCGAGTGTATCATAGGAAACTCTTCCCTATCAAGAGTATGTCATCCACGTACTCTACGGGGATTACCATCATACTCCATACCACGAGGTTCAACCATTTTGATGAAGTCAAACTCTTTGACTACCACATCAAAACTCCGCTGTGATTCTCCCCAGGATCAATTGATACCATCTCACTACAACTAGTGAGTATCCTAATATCCATTTAGATCTATCTCATAGATCCAAAACCCTAGATTTAAGAGGTATCACCTTTGATCCTATATGGAGAATCTTTTATAATAAGAGGAGATTGACTGAGCGTAGCATAGGAAACTCCTTCCCTATCAGGAGTATGTCATCCACGTACTCTACGAGGATCACCACCATACTCCCTACTACCTTTTATGTATATACAAGGTTCATCTATTTATTTTGATGAAGTCAAACTCTTTGACTACCACATCAAAACAGATGTTCCAACTCCGCGATGCCTGTTTTATCACATAAAACATCTTGCACACTTTTCCGCTGCTCCCACTGTCTACGAAGCCCTCTGGCTGTGTACTTATAGACGCTCTTTTCTAAAACTTCTTTTAGAAAAGCAGTCATGACACCCAACCACCAGATATCGCAGTCAAGGTATGTAGCAGTGGCAAGTAGGATCTGGATGGACTTAAGCATAGCTTTGAAAGTCTCAACTTTTCCATGTACACCAAGTAATCTTCTCAAGATATACTTGCTTCTGATGGGGTTTTAACCCTTCAGATAAAGCAACCAAAGTCCATACTTTGTTGGTGTATAAGGATTCCATCTCAGATCGCTAATCATCCAGCCATTCTTACAGAGTCCCACTCCTGATGGCCTGCTCAAAACTAGTTAGGTCATACCACTTTGGTCAGTAAGCAACCCCATCCCATGGGATTGCCGTGGCGCCAACGGGTCCCTCAGCAGCTACTTTCTACGCATGCCCCCTTGCGAGGACTACAACCCGTCAGAACACCTTCCGATCTCGGGATACGCTGGGGTAATATGAGATCCTCGCTCCTACTGTCACAGAGAAACCAAAGTATCTCTTAGGTGGGTGAGGAACCCTACTAGATCGGCGGAGAGGCTGAGGTTCGTTAGTGTCTATTGAATCTTTTGGTTCTACCAAATCATTTGCTGTAGCTGGAACTCCTTCCAGTTCTACCTCATGACCAATAATTTCTTCACAAGAAATTCCCTTTTCACAAAAGGCGGCATGCTGAGAAACAAAACAACTTTTGTTCCTCTGTTAGGTCATCTGTTGTAGTTTGTATAGCTGGAACGCCTTTCCAGTTCTACCTTATGACCACTAATTTCTTCACAAGAAATTCCCTTTCACAAAGGTGGTATGCTGAGAAACAAAACAACTTTTGTTCCTCGGTTAGATAGAAGATATTCCCATGCTAATGCTTGGGATATCTAACAAACTTCCACAGTTTTGACTTTGCCTCGAGCTTGTCCGGATTTTAGGTTTTTAGACATAGGCCAGACAACCCCAAATCTTAACATCTTTAAGATATGGGCTCTTCCCATACCATATCTCATATGGAATAGTAGGCACCTGATTTGATTTGAACCCTATTCAATAGGTACGCAGTTTCGCAAGTGCATAACTCCCAAAAGGAAAATAGGAAACTCAGTAGTACTCATCATGGAGCACACCATATCACATAGGGTGCATTCGCTCCTCCCCGATATACCATCGTGCTATGGTGTATACGGAGGAGTAATGCTGAGAGAGAATCTCATTCTCTTTTAGAATAGTCCAGGATTTCCATGCACAAGTATTCTCCTCCTTGATCTCATCAAAGGACATAATACTTATACCCGTTTTTGGTTCTTTACTTCTAATTTATATTCCGTGAATATCTCAAAAGCTTTGGACCTATGTTTCAACAGGAACATATGTCTGAATCTTGAGAGATCATCAGAGAAAGTAATGAAGAACAAAGAACCGGTCATGGCATATGTAGACAGGGGGCCTTTCATACATCATCATGTGTCAATCCCCAGAGTTCACTAACTCTCTCTGTTTCTAATAAACAGAGCTATGGTCATCTTATCTATGTGACATGACTGACAAGTTTCACAAGATGTAGATTTAAACTAATTTAAATATGCATCTAGATGTAACTTCAGTCAGCCGGGTCGCATTGATCTGACCTAGTCTACAATGCCTCAAGAAGGATCCGTCCATTTCTGAACTCTTCCTCTTGTGTGTGTTCTGTATACTGAGAACTGTAGTTTGATTTAGAACGTCTATGCTTTTAGATAACGTGCCTGAACCGATCAACACTTGATATAGGAAATGTTCAAAACATTTATCCATCAATACAAAATTTTATCATTTCTTTACTAATAAAGAGATTGATATGATTTTGTATATCAGGTTCGGTATCTAATAGCATTTGTTCAGAATCAATGTATTCTTAATACAGAGTGATAACTGCCAACTACTTGGCTTGCAACAATTGCACCATTTCCAACTCTTGAAACTTATCACCCGTTCTCAGTCATTTACCTTTCTGTAGCCCATGTAACAGATTACATTTGTGGGATCCTGATCCGGTATCATTATACCCAGGACGTAAAAGATACTGAGAAACAGTTCTTTGTGATGAACACACCCGAAGAGCATGCATCAACATGTACTATCTTCGTTTGGGTGGCATAGTAATTCTGGTATTTCCCTATTTCCTGCTCTGTCTTATAACAATTATAGGTTGGAGCGGGACCAACGTTCCACAGCTTAATATAACAAGCGGGTTCAGTCAATATATCCGTATTTATTATTTTGATTAAGGCATGATATGTTCACTATCTGGAGAGAGAGTGAGAAGAAAACACTTTAGCGTATGCTCTTGCAAGATTAGATTGGTTATTTATCTAATCCAGATGTCTCCCGCTGTTTTTATCAAATCCTCCTTCAAACCCTAAAAGGTAAGATTAGCCGGGAATAATTACACCCTATAATTTCATCAAATTGTCTTGTGTAAAACTTTCCCAGGAGTAACTCTTACTCGCAGTGAGATCGGGATCCAACTATCATATAGAAGGTATGCAATCTCATTGCAAATTTCAACTCTTGAAATTCCCGATATGGTTTCTACCCCTAGTCCTTATGACCTTGACTATGATCAACATATCATAAGTACTAGTCAAGTTCTACCCGTCATTTCGTGATTAGCCAGACCCACCCACATGACCCTTGACTATGATCAACATAATCACATGAATGTCCTGACTAATCGCATCATATGCTTTGTAGGAATTCATCACTTAGCTACCGAACACTACGCCTCGGCTATGGTCGACATACGTAGCACGAATACTAAGTACTCTGCTTCCTAAAATGACGGAGGGCAACGGATGGTTTTTATGAAAACCTTTAACGTTTTGAACTTGATGTCGTTGTAGAATCAAGTAGGAAGGAGTGGTTTAGGCTCCAGTTTTAAATATCGAATGGTTTTGTAGTATCTTTCTAATTTTGCTAAAGAGGTCACTCCCGGTAAAGGGATCTCGGCTCTTTCCTTATCGAATAAGGTGCTGGATATGTAAATACCACGATGCAAAGCAACAATAGATCAACTATAAAACCAAATCGAGTTATTTGTAACATTTTCCAGTTTCGCTAAAGGGGTCACTCCCGGTGAAGGGATCTCGGCCCTTTCCTCATCGAATGAGGTGCAGGATATTCAACTAAACCACAATTAGATGACAAAAACTGGTTCGGAGTGCGGCTGTCCAGAACAGTTCTGGCTGTCAATTCTCGTTTTGCAATGCTTTCTATCTTCTGTATGAAAATGATATTATGCAGTTGTACGAGCCTATAGAACAGATCCTGTTCAAGTAAGGTCGTACAACTGTCTCCTTAAAAAATTTGATTCTACAACATCTTTAGGTTTCTTTTCTTTTAACATTAATCATATTAATGTGGTCCCATCATTTACGTTTCCTATCTTTTATGTTTCCTAAACATCACAGAAAAGAAACGCAAAATAGAACGTACGCTTATGCCATCCGCATTTGCCACTGGGCCCTGTCATGCACCGTTAGGTTACTTAACTAACGGCAGAGCGGGGGCTGGACTAGCGCGGGTGCAAAACATAAGCAACGTTTAATATATATATATCTCATATATAAATATATAGCCATTTCAAATCACAGATGAATGCATTGGATATACTAGGAATTCCGTGTTTCATTTAAGCCCTTAATGAAAAACGGGTTCCACGGTCGTGATGAATAGCCAAAAACCCCCTATACCCCTACGGGTGCGGCAAACTACCCGCCAAATTCCCGAAGTGTAGCAACCTCCCTCAACAATTGAGTAGGCCACTCGGTACTTGGAGAATGTCGGATTGCAAGTTACAGTCGTTTCATTTTAAGTGTTTGCTGCTGGAATTTCAGTTTCTGAACTGATTGTCCAGTTCGCAACACAGTTTTCACCCTGTTGTGTTCAAAATTAGGCGACGCTACAGTTGAACAAAATTTAGGTTTATCAGTTAGGTTTCCAACGCATCCTACGGATCAATAATATCCATTGGTTACTGGAAGTTATGCACTGAATAACACAGGGGTATACGTTCTGTCCCTGTCAGGGACTGCAATACGTTCTGTTGATTTAAAATACAGTTTAAATAGTAAACGACATTAGAAACGAATGAAACCACTTTCATTGGTTAGCTAACAGATTTATCTTCACTATGATATATAGTTCCGCATCCACTACAATATACATCGTATGTACAGTAATGGCCTCTAGGGCACACATATAACTAACACGAAGAAGGAGCGCGTCATTGCCCCCTGTATTTCCGCACGATGCTTTGAAGTGAGCGACGTGCTGGTTTGCATTCCTCGTTCCATCAAATCTTCCGAACTTAGGAATGACGTAGCCGCTTGGGAACTCAATCAGATCGTACTGCGCGGGATATGGCCGTTCACTACTGTCGATTTCTTTCTGAGCTTCAGCTTCGGCCACCAATGTTTTAACCTTGCTGGTGACCAAATCCATTATCCGATCCTGTGTTAGCGGGATAGTGCTATCTGGGGCCAAGGCGTCCCCAGAAGCGGAATGCGGCCGGCTTTCATGCGGCTCGACCAGTCTTGGTCCCAAAGGAACAAGCATTGGCTGCCTCGGATTGTCATCACCCGGCTGATTAGTAGCGGTTTGTGTCTGATAGGGAGGCGCTCGAGCAATTTGAGCCGTAAGCTGCATCACCACGTTCGTTAAGTCGTCAATCTTCGAATAGAGCTTGGCCATCTCTTTATCTTTGCTCCTGAGCTGTTTTCGAAGCTCTTGAAGCAGCTCTTGCTCCGCAGTCCTGGGGCGGAAAGTCGGCTCTTCCTCGCTGTCCGAGCTTGACTCTATATGGACTGAGGGGTCTATCTGTCTATCATCCTCATCGAGAGGGTTTTCTTCATCCAGCGGGGGCGGCTGTTCTTGGGCGGCGGCAACCACATTCAGGCTAGACTGGGCTTGGGATGTGGTGGCCCCGTCCTTGCTTTTGCTGCGAAGGTTGTCGCTGGGGCGCCCGCCCGCCATATAGACCATATGGATGATATATACGGCCGTCTTTCTATCATCGGCGGCTGATTTCACGGATCGCTGTCTTGACCCCCTTGCTTCGGTAGCTGGTAGTCGATTGAAGGCAGCTGGCCTAACCAGGTTCTTGAATGGTGCTGGCGCTTCTTTTCTGGGTTTGCCCCGCTGCTTTCGTGCGGCACAGAGTGCTTGATAGACTCTTGAAGAGACAGTGTCATACTTTTTCTGTTCGAGCTGAGACACGTCTCTTTGTGGCACTGTTCGGACCGCTGTCTTCTTGATTCTGGCGGTCATGGCGTTTTTCTGAACCCACTTCAGAGGCTCGAAGGAATTGCTGATTCTTACGTCCGACTCAGCCGTCATCGCGGGGCAACCCTGCTCTTAGAACTTCACACGATTCCATTTGGCCGAAGCCTTGGCCCTCTTGTTGGCTCGATACCTGAGCCGCTTCTGCCTTAACTTTTCAGTTCTAAGCACCTGGCAGACTTCGGCTCTTTGGGAAGACGCTGCAGACCGGTCGATGGAGGGCCTTAGAGATACGCTCAATTGTGCATTTGTTGGAGTCATCGCCTGAGCTCGTCCGCACCATTTGGTGTTGCCCTTTGTACCGAAGTTCTTGCCCCCCGCTGGAGTACCAGAGAATCGTTCAGATACCGTCTTAAGTTTCGGTTGTGGTGTCTTGGCGATCACGACATTCGGCCTCTTACCCCTTGAGACCGGCTTGGCCACCTGTTCCGCCAGGATCTCCGCCAGATGAGCGCTTCCGGCAGGGTAGATGATGACGGAGCCAAACTGGCGGGGCGGTTCCTCCCATTGTCGACTGAGGCTTGCGGGGAGAACCACACGAGCGTTGATCTTGACCACGTACGGAATCGGGGTCACGTTGGAAGCTGAATTCGTCTGGGGAGACATTGTCGTCGAAGGTTGATTGCTGCACGGAAAAAAAAACATTTCAGTATAGGTAATCGATATGTGTATTGATTGAGTTCGCATGAACGTTTAACCCGAAATATGGGAGGAGAGATGGGTCCCATCGGGCGTGCCAGAATCTGTAGGGTGTTTTTCGTCACCCCATTGAGATGGGAATACGCGCGCGCTTGTCAGGCGTACTACAGATTCCCCCTGCCTAGGGTAGGCCGGGGTTTAATGATTGTGGGGGTCCGAATCTCCGGCAGCCGCGAACTAAGCTGCCGTTAATTACACCCCCCCCCCCCCGCCTTTGGGGCGAGGGAACCTCCGATTGACGGGTCAAAATGGTCATGCGAACTCAATGTGCAGTGTACATGTGTTGTGTTTTGAAAAGGGGGGGTTTGAACATATCGGGAGCCACGCAGAGTTTTTACGGGGGTCCCGCTACCCGAATAGTGGGCTGGGGGTCAAGGGGGCTAGCAGCCTCCTTGCGGGGTGCGGGGCAGCGCCCCGTTAGAAATTTTTTCTAACAGGGACAGTGTCGTGGAGTATGTGTATGTGTACATTTGTATACATATGTATATATATACATGTATATATAAATAAAGGGGAAAAAGACATCCAAAGGATGCGTGGGGCCAGCGCCTAGGCGCTTGAGCGCAAGCGCGCCACGTGTCGGCACGTGGGCGCTTTGCGCTCGAGCGCAGAGCGCTGGAGCGCAAGCGCGCCACGTGTCGGCACGTGGGCGCTTTGCGCTCGAGCGCAGAGCGCTGGAGCGCAACGCGCCACGTGTCAGCACGAGGGCGCTTTGCACTGGAGCGCTGGAGCGCAAGCGCGCCACGTGTCGGCACGTGGGCGCTTTGCGCTCGAGCGCAGAGCACTGGAGCGCAAGCGCGCCACGTGTCGGCACGTGGGCGCTTTGCGCTCGAGCGCTAGCGCACCAGTGAGGAAAAGGGGGGTTTTTAGCCCCGGAAATTCTCTAAAGAGAAAAAAGGGTGGAGTTAAACTCCTAATATGTTTTGGGTTAAGGAGATGGGTCCTTCTTCTTCCTTTGCTGGTCGATCTTGGAGATAAAGAGATGTGAGATTTAAAAATCTTTTCTTTTTGAGATCTGATGGCAGATCTGAGTTCCCCTTAATGGGTTTTGTGGTGGAAAACTATTTAGTTTTTGAAAAAGGAAGAGTAAAACTCTTGATTTAATTCAAAGGAAAAAAGAAGGTTTTGGAACCTTGAAGAAGGAAGAAAGATCTCAGATCTGAAACTTTTTTGGAAAGAGAAAATTTGTTGGGATATTTCATTATACTTGCCTTTATAGGCTATACTCTTTTACACATAGCCCCTTGGGCTTCACAAAATGGCATTTTGGCTATCCCATGGCTCATGTGCCATTTCTTTTTGCACATAATCCATGGGCTTTACAAAAATTTGGCTTTATGCCTATTTTTCTTACATTTATCCATAAAATAACAATAAAAGAAATGCAACAAAATTATTTTTTACAAAATTTTTAACTTGGCATGGGGGGAGGCCGGCCGCTTCCTGTTCTGGCTCGGCCCGGGCATGGGCCCACTGGATCTGGGCTTGGGCCCACTTAGCTTGGGGTTGACTTTGATTTTGACTTGGCCAACCGGGGTGTAAATTTTTACCCCAACACGTGTAACCATGGTCGGCCGAGCAAAGCATTGTAGCATGTCTTGGCGTCTATAACGTGGAACTTAATGTCCGTGACGAGTAGCCCAAAGCGTAGCGTCAGTATCACAGACCCAAGAGTTCTTGATGACTGGGAGTCAAACCCGGAATTGGTGATCTTGTCTCGAGCAAGGTGCTGGACGCTCATGCAGATTTCTTTTAACACTCGCACGTTGAGGAGATTAACGGAGGATCCATTATCGATCAGGATCTTGCCTATCTTTATATCATGGCAGTATCCTGAGACATAAAGGGGGCGATTGTGTTCGCACATCCCAAGGAGAAGGTCTTCATCACCAAAAGCGACATCGGCCGTGTGCACTTCCTCCAGTTCATCCTTCATCTTTTCCTCAGCCAAGAAAGCTTGGAATTGTTCCGGATCTTGTAGTGCCTTGATTAATGAATCTCTCGCCTCCTTTGATAGCAAAAGGGTGTCAAGAATGCTGAGCTGCGATGGTAGCTTCCTCAGATGCGCTAAGACGTTGTAATCCACCTTACTTCTCTTCGGCGGGTCCCGGGCACTTAGCTCCTCCACAACTTGGTCATCTAAAACGATATCTTCAGAGACCTTTTCTTTCCTTTTATCTTTTCTGTTTGAGGGTCCGAGATTCTTTTCAGGCAGTGTCCGATTCCGCAGCCGAATATTTTCGCAAACCTTCGGCTCTTCTTCTTTTCCTGAAGTGGACTCCTTAAAGAGAGGGGCAAGTTCCAGATCCTCATCAGAATCGCTCCCGAATGTAGGCACTTGCGACCCGCCGGTGTTGACCATGCGACAATCGCCGGTAGTTCTTTTAAGCCCTTCGGTCGTATTTCTTTGCTCCTGACGAGTTTTGCGCTTTTTCCACTTAAAGCGTTGTCGATGAGCAACGTATCCTTGCCACCATCTATCGAAAGCTTTGCACTCTTGAGTGGGGTGCGAAACCTTCTGATGATATAAGCAATAGGAGGGGTGCATTTCTATTTCACCAGTAATGTTTCCTTCGGAGGATGGTAGCTTCATGCCCATTGATATGGCCTTAGCAAACCTTTTCCTCATCTTGAATTGGCTTTTGTCGGTAGTGAAAGTGTTTTGCTCCAGCGGGATCGTCTCAGCTCTTTCATCAAGTCGCTGGCGCTTGGCCCTTTCAAATATAGCCGTCTCGCGTTCTTGATCAGCTTTACTTTTCAACCGAGCTTCATTAAGGAATGCGTCAATTACTTCATCTGATGGCCCCAGAATTTTTGGTTCAGGGTCTGCCCCCAGCGTTCCAGTACAAGGAGTCTCCTCATCGTCCATGAACGAATGGGAAATCACATGACAGCTCGCCACATATTCTTCAGATTCATCAGATGAACTTTCTCCCTCATCTTCCTCTTGAAAGACATGATTGAGGAACTCTTGGAATGTAATGGGAGTCTGTGCCTTTTGGTTGTATTCCTCCAGTGCGTCAATTTGTTTTTGCAAGTCCGTGCGCTTGTCGCTAGGCTTCACGGGCTTCTTTGATTTTTTCTTCTTCTTTTTCGAAGATTTTGACGGCTGGTTGCGAGTGCTTGGGCCACCACCATCGGTCTTTGGAGTTGTACGTAGCTTCAACATCCCTTCAATGACCTGCGGTTCCAACGGGTTCTTCCACCTAATCGCTGAACATGTCTGAAGATCGTTTAGCATCCTCTTTGTCTTGGCTGATAATGCAACCTCCCAAGGAGCTTCTTCAACGACGGAGCATATTGCCCCCGGCGTATTCGTCCCCTTAGAGGTGTGGAGCTGCGGGGGACTCACCTTCCATTTGTCAGATAATGCGAATTTGCCTTGTCGGTACTGGTTTTCAAGCCAATTTTTGAAAACGCAGCAATCTTCGATCGGATGGCCCAGTACTCGATAATAAGGACAGTAGTTGGGTTCATTGACATCACTTGGTTGCAACGGACGTTTTGGATCCGGCAGACTTATGAGTCGGTTGCGCAACGCCAGCTCGAATAACCTTCTCGTTTTATCGCGTGGAAAAGAGTAAGAACGTCCTAGCCTCTCCTCAAGGGCTACGTACGGACGCATATTATTTTGACGAACAACCGGCTTCGAGTCGCTCGGTTGTTGTTGAGCATTAGCGACAACGATCGCTTTTCCCTTTCCTTTGTCATTTCGGGAGTCCGGCTTTGGAAGAGGGGGTTTATGGCCCATCTGATCCATTTGTGCTAGCTTGTCAATCAAGGCCTGGAAGGTAGTCGGCTTGAAAAACATCATAAATTGCGAGATGGTTGCTTGCGGATCAAGGGTTCCCACAAACATACCCACCGCGGGAGATTCTTCAATGCGCTGCTCGCACTTCGACCATAAGTTCCGCCATCGTATAAAATATTGAAACCATGTCTCGCCTGGTTTTACCCTGGCGTTAATCAGTGCCGTCATCGGGATGCGTTCACTGGCGCTTGCAAAACGCTGGGTAAACAACAGCTCCATCTCCGCGAAGGTTTTGATAGAGTCGTTCGGGAGTTCAGAGTACCACTCGAACGCCGTATCTGATAAACTTCCAACAAACTGGCGAAGCAACAGCTTGTCGTCACCGCCGGTGTTACCGCAGAGTGCCCTGAACTGGGAAACATGCTGGTGAGGATTGCCCGTCCCCTTGTAGACATGGAACTTGGGAATTGTGTAACCCGGCGGGTACTTGATTTGGTCGTACCAACTTGGATATGGCCGCCCTGTTTTTACAATCTGGCCGGCTGCTTCAGTCACATGATGAACCCATATTTGTTGGGCTATGTACTCGTCCAAATCAGCTTTGGAGATTGTATCCTCCTTAGCTGTTGACAAAGCTGGCGGAGGATTCGACGTTTCTCCCCTATCGTCTCCAAGGATGATCGGGGGATCTTCGGCCGGAGGATCTTGTTGGATCATCATCCCCACCATGTCTTGGAACAGGAGGCCCATACGCTGTATGTTGGCTGCTTGTTCAGCAGCCTCTTTGTCCTTCTTTTCTAATATTCGACGAAGGAATTCGGCGTCGGTTTCTTCCTCTTGGCGCTCATCCAAGGACGTTTCAGGGTTTTCTTTTGGCCCAGTAAGTGCGGCCATAGCGTTCATCATCTCTTGGAGCTTCTGTTGCTGCTCCTGCACTTTGGTCACTGATCACGTAAGCGGTCGATGACCCGTAGATATGCGACTGTCCTCCTTACCAGATGCCACGTAGACTGTATGAACTACAATGCCCCCTGACTTGGGGCGTTTGGGTTCATCACCTCTGATATTCATCATCGGCGTTGGCACTTTCTCTGGCCTTCTTCTTTTATGGGCCATAGAAGTCGAGGGGGCCGTTGCTTTGGGCACCCTGGTGACTGTCATCCTTTCCTGTTTGATCGGACAGTCTTTTTCTTTTTCCACTTTCGCCTTTTTCTGTTGACGAGAGCGATCTGGGTCAATTACAGAGTCTTGAACTCTCCGCCAAACTTTATAAATTTTTGAGGACAGCCGTTGAGGGGGCTGTTCCTGCTTTGTTTCCAGAACTCTCTCCGCAGGTGGAGGAGATCTTTTCAGTGTAGCGGTTGGAGAGTTCTTTCGTACCCTCCTCAGAAGTTCAAAGCTGTTCCCAGTTGGAACAGCAGCATTGACTTCTACCACTGGAGCTGGTAGAGTTAGCCCTGAGGGGGAGTTGCCCCCTGCCTTCCTCACTCGTCGCCAATGGCGACGTCGAGCATGACGAGCCGTTGGGACTGGCTCGGAGATAGAGACGGCTTCTTTTTGCCCCCTGTCTGAATGAGGTGTCGCTGGTGTTAACCTCTTAAAGACTGAGGTTGTCTTTTGAGGGATGATATTCAACCTGTCGAAGACAGACCCTCGAGCAGGGGCAGTAGCAGGAACAGTCAGTCTTGAAAAGACTGACTCTTTGACAGGGGAAGCCGCCTTGACGACTTCTGGAGCAGCATTTATTGCCTTCTTTAGGACAGCCAATTTAAAATTCTGATCCAGCCTGGCGAAAACAGAGGCTGTTGGTTTGGTAGTGGGCGACCCGTTAACAGGAGCCGTCATAGCAGTGAGCCGGTCGAAGACCGACTTCTTGTTCCCTTCCGGTGCAGGTATTAGCATAGAGAAGCTTGTAGGTGGGATCATGGGCCCGAAAAATAGGCCGGTGGTGGTCTGGGTCACCTGTTCTACCGGCAGAGCGAGGAAGGAGGCCGCTTGGGGCCCATATGCTACACCTCCGGGTGAGGTGGAGCGTCCGTTGCAGTGGCACTTCGAGCAGTTGGTGCAGTTAGAGGCCATTGATGCTTGAGTTCTGTGCCAGGGAAAAGACCAAATCTTAGTAACTTGCAACCCAAAGGCAACCATTAACAAACCGCGATTCGTTCGCGAAGACGACACACGAAGTGTGGAGTGGAAAGAGGAAAAGGTCCCACCGGGCGTGCCAGAATCTGTTCCCCTCCGAATGGCGGCCGACGACGTTAGGACGTCTCGCCTGAGATTCGGGGCAGATGCTATTTGGTTTTATCCATCCACCTCTCCGAAGATGCCAAGTTGATTTATGGCACCGTGTATCGGAGGTTTAGACGGATGCGGCCGATGTAGCAGACTTCGTCAGATTCCCCCTCGCTTGAGGGGTTTTTGATTGTGGGGACGCTCTTCCCTGCAGGCGCAATCCCCTGCAGTTAATTACGCTACCGCATTGTGGTAACAACTTTCTCCTTCTCTAGAATTTCACTTCATGTCGTGTGTGTTTGTTTTGTTTGTGGTTGCCCGTGGATTGTATACGGAGACTAAGTGATGTCGTCGCCCGTAGGACGTGTATTAGTCCAAATCCGTATTTACTTAGATTTGGATTTGGTGTTTTGGTTTAAGGATACGTTAGCCGTATTTAGGCTAAGATCGACTTAAACGTTTGTTAAGGATACGTTAGTCTGATTTGAGACTAAGATCAACTTAACGGGATCGTTTTGGATCCGACAAAAGAGCGTTTGGGGACTCTATTGTTCCAGTTTAGGGACGTGGTGGTCCATATTCCAGTTTAGGGACGTGGTGGTCCATCGCCAGTTTAGGGACGTGGTGGTCCATACTCCAGTTTAGGGACGTGGTGGTCCATCATTAGTTTAAGGACGTTTCGGTCCAACATTAGTTTAAGGACGTTTCGGTCCGACATTCCCATTTTGGGGTAAATATTAGTTTAAGGACGTTTCGGTCCACGAGTTTAAGGACCCCGCAGTCCATATTGATGTGTGGTCGTCGGGACCCGTCACCTCTCTGACGTCGTTGAAGGATTACAACGATGGGTGTCAGAGGAGTTCGGAGATGTACCCTCGAACTGGTCGTAAATTGATTTAGGGAGTAGCCGTGCTGAATCAATTTAATTTGAGGACTTATGGCCAGAATTAGGCTAAGTCCAGTTGAAAATGTTCAACATTTTATTTGCTTTTGCATTGCATTTCCTTTTATTTTTATTTGGGCTCTACCCGTAAAGGATGCAGAGCATCAATTTGTTTTGGGCTCTGCCCATTTATAAATGATGCAAAGCATCTACTTTGTTTGGGCTCTGCCCTTTTTTAAAATGCGTAGCATTTTTTATTAGGCCTGTTAGGCCTTTTAATTGGACTCTGTCCCTCTTCTTAATAATGCAGCGCATTAAATACTCTGACAGTGCCCCACGTGGCTTGTCAGGCGTTTTGCGCCAATTAATGAGCGCAAGCGCTCGTGGAGGTGACACGTGTCACGCTCTGGTGAGCGCAAGCGCAACAGCACAGTGCGCTGCGTCAGTGCGCTGCGCTGTTGCATGTTCCCCTCCGAAAGGCGGCGCACAGGACCGCGTTGTCCTGACGCTGAGATTCGGGGCAGATGCTATTTGGTTTTATCCGTCTACCTCTCTGAAGATGCCAAGTTGATTTATGGCACCGTGTATCGGAGGTTTAGACGGATGCGGCCGATGTAGCAGACTTCGTCAGATTCCCCCTCGCTTGAGGGGTTTTTGATTGTGGGGACGCTCTTCCCTGCAGGCGCAAGCCCCTGCAGTTAATTACGCTACCGCATAGCGGTAACAACTTTCTCCTTCTCCAGAATTTCACTTCGTGTCGTGTGTGTTTGTTTTGTTTGTGGTTGCCCGTGGATTGTATACGGAGACTGAGTAATGCCGTCGCCCGTAGGACGTGGATTAGTCCAAATCCGTCTTTACTTAGATTTGGGTTTGGTGTTTTTAGTTTAAGGATGCATTAGTCGCGTTGCGGCTAAGATCAACTTAAACGTTCGTTAAGGATACGATAGTCCTGTTTGAGACTAAGATCAACTTAACGTGATCGTTTAGATCCGACAAAAGAGCGTTTGGGCCCTATTGTTCCAGTTTGGGAGATTCAAAGTCCAATTTGGGACTAAAGTCTGTTTGGAGGATACGTTAGCCATTTTTGAGGCTAAGATCGACTCAAACGTTTGTTAAGAATACGTTAGTCCAGTTTGAGACTAAGATCGACTTAACGGGACCGTTTAGATCCGACAAAAGAGCATTTGGGCTCTATTGTGCCAGTTTAGGGACGTGGTGGTCCATATTCCAGTTTAGGGACGTGGGGGTCCGATATTAGTTTAGGGACGTTTCGGTCCGATATTAGTTTAAGGACGTTTCGGTCCGATATTAGTTTAAGGACGTTTCGGTCCACGAGTTTAAGGACCCCGCAGTCCATATCGATGTGTGGTCGTTGGGACCCGTCACCTCTTTGACGTCGTTGAGGAATTACAACGACGGATGTCAAAGGAGTTCGGAGATGTACCCTCGAACCGGATGTAAATTGATTTAGAAGAGTAACTTTGCTCAGTCAATTTAATTTAAGGACTTATGGCCAAAATTGGGCTAAGTCTAGTTGAAATGTTCAACATTTTATTTGTCTTTGTATTGCATTTCTTTTTTTATTTTTATTTGGGCCTTGCCCAGAAAAGATGCAGAGCATCAATTTGTTTTGGGCTCTGCCCTTTTAGGAATGATGCAAGGCATCAATTTTATTTTGGGCTCTGCCCTTGTATAAAGGATGCAAAGCATCAATTTATTTGGGCTCTGCCCATTTATTGCCTTGCAATTTATTTTGGCCTGTCAGGTCATTTTGATTTGGGCCTGGCCCTTTAATTAATGCATTGCATTTGTGCAAAATACTGTTAATTTGAGAATCTTTTAGATTCAAGAACCGATGGTTCATAAAATAAGTGCAAGGCACTATTTGATTTAGATCTAAGAAAAAACAAGTTTATCTTATATCAGAGAACCAAAGGTTCATAGCAAGTGCAAGGCACTATTAATTTAATAACCTTTTAGGTTCAAGAACCGATGGTTCATAAAACAAGTGCAAGGCACTATTTTTACTTATTTATTTATTTATCGTTAAAGATCTATGATCTTGTTCATAAGAGAATTTTCTCTTCTTTAAAAGGTTTTTACCTTTTTTCTTTATTCTTCAAGAGTTCTCTTCTCTTTTTTTTTTTAGCAAGATGTTGATGCCTTTGAATTGAGGTCTAGGGTCCTTTTTATAGTGCCCATAAATTAGTTAAAGTTTGTTAAAGAGATTATTCTCTAAGTGATTTGGGGAATTTTCCCCACCGTCGGATCTTTAATCCAAAGGTCTCTGTTTTACAGAAGAAATCTTATTGTTTTAACAAAAACAGAAAAGATTTTCTCAAATCTTTATTCTGTTTTTGCAATAAAGAATTTTATTTTTTTTATTTTTTTTTATTTTTTGCTTGCGCAACTGCGCGTTGACACGTGTCGCGCAACTGCGCAGTTGCGCACTGCGCAGCTGCGTGACACGTGTCGCGCAGTTGCGCACTGCGCAGCTGCGTGACACGTGTCGCGCAACTGCGCAGTTGCGCAATTTTTTTTTTTTTTTATAGAGCTTTGCTCTTATAGAGTACGCTACTTCATTTATTTTAACTTTAATTTTCTTTTTAATTTTTTATTTTAACTTTAATTTTCCTTTTAATTTTCAAGACAGAGCTTTGCTCTGATTGGAGAAAAATAGAAGTATTGCTTCTTTTTCCACCTTGGAATTTAAACAGAGCTTTGCTCTGATTGGGACAAACAAATGCCCCCCCCACCGTTGCGCTTACGTGGCCTCCTAACGTGAGCACAGCGGTGGCAGACTCCGAACCGTCGCGCCATCTCTTGGAAGCTGAAAGGGCACTTGATGCCTATAAATAGGACTTTTGGTCCCTTAGATGATTCTCATCTCTAAAATTTTACTTTCAGAACTCAGAGCCCTGCTCTCTTATTTAAACACTTTTAAAAGTTCAAACTTTTAGAGAATTTTAGGTAAAAATATTAATTTTAATTAAATTAAATCAATTTTAAGAGCATTGCTCTCAATAGATCCCAGATCTAAAGAAGACCCATTTAGGGTTTCAGTTAGTAGAGCTTTGCTCTAAGGGGGTCTACAGAAGACTAAGGAGAGCCCTATTAGAGTTCCATTAATAGAGCTTTGCTCTCTAAAAGATTTTCCCTGTATTTTCTCATTTCATTAATGGAGCTTTGCTCCTCCCAAATCATATAGAAGAACTCTTAAGAATTCTTCATGGATCTTGGAAGTTAAATATGGAATTCTATTCCTCAGTGCATTATATCGTTTTTCTTAATCAGTCTTTCTGATAATTTTGTTGATCCTCTTTCATAGGAACAATGAACACCCACATGTATACTCTTACGAGATCATCTTTCGTGAGGGCATCCGCCGACTTGGCCGCTCTCAAAATCGGGAGTTCACAAACGAGGAGTGTGCTGAAATAATGAGTCGTTTCGACGCATACAACGGTCCACTGCATCCCCGACGTTCCTTTCCTCTTAAATTTATCGTGGGAGCTATCTGGAAAGCGCTTCCCCTATTCTGTTCCGGCGTGCCGCTTAGGGCGTTGGATGCCGCTGAGGACAAGGCGTACTCCGTGTACCTATTGAACTTTATCTCGAAGAGACGGCGAGACAGTCTTATCGACCTCTTGCACAAGGTCTTTCAACAGTCTGACATACTCGCTGCTTATCGGAGGGTGGAAGACATCGGAAGGGACCCTGACGTTTGTGCTCGCGAAAGGAAGCACACTAGGATGGTCTGCGAGGCTTGGAAAGTCATAGATAGGATCGCTTTTGAATTCCTCAATCCATGCCCTGGATCTGAGGTTATTCCATTGTAACTTTCGTTTATTATTCTTATGACTGTAAGAACTTCGGGCAATATTAATGGAAATTTTTTTATATCCCAGCTTGTCTTTATTATATATCTTTTGTCCTGAGTCTTTTTGCCCATGCATGAATGAATACGTCCTGAACACTTGATCAAACGTAAATCGGGTGTTCTTTCTGTTGCTTTTCCTCTTTCTCAGCATGTCGTCACAATTAGTAGGTAATAGAGTAAGCTTCTTGATTTCTTCATGAGATAGCGAGGGCTTAGGCCGCAGGTTCAGATCTGCTGCCTAAGACTTTTCAACTCTATGAGCCGTGAGGGTCTCATAGAGACTTTTCTCCCTACGGATCGAGAGGATCTCGCAGGTGGGTTTTTCTCCTTAGGAATCGTGAGGATTCCTAAGTGTGGTTTTCTCTTGTAAGTCGTAAGTATCCTACAAGAGAATTTTTCCCTCTTACGAGTCGAGGGGACTTGTAAGCGGTTGTTTCCCTCCTTGTCGAAGTTCGATGTTGGAGAGAGAGACCCGTGGATGGTATGCAAGAGACCGTTTTGGGCCAACTCGCAGGGTCCCAATGCTTAGGAAACAGGCTTCTTTTATGCCCACTGCCTAAGGCTTCATCCCACGAGTCGAGCCGCCTCGACAATTTTTCACAAGTCGAGACGAATCGAACGTTTCTCGCAAGAACATCTTAACGTCGCATTTAACCTCTACTCTTTACGACAGAAGCCCGTTAAGGTTGGTGGTACTTAGGGTTTTGGCCATCGTACCGTCGCATAAGCTGATATAGTCCTCGATAGGCAATCGTGCTGTTCGAGTAGCCCTGCGACTGCCGTGTCTCTGATCCCTTCGGGGGCTGGACAAGACGTCTTCAAGCAATCCTCCTTGGCAGTTTGACCGTCGGAAGAGCAAGCGCTAGGAATTTGCCATGCCGCTTTTTACTTGAGGTTAGGCTCATTTTGGAGAGCCCCGATGAGTCATAACCACTCCTCGCTGGTGTGGGATGATCTCCGATAGTCTTTCAGGCTTTATATGACTTGCCGTTAAGACCCTGAAGCTAGGAATTTGGCCTTTGCTTCGTTTGCTGGCATTGCGTCCTCTGTATTGAGATGAATGTCATGGTGGGAACTAGGGATTTTGCCGTGGCTCCGCTTGTTTGATGACGTTGCGTCTGCTGTGTCGAGACGAACGTTGGGGTGACATCTCGTCTGCTGTATCGAGACGGACGTCGAGATTATCTCTAGGTTGCTGGTGAACCACCGAGGTTTGGAACTAGGGATTTTGCCGTGGCTCCATTCGTTTGATGACGTTGCGTCTGCTGTGTCGAGACGAACGTTGGGGTGACATCTCGTCTGCTGTATCAAGACGGACGTCGAGGTTGTCTCTAGGTTGCTGGTGAACCGTCGAGGTTTGGAACTAGGGATTTTGCCGTGGCTCCATTCGTTTAATGACGTTGCGTCTGCTGTGTCGAGACGAACATTGGGGTGACATCTCGTCTGCTGTATCGAGACGGACGTCGAGGTGGTGACTATTCTGTGCTGGTGCGAGATGATCTCTGATTGTCTTTCCGGTTTTATATGAGTTACCGTCAAGACGTCGAAGCTAGGAATGTGGCCTTCGCTTCGTTTGCTTTGGTGTGTCCAAATCCTGTTGGAGGAAGAATGCTGGGGTTGACAATTCGTCCGCTGTATCGAAACGAATGTCGAGGTGGAGCTGGAATTTTGCCGTGGCTCCGTTTATTTGATTGTCGCGTCCGAATCCCGCTGGAGGAAGAACGCTGTGGTGATAATTCGTCTGCTGTATCGAAACGAACGTCGGGGTGGAGCTGGGATTTTGCCGTGGCTCCGTTTGTTTGATGATATTGCGTCTGAATCTCGCTGGAAGAAGAACGCTGTGGTGACAATTCGTCTGCTGTATCGAAACGAATGTCGAGGTGGTGACCACTCCGCACTGGTGCGAGATGATCTCCGATTGTCTTTCAGGCTTTATATGACTTGCTGTCAAGACGTTGAAGCTAGGAATGTGGCCTTCGCTTCATTTGCTTACACTGCGTCTGGTGTATTGAGACGGATGCTGAGGTGGAGCTGGGATTTTGCCATCACTCCGCTTTGTTTCGACCATGGGGTCTTTTGTTAACTTTGCATGTACACCCCGCTGGGCTGCGAAGGAACGCCGTTGTTGACATTGTGTCTGTTGTAACGAGACGAATGCTAAGGTGGAGTTGGGATTTTGCCGTTACTCCGCTTTGTTTCGACCGTGAGGTCTTTTGTTGACGTTGCATCTGCCTCCAGCTGGACTGGGGAGGAACGCTGTTGTTGACATTGCGTCTACTATATCGAGACGAATGCTGAGGTGAAGCTGGGATTTTGCCATCGCTCCGCTTGATGGTGTAACATCTGTGTCCTGTTGGAATGAGGAGGCACACCGTTGTTGGTCTCCAGGCTGTAGACGTGGCCATTGAGATTTGGAACTATGGACTTTGTCATGGTTCCGTTTCGTTGCGATTCTGAGGCCAGTTGTTGACGTCATGTCTGCATCTAGTTGGAGTGAGGAGAAACGCCGTTGGTGATCTTTAAGTTGTCGATATTGACGTCGAGACCCTGAAGTTAGGGACCTTCCTTTGCTTCATTTGTTGACATCGTGTCTGTAATATTGCGACAAATGTCGAGATGGTCTCTAGGTTATCTATGAACCGTCGAGATTTGGCTTCGCTTTCTGGTGGAGCCTGTTGGGAAGGTATTGTTCCCTTTTTATCTGTGCCCCTGGATTGTATACAGGGATCGATGTGATTTCACCTGTAGGGAAAAAAGTTTTATTCTTTCATTTTTTTTATTCTTTCCGCGATGCTCTATCATTTCAGCTTTTATATCGCGAAGGTCGCGATTGCCCAATCATTTCGGCTATTTTTCGCGGTGCCTAATAATTTCGGCTGTTTATTTTATTTTTACTCGCTACTTTTTATTGCGAGTTGCCCAATCATTTCGACTGTTTATTTTATTTTTACTCGCTGTTTTTTTTTATTGCGAGTAGGGAATTTGGGGTCTGATACCAATCTTGGCATCAGCATCGCTGCGACTGGAATATTGCCAGGAGCGAATCATCATTTGCCATGAAAGGACTTGGAATTTGATACCGGTTTAGGCATCAGCATCGCTGCAACTGGGATATTGCCAGGAGCGAATCATCATCTGCCATGAAAGGACTTGGAATTTGATACCGATTTAGGCATCAGCATCGCTACAACTGGAATATTGCTAGGAGCGAATCATCATTTGCCGTAAAAGGACTTGGAATTTGATACCGGTCTAGGCATCAGCATCGCTGCAACTGGGATATTGCCAGGAGCGGATCATCATTTGCCTCTGTCGATGTTGAACAAAGGTGGCTTAGTAAACAGGGTTAAGGGTCCTGTCGGCTAAGGCTTTTGACTTCATGAGCCGTAAGGGTCTCACAAAGGTATTTCTCCCTACAAGTCGTGAGGATCTTGTAGGTGTGTTTTCTCCTTGGGAATCGTGAGGATTCCTAAGTGCATGTTCTCTTGTAAGTCGTAAGGATCTTACAAAAGGGTTTTCTCCTTATAAGTCGAGAGGACTTACAAGTGTTGTTTGCTGTACAAGCATATCCCTAGTCACGGATGGGACTTTGTTAGGGAAATATTTATTTGCGCCCGTGGATTGTATACAAGGGTCAATATTGGACTACTTGTAGGGCAATGTCGAAAGTTGTGGGGGTTGCTTAAACACAGATTTAGGCCTCTGTAACTTAAGACTTTCAAATCTTATGAGCCGTAAGGGTCCCACAAGAGAGTTCTCCTTACGAGTCGTGAGGATCTCGCAAGTGTATTTTCTCCTTAGGAATCGTGGGGATCCCTAAGTGTGTTGTTCCTTTGTGAGTCGTAAGGATCTCACGCAGGTGGTTTCTCCTTACAGGGTCGAGAGGATCCTATAAGTGTTTCTTTAACGAGGTTGCGCCCTTTCGGGTTTTCACAAACACTCGCCGGTAGCCCTGCTGTTTTTACTCACGGAGCCCTTTCGGGTTTTCATCCGTGCCCTTTTTGCTTATGGACATACCTTTATTATATTTTTTTTTCTTCTTCTTTTTTTTTAATTACGAGGTCGCGCCCTTTCGGGTTTTCACGAACACTCACTGGTAGCCCTGCTGTTTTTACTCACGGAGCCCTTTCGGGTTTTCATCCGTGCCCTTTTTGCTTATGGACGTACCGTTTTTTTGTTTTTTTTTTTAACACGTCAGCCTGAAGATGCTGCGGGTTGGGAGTAGTTTAACGACGTTTCGGTCATTTGCAAGTTTTAGGACATTGCGCTCCGTCGTTAGTTTAAGGACATCTCGGTCCGTTGTTAGTTTAAGGACGTTCCGGTCCGTTATCCAGTTTTAGGACGTAGTGGTCCGTTAGGCTTTCTCTATGAATGAGCATGATGCCCCCGGCGTGTCCATATTTTTCGGAGCATGCGGTTGTGGTGGGTTCACCTTCCAAATTTCGGACAACGCGAACTTGCCCTGTTGGTATTGGTCTTCAACCCAGTTCTTGAAGACGTAGCAATCCTCGATCAGATGACCTACCGTTTGGTGGTAAGGGCAATAATTAGGATTATTAATATCGCCTGGCCACAACGAACGTTTTGGACTCGGCAGATTGATGAGTCTGTTGCACACTGCCAGCTCGAACTGTCCCCTTGTTTTATCTTGCGGAAACGAGTAAGGACGTTTCAACTTTTCCTGGAGGGATTGCCGCTTGTTGCTTTGGCAAGCAACCGGTCTAGGGTCACCTGATTGTTGGTGAGTGCTGGCGACAAGGGCCTTTTTTCCTTTTCTTTTATCCTTTTTGTTCGATCCTTTGTTTACGGGGCCGAGATTTTTTCCGAGTAGCATGCGATTGCACGGCTGAACGTTCTCGCAGCTTCTCAATTCCTTTATTTTTGAAATAGATTCCCCGATGGAAGAGTTGGGGGTAGCTTCTTCGTCAGAGTCGCTTCCAAAGGTGATAATTTGTGATTCCTTGAAGTCGGCTATATGACAGTCGGCGGTGGCTCTTTTGCGCTCATCTATCGCATTTTTTCGATGTCCACAAGCTTCACACTTTGTTCTGTCGGAGTGTCTCTTTTGAGCGACATACCCTTGCCACCAACAGTTAAAGGATTCGCAGTCTTCAGTAGGGTGTATGATCTTCTGATGATATAAACAGAAGTTAGGGTGCACCTCTACCTCAGAGAAAGCATTTTCTTCAGAGGGCGGTAGCTTCATTCCTACTGATAGAGCTTTGGCGAACCGTTTCCTTGTCTTGAATTTGTTTTTACCCGCAGTGTGTGGCTTTTGATTTGACGGGAATACCTTGGTTCTTTCCAATATGGCCATTTCATGCTCTTGATTGGCTTTTGCTTTCAGAAAAATTTCATTTAGGAAGGCATCGATCAACTTGTCTGACGGCCGCGGAATTTCTGTTTCAGGGTCCGCCATTGATTTCTCAGCGCAAGGATGCTCCTCATCATCCGTCAGTGAATGAGAAATCACATGACAAGTCGCTACGTAGTCTTCGGATTCATCGGATTCATCTGATAAGTTTTCTCCATCGTTTTCATCCTCGACGAAAGAACAAGTTGCCCCCGGCGTGTCCGTCTTCTTCGGAGAGTGCGGCTGTGGGGGGTTTACCTTCCAGCTTTCAGACAGCGTGAACTTGCCTTGCAGGTATTGATCCTCGATCCATTCCTTAAAGACGAAACAATCCTCAATCGGGTGACTTACCGTTTGGTGGTAAGGGCAATAATTGGGATTATTAAGGTCGCCTGGCTGCAACAGACGTTTTGGATTCGGCAGATTAATGAGTCTGTTGCGCACTGCCAACTCGAACAGTCTTCTCGTTTTATTCTGAGGAAACGAGTAAGGACGTCCTAGCCTCTCTTCGAGGGATGGGCGTGGACGAACGTTGTTTTGGCGAGCGACCGGCTTTGAGTTGCTCGACTGTAGCTGAGCGTTGGCGACGATGATCGCTTTTCCTTTCTCATTTCGGGGATCGGGTCTTGGAGGAGACGGTCTATGGCCCATCTGGTCCATTTGGGCTAATTTGTCGATCAAGGCCTGGAAGGTGGTCGGCCTGAAGAACATCATGAATTGCGAGATGGTCGCCTGCGGATCGAGAGTGCCCACAAACATGCCTACCGCAGGTGCCTCTTCTATGCGTTGTTCGTATTTCGACCATAGGTTTCGCCATCGTGTTGCGTATTGGACCCACGTTTCGCTGGGCCTTATCCTGGCATTTATCAGTGCTGTAATCGGGGTGCGTTCACTAGCACTTGCGAATCTTTGTGTAAACAGCAGTTCCATCTCTGCAAATGTTTTGACAGAGTCGTTAGGTAGCTCCGAATACCATTCAAAGGCTATTTCTGATAAGCCGCCGACGAATTGACGTAGCAACAATTTGTCATCGTCTCCAGTATTGCCGCATAAGGCCCTGAATTGAGCGACATGCTGATGCGGATTCCCTGTCCCTTTATATACGTGGAATTTAGGGATCGTATATCCTGGCGGGTAATTGATTTGGTCATACCAGCTCGGATACGGTCGTCCAGTTCTAACAATTTGCCCAGCCGCTTCATTCGCCTGATGAACCCGGATCTGCTGAGCTATATAATCGTCTAGAGCAGTCTTGGAAATGGTTTCATCTTTGGCTGCTGAAATAGATGGCGGAGGATTAGATGTCTCCCCTCCGTCATCTTCAACAATGATTGGAGGGTCTTCAGCTGGAGGGTCCGGCTGTGACATCATCTCTACCATATCTTGGAGGAGGAGGGCCATTTTCCTTATGCTGGCTGCTTGTTCCACAGCCTCTTTATCCTTTTTTTCTAATATCCGGCGAAAAAACTCAGCGTCAGTTTCTTGTTCTTGACGCTCATCCGAGGATGTTTCAGAGCTTTCTTTTGGCCCAGTGAGTGCAGCCATTGCAGTCATTATTTCCTGAAGCTTTTGTTGTTGCTCCTGAGCTTTCATCACGGATCGGGTGAGCGGTCGGTGGCCCGTAGAAGTGCAGCTTTCCTCCTTTCCAGAAGCCATATAAACGGTGTGCACCACCATGCCCCCAGACTTGGGGCGTTTGTGTTCGGTGTCTTTGCGATTTGCCGAAGACACAGGGGCTTTTTGCGGCCTCCTTTTTTGAGTGATTGGAGTTAAGGGAGCCGTTGTAGTGGGCACCCAAGTAGCTTTTGCTTTTTGTGGTTTGACAGAGTAATCCTTCCCCTGCCAAACCTTCATCTTTTTCTGTCGTCGGAGGCAGTCTTGATCGATCACCGACTCTTGAACCTGTCGCCAGACTTTGTAAATTTTAGAGGACAGCCGTTGAGGGGGCTGCTCTAACTTCTTCTCTGGAGTATTCTCCACAGGTGAAGGAGTTCGTTTCAACATCGCAGTAGGAGAGTTTCTGCGCACCTTGTTGAGCAGTTCAAAGCTGTTCTTGGTTGGAACAGCAGTATCGATACCAACCGTTAGAGTTGGACGAGTAAGTCCAGAGGGGGAGTTGCCCCCAGCCTTCCTAACTCGGCGCCAGTAGCGACGTCGAGCATGTCGCGCTGATGGAATTGTTTCAGATATAGGGATGACCTCCTCATGCCCCCTGTGTTGGTCAGAATGTACCGATACCAGCTTTTTAAAGATCGACGTCTGTTGAACGGGGACGGCCAACTTGTCAGAAGCGGACTTCTGAACATGGGAAGCAACCTTGGTGATTTTGCCAGGAACGGGAGTTGGGATGGCTATCCGCTTCGGGATAACGCCTTCTGGTATGGCAGGCTTCTTCATGGGCCCGATGGAGCTCTGGTCTAATCCATAAAAAACTGAAGCAGTGGAGTTGGACGACCCGTTGAGAGGGGTTGCGGCAGTGGTAAGTCGATCGAAGACCGACTTCTTTGGAGCTTCTTGCAATGTCATTGGGGCGTTGAAGCTCATTGGCGGGAGCATAGTCCCAAAAAATAGTCCAGTCGTGGGTTGAGCCACCTGCTCCACCGGCATTTTGAAAAGGGAGGCCGCTTGGGGCCCATAAGTCACTCCTCCAGTAATGACGGAGCGAGAGTTGTTGTTGCAGGCGATGCAGTTCGAAGCCATTGATCTTCTGTTTTCTGCACGGAGCAAAACACCAAATCTTAGTACCTTGAATCCACAGGCAATCACAGCAAACCGCGATTTGTTCGAGAACACGACACACGAAGTGTGAGTGGAAAGAGGAAGAGGTCCCACCGGGCGTGCCAGAATCTGTTCCCCTCCGAAAGGCGGCGCACAGGACCGCGTTGTCCTGACACTGAGATTCGGGGCAGATGCTATTTGGTTTTATCCGTCTACCTCTCTGAAGATGCCAAGTTGATTTATGGCACCGTGTATCGGAGGTTTAGACGGATGCGGCCGATGTAGCAGACTTCGTCAGATTCCCCCTCGCTTGAGGGGTTTTTGATTGTGGGGACGCTCTTCCCTGCAGGCGCAAGCCCCTGCAGTTAATTACGCTACCGCATAGCGGTAACAACTTTCTCCTTTTCCAGAATTTCACTTCGTGTCGTGTGTGTTTGTTTTGTTTGTGGCTGCCCGTGGATTGTATACGGAGACTGAGTAATGCCGTCGCCCGTAGGACGTGGATTAGTCTAAATCCGTCTTTACTTAGATTTGGGTTTGGTGTTTTTAGTTTAAGGATGCATTAGTCGCGTTGCGGCTAAGATCAACTTAAACGTTCGTTAAGGATACGATAGTCCTGTTTGAGACTAAGATCAACTTAACGTGATCGTTTAGATCCGACAAAAGAGCGTTTGGGCCCTATTGTTCCAGTTTGGGAGATTCAAAGTCCAATTTGGGACTAAAGTCTGTTTGGAGGATACGTTAGCCATTTTTGAGGCTAAGATCGACTCAAACGTTTGTTAAGGATACGTTAGTCCAGTTTGAGACTAAGATCGACTTAACGGGACCGTTTAGATCCGACAAAAGAGCATTTGGGCTCTATTGTGCCAGTTTAGGGACGTGGTGGTCCATATTCCAGTTTAGGGACGTGGGGGTCCGATATTAGTTTAGGGACGTTCCGGCCCGATATTAGTTTAAGGACGTTTCGGTCTGATATTAGTTTAAGGACGTTTCGGTCCGATATTAGTTTAAGGACGTTTCGGTCCACGAGTTTAAGGACCCCCGCAGTCCATATCGATGTGTGGTCGTTGGGACCCGTCACCTCTTTGACGTCGTTGAGGAATTACAACGACGGATGTCAAAGGAGTTCGGAGATGTACCCTCGAACCGGATGTAAATTGATTTAGAAGAGCAACCTTGCTCAGTCAATTTAATTTAAGGACTTATGGCCAAAATTGGGCTAAGTCTAGTTGAAATGTTCAACATTTTATTTGTCTTTGTATTGCATTTCTTTTTTTATTTTTATTTGGGCCTTGCCCAGAAAAGATGCAGAGCATCAATTTGTTTTGGGCTCTGCCCTTTTAGGAATGATGCAAGGCATCAATTTTATTTTGGACTCTGCCCTTGTATAAAGGATGCAAAGCATCAATTTATTTGGGCTCTGCCCATTTATTGCCTTGCAATTTATTTTGGCATGTCAGGTCATTTTGATTTGGGCCTGGCCTTTTAATTAATGCATTGCATTTGTGCAAAATACTGTTAATATGAGAATCTTTTAGATTCAAGAACCGATGGTTCATAAAATAAGTGCAAGGCACTATTTGATTTAGATCTAAGAAAAAACAAGTTTATCTTATATCAGAGAACCAAAGGTTCATAGTAAGTGCAAGGCACTATTAATTTAATAACCTTTTAGGTTCAAGAACCGATGGTTCATAAAACAAGTGCAAGGCACTATTTTTACTTATTTATTTATTTATCGTTAAAGATCTATGATCTTGTTCATAAGAGAATTTTCTCTTCTTTAAAAGGTTTTTACCTTTTTTCTTTATTCTTCAAGAGTTCTCTTCTCTTTTTTTTTTTAGCAAGATGTTGATGCCTTTGAATTGAGGTCTAGGGTCCTTTTTATAGTGCCCATAAATTAGTTAAAGTTTGTTAAAGAGATTATTCTCTAAGTGATTTGGGGAATTTTCCCCACCGTCGGATCTTTAATCCAAAGGTCTCTGTTTTACAGAAGAAATCTTATTGTTTTAACAAAAACAGAAAAGATTTTCTCAAATCTTTATTCTGTTTTTGCAATAAAGAATTTTATTTATTTTTATTTATTTTTATTTTTTTTATTTTTTTTTATTTTTTGCTTGCGCAACTGCGCGTTGACACGTGTCGCGCAACTGCGCAGTTGCGCACTGCGCAGCTGCGTGACACGTGTCGCGCAGTTGCGCAGTTGCGCACTGTGCAGCTGCGTGACACGTGTCGCGCAACTGCGCACTTGCGCACTGCGCAGTTGCGCACTGCGCAGCTGCGTGACACGTGTCGCGCAACTGCGCAGTTGCGCAATTTTTTTTTTTTTTAGAGCTTTGCTCTTATAGAGTACGCTACTTCATTTATTTTAACTTTAATTTTCTTTTTAATTTTTTATTTTAACTTTAATTTTCCTTTTAATTTTCAAGACAGAGCTTTGCTCTGATTGGAGAAAAATAGAAGTATTGCTTCTTTTTCCACCTTGGAATTTAAACAGAGCTTTGCTCTGATTGGGACAAACATTGCACTGCTGACACTTGGCGCTTCCTAGCGGCTTGCGCAATAGTGCTATTTTGGCAAGTGCTGGGCACTGTTCTTGAGAATCTTTTAGATTCAAAACCAATGGTTCATAAAAAGAAGTGCAAAGCACTGTTTGTTTTCTTGATCTAATTTAGATCAAAGAAAACAAGTTCTTCTTGTTTTTTCTTATTTCGAGGAACCAATGGTTCATAGAAAAGTGCAATGCACTTATTTATTTTTCTTTTTATTAGAGATCCTTGATCTTGTTCTCAGATCAATGATCTGTTCATTAGAGAATTTTCTCTTTTTCTAAAGGTTTTTTACCTTTTTTGTTCTTGAGGATTTCTCTCCAATTCTTCAGAGTTCTCTCTGTTTAATTTTTCACAAAAAATATTCCTCCCTTTGAATTGAGGTCTAGGGTCCTTTTTATAGTGCCCACAAATTAGTTAAATTTGTTAAAGAGATCTTTCTCTGAGTGATTTGGGGAATTTTCCCCACCGTTGGATTTTTGATCCAAGGGTTTCTGTTTTACAGAAGAAAATCTTCTTGTTTTAACAAGAACAGAAAGATCTTATTAGAATTTTAATTATGTTTGGCGTAAACGCCTCAGCGCGTGACACGTGTCGCGCAGCGCAGCGCTTGCGCAGCGGTGCTTGCGCAACTGCGCAGACACGCGTCGCCAGCGCTTGCGCCGCTGTGCGTGCGCAGCTGTGCTTGCGCAGCTGCGCAGACACGCGTCGTGCAGCGCAGCGCTTGCGCAGCTGTGCTTGCGCAACTGCGCAGACACATGTCGCTTGCGCAGCTGAAGCGTTGCTTCCTTTACTTTTATTTTTAAAAAGCCTTGCTCTGATTGGACGCACTGCCTTGGGCGCTGTGCTGACGCATCAACTTCTGACACGTGGCGCGCAGCGCACGGGATTTGAAGCGTTGCTTCAAGATTTGTTTTTTTGAAATTCAAACAGAGCCTTGCTCTGATTGTGGAAAACAATCTCAATGCGAAAATCCATGAATATAATATATGCAACATAAAACTGAAATGTAAGCATATAAAGGAAAAGCCGCTAATTAACTGCAATAAGTTAATATAAAATATCATCCGGTTCCTATTTTCTCAAATTCTAAATCACATCAAGTAAAGGTAAACATGTAGTTATAACCATATATATGTGTAAACATAAAGGTATAGCAAGATATAGGTATCTACCTATTAGTAATGATATAATATACTCTCCAGGTATAAGTGAAGTATGTATGAAAAGTATACAAGTAACTATATCATTATGTATGTATGTACCTATCATTAATGGTACAATACTCTATAGGTATACAGGTAACTAGCATGTAAGTATGTGATGGCATATGTGTAAGCATGTAGGTATACATGTATACTATATGTCATACGCAATAAGAAATATGAATCAATGTCACAATATTCCTAACCAAACTATATTATATCTATAAGTGGTTTGTGCGTGTCATGGCAATTATTGACGGTGTGTGTGGCATACAATCAGTGCTCGTGCAACGTGAGCCGTCAATAATAGTGCAGTGTCCTAAGGATACTAGTCCAAGCAAAACAATAACTAAGCAGTAGGGGGAATGCGCAATTCTAAATATGAAATAGAATATGCGACAAGTCAAGTCATTTCTAGCCCAGACGCATAACGCCATGCGGGCGATTCCCCTGTAGATATTAAATCTACTCACCAACGCTCCTGGCTAAGTGAAGCCTACCACCTGTTTTCCCTTTGTCGCAGCGTCCGAAGTCCCCGCTTGCGAACCTAAAATTTCACAAACATTTCACATAAGATAAATATCCTACATCGACGAAAAGACAACGAAACGCAATGAAAACGCCCAGAAAATTACACTGCGCACTTAGCGCATCTAACGCGCACGACATCGGTCAAAAACCCTAACTAGGGTCGCTAAACTACGAAACACCAACTCTAGACTCCGATCGTTCCGATCGCGCAACACAACACAATTAAATGCGAGAAATATAATAGATATAACCTCGCTACGACCAATTGAAACCACGTCGGAAAAACCCCGAAACCTAGTAAACAACTTATCGCAATATTTCGCACTAGAATCAAGCTAACACATTTCTAGCGATTTCAAATATCTTATAATAGCTTAACTAAGCTATCCAAATCATTTCCTTATTTTTAACACTTGCTAATTAAGTTTTAGCAAAAACCTAGTAAGCAAAATCATTAATTAAACAAAATAGTAATTAACAATAATTATCATTTTCTACTAGGTTAAGCTTTTCTTAATCACAAATTAACACTTCAATTAACATTAAACACTTAATCAAGTTTTACCCTAACTTGAATTTCATAAAAATTATGAATAATGAATTAATCAAGAGTTTAAAGCTATATTAAACATATAATTAGCTAACTTAAATAGCTAGATTAAGATTTAAACAATTAATTAAGGATTTAGGTAAGAAATTATACCTTAACAAGAACAAATTCTAGCACAAGATTTCATCAACATAGCCACCAAGAAAAAATACTTTGTTGAAGATCCAAGCAAGTTTAGTAAAAGGAATTGATGGTTTAATTTTTATTTAGGAATTTTTGGATTTATTTTTGGAATTTTGAAGCATTTTGTGAACAAAAGGATGAAGAAATGAGCTTTGAAAAAGATGAGGGCAGAATTTAGGGGAGGGCTCGGCCATGGTGATGATGGGGGGGAGGGTATTTGTGTAATATAAAAGTTGAATGTTCTAGCAAAAATACAATTAATGCTCATTTAATGAAAATGCCACCTTTCATTTTCTTTTCTTTTCTTTTGTTTTAAAAATTTAAATCCTTTGCACTAAAAAAATCTAGATATTTTGAAGAGAAGCTTCCAAAATAATTGTAGTGATGATTTCCAATGATTCTCATTTAGAAGAAATTTTCCGATTTACGTGCATAATTTACCGCTTAAAATAATATTTTATTAGGGAAAAATTCTATCTGAACCAAAACTTCCCATATACCCCCAAAGTTCGCGCACTAGCTTTATTTTAGCTAAACTAGGTGCCGACAATTTTATACGGACGTTTGATCAAAATCTGGTTAAAACGGAAAATACCGACTATTTTGCCTTAAAACGGAAAAATTCGCATAATGATTTTTAAAACGTTACAATCTCCCCCCTTATAGAAATTCGGTCTCCGAATTTAAAATTCTCACTAAGCGTACCTTCAAGGAGAAGAGTACAAAACTCCCAATTCTTGCTCGCAGCTTTCCAAGTGATCACCTCACTATACGGCTACGCCCAAGAAAACCCTCCACAGATGGCAAGACCCTTGACCGAAGTTTCTCCACCTGCCGAACCACTAACACAATTGGATGCTGTGAACGAAAAGATCGAGTCCAAGCTAAATGGTCTGGTGCTGAATCATGTAAGAAAGGTCATGAAGGTAATTGCAAAATATCGACACAAGGAATACGGGGTGAATACTCAATAATCTGGACGGAAGTGCCAAATTAAAGGCAACGAAACTAACTCGCTTGAGGATCTCAAAAGGTCCTACAATCCTGGGATAAGCTTCCCAAAACTCAACACGTCATTCATCGGAAAATCCGTAGGAATACATGAGCTCACATTGCGAACTCAAGTCTGCGACCACCACGGTCGGCATAAGACCTCTGTCTGCACTGGTTACTCTCATCCTGACCTGAACCAACTGGATCATTTCCGGACTCTCTAGACGAGCTGGGGTCCAAAAATCCTACTTACGCAGAGTCAGAAAAACAGACTGGAGATCGACACGACCTAATAACTAAACCTAAAAGTTGCCAATTGGAGTGTCTCCTGATAACTGCTATCAAAGGAGAACCTTAACAATGGCAAGTGACGATCCCAACTGCTGACATAATTAGTACGCACGCACAAGCATATCCTCCAGAGTCGGTATAGCCCGCTCTCACAAAACCATCATCCTGAGAATGGAAAAATGGAGCTAAAGCTCAACCAGTACCCAAGGCTTCCTGAAGCTCCTGCCCAAGACGGCAAGCGAACAGGGTGCCTTCATTGGATACGACCCATGAAGGAACTCCGTGCAACGCATAAACTTAACAAAGAACAACTGAGCAAACCGAGTATAACCGGACAACAAACACCCGAATGGAGTCACACCCTTACTAAACCTGGGTAGACACCATAACGAAATTCATGGAGATCTGCTTCCATTCCCACTTCGGAACGGTTAAAGGTTGCAACTCTCCATCCGGTCTCAGATGCTCAACCTAAACTCACAACAAGACAGACACCTTGAAACGAAATCCAAAACTTCACTCTTCATCCATGTCCACCGTAACTATTTCACAAGTCACGCTACAAATTGGTGGAACTCGAATGAACACCGAAAGCTGACTAATGTGCCTGCTTTAGGATTTCGCGTCTCTGCCTATCAGCAACAGGTACACAAACGCGTCCCCAAATGTAGCACATCTGGTCACAAATCAAGGACTCTGAATCATTACCCAGCCGAGTATGCTCAAGTATCTTTGACGAACGAGCATCGGCGGGCAGTGCCTCGCGAAAGCGATTAAGGAAAAATGGTCGGGCGCGGACATGAGAAAGCTGTCCCCTCAGTAGAGGCGAACTTAAGCTGTACTCAACGATCGCACAAGAACTATAAAACTGCAGAAAACTATCTCAACAATCAAAACCCGCTGCAGGAAGATGTACATTAAGCTCTGGTGGTCCGTGAAAATATGGCACGACTCTCCGAACAAGTAGTGTTTCCAAATCTCCAACGCAAGACCACCGCGGTCATCTCCAGATCATGAGTGGGATATCCTGCTAGTACTTCCTCCAACTGTCGGGAAGCAAAAGCGATAACTCTATAGTGCAACATCAGTACAAAATCGAGCCCCACTCGCGAAACATCACAGTAAAACAACAAAGTCGTCCGAACCAGCAAGTAAGAAAGAACTGGTGCAGTTGTCCACCGAATTTCCAATTGATGAAAACTCCGCACACATGCCTCAGTCCAAAGAAAAGGAACCTCCTTTCCGGTCAGTCCAGTCAACGGTGCAGCGATACACTAGAAACCCTGCACGAAACGGCGGTAAAAACCTGCTAAGCCCAAAAATCTGCGGACCTCCGTCCCGTACACAAATCTGGGCCAAAGCTGTACGGCCTCAATCTTTCTCGGAACCATACGAAAACTGTCTCCCGTAACTACAAGACCTAGGAGTCAACACAAACAACCCTGAAGGAACACTCCGAGAATCTAGCAAACCGCTGGGGCTCTCCCAATGTCTGCTAAACAAATCCTCAAGTGCTACTTCTGTTCCTCACGACACACTGAATAGACCAGAATGTCGTCAATAACACAACAATAACTGGTCGAGGAACGTTCTGAAGAAATCTGGTTCATCATATCTACGAATGCTGCTAGGGTATTGGTGAGTCCAATGACACCACCAAAACACACAAAGCCCGTAGCACACACAAGGCAGTCTTCGGAATGTCATCATTCCGAACCCGCAACAATGATGACCTGATACCAAATAAACTTAAAAAATTTCCGCACCGTAAGCCGGTTCAATTGACGATCCATCAATATACTGTTAGTTGTATGTATGCCCTAGAGGCCAGTATTGTACAGATGATGTATATTATTGGATGCTTGGTCATATATAGAGATGACTTTCTTGCTCGATATGATAGTATGCTATCTGGTTGCTCTTTATCTTAACATGTACACTAGTCTCTTCATACTGTCTTATAGTTACATGTTGGTAAAGCCCTTAGGATGTGTACTTGACTACCTGGACTATGATGCAGATCATACTAGTGGGGACATGGTAGTCCATAAGTACATCCTTCAAGGTCCCTAGTCGTAGGTGTATCGATACGGGGCATCGATATACCAGTGTAGACTAGCGTATACACTTCTCGACCCATGAGATGGGCGATGGATGATCCCATATCCATTGGTGTTTGACATCAGAGATGGTATACGGGTGCTCAGTGGAGACTGGGTACACTGGACGGACTCGCCGAGAACTCCCAGATGGTATTATACCTCACGTCAGATGGCAGTTCTCAGGTGACACTTGTGCATGTTAGTCTGTAGACCCGAGATCGTTATAGAGTCTTGTGTGATTCCCACTGTGCTTTGATCTCCACCTTACCACGTCCATGAGGGCGTGCAAAACGGTGGTTTTTGGGTACAGTCCCGAGTCACATGGAGGCAATGAGCGATAGGAGGGGTTTCGTCTCTCCCGGTATTGGGGGTTGATGTTGCGCTGTGCTCGATTGGCCGTAACAGGGAAGTCCCTGGCCAGGGCTGATTCAGAGATTTACTGGTAAGTGTTACCAGTAGTTTCTCGACCCGTTATGAGCCTCATATCGGCATAACTTATCGGTTATTGGGGTTTGACGTTTACCACCCCTAGACTTGATATGCGACATATCAGACGAGGAGACCGGACTGTACGGGAAGTGTTGTCGGTTGGCTCGACGGGAGTTGTAGCAGGTTCGCTTGTTCTCTTCTGATCGCTCAATACCCGGGTGGCCGTTACGTTTAGCTGACCGCTTGCGGCTTGGGGGTCCTTGATATGATCATCGCCCACTGCCGGCGTATTGACGAGTCTCAGAGTCCCACAATGGAGTTTCCTAGTCCAGGCGAAACGTTATGGTGCGCGTATGCGATATACGCATGGACCCGATTAAAATGCGCGTATGGGATACCGTATATTGATCGGGCGGCTTGCTTTTGGTAGGGGTCATATGTGATATGGCCGGATTGATAAATCAAGTGTTGATTTATCATTTAACCATTAGCTTCTCACTTGAAATCCTTTCTTGAGTTAGTTGGATGTATGCATGCATGTATGCCTTCTTTTTGATTCATGCACATATGGATGTACATATACACATACATACATACATACATCTTTCATGGTTGTATATATATGAAAATGGTGGCAATATAAGACTCACACCATGGTTTTATTTATGAATTATTATATATTAAAACATAAAAGGAAAGAAAAGGTTCATTATTGATTTGTTCTACACTCTTCTTTTGACCTAACCATTCTCACCCACCATTTAACCTTTGGTTAAGTTTCCTTTTGTGTTTTAACTCTAGTACAATAATGATTCAACCATGGTTTGAGATGATAGATTGAAAATATATATTGATATATTTTTCCCTTTTAAAAATAGAGTTGAACTTATCATCTTCTTTCAAAAAAAGCCATCATCTTCATCAACCTCTCTCTTTTGCTCTCTAGTTCTTAGTAGTGAGCAATATACTCATCAAGATTGGATTTTGAAGTGAGAAAGAGAACCACAACACTATTCTACACAAGTCTAGCCCACTTGTTTAGAGTGTTAGCTTGATTTCGTTCACTTGATCGGATAAAGTTGCAAGCTTGGACAAAGCGAACTCCGGGTGGATCATCGGTGACCTCGAGGAGTTCAAGCGGAGCTATTACAAACCCGAAGTAGCTGAGGAGTCTACCGTAGGGAGCTACAAAGGTTGTACTCTCTAAACCCTAGCATTTCTTTCATATGATGATGTGAAATGTTTTGAAACCCTAATTTTTCTAGGATCGATCCTTTGCATGCTTGTTTAGCACCATCAAAATCCAAACTTTGGGACATGTGATGCTTCAAAACTCATTATAGGGTGCTATACAAACCTTTCATATACAACCTCAACTGCCGTCCTTCTCCTTGACGAACAGAAATAGGAGCTCCCTAATGCGAAACACTCAGACGCACAAGACCCCCCAACAAACAACTCTGCAACTGATCCTTAAGCTCCATAAGCTTCGCCGACTTATTTGGAACAACATCGGAAAACTCCCGCACGAAGGAACCCGGTCCAACAAACCCACTGTGGCTCTGGTATCATGAATGAACGCCAAGAATCCTCGACATCCTCTCTTCAAAAGCCGACTAGAGAAAAAGGCTGAATTCAAGATGTGAGAGGCGGCACCACTGTCCCCCTGCACAACAAGAACTGACTTGCCGGGAAAACAAAACCTGACTGTTTCCTCACGGTAGTCCACAGACGTCTAGCACGTAGATAACCAGTCCGTGCCCTGGAGAACGTCAAATCCAACATCTCTTGAATGATCACAACGACGGACGAATCTCTATCTCCTATCCAATTGGCACACGACCGAAACACGTGTCGCGCAACAAAAGAATCGCTGACAGAAGTTAACACAACAAACGGCTAATCTACCTAACACGACTCTCGTCCGAACCACGGCACAAAGTGTGTAAAACAAACAAGTACATCAAAAAAACATACGAATTTAGAATACCTGAAAACTCTGCATTGGACGCCCGCGCGTCCCGATGAGTAGAAGCAAACTCTCGTGTCTGCCTTCTACCCGGAACTGTCAGAACTTTTCCTCTGCCAGATCGTTCCCTCTGAGCGAACCTTCTGCGACCCCGACCTCTCTGCACATAAGCCTGACGCGGTGCTAAGGAACAATGTCTGACGAAGTGTTGAAGGCTCCCGCATCGAAAACATCCACGCGATGACTGCTGACCCTCCTGGGTATGAGAGCTGAACGACTGTCCTCGTCCTAAGCCTCTGCTACTCCCGCTACGGTCACGAAATCTGTCTCGACAAATAAGCCTCTGTCTCTGGGCTGGTACACCGGTATGAGTCCTCCACTGTTCCGAAACCCTCAAAGTCTCTGGAAGGCGTGCCTCGTCAACTGGGGCTGCATCCACTGGTGCTATGTAGGTGACGGAATGCTGCATGCTAATCGTAAGGAACAACTGGGTAACAGGAGTGACAACCTCCTGTCGCTGCACTCGAACGGCCTTAACCAATGAACTCATAGTCTGGCGCATGTCCTACATCTCTGCCACAAGCCTAGCGATACTATCTGTCGAAGGCGGATCCATCTGCACCTGTGCAACGAGCGTGCCATCCTGGTCAGTCTCGTCCCACCCGAACCAACTCTGACCTCGGCCCTCGCTGCATCACTCTGAGTCCCCATGGTCATCGGCGGAAAGGCTATAAATGGAAATAAGGGTCGATAAGAACACGGAAATCGAATCACAAGAATATGAATCATCAAGGAAGGAATTTCAAGCAATTTGTACTTAGGTCACTTTAGTTGGAGTACCGCATCGTGAGTATGCCGCGGACATACACACACTACGTTACTCTGCTTAAGCTACCTACTCCATCATACCAAGGTCATCCTACACTCCGAAAGGTAAAACCTAGCGCTCTGATACCAACTTTGTCACGACCCAAAATTGGCACGTGACGGCCCTTAAACTATGCAACGTATACAGGCGTAACGCAATTTAAGTAAGCCAAAACCCCAGCAATCTAAACTATCAAAAGTAGTAAGAATTAAGAACAATTTTTAAAAGCCTTTAAAATCTCAACCCAAATTCTTTAAAAGTCCAACTTTATTCCCTTTCAAATTTTGGCAGCACCTCCTTTGTAAAAACTAGCCCTAAAAATGTGTACAACATAAATATAAGTAAAGCATCTCCAAACGGGAGCAAAATCACGCCCAAAGATGGAAAACAACCACCACAACAGATATACGACGCCGTAGCGAAGAAATAAAAGACGATAAAATGGAAACTGTATAAAAGACAACCAAGTCACAAAATAATATACAACATCATCTTCACCAAGTCTCTAGGTCAACATGAAAATAGTAGATGGAGAGTACAAGAATACAACAAATATACAATACAACAACGAATAACCACAAATCCCACCTAAGCAAACTGCACGCTGTGAGCTGATGCGGTATCCGCAGCAAAAGATGATAAGATAAATGAATAGCCTGCCTCGACTACTCTGGGGAACAACCTGCAAAACAAACTGTGGCACAACGGGGGTGAGTTATCAACTCGTGAATAGTAAATAACATATGCAGGTAATCATAAGTATGCACGAACATCCCGAATCTAACATATGTAAGCTAATAGCAGTAAAAGTCATATGAATGCAATAATCATGAAATGTACACTAACAGGTACAACTAATACATGAAGCAATAATAATATGATAATCGGTATGCAATAATCATACAATAATGATATGAAAATGTATATATGCAACAGTCATGAAAGGTACACTAGCAGGTATAACTAATACATGAAGTAATGCATAAACAAACATGTGGAGTATGGAATGAAATATATCATTTCCACGGAATCCTGATATCATGGTAGGATCAAAATCCATCAAGACAATCCAAATCCCAATGTTCTCAAATCAGCCCCCAAATTGCTCTCATATCATATAAGTCTCACAAATCCTGAATGTACAAAATCAAGTAAATCTCATATATCCTTTATGTACAATATCAAGTAATCTCTCAAATGTCCTAAATCCAATATCAAGTGAATCTCTTATATCCTAGGTATATTTACATGAATAAATATGATGAAGTATATGAATTTATATGTATACATATATATTAGTGTCCCATTCCACTAATAATATATATATATATGCATATATAACAGCGTCCCATTTCACTGTTATATATACTTAAAAGTAAAATATCATGAAAACAATGTGTCAAGCATCGACACAGAAATGCTGATCTATCAGGTGCTGTCACCACGACTGGCACCCTGATAGGTACGTATCATACGCTATACCGAAAGCTCGAGTGCCTAGCTCTGACCCTCGCCTCTTGACGTATCTATACGTACATGACTCCCGTCGGTATCCCCACGATAACCGCCGAGTCATTGGTAATATCACCGGATGGTATGGTTCCCCCACTAACTCATCTCCTCGCTGAGATTCTTGCCTGGGGGTACCTCCGGCCTCCACCATGTACCCGCACACGGACCCCTCCTTTCCTCGCGTGGGGTATATATTTCAGAAACGATAAAACTCATGGTGGGTGATGAAATATCATATAAAGGGAAACCGGGTTTTTCAAATAATGCATAATTTCATGAACTACCACGGTCCCCAAATTCAGAAAACATCATGAAAAATCCATATCTCAATGCGAAAATCCATGAATATAATATATGCAACATAAAACTGAAATGTAAGCATATAAAGGAAAAGCCGCTAATTAACTGCAATAAGTTAATATAAAATATCATGCGGTTCCTATTTTCTCAAATTCTAAATAATATCAAGTAAAGGTAAACATGTAGCTATAACCATATATATGTGTAAACATAAAGGTATAGCAAGATATAGGTATCTACCTATTAGTAATGATGTAATATACCCTCCAGGTATAAGTGAAGTATGTATGAAAAGTATACAAGTAACTATATCATTATGTGTGTATGTACCTATCACTAATGGTACAATACTCTATAGGTATACAGGTAACTATCATGTAAGTATGTGAAGGCATATGTGTAAGCATGTAGGTATACAGGTATACTATATGTCATACGCAATAAGAAATATGAATCAATGTCATAATATTCCTAACCAAACTATATTATATCTATAAGTGGTTTGTGCGTGTCATGGCAATTATTGACGGTGTGTGTGGTATACAATCAGTGCTCGTGCAACATAAGCCGTCAATAATAGTGCAGTGTCCTAAGGATACTAGTCCAAGCACAACAATAACTAAGCAGTAGGGTGAATGCGCAATTCTAAATATGAAATAGAATATGCGACAAGTCAAGTCATTTCTAGCCCAAACGCATAACGCCATGCGGGCGATTCCCCTGTAGATATTAAATCTACTCACCAACGCTCCTGGCGAAGTGAAGCCTACCACCTGTTTTCCCTTTGTCGCAGCGTCCGAAGTCCCCGCTTGCGAACATAAAATTTCACAAACACATCACAAAAGCTAAATATCCTACATCGATGAAAAGACAACGAAACACAATGAAAACGCCCAGAAAATTACACTGCGCACTTAGCGCATCTAACGCACACGACATCGGTCAAAAACCCTAACTAGGGTCACTAAACTACGAAACACCAAGTCTAGACTCCGATCGTCCCGATCGCGCAACACAACACAATTAAATGCGAGAAATATAATAGATATAACCTCGCAACGACCAATTGAAACCACGTCGGAAAAACCCCGAAACCTAGTAAACAACTTATCGCAATATTTCGCACTAGAATCAAGCTAACACATTTCTAGCGATTTCAAATATCTTATAATAGATTAACTAAGCTATCCAAACCATTTCCTTATTTTTAACACTTGCTAATTAAGTTTTAGCAAAAACCTAGTAAGCAAAATCCTTAATTAAACAAAATAGTAATTAACAATAATTATCATTTCTACTAGGTTAAGCTTTTCCTAATCACAAATTAACACTTCAATTAATATTAAATACTTAATCAAGTTTTACCCTAACTTGAATTTCATAAAAATTATGAATAATGAATTAACAAGAGTTTAAAGCTATATTAAACATATAATTAGCTAACTTAAATAGCTAGATTAAGATTTAAACAATTAATTAAGGATTTAGGTAAGAAATTATACCTTAACCTGAACAAATTCTAGCACAAGATTTCATCAACATAGCCACAAAAAAAAATACTTTGTTGAAGATCCAAGCAAGTTTAGTAAGAGAAATTGATGGTTTAATTTTTATTTAGGAATTTTTGGATTTATTTTTGGAATTTTGAAGCATTTTGTGAACAAAAGGATGAAGAAATGAGCTTTGAAAAAGATGAGGGCGGAATTTAGAGGAGGGCTCGGCCATGGTGATGATGGGGGGGGGGGGTATTTGTGTAATATAAAAGTTGAATGTTCTAGCAAAAATATAATTAATGCTCATTTAATGAAAAGGCCACCTTTCATTTTCTTTTCTTTTCTTTTAAAAATTTAAATCCTTTGCACTAAAAAAATCTAGATATTTTGAAGAGAAGCTTCCAAAATAATTATAGTGATGATTTCCAATGATTCTCATTTAGAAGAAATTTCCCGATTTACGTGCATAATTTACTGCTTAAAATAATATTTTATTAGGAAAAAATTCTATCTGAACCAAAACTTCCCATATACCCCCAAAGTTCGCGCACTAGCTTTATTTTAGCTAAACTAGGTGCCGGAAAAATTCTATCGAAATCGGGTTAAAACGGAAAATACCGACTATTTTGCCCTAAAACGGAAAAATTCGCATAACGATTTCTAAAACGTTTCACTATAATATACATCTCATGTACAATAATGGCCTCTAAGGTATACATACAACTAACAATCTCCCACTTGCACTAAGACCAGTTGTTGTAGTATAGCATACCCAAACGTCCTATGAAAGTCTCTCGCAGGAAAGGCCTCAGTGAGTGGATCCGCCGTGTTAACCTCTTAGTCTACTCTCCTAACCTCAATCTCTTGGAGATCAACTATCTCCATGCTCAAGTGATACTGCTTTAGAATATGTCTGGGTCACTGATGGGACCGGGGTTCCTAGGCTAAAGCCACACCTCCATTGTCACACAATGGTAGGAACCAAGTTCATCTCATGAACAAATATACACCCAGACCGCCTCTTTGGTAGTATCGTTGATTGCAATATATTCAGCCTTTATCGTCTAGTTTGCCCCGGTATCTAGCTTGGAACTCTTCCAACATACCGCCCCACTTCTGGGATAAAGACAAAGTCTGTGACTGTCTGACAGTCGACCTTATCACTTTGGAAGCTTGAGTTGGTAAAGGACTCCTACTGGAGTTCACCATTACCAAACTCCAAGAACATTTCTTTTGTGCTTCTCAAGTACTCAAGGAGGTTCTCCAAAACTGTCCAGTGATTCTCTCCAGGATCTATTGATACCATCTCACTACACCTAGTGAGAATCGTAACATCCACTTAGATCTATCTCATAGATCCATAACCCAGGATTTAGGAGATATCATATAGATCCTATATGGAGTATCCTTGTGATAAGAGGAGATTGACCAAGTGTAGCATAGAAAGCACCTTCCCTATCAAGAGTATGTCATCTACGTACAATACGAGGATGACCACCTTACTCTCTACTACCTTTTTGTATATACAAGGTTTATCTACCGATTTGATGAAGTCAAATGCTTTGACTATCAAAATAGATGTTCCAACTCCGCGATGACTACTTTAACGCATAAAGCAACTTGCACATGTTTCTGCTACTCCCACTGTTTACGAAGCCCTCTGGCTGTGTACTTATAGACGCTCTCTTCTAAATCAGTATTCAGAAAAGCAGTCATGACACCCAACCACCAGATATGGTAGTCATGGTATGTAGCAATGGCGAGTAGGATCTGGATGGACTTAAGCATAGCTATTAGAGAAAAAAGGTTTCATCATTATCCACGACTGGTCGATGACGAGAACCTTTTGCAATAAGTCTAGCTTTGAAAGTCTTAACTTTTCCATTTACACCAAGTTATCTTCTCAAGATATACGTGCTCCTGATGGGGATTTAACCCTTCAGATATAGCAACCAAAGTCCATACTTTGTTGGTGTACATAAATTCCATCTCAGATCGCTTAGCATCCAGCCATTCTTACAGAGTCTCCACTCTTGATTGCCTGATTGATACTAGTTGGGTCATCATCTCCATGATGAAATCCTTGCTCCCACTGTCATCGAGAACACCAAAGTATCTCTCAGGCGGATGAGGAACCCTACTAGATCGGCGGAGAGGCTGAGATTCGTTGGGAACTATTGAATCCTCTGGTTCTACCAAATCATCAGCTATAGTTTGTATAGCTGGAACTAATTCCAGTTCTACCTCATGACCACAAATTTCTTTCATAAAAAATTCCTTTTCCTAAAAAGGTGGTATGCCGAGAAATAAAATACATTTTGTTTCTCGGTGTGGTAGAAGATATTCCCTTGCGAATGCTTGGGATATCCAACAAACTTCCACAGAACTAACCTTGCTTCGAGCTTGTCCAGATTTTGCTTTTAGACATAGGTCGGACAACCCAAATCTTAACATCCTTAAGAGATGGGCTCTTTCCAAACCATATATCATATGGAGTGGTAGGCAATGATTTGATTGGAACCCAATTCTATAGGTATGTTGCTTCTTCAAGCGCATAAACCCAAAAGGAAATATGCAACTCAGCAGTACCCATCATAGAGCGCACCATATCTAATAGGGTGCGATTGCTCCGCCCCGATACATCGTTATGCTGTGGTGTATACGGAGGAGTAATGCTGAGAGAGAATTTTATTCTCCTTTAGAATAGTCCAAGAATTCCATGCACAAGTATTCTCCTCCCCGATCACATCAAAGGACATAATACTGATACCCGTTTTGGTTCTCTACTTCGGATTATATTCATTGAATTTCTCAAAAGGTCCAGGCTTGTGTTTCAACAGGAACACATGTCTGAATCCTAATAGATCATCAGTGAATATAATGAAGTACAAAGAACCAGTCCTGGCATGTGTAGACAGAAAGCCACATACATCATCATGTATCAGTCCCAAGAGTTCAATAACCATTTCTCTGTTTCAAGTAAACGGAGCTATGGTCATCTTATCTTTGTGACATGACTGGCAAGTTTTACAAGATGTAAATTCAAACTGATTTAAATATGCATCTAAATGTAACTTAGCTAGTCGGGTCACATTGATATGACCTAGTCTATAATGCCTCAAGAAGGATTCGTTCATTTCTGAACTCTTCCTCTTGTGTGTGCTCTGGACGTTAAGAATTGTGGTTTGATTTAGAACGTATATGTTATTAGATAACGTGCCTGAACTGATCAACTCTTGATATAGGAAATGTTTAAAACATTATCCAACAATACAAAATTATATCCTTCTTTAGTAAATAAAGAGACTGATATAATATTGCATATCAGGTTCGGTATCTAATAACATTCGTTCAGAATCAATGTACTTGGTAATACAAGGTGATATTTGCCAACTGATTTGGCTGCAACAATTGCACCAATCTCTATACTTAGAGACATATCACCTTATTCTCAGTTCTCTACCTATCCATAGCCCATATAACAGATTACATATACGGGATCCTGATCCGGTAAAGAAGAACCAACCCTATAACCCAAACCCAGGACGTAGAGGATACTGAGAAACGGTTCTCTGTAACGAATACACCCGAAGAAGATGTATCAATCATGCACTTTCTTCATTTGGGCGGCATAGGAATCCTGGTATTCCCCTATTTCCTGCTCGGTCTTATAAAAATTATAAGTTGGAGCGGGACCAACGTTCCCCAGCACAGTATAACACGCGGGTTCGGTCAATACATCCATATTATTATCTTGATTAAGGCGTGACATGGTCGCTACCTGGAGAGAGAGAGAGAAGAAAACACTTATTGTATGCTCTTGCAAGATCAGATTGGTTATTATTTTGTCTAGTCAGGATGGTTCCCACTGTTTTTATCAAATCTTCCTTCAAACCCTAAAAGGAAAGACTAGCCGGGATTAATTACACCCTACAAGTTCGCCAATCTTTTAGCCAGGCCAGTACCGGTACTTTGAGGGAGGTTCCCCGTGCTTTCGCACGGACCTAATTAAAATAAACCTCGGTTTCCCAGGGGCGTAACCCCGTTGACACCTTTCTAGACACCTACTTGATCGGCTAATTGTAAAGTGCAAAACCCTCCCAGGAGTAACAATTACTCGCAGTGGGTATCAGGATCCAACTATCTCATAGTAGGTATGCAATCTCATTGCAAATTTCAACACTTGAAACTCCCGATAATGGTTTTTACCCTTAGCACTTATGACCTTGGCTATGGTCAACAAATCATAAGCGCTAGTCAAGTTCTACCCGTCATTTCGTGATTAATTAGACCCATTCACATGACCCTTGGCTAAGGTCAACAAAGTCACATGCATGTCCTAATTAATCGCATCATATGCTGTGTAGGAAGACATCACTTAGCTACCGTACACTGCACCTTGGCTAAGGTTAACAAACGCAGCACGAATACTAAGTACTCTACTTCCTAAAATGACGGAGGGTTGCGGATGGTTTTTAAGAAAACCTTTAACGCTTTGAACTTTATCTCGTTGCAGAATCAAATGATTTAAATTGGAGTGTTTTCTAGGATTTTTCTAGTTTCGCTAAAGAGGTCACTCCCGGTGAAGGGATCTCGGATCTTTCCTCGTCGAATGAGGTGCGGGATATTCTCAATATCACTATGCAAAGCAAGAACTAGAAAAGCAATCAAAAGACAAAACCGAGGGTTGTAGCATCTGCTAGTTATTGCTAAAGAGGTCACTCCCGGTGAAGAGATCTCGGCTCTTTCCTTATCGAATAAGGTGCTGGATATTCTATAAGGAACACCGCTATGCAAAGCAACAACTAGAGCTACCTGTTTTTGAAAATTCGATTTCACAGCATCATTAGGTTTATTTTCCTTCATTAATCTCATTAATGAATGTCCCATCATTTAAATTATCTAAACATCACAAATAAATACAACGTACGCTTATGCCATCCACATTCGCCACGAAGTCCCGTCATGCACCGTTAGGTTAGGTAACTAACGGCAGAGCGGGGCAGGGCTAGCGCGGGTGAAAAACATAAGCAACGCCTATAATATATCATATATATATATTATAATGTATCCATCTCAGAATATAAAGTGATCACACCACATAATATCAGCAGCAGAAGACAACATATGAAATATTGGATATACTAGGAATTTCGTGTTTTAATTTGAGCCTGTATAAAACACGGATTCCACGGTCGTGATGAATAGCCTAACCCACATCCCTAGACCCCTACGAGAGCGGAAAGCAACCCTACCAATTCTAGAGTTAGGAGACCCAAACTCGACTCCTCGAGATGGTCTCCCACTGGACTCTAGAACCCGGTTACTTTTGCTCCCCTCCTTGGGTCTATCCTAATGCGGAAAAGTAAATAATATACATCAACGGTGACATCTTCCTCAACCCGGAAGTGCCCCAATAAAAGAATATTACATACAAGTTTTTACATGAATGAAAATGAAAAACTCTCATCTCACATAAAATCCCCCGGCTATTCAAACACGACGATCCAATATAACATATACAGCAACATATAACATCGCATGTCATCAACGTAAGTAAATATGCGTATCCCAATTATCGTTGACATATAGTAACGAAACCGGCGATACTCTACATGTTACAGTTAAGGTCGCGGAAAAGAAAATGTCAAACTACAACATTTGGAATCCATGATAACCTTAGACATCATAAACCCGAAGTATCACATACTTCGGATTTCATGCCTAACTATATGAATTCCACATATTATATCACATCACATGATATCCGGACGACATTAAACTTCTCGATCGATTCATCAAAGTCCCACAATTCCCAGACGGCTCAACACTTGAGCACAGTTTAATAATACCCAGTACATGCCGCGGCATCTATGGACCAACCGTAGAAGAGCAAACCCAAGCCTCACTCATGTCGCCACGGAACTGCAGCAAACCCTAAGGTATGATCGCGGTTCCGCGATCCAAAAAAAAGTCGAGTTAGGGTTACATTCTTCTAGAGGGTCCACAGAATTACTTGCACGTTTTTCCGAATACCTTAAACTTTACATTCGTTCGAGCTTCTTAACTTCGCCTAGATAACATGTGAATACCCGAAAAAGGCTAAACAATGTTAAACATTCCGATCAAATCAACGAATTCCCAATAAATTCCAGAAAGGTCAACACTTGAGTAATATTAAAAATTTCCAGAAGCATGATGTAGTAGCTACGGATCACCCTTTGAAGTACGATTCCATAACCCACAAGTTCTACCGCGGAACCGCCGCCAAATGTATGGTATGGCCGTGGTTCCGCGGTGACTTGATCGAGTTAGGGAATCGTACTTCTCCGAGATCCATAGAATCCTGCACGATTTTTTGAGAATTTTTAATATGGAAAAATCCAACTTTTTGAAAAATTTCCAGAGAGGGGGTATCAAGTGGGTTTTGGGGGTTCGATCGGATTTTTAACTTTGCATAGATAACTCCTAATGCTCTAGTAAGGCTCTGATACCACTGTAGGGTTCCATAGTATCCTTACTAGGATTTTTGGGGTATCAAGTATACAATTTTAAAAAAAACTAGAGAGCTATGCAACCCATGCCAAGGATCTAACTAGAGTTTTAGGAGTTAAATTAGAATGCATACAACTTTACATAGAAAGTGAATGAGGAATACAACCTTTGTAGACCGGTCCTTCACTTCTAAAGCTCCGTGTAGTAGTCCCTTCGCTCCAAGTAGTGAACACCCGAACTCTAGTAAGGATCCACATGAAGAAATGAACAATATTGCTCAATGTCTTCGAGGCTGAAGATGATCTACGTCGAGAAGACTCAAGCTCATGCTACCTCTTCAATAATATGTGAATTAGTGAAGCAAATGCCCTAAACTAAATGGATAATAGTAGAGGATGATGAAGTAGGAAGTGGGCTCACTTTAGATTTAAGTTTCTCACAATATTTTCTCACTTAGAAAAAAGCTAGCAAGCTTTTTCTCATGAAGAAGAAAATGAAGTGAAGAACAAAATGAAACTCATGAGGTGAGAATAGCAACTATGGGTGAGTTACTGTCATACACTAACTCTTGTAGAGAATAAACCATGGCTAATTAATAATGGTTAGGTTAATAAATATCTACAGGTAAAACAAAATTAGTGGACTTGGTCAATGGTTCTACAAGCTTCTACAAGCTTCAACCATATGACTTAATTCCACTAATTTGTGATTTACTTAAATAAATAAAAACCGTACATTATATTAAGCATGGTGTGATTCTCATACACCCATGTTGCATGTGTCATCAAGCATGACACAAAAATATGTACATTAATATATATCACATATATACTATATGCACACTAGTGAGAAAAAGAAATGTTAAGTGAGCTAATATTAGTTAATGTAAGTTAATATATCAAATATATAATTATACATTAAATTATTAAATCAACACTTGATTTAATAATCCGGCTATATCACATACAACCGACTAATATCAAATGTAACAATCCATCGAATCAACACTTGATCCGATAATCTGGCTATATCACATATAACCGACCGATATCACATATCGCGAGAATAGAATGCGATATCATATACGCGCATTAATCTCGGTCCCGCACATATCACATATATGCTCCTACTCCGTTTCGCATGAACCAGGAAACCTCTATGTAGGACTCTAAAGACTCGTCAATACGCCGGCAGTAGGTGATGATCATATCAAACACCCACAAGCCGCAAGCGGTCTGCTAAACGTAACGGCCACCCGGGTATTGAGCGATCAGAAGATCAACAAGCAAGCCTGCTCATACTCCTGCGAATCCAATCAGTAACACTACCGTACAGTCCGGTCTCTTCGTCTGATATGTCGCATATCTCGCCTATGGGTGGTAAACATCAGAACCCAATAGCTTGACAAGTTATGCCGATATAAGGTCCATAACAGGTCGAGAAACTACTGATAATACTTACCAGTAAATCTCATCTACACTGGCCAGGGATTTCAGTTATGGCCAATCGAGCATAGCGCAACATCAATCCCCAATACCGGGAGAGACGAATCCCCTCCTATCGTTCATTTCTTCCATGTGACTCGGGACTGTACCCAAAAAACCACCTGTTTGCACGACTCAATAGAGCCGTGGTAGGGTGGAAATCAAAGCACAGTGGGAGACACACAAGACTCTATGACGATCTCGGGTCGACAGACTAACCTGTACCAGTGTCACCAGAGAACTGCTATCTGACGTGAGGTATAATACCATCTAGGAGTTTTCGGCGAGTCCGTTCAGTGTACCCAGTCTCCACTGAGCACCCATATACGATCTCTGATGTCAAACACCAATGGATATGGGATCATCCATCGCCCATCACATGGGTCGAGAAGATATACGCTAGTCTACTCTGAAATATCGATGCCCCGTCTCGATACTCCCACGACTAAGAACATTAAAGGATGAACTCATGGACTACACAGTCCCCACTAGTATGATCTGCATCATAATCCTGGTAGTCAAGTATACATCCTAAGGACTTTATCAACATGTAATAAAGAGACAGTAAGTGTACATGTTAAGATAAAGAGCAACCAGATAGCATACTATCATATCGAGCAAGAAATTCCTCCCTATATATGTCCCAGCATCCACTATAATATACATCTCATGTACAATAATGGGCTCTAGAGCATACATACAACTAACAAATCGGAGGTCCCTTCGCTCCAAAGATGAGGGGTAATTAACGACATCTTAGTCCGCGGCTGCCGGAGATTTGGATCCCCACAATCAATAAACCGCCTACCCTAGGCAGGAAGAATCTGTAGTATGGCTGACAAGCGACGCGTATTCTTATCTTAATGGGGTGACGAAAAACACCCTACAAGCACGATTTGCTTATGATTAGTGATGATAAAGTTAAGAAGAAAGATATGTGGTACATGGATTTGAGAGCATCCTTTCACGTATGTTCAAATAAGGAGTGGTTCGATAAAATCAAGGTGAAAAGGAGACGGTGGCGTTAGCGGATAATTTTGAAGTAGAAGCAGAAGGCGTGGGCACCATGAAGATGAAGATGTTCAAGGGAAGCAGAGAGTTCTTGGTGATATCAGGTATGTCCCAAAACTGAAGAGGAATTTAATTTCGCTTGGAAAATTGGATACAAGAGGTTACACAATTATTGTTCAAAGTGGAGTAATGAAGGTGTGCCAGAAGAACTGTATCGTGATGAAAAGAGTCAGGACTTCAAGTGGCATATATCAAGTTGTAAGGAATCATGTGTATGGAAGATCAACGTTAGAGCAAGGTGGAGGAAACTTGAGTCAATGTGAAGTTTTGTGCAGAACTCAGTCATGGACGGAAGTTGTGAAGAGAAGATAGAAAACGGCTTGCTGAATGCATGCCAAGGTAGAGATTGTTAAGATTTTTCATACATTCAAATCTTTTAGGAGAGAAAGTTACAGATTTAAATTTAGATTAAATCTAAATTTAAATTGTTGGTTGAATGAGATTAATTATGAAGATTTGTTTAGAGATAAGATTTAGTTAGTTATTTACAGATAAATCCTAATTAAATCAATGTTATCTTTAAGCACCATTGTCTAGGCCTATAAATATAGATTGATTAGGATATTTTATGTAAAGAAGAAGAAGATGAGTTGAATAGAAGTTTTGAAAGGGGAAAGATTTTGTAATTCGTATTGAAGTTGAATAAAGAAGAGAAGTTGGAAGATAATTATTTCTTGGTGTTTGATTGCGTTTTATATTTTCTTTTCTTCTCAAAAATCTTTCTGAATTGTTTGAAACCTAAAAATCCTAACAAAACACTTGTAGGGTAAACATTTAGGTGGGGCCTGCCTAAATAGAAAGAGGAAGCTCAGTATTAAGACTTATGAAAAGAAATTACAGTTTGAACAAGCATATGCTTTACTTTTTCTTTCTTTAATTTCTTTTAAGATGGGAGATCTTATAATTCAAAGGGCTAATCTTCCAATTCCTTCCGAGGAACATACCGTTAATGTTAACGAAAACTCTGCAACTTTGCAATTGAATACCATCACCAATTCTGATACTCAAATTGATGGTACTAAAGAAAAAGAAAGGCAGAATAATGTGGGTAGTGTTCCTCAAACTTTCATTGATCCTAAACTAGTCAATCCTAGACTTGAACCCATTGACTCAAATAACTCGATTGTACAAAGTTCGGATCCGACTAAGTTGGACTCGGATGGTGATCTTGTGGGCCCTCTGTAGGGTTCCTAGGCACTCTTGTGAAGGTTCATAAGGCATCAAACATGCCCGGATAAAAATTTAGACGTGCCGAACAACCCAAAGCCGGGATCTTTGCTAGATTATTAGGGTTTAACATGCAAGATGATAACTTTTTATCTAAGTGTGAGGGATTACAACCTTTGTAGTCCGCTCCTTCACTTCACAAGCTCCGAGTAGAAGTCCCTTTGCCGCGATCCACGATCTCCCGGACTCATGAGAGGCTCCACGACTCGAACGATTCATGCTAGCTTGAAGTATTCCAAATCTCCGATGATCTACCTCGAAGTTGCAAAGACTCAAGCTTTCTCACTCTAAAGAGATGAACACACTAATCTCATGGGCTAGATGAGATGAGGATGAGAGAGTAGTATTTTTGCTTTCTTTTTAAATCATTTTCTCATATTATTTCATCACATAAAGAAAATCTAGTAAGCTTTCTTCAAGAGAGAAGAAGATGATAATGGAAAAAATAATGAATTATTTTCTTTTGTGATGAATAGAAAGAAAGAGTATATGATTGATTATAAACCATGGTCAAGGATGAGTGGCTAGGATTTAGTAGAGAATAAACTAGAGTTAGGGTTTGGTTGGGTTAAGAATGTGTCATCCAAAAATATCTTAAGAATGACAAAAGAAAAAGCTTCTAGAAGGTGCATGAAGCATCTAACCCTAATCAAACCCTAACCTCAATTAATCATCCTTAAACATGTTTAACAATTAATCATATCATGTCACAATAATATATATCACATATATATTATATATTTGCAACAAAAGAAAATAATACAATTAACATATATCGCATATATATCAATGTATCATCCAATGAGAAAATGAAATAATAAAGAGAGCCAATATTAGATAATATAATAATATATCATATATATATTATTATACATTAAATCATCGAATCAACACTTGATCCGACGATCCGGCTATATCGAATATTACCGACTAATATATCATGTACCGATTCATCGAATCAACACTTGATCCGATGACCCGGTTCATAACTAATTATCGCGAGAATATAATACGGTATCCCATATCGCATTATTCTCGTTCCTGCACATATCACATATGTGCCTCTACTCCGTTTCGCCTGAGCCAAGAAACCTCTGTGTAGGACTCTAAAGAATCGTCAATACGCCGGTAGCAGGTGATGATCATATCAAACACCCACAAGCTGCAAGCGGTCAGCTAAACGTAACAGCCACCCAGGTATTGAGCGATCAGAAGATTAACAAGCTAGCCTGTGCGTTCTCCTGTGAATCCAATCAGTAACACTCCCGTACAGTCCGGTCTGTTCGTCTGATATGTCGCATATCAAGTCTAGGGGTGGTATACGTCAGACCCCAGTAACCGATAAGTCGTGTCGATGTGTGGCTCATAACGGGTCGAGAAACTACTAGTAACACTTACCAGTAAATCTCCATATCAGCCCTGGCCAGGGACTTCCAGTTATAGCCAATCGAACACAGCACAACATCAACTCCCTATACCGGGAGAGACGAATCCCCTCCTATCGCTCATTGCCTCCATGTGATTCGGGACTGTACCCAAAAGCCACCGTTTTGCACGCCCTCTTGGACGTGGTAAGGTGGAAATCAAAGCACAGTGGGAATCACACAAGACTCCATGACGATCTCGGGTCTACAGACTACCCTGTACCTGTGTCACCGGAGAACTGCCATCTGACGTGTGGTATATCACCATCTGGGAGTTCTCGGCGAGTCCGTCCAGTGTACCCAGTCTCCACTGAGCACCCGTACACCATCTCTGATGTCTAACACCGATGGATATGGGATCATCCATCGCCCATCATATGGGTCAAGATGCGTATACGCTAGTCTACTCCGGTGTATCGATGCCCTGTCTCGATATACCCTCGACTAAGAACAGTTATAGGATGTACTCATCGACTACCGCGGCCCCACTAGTATGATCTCATCATAGTCCCAGTAGTCGAGTACAGATCCTAAGGGCTTTATCAACATGTGAGAGTAAAACAGTAAACCAATACAAGTCAACATGTTAAGATAAAGTGAAACCAAATAGCATACTATCATGACCAGCAAGAAAGTCATCTCTATATATATCCAAGCATCCATTATAATATACATCATATGTACAACAATGGCCTCTAGGGCATATACATAACTAACAATCTCCCACTTGCACTAAGGCCAGCTGCTGTAGTATCGCATACCTAGCATCCCGAATAATCTCTCAAACTGTATCTGGGGAATAGCCTTCGTGAATGAATCCACAGTGTTGTCCTTCGTATCTACTCTCCTGACCTCGATCTCCCGGCGATCAACTATCTCCCTGATCAGGTGATACCGCCTCAGAATATGTCTGGACTTTTGATGGGATCTGGGTTCCTTGGCCAAAGCCACAGGTCCATTGTTATCGCAATACAGAGGTATTGGATGCTCAATGGATGGAACCACACCAAGTTCACTGATGAACTTCTTTATCCAGACAGCCTCCTTGGCAGCATCGTTGGCAGCGATGTATTCAGCCTCCATCGTCGAGTCTGCAACGGTATCCTGTTTGGAACTCTTCCAACATACCGCCCCTCCATTGAGGGTAAAGACAAAACCCGAATGCGACTTAGAGTCGTCCTTATCACTTTGGAAGCTGGAATCGGTAAAGGACTCCACCTGGAGTTCTCCATTACCATACACCAAGAACATCTCCTTAGTCCTTCGTAAGTACTTGAGAATGTTCTTCACAGCTGTCCAGTGACTCTCTCCAGGATCTGCTTGATACCGACTCACTACACTTAGTGAGTATGCTACATCGGGTCTGGTACATAGCATCGCATACATGATAGAGCCTACTGCCGAAGCATAGGGTATCCCTTGCATGCGAGCTCTCTCCAAATCAGTCTTGGGAGACATCTCTTTGGAGAGAGTGAGTCCAGAGATCGTGGGTTGGTTCCCACGCTTGGATTCTTCCATACTAAACCTCTTTAGTATGGTGTCAATGTACCTGGATTGGGACAATCCCAGTATCCGTTTAGATCTATCTCTATAGATCATGATTCCCAATATGCAGGAGGCATCACCTAGATCTTTCATTGAGAATCTCTGTGATAAGAAGAGCTTGACTGATTGCAGCATAGGAATATCATTTCCTATCAAGAGTATGTCATCCACGTACAATACGAGGAAGACAACCTTACCCTCTGCTACCTTCTTATAGATACAAGGTTCATCTATATTTTTGATGAAGTCAAACTCTTTGACTACAACATCAAAACAGATGTTCCAACTCCGCGATGCTTGCTTTAACCCATAAATGGATTTAAGCAGCTTGCACACCTTTCCGCTGCTTCCACTATCTACGAAGCCCTCTGGCTGAGTCATGTACACGCTCTCTTCTAAATCACCGTTTAGAAAGGCGGTCTTAACATCCATTTGCCAGATTTCGTAGTCATGGTATGCAGCAATGGCAAGTAAGATCCGGATGGACTTAAGCATAGCCACTGGAGAAAAGGTTTCGTCATAATCCACACCTGGTCGTTGACGAAAACCCTTTGCTACAAGTCTAGCTTTGAAAGTCTCAACTTTTCCATCTACACCAAATTTCTTTTTAAAAATCCACTTGCTCCCGATGGGTTTTACCCCTTCAGAAGCATTTTCCAAAATCCATACTTTATTGGTGTACATGGATTCCATCTCAGATCGCATTGCATCCAGCCATTTCACAGAGTCGCCACTCGTGATGGCCTGCTCGAAACTAGTGGGGTCATCATCATCCATGATGCAATCCTCGCTTCCACCATCAATGAGAAAACCGTAGTATCTCTCAGGTGGACGAGAAACCCTATTAGATCGGCGGAGAGGCTGGGGTTCGTCGGGTACTACTGAATCCTCTGGTTCCATTAAATCATCAGTTGTAGTCTGTGGTGCTGGAACCTCTTCCAGCTCTACCTCTTTGCCACTAATTTCTTTTGCAAGAAATTCCTTTTCTAAAAAGGTGGCATATTGAGAAATAAACACTTTATGTTCCTCAGCGTGATAGAAAATATATCCTTGAGAATTCTTAGGATATCCCACAAATTTGCAAAGAACTGATCGTGCCTCGAGTTTGTCTGGATTTTGTCTTTTGACATAGGCCGGACAACCCCATATCTTAACTCGTTTAAAATATGGTCTCTTCCCACTCCATATCTCATATGGTGTGGTAGGTACAGATTTAGACGGAACTAGATTCAATATGTATATGGTTTTCTCAAGCGCATACCCCCAAAAGGAAATAGGTAACTCAGCATCGCTCATCATAGATCGCACCATATCTAATAGGGTCCGATTCCTTCGTTCCGATACACCGTTGTGCTGTGGTGTATAAGGAGGAGTAAGCTGAGAGAGAATTCCATTCTCTTTTAGATAATCTAGGAACTCACCGCTTAAGTATTCACCTCCTCGATCAGATCGAAGAATCTTAATACTTTTGCCCGTTTGATTCTCTACTTCGTGCTTATAATCTCTGAATTTCTCAAAAGCTTCAGACTTGTGTTTCATCAGGAACACATTTCCGAATCTAGAGAGATCGTCAGTGAATGTAATGAAGTAGGAAGAACCGTTCCTGGCATGCGTAAACATGGGACCGCATACATCACTATGTACCAGTCCTAAGAGTTCGGTAACTCTTTCTCCGTGTCCACTAAACGGAGCTTTGGTCATTTTTCCTTTGAGACATGAATGGCAAGTATCATAAGATGATAATTCGAACGGATTCAAATAACCATCTTTATGTAACTTAGCCAGTCGTGTCGCATTGATATGACCAAGTCTACAATGCCACAAGTAGGATTCGTTCACATCTAAACTTTTCCTCTTGTGTGTGTTTTGTATATTCAGGACTGTATTCTGATTTAGAATGAATATGCCATTATGTAACGAGCCTGATGCAATCAACTTTTGATCTAGGAATATGTTCATAACATTATCCTTTACTACAAAATTATATCCTTCTTTACTTAATAAAGAAACTGATATAATGTTGCACATCATGTTCGGTATATAATATCACTCATTTAGAATCAGTGTATTACGACTTGGTAATACTAGGTGATATTCGCCAACTGCTTTGGCTGCAACATTTGCACCGTTCCCTACTTGAACGGAATGATCACCTTTTCCCAGTTCTCTACCTTTACGTAGCCCATGTAACTGTTTACATATATGGGATCCTGATCCGGTATCTAATACCCAGGACGTAGGGTGAACTGAGAAACGGTTCTCAATAATTAACACACCCGAAGAAGATGCATCAACATGCATGTTCTTTTGGGCGGCGTGAGAATCTAGATATTCTCCTGTTTTCTGTTCAGTCTTATAACTCTTATAAGAAAGAATGTGTCTAACGTTCCCTTGCTCAGTACAATAATCGGGTTCAGTCAATACATCCATATTATTATCTTGATTATGGCCTGACATGGTCGCTACCTGGAGAGAGGGAGAAGAAAAACACTTTAGCGTATGCTCTTGCAAGATTAAATTGGTTATTATCTTATCTAATCAGGATGTCTCCCACTGTTTTTATCAAATCTACCTTAAAACCCTAAAAGATAAGATTAGCCGGGATTAATTACACCCTACAATTTCGTCAATCTTTCAGCCAGATCAGTGTCGGTACTTTGAGGGAGGTTCCCCGTGCTTTCGCACGGACCTAATTAAAGTAAACCTCGTTTTCCCAGAGGCGTAACCCCGTTAACACTTTTCTAGACACCTACTTGAATGACTAATTGTCCTGTGTAAAACTCTCCCAGGAGTAACACTTACTCGCAGTGGGTATCGGGATCCAACTATCTCATAGGAGGTATGCAATCTCATTGCAAATTTCAACACTTGAAATTCCCGATAATATTTTGCCCCTAGCGATCTATGACCTTAACTAAGTCAACAAACCATAAATCGCAAGTCAAGTTCAACCCGTACATTTCCTGATTGAATTAAACCCACCCGCACGACCCTTAACTAAGTCAACAAAGCCGTACGAATACCTTAATCCAATCACATCTCATGTTTTAGCAGATAAACATTACTTAGCTACCGTACACCATGCCTTAACTAAGTCAACAAACATAGCACGAATACTAAATAATATCTATCTGAAATGACGGAGGGCTACGCAGGTTTTTCAGAAAACCCTGAGCGTAATGAACTTGATATCGTCGTAGAATCAAGTGTTTTTGAAAAGGAGTGTTTTTGAGGCTTTTCTTAGTTTTGCTAAAGGGGTCACTCCCGGTGAAGGGATCGTCGGCCCTTTCCTCATCGAATAAGGTGCAGGATATATCATATATACTGCTGTGCAAAGCAAAACTTTAAAAGCAATCAAAAGACAAACCGCGTTTTGTAGCATCTGCCAGTTTTGCTAAAGGGGTCACTCCCGGTGAAGGGATCGTCGGCCCTTTCCCCATCGAATAAGGTGCAGGATATATCATATATATCACTGTGCAAAACAAAACTGTAGCTACCCTTTTTATAAAGTTTTGATTCTACAACATTTTTAGGTTTCTTTTCTTTTATTAATCTCATTAATAAAAATCCCATCAGCTTATGCTTCCTAAGCATCACAGAAGAAACGAAAGCAGTAATATTTATATATCAGCATATATATATAGTATAAGCATTCGTCTCGGGCAGTAATATGATCTCATCACAGAACATTGCAGCAGAAGAACATATATGAAATATTGGATATACTAGGACGTCCGTGTTTTCAATATGAGCCTGTATAAAACACGGATTCCACGGTCGCGACGAATAGCCAAACCCACATCCCAAGACCCCTACGAGAGCGGCAAGTAACACTGCCAATTCTAGGGTTAGGAGACCCGGTCTCGACTCCTCGAGATAGCCTCCCACTGGACCCTAGAACCCGGTTACTTGTGCTCCCCTTCTTGGGTCTACCTAATGCGGAAAAGTAAATAATATACACTGGTGACAGCAACCGCAATCTGGAAGTGCCCCAAATAAAAGAATATTACATTACAAATGAATTTTACATGAATGAAAATAAAAACCCTCATCTCACATAAAACCCCCGGCTATTCAGAACGCGACGATCCAATATAACATATCACAGCAACGCATAATATCACATATCATCAACGTAAGTAAATATGCGCATCCCAATTGTCGTTGACATATAGCAACGAAACCGGCGATATCACATATTACACTTACGGTCACAGAAAAGAAAGTGTAAAACTACAACATTTGGAATCCACAATCACTTTAGACATCGTAAATCCGAAATATCACATACTTCGCATTTCATGCCTAACTCTATGAATTCCACATATTGTATCACATTCCAGATAAATAAACAGTATTAAACTTTCCGAACAGATAATCAAATACCCAAAATTTCCTAAAGTGCTCAACTCTTGAGCGGAGTTCAAATAATCCCAGAATATGTCAAAGTACCAGTGATCCAGCCGTAGAAGGGTCAAGCCAACGCCTCACATGTGGCACGCCGTACAGCCCCAAACCCGAAGGTTCAAAAGGCAGTTCAAGACGGTCACATAATCGAGTTAAGATTTGTTGTCTTCTAGAGGGTCCACCGCTTAACTTGTACAATTTTCCGAAAGATTTAAACCCGAAAAAATTTCAACACTTGAAAGTTTGCCGTACCGGGAAACAGTGAGTTAATGATATCCGTTCAAATAGTTTAACAGTTTCTAAATATCCGGAAAGAAATACGAATTTAAATATTCCGATCGAATCTACTATTACAAAATAAACCCCAGAATTATTAACAGTTAAAACAGATTAAAAATACCCAGAAGCATCAACAAGTACCTACGGTTATTACCATAAAAGCCACGTGTCGCAACTCCATCATTCCGCCGCGAAACCGCCGCGCAAGCATGCTTACACCGCGGTTCCGCCGCCGATTGGTCGAATTGGGGGCTCGGGTTTTATGGTAATTCTTAGAATTCCCTGCTGATTTTTTTACGTATTTTTAACTCAGAAAAATCCCAAATTTTGAAAAATTTCCAGAGAGGGGTCAAATTTTGTCGGTTCGGGTTCGATCGGAGTTTTAACTTCGTAAACACGTCGCCTAATGCTCTAGCTAGGCTCTGATACCACTGTAGGGTTCCTAGGCACTCTTGTGAAGGTTCATAAGGCATCAAACATGCCCGGATAAAAATTTAGACGTGCCGAACAACCCAAAGCCGGGATCTTTGCTAGATTATTAGGGTTTAACATGCAAGATGATAACTTTTTATCTAAGTGTGAGAGATTACAACCTTTGTAGTCCGCTCCTTCACTTCACAAGCTCCGAGTAGAAGTCTCTTTGCCGCGATCCACGATCTCCCGGACTCATGAGAGGCTCCACGACTCGAACGATCCATGCTAGCTTGAAGTATTCCAAATCTCCGACGATCTACCTCGAAGTTGCAAAGACTCAAGCTTTCTCACTCTAAAGAGATGAACACACTAATCTCATGGGCTAGATGAGATGAGGATGAGAGAGTAGTATTTTTGCTTTCTTTTTAAATCATTTTCTCATATTATTTCATCACATAAAGAAAATCTAGTAAGCTTTCTTCAAGAGAGAAGAAGATGATAATGGAAAAGATAATGAATTATTTTCTTTTGTGATGAATAGAAAGAAAGAGTATATGATTGATTATAAACCATGGTCAAGGATGAGTGGCTAGGATTTAGTAGAGAATAAACTAGAGTTAAGGTTTGGTTGGGTTAAGAATGTGTCATCCAAAAATATCTTAAGAATGACAAAAGAAAAAGCTTCTAGAAGGTGTATGAAGCATCTAACCCTAATCAAACCCTAACCTCAATTAATCATCCTTAAACATGTTTAACAATTAATCATATCATGTCACAATAATATATATCACATAAATATTATATATTTGCAACAAAAGAAAATAATACAATTAACATATATCGCATATATATCAATGTATCATCCAATGAGAAAATGAAATAATAAAGCGAGCCAATATTAGATAATGTAATAATATATCATATATATATTATTATACATTAAATCATCGAATCAACACTTGATCCGACGATCCGGCTATATCGAATATTACCGACTAATATATCATGTACCGATTCATCGAATCAACACTTGATCCGATGATCCGGTTCATAACTAATTATCGCGAGAATATAATACAGTATCCCATATCGCATTATTCTCGTTCCTGCACATATCACATATGTGCCTCTACTCCGTTTCGCCTGAGCCAAGAAACCTCTGTGTAGGACTCTAAAGAATCGTCAATACGCCGGTAGCAGGTGATGATCATATCAAACACCCACAAGCTGCAAGCGGTCAGCTAAATGTAACAGCCACCCAGGTATTGAGCGATCAGAAGATCAACAAGCTAGCCTATGCGTTCTCCTGTGAATCCAATCAGTAACACTCCCATACAGTCCGGTCTGTTCGTCTGATATGTCGCATATCAAGTCTAGGGGTGGTATACGTCAGACCCCAGTAACCGATAAGTCGTGTCGATGTGTGGCTCATAACGGGTCGAGAAACTACTAGTAACACTTACCAGTAAATCTCCATATCAGCCCTGGCCAGGGACTTCCAGTTATAGCCAATCGAACACAGCACAACATCAACTCCCTATACCGGGAGAGACGAATCCCCTCCTCATTGCCTCCATGTGATTCGGGACTGTACCCAAAAGCCACCGTTTTGCACGCCCTCTTGGACGTGGTAAGGTGGAAATCAAAGCACAGTGGAAATCACACAAGACTCCATGACGATCTCGGGTCTACAGACTACCCTGTACCTGTGTCACCGGAGAACTGCCATCTGACGTGTGGTATATCACCATCTGGGAGTTCTCGGCGAGTCCGTCCAGTGTACCCAGTCTCCACTGAGCACCCGTACACCATCTCCGATGTCTAACACCGATGGATATGGGATCATCCATCGCCCATCATATGGGTCAAGATGCGTATACGCTAGTCTACTCCGGTGTATCGATGCCCTGTCTCGATATACCCTCGACTAGGAACAGTTATAGGATGTACTCATCGACTACCGCGGCCCCACTAGTATGATCTCATCATAGTCCCAGTAGTCGAGTACAGATCCTAAGGGCTTTATCAACATGTGAGAGTAAAACAGTAAACCAATACAAGTCAACATGTTAAGATAAAGTGAGACCAAATAGCATACTATCATGACGAGCAAGAAAGTCATCTCTATATATATCCAAGCATCCATTATAATATACATCATATGTACAACAATGGTCTCTAGGGCATATACATAACTAACACCCTCCTGGTTTCAAACCATCTCACACAAGGAAAATGTCTGCAAAGAGAAAATCGATTACTACAGCTTTTAGTAAGCATATTTCTCGATCGCGTGGATCCACCATTTCCTTGAAGAATTCTAAACAGAAATCAGGTTTGAAACCCTCCTCGAAAACCTGTACTAAATCTCTTGATGATATTGATGATAATGCTTTTATGAATGTTGCTACTTCTTGCGGAGTAATTATTAAGGATGGCAATACAATTAATAGTATTCGTCTGTTGAATAAGAACAGAAGGAAGGAAAAATCTTGAATCTTTAGGTATGATTATTTCAACAAAACATGTGGTATTTTAATGACGTTAGATAGAGCTATCAATGAGTGGATACAGATTTTGCCTTCAAAACCCATAATTTTACAACATACTCAAATTTAGAGGCAGCCGATGTAAATTATAGCGGTATTTTTTCTTCATTGTACTTTTTTTTTAAATTTTGTACATCGAGAATTTTTATTGTGATGTGTATAGCGTATATCGTATTGTTATATTTGTGTGAAAAATAAAAATGGTATGTTCTCCTTCCACAAATAAAAACTATAAGATATGAATTCATTCGCTAATTTATTATCTCAATGCATGATTGCTACGTCTTGTAATATTTTACTTTATTTCAATTTATTTTATTGAGTAGGACATCTTGTCTTGGTTTTTACTTCCAGAAAAAATCTTCCAATTTGAAGAGCGAAGTGTTGAACTTAAAATTTTAACTCTCAAATATAAAAAATACTTATATAAATATTTTTACAATAATACATCCGAGTAATCAAGTTTTGATCAAAATATGATCAAAAGCAAACCAAAGGCTTGTTCATCACTGGTGGGACCCCTGCCTAGGAAGATCTCCCTTAATACAACTTAAAAATGAGTTGTTTCGTGGCATCCCCTATTAGGATACCTCCTCCCGAACTCGGAAGGCCCCCTTCTAATCTCAGGATGTCCTTAATTGGGGTGTCCCAACACTAATAGAGTCGAGACCTCCTCGTTTAGAGTAGATTTGACTTATTCTTTAGAAGATAATGGAAGGATTTCCAACCCCCCTCCCCACTTCCCCTGATATCAAGAGAGTGGTTACCACTACTTCTCGACTCACAGAGAGGTATAAATACCCCATGTGAGCAACTAATAAAGGATCATATCCTTTTTGCTAAAATCTATAGAACTTTGGCTAAAGTTCTGTAAAAAAGAAGAAGAGAAAGAAGAACAAGAAAAGAAGGTGAGAATATAGGAATGGGATAACCTCATTCCTTCACTCTTCTTTCTCTCTATTCCTATCTTCATCTTCACTTATTTGTCCTCCTCTTTGATCAAAAAGGAGGATGAAAACTTGTTCAAGTTTTCAGCTCTTAAATAAAAGAGCTTGAAAACCATGGGCTTGGATCTTCATAGGGATGAAGAAGCATAAAATACAAAAGTATTCTTGACCAATATGAATTGAACCGGGAACATGAGCCAACCCATGTTCTGTATATTTTGAAATAGGCCATCCTATTTCCTGCATATTTAACAAAAATAGATAAACTATTTCTCAAAGGATATAGATCAAAATCGGCATGTCCTTCTACATAAGAACATATGTGAATAGAGAAATTCTATTCATCTCTGAGACATGAAAACATGTCTTTTAGAGTATCTGTGGAATAGAAAAATCATATTCTTAAGACACAAGAAATTGTGTCTTTTGACATATGAATAGATAAACTCTATTCATTTTTCTGATATGTCTATAACTGACATGTGTGAATGAATACTGCATTCATCCCCTAAGGCATGAAAACCATTTCTCAGAGAATTTTATGAATAGGTAGAACTCTATTCATTTTCAGACATGAACATGTCTGTTCCTGATATGTCCATAAAAGACATATTTGAATGGAACACTCCATCCATGCCTTGAGACATGGAAAACCATATTCTCAAGACCATCATGAATAGGAAAGCCTTATTCTTAACTCACTTGTGAATAGGAATATCGTATTCACCTTACAGACATGCAAAATATGTCTGTTTCAGTGAATACAGTGTCAAAAACATTGTATTCATTACTTAAACGTGACCCAAAAGTCATGTTTTCCATTCTTGAACACAATTCTATGTGTTCATGTTACACAAACCACTAAAAATGATATCATGCATCCTCAATATGTGCAAGAAACTCAAATAAATGAGTTTCATCTAAAAAAAACTCTATATCAAAGTTTTTTGATATGGCTTGAAGCAACCATCGGTAAGCCCAATTTCGGCCTCCCAACTGCTTCAGGATCTCCTCCCGGTCCCTCAAGAAGCCCCTAAATAGATCTCCCTATTGGAAACTTCTCAGTTTCCCTGATATATGTGGATCCCATCCAAGGGGTCCATCCACACTTCAAATGAAGTGTTCCCTATTTCTGATGAAGAAGTGTGGGCCCCACCTATGGTGCCCCACTCATACCTGACTAGTGTGGACCCACTTCGGTTCTCCCAATTGCATTTCTAATGAAATGCCATCTTTTCTTCAAAGGAAGTGTTACTAATACTTCAAAAGAAGTAATATCTTCACATTTCAAATGAAGTGGTGTTGATCTTATCCAGGATATCCCACTTATAATGATGCGGCCTCCACATTAGAGCAGTGCCCATCAATTTCTACTACGTCGATACTAAAATACCCAAGTATTTTGATACATATCTCAAAGAAGAATCCTATGTAATTTTACGTTGTTTTGTAATGCGAAATGTAACTTACACTTCAAACTGTATATAAACACAAACAAAATGAATAAAATATGCATTCTTTTGTTTAAATTGTGCCTTGATTTATCTTACTGTTATATATGCGATTTTCCTCTCTAAAATGATGCAATTTGAAGCAAGGTAGCATGGTATCCCGTCCAGATGCGTCCTGAAACAATAAGGTGGTATACGTTTGCGGTGTCGGAAGTATCGAACTCATGACCTTCTGGTCAACTCTTAAAACACTAGACAACTTTGTTTTGTTTAAACTCATCTTTGTTTCAACGTTCAGTCATTGGAGGTTCCTAAACACGAAGCATTGATAGTAGATAGCATGAGAATCGTGTTCGTACTATCCAATTGAATTGATGAATCAATCTTGGGACCAATGAAAATTTGAGCATTTTGTGGTAAGGCGGAAATCTATTCTGGACAAATACCTCCATGAAAGTTACTTTCTTTCCTAGTTAAATTCTCCAACTTAATTTTCTTATATTTATGAGGTTGACATCACTCTGCATCTCATTTAAATTTAAATACTAAATTTAAGAACACCCCAGAAAAGGTAAAACTTGCGAAATAATCACATACACATAAAAATTCATTGGGAAAATTAGATATCTCATAGATTACATAGGATACAATGTTTTTATTAGTGGAAAAATTGACTGGACGTAATGGGGGCAGATGGTATTTTAATGAAAAGGCCAATGATGGTTTAAGATATTTGCTGTAATTAAATTTTTTTAAGAAGAAATTTTAGTGAAAATGGCATTAATTGAAGATATTTTTGTGTAATTTACCATATTAATTAAGTATGGGTACAGTGGGGGTTGTTGAGGAAAAATCTAATTCAAATGAGAGAAATAAACATATGGGCCTCACAAAGCCCCATGAAGGTGCTCGAAAAATCCATCGCCTTCTTTCTTCCGTCCGAATGCATTGCTTCCGGTTTACCATATAATTTCTCGTTGTTGAGGTTGAACCAAGCTCGTTTGTCTGCATGGCCAAATGGAAGTTGGAGCTCCATACTGGCTTCGACAGCTTGTACCTTTCATGAACACTTCTAATCCTTTGGCTTTTCGTATTTTTTCTAACTCGATACAAAACCCTAATTTCCAGTAAGCTATGGCTAACTGATGTTCAAACTTACGTCCATTGTCTTCTGAAATACAAGACATCATCTCAACACCTCATTATAATATATATTGTTGAGAATGTGGATAACATAGTCCCACATCGGAAAAATTATAGGATGGATATGGACATAAAATATAAAATAAGATAAAATTTTATAAGGCTTGAGTATTTTGGATGAAGTCCCACCATATTAAAAATCCATGTGGGCCAAAACCGAGATTTTCACTCGGTGTTTGTTTCTTAACGTTGCACATGAGAGATGAGTGCTAAATAAGCCTTTTGATGGAGACTCAAGTCTTATATGTTATTGTTTGCCAACTCAGATGAGTACTAATAAACCCCCATATGGGTATAAGATAATAAACCTCCAGCCTTTTGGATGAAGACTCAATGTATTAAAAGTTTAAAAGCTTATGTGTTTCCATGTGTCCCACATTGGGAAAACCCCCATATGGGTATAAGATATAAAAGATACGATAAACATTCATAAGTCTTGAATTTTTTGGATGGAGCCTCATTATATTAAAAGCACATGTGTATCCATATATGGGTCCAAACCTCTTTTGGATAGAGACTCGATGTATTAAAGACTCATGTGTTTCCATGAGTCTACTCCCATATGGGTATAAATCTTGATTCTACTATATTAAAAGCTCTTGTGTTTTAAAAGCTTATGTGTTTCCATGTGTCCCACATTGAGAAAACCCCCATATGGGTATAAGATATAAAAGATACGATAAAACTTCATAAGTCTTGAATCTTTTGGATGGAGTGTACCTTATCACTATATCTCTTAAGCTGCTATCTACTCAAACATGTCAACTAAGTTGCCTTTCTCATGGTGAGCGAAAATCTCCTAATTACAAATGTCTGACTCTGAAGGCCTATGGAGAGATTCAAAGAAGCTTCATGCTACAACTCAACATAATGCTATCCATGTCATTGATGATGATATGTATTGCAAGCCATCTCCACTGTTTTGGTGGCAGCCTAACCAAACTGATTTGATTAATTACAGCCCAATGAAAGATATATACATGGATTCTAAGACTTCGACTTTTCATCAAGTCATACTCTAGATTAAGAAATTTAATGCATGTATAGTAGTGGTTAAGTCTTTTTTTTTGGGCGGGAAAATAGGGTCTGGATGCGGGTCCAGAAACCAATAGCAAAAACTCCTTAGCAAAAATATTTGAAGAAAAACTATCTAAATCCAAGAAATAATAGGTTTAAGTCTCCGGTAGTACAAGCATCCATTTATTACTTTTTAATATTCTCATATTACCCTTGTCAACTTCTAGCAGAAAACTGCTACATTTAGCATATAACCGCTACACTTATTAGATAACTACTATATCTGATAAGTGTAGCAGTTATCTGCTAAATGTAACAGTTTTCTGCCATACATTGACAAGGATAATATAGAAATATTAAAATGTAAAAAATGTTTAGTTGTACTATAGGGATTTAATCCTATAACCTTTAATTTGGATCTACAGAGTTTTTTATTAGATTTTTTTTGCCTGGAGAGTTTTTCATATTGGTTTCTAGACCCAGGAAGCTCGAACCATCCCCCCCACCCCCTCTCTCTTTTCAAGTTTAAAATCAGCAGATGCACCTTAATTGATTCAATGTGAATTACAAGCCCTTAATTGATTTAATTCTCACAGTAGATAAAGCCTAGTGGAGCTATGAATGAACTAGCCTAGGAACCATCAGTTCACTTTCTCCATTTGATGAATTCAAAAGATTGGTTTGTTCGATTTGATTAAGAGATGCAAGTGGACGGTTTGGGTTCATATATGTGGATCTCTGCCTAACATTTTTTATAGCCAAGACCATGATACAAAGTCTACTGTTTGTATGAGAATTTTCAAATCTTCTAATATCCCATTCTGACCAACTTTTTTGCTGCTTTTTGACCTGAAAGGTAATCTGATTATGAGAACTAATCACTGTTCTTGGAGATCATATTAGTTGATTATGAGTAAGGTAATGAAAATTATGCATGGTATGGAAATAAGATTTTGAGAGTATAAGTTTAGACACATATTGATTAGAAAACAGATGCATTATAACGGCGGTGGCATGGGATAAACGTCGCACTATTTGGCGTAGAGGAATGGCTGTCGTGCTACTGGACCGGAGATAAACTTTGAATTAACTAAGAAACGGAATAAACGCTCGATTTTATTAAGGTATGAAAAACACTGCTATAGGAGAAGGCTACAACGACTTTAAGTAATCAAACCCTAACATACCGTAATAATTCAAAAAAATGAAAAGTCGGGAATTCGAAAATAGCAATAAAAAAAGAGGAAAGTGCTAAACTAGTGAAACTGCAAAATCTGCACTAAAAACTTTGATGGCCAACAGTTTATATTATATATTGCTAACCGTCTCAATGAGATTTCAATGCCGTCGTTTCCGAACAGGTATAGAAATTACGATTTTGATGCATGGATCAAAAGCCATGGGCTCCGAAAGTCAATTCTCGATTCAATATCTTTTTTTTTTGCACAATTGGAATTGTTTCGGTCTAAACGACACAACCATTCTTCTGCAAATTGCTCGACATCAATTAATAAAAAAATAGTCTTCTTCCCTACTACGAAATACTCTTATCATACAAAGCGTTAGCATGCATCACGACATACCATTTCCTTTCTTTTGTTTTATAAGTAATTTTTTTTTTGAAGAATGCATGACGACATACTTTATCTCTATGCAAATGTGCTTTTACAAAGATTATAATGTTTATATATGCTGCTTCATCTTAACTTGATCTACATAAACTATATAGTGCAAGTACTTTTTGAATAAATTAAGATGATATACATGATAAATGATATTCCTTAAACAAGGTAGCTTAAAGACTATGAAGTTTTTAGTTGTGGAAAACCCTTGTTCTATTGGGTGCCAACAACACCTTTTTTCCAAATGATCCAATGAATGTCATATATATTAAAATATGTGCTCTAATTTCGATCCCTATAAATACTGAAGCCCAAGCCTTGCTTTATCACCAACTTCAATCAACAATCTCTCCTTAACTTTCTATCTCCTTCAATGGCCATCTCTTCTCAGCTCTTGCTCCTTTTTCTCATCTCCTTTTTCCAATTCCAAATGCTCGCCAAAGCTGACAGTTTCATTCAATCAAGTGCTGCTTACTATCCAAACTCAGAGCAAAACGGCACATCAGGTATAAGCGCCGTATTCTATGTTTTTAAGGCAGTTTTAAACTGATATTTGTAATTTAATTTGTTATGATGTATTTGTTTATGCATTGTTTACGCCTAAACCATCCGAAAAAGACTTTCAAGAAAAAGAAAAGTTACAGCGGTCCTGACAGCGTGATCCATCCGTTATAGTCTGTACGACGCAACATTGACACCAAATCGATGCCGTTGTCTAAAAATATTTACTCCTGAGAATATACATGAAAACAACCTATACCTTTTTCTAACATCGAATATCGATCAAACCGACCGCTTTTATTGCAGATGGCGCATGCGGATATGGCGCTTTCGGCGCAACCCTCAATGGTGGTGATGTATCAGCCGCAAGCGCTCTGTATAGAAATGGCGTTGGCTGTGGTGCCTGCTACCAGGTGATGTATCTTAACATGTTGCATTTGTAGTAAGTAAGGAAGCAAACTAATGTTTATGTAAATGTACAGGTAAAATGCACAAATGTGAACCTCTGCTCGGAGAATGGTGTGACGATCGTCGTAACGGATTCAGGGGCAAGCGGCAACACGGACTTTATATTGAGCGAGCGAGCTTTCTCGCAAATGGGTCAGACCACGGACGCGGGCGCGTCTCTCTTGTCCCTTGGGGTTGTCGACATTGAGTATCAGAGGTCGGTACTTTGTTAACATCGAGTAATGCTGGTCCTATATCCGTCTTGTAATTTAAACTTCAAATTGATGCATTGATTTAAGCTGAAACTGGCAGTGTATTTTTCTTTTCAGGGTATCATGTAGCTACCCAAATAAGAATATAACATTCAAGATCGACGAGAGCAGCAACTTCCCAAACTATTTGGCCTTTGTGATACAATATCAGCAAGGAGATCAGGATATCAGTGCAGTCCAGTTATGCGAGGTATTTCAATTTTCTTCGTCCTCACCCTTTTCCGGGTGCACTAATACAAATATCAATTATCACCGTCTTCGTTTTATAGCCTTTTTTCCATCAAAATGTATGTTCCAAACCAAGAAAATTATGTCCTAAAATCTAAGATTGTCATGATTCTAAAAGACTTTTTTGGCATCCATGGTGGATTTGTCAAGAACCACTTCATCCATAATCACACTAATTCTAAATAACTCAACCCTATACAGTCGTCGTCAATGGCTAATGCTTTTGTAATCATCATCGATGTATTTGGCAGACTGAGAACTTAACATGCAAGCTATTGACTCGAAGCCATGGAGCGGTATGGGCCGTAGTTTCGCCTCCGAGCGGTCCTCTCTCGATAAGGATGCTATTAAGTGGAGGAGATGATATTAATGATGATGATGGAGATGAGAGCTGGCTGGTGCCAGTCAACAACATACCTCAGAACTGGAAGGGTGGAGATCTCTTCGACTCTGGAGTGCAGTTGAATTAAACTAAGTAGATTATAGCCAACTCGATACATGGAGCATGATTATATGCCATACCCTTAAGCTTATACACACTTGTAACCCTTATAGCATATGTTTGCTTCCTTTTCTTTACTCATTAATTACAGAGAATAAAATCCAAGAAAACTTTGTTAGTAAATGTAGATCCTGATGCATCTGCACTAAAATGAGACTTGTATTTTTCCACGTGCGATGCACGTAGTAGAGTCAGTTATTGAAAGAGATGTGTGTGGTTAGTTGCGGTTATAAATTGGGCTTTGATTTTTTATATTTGTTTAATAAATTTCTCTTACAAATTAGATAGCCAAATGTCTAAATCAATTTCAAAATTGATGACCCCATGCCTTTTGCACTATAATAGAGATAGTTAGGCCAATCTGAATCCAATTTGATCAGAAAAGATAAACTTATAATGTGAAACCTGAACATATGCTTGCTTAGAAATACTCATCATCGCAGGGTTACATTCTCCTGCTATATAGATTTGAGGGGTAAATAAATCACATTGATTTGCGGGGAAAATAAATCACATTGATTGATCATCAGAAATCATTTTATGATGCAACAGTTCACAGTGCACGATCAAGGCTCAGTTGGTATGAAACCCAGGAAGGAAAATGACCACAAATTAACGCTCTCGGAGTAAATTCGTGAGTGCCTGGACGCATGAGCGTGTTGTGTATGTTGTATATATAGGCTAAGGCTTACAGGCCGGTGCCAAAAATAATAATAATCAAACCAGCTGTGACAGTTTCAATCACAACATTACCTTGAATCATTAATGGTAAGCAACACTTTATCCAAAATTCTTAATTACCTTGGAAAAAAGAAATAAAAACACTGCACACCTCACCAACGCGCCGCCATTAAGATAACTTAGCCTGTAAATATTTAAACAGTGACAATATACAGCTTCTCTAAGAATTTACCAATTTTCACTGATTTATATTGGTGAGAACAACATTCTGTTAAGAAGTCTATGATGTTTGAATCTACAAAGGCTGAAGCTGAAGCTCTTGTTCAGGATGAACAGAATCCACATGCCTATATGAACCAAGCTCTCCGGATTTGTGTCTCCAAAAATACCACACTGCAACAGTCGAAAAACTGAGCATCATGAGAGCCAAACTCCCCAAGATCACCCCCAGCAAATGTCGATGCCACCATGACCTGCAACATACATTATATCTAGGATGAGGGGCGGAGCCACAAATTTTACCATAATAGGGCCAAGGCACTCATGAAAATAAAATTATATTATGCCTAATACAAATAAATTATTTTAGATTAAAATTGCATAGTTGTTTTCCTAAAATTATAATTTACCGATACATACGCCTTTTCTTTTTATTTCAATGATAGCACTAATAATTTAAATTTTGATTTCAATATATATTAAATAAACATAATTGAGAATAAAAATTCACCGATTAAGGAGCACTTTAGTTAGAACTAAATTATTTGTTAGATAGAAATAGATGTAGATCCTCCACTTATCTTTTGCTAAATGAGGGCTATTTTTCGTTTGATAAGAAAAATAATTAGTACATACATAAAGTCAAATTACTCCTTGACCAAAAAGCTTCAAAGACAACTTTCACCGGAACCGCACGCTCTTATAAATATGTGATAGCTTAGTTAGATGTGAATTGATGATCAATTATTTATTAGCTAACAATGCATATAAAGAAAAAAGGAATGACATACATATAAGATTGCCATGCAATTTGTAATCGATATAGTAGTAAGATAAGGAAAGTTTGAGCGTATTAATGTTTATAAGGAATGAGGAAAATATATAAGCAAAGTTGGAGCCTTGTGGGGGCCTGCACCCCTTTGGCTCCGCCCTGTCTTGGATTAGCAAGCACAACTTGGAAATATCAATTCTTCATGATAGTGGCAAGCCTTTGGGAATGTGCAGAGTCAAACATAATACCCTAAATCCAATATATCATCTTTTTTCTACAGGACATTTTCTTTCTTTCTTTTTCGAGTCATTATTTGATCCTCGAGTATTATGGCAAACCCCCAGCCACATTTCCCAAGGCTAGGAATTTGGTGCTAACTAACTAATAGAGGGTCAACGTCGGTTCCGACATTTAAAAGCAAGTCATAAAACTGTTTAAAATTTTTATGGAGCCTTGCTTCAAGTGACCCCATTGTAATGGGAAAGGCTCTGAGTAAACCACTGCGTCTTGGACCCACATGCTATTTTATCTCTTCATTCTACTAAAATTGATGCTTCCAAACATTCGATTGTGTTTCTAACTTTTTTGTAAAAAAAATTAGATAGTGATCTATCATGAATTTTATAAGAGCTAGAAATGGCTTCAAATCATTGTGCATAATCACAAAATATGTCTAGTATATGTAATACTATTTGTAACTTTTTCATAAAGTGGTAGCATAGTGTCATGAATACAGGTTTTAAAATGGGGAAGGGCACCGCTTCTCCTGCTGGACCCACATGACAACTTGTTCAATTAAAACCATAATACCGCGCTATAATTACAGGCTTTGCAAGCTCAGATGTATCCATAGAGATACTCGTTCAGGTTATACATGCTGTCCACCGAAAAAAATTCATAGATCATACTTAGGTTGAACACTTATTCCATACATTGATCAGTATCTAAAGGTTTTATAAGGACGTATCCATTTATGGTACAATTAAGTGAATTAAATCTAATAGGGAAATACGACATGACATAGAAATAATGAAATGATAAATTTTGATATCAAACAATGTGAACACGTCATGGCCATCAAAGAGGTAATAGTATATGAATAAATATGATAAATAGTTTTATTATGGTTAGTTGTAGAAAGCCGATGTTGCACGTATTCATCGTCAACGTGATGATTCGTATTGGATTAATTTCTTTAGATAAATACCAATTAGTCAAAGATAGTTGAGGGACATTTTGACACATCCTGAAATTTAAGTTGTATTATAAATGTATATAAAATACATAAATAACCAAGAGTCCAGCAATCTATTATTGTTTGTTGTGAATTTTTTCATAATTGTAGCTTACATCCACTAAAATGATATTTTTTATTATTATGAATATATATTTAAATAGTAAAAGATTAGTGTATCCCAATGCATTGTATCCTAGAATCTTAAAATTGTGAATGGGTGAATTCGAATTCCTTGTGTCTCGTATTCGATGATCTATGCACAAATTCTTCACTATCCGAACCATCCTCCCTCACTATCGGGGATATTCTTAGCCCTAAGAGTCAGGTGAATAAGTCCTCTTGTTGGCCTCGCTGCGGGTCAGCACCTTTAAACGAAACGGATGAATTCATCGCGTCTCGTATTTGTATTCAACTCCGTGTTATTTAGTCGCGCTCAAGTAATATAGGGATTTAAGAACTTATTCCCCTAAATGATTATAATAATTACTTGTATTCTTTCAGTTTAACAATTTTCTTTCTAAATTTCCTAATTTACCACTTTCTTCTTCCTCTTTAACCTTAAACAACCAATTTTTACCCTAATTCATCCTTTACTACAATTCCAAACCATTTTTCATGATCGCTAAGTTATTTATTTTTTTATTTTTTTGAATCGTTTATCTCTGTTTTTGAAACATGATGATATCTAACATATTCTCTTTGATTTTTTTATCTTTTTGTTTTGTTTTGCTTGGAGGAGGGGGAGGGTTTCCAAGATGAATTTTTTAAATCTTATTGCATTGGTTTTCTCTCTAGTTGCTTTACTTGAGATACTTCTTTGATTTTGTGGATATGATTCATAAGTTCTATATGGCTAAAAAAACAGGGAAAATTAAAACTTGCAAGTTCCGAGTTCAATCAGGATGGGTACAAGAGTTTACTATAATATTTCTGGAAGTATAGGTGATCAACATGTATAGTATTAGAGAAAAAACTTGTTAGAATATTAGAGTTTCTTCCTCAGCTTTCATCTCAATTTAGTAATTTATTGCAGAAAGCACTTTAAAATGGCATCGGTGTGCTTCTCAACCAGATTATTTTTTATACTAGAAAGTTAGCAAATGCCTAGGTTTCGGCATAAACGTTGGGTGCTCAACTTGTCAAGTTGGGTAAGAATATGTTTTTCTTAACCCTCAATACAACCTCATTGTTGTGGTGTAATGATAGGGACATTAAAATGATATTGAGTAAGCACGTTCAAATGGAAGTAGACACCCATTATTAGCAGAATAAAAAAATAGCTGCCAAAAATGATAAAAAGAGAGCTCTACGTGAGGGGCAGTATAGAGTATGATTAATTCCAACAAGACTCCATACAAATAGACATTAAATGGAATGCACATTTGATAAATTATTGTTGAAACGGAAACAATGCTTAAGCTACCAATCAATATAACTACTAAACAAGGTGAATGTAAATGAGAAAAAGTAAACTACACTCCGACGCTTAAGAGTGACCCAAACATTCTTGAAACTTAACTAGATTTTACCTAATGTCTAAGTGAAGATACAATCAATAATTTTAGGCATATCACAACATGTGGAATTTTGTGACTTTAAAAACTAGCTGAGTAAACATGATGTAGAAATAATTTATCATAGTGCCCAAAGTCAGAGAGCATTAGAGTTATTCAACTTAAAGCAGTTTAGAATTTAGTCATGTGATTAAATAGATTGCTTCAACTTCATCTCTATTATTTTAATGCAAAAGGTGGGGTCTTAATTTCAAAATTCATTGCTTACTTGTCATCCTCCTCTTATTAGAAAATAAAAAAATCATTATATTCCATGTCAAATGCATTTTTTTCTACAACAATTTTAGTAACTGTCTTTTTTGAATATGTTAAAACCAATCCCTCCAAGTAACTGCCTTCAAGACCAACCATTCATATATCCCTTCTTTCTCTCTCCCTCTCCCTCACCCTCACTAAAATTAACCGAATTACTCTCTCTCATGTCAACTTCTAAAATATGTCTTAATTTTCTTTTGCAGCATAATTTGGTAAGTTTTTCTACTTAAATCGTAAATTTCATATGATGGGTTTTGTTTTATAGGATAATGAAGGTGGTCTCTCTCTCACATGATTAATTTGTATTTCTTCTTTTTTTCTCTCTTTTTTTCTTTTGTTGAACTTAATTCAATTCAGATTTATAATTTTATAATTAATTTTACATGATGTGTACAAGAAAGAAAAATAAAGAATCATGTCTTCAAAATTAGTTGCACCGTCACTGGAGCACTGGACATTTAGATTACATACAAGAATTCGGTATTCAAATTTTGCTTCAGTTGTATAAAATTTGATGGTGATATTGATTTAAAAATTTTTTGGGAAATGCATGTCTATATTTTTTAATTTCAGTTTTATGCTTATAGATAAAAAAAAATGATGGTGGAATGAAGCATTCTCATCCTGCAAACTCCGGCTGTCAGATATAGGATATTCATATTTACATAAAAGACATTGCTCTATTTTAATTGATTATTAATTTCAATGTATAATGTTCAGGTCTCCTATGAAACTCATGCATACACATAATTCTTTTTGGTTCAACAGTAATTCTATATGCATACTGCATAGTTATATGTTAAAGTTAATGAATTTCTGCTAATTTTTTTAAATTAAATATATAATTTATAATAATTCTTATGAGCATGGACATTGATTGGTTTCACGCCACGTGTGTGCACATACTAAACACTAGTATGCAATAATTGAAAACCTTTTACCAGTCTTTTAACGTACTTAAAAATAAGCTCTCAGCCAATAACAGCAAATTTTGAGCGACTCCATTAGAATTAAAGCAGCAGAGTAAAATGAATCCTTTAGGTAAATGAAAATGAATCCAGTACCTTCTTGAAGGAGGCTCAACTTTCCATTCAACTAATTGATAGTTTCCAAAATTTTCAGGAAGGCGAACTCGGTGTTCAGCTAAGCGAGAAATTATTCCCTGCAGAAAACCAAATACAAATAGAACAAGGATTATAATAAACCTTGTTGTTTAACCCAAGATGCATTTAAAGAATCTATATGACAATATTACCATTGCTGTTGTATTAGAAATGAAATCAGATCCTGATGGTAAAATAGCACATTTTATCAGAGTGCCATTCGTTATGCTCGTAAAATTGATCACATGGACCTGTAAACATTCAAGACACCAAAAATCGGTTACAATTAATTTGAAAACCAATTTCATAGAAATATTATGACCACTGGGTACCAATTCAAGGGGATTAAAATGTTCTTTTTTTCAAGGAAAAAAAGCTTAAATGCAACCCCAAGGAGCATGATTTGGATTTTATTAATAAAATTGTGTATTCCCGTTCATATTATTCTGACCTCTACTGAATAGAAATGAAATCCATGACGATTCTATTCACCTGAGTTGCATTGACTTCGAATTCATGCGCAATCAACTCTGCCAGTTCAGGTATGTGAGGCTTTAGATCTGGATACTTAACACTCAACAGTATATCCAATGTTATAAGGCCAACTTGAAATTGATCTGAGGAATGATTGAGGAATAAACATCAAATATATGTAGAAAAACTCTAAACCTAGTACATTAAATCATCACAATGCAGTTTTAAAAATTGCTATGACCAGGCTAAAAATACAACAATGGTAACTACAACCGTTATATAGCCTTTTATCTTTTATATTTTGGGACCGAAATACGAAGATTTGTCTGGTAAGGGTTAAATTTCTTATATATCCATATTATTAATGGTTTAAATAAATTCCAAAGTATAGCACACCATTAAATTCAGCACATCTCCAATCTCAACCAGGGTGAACAGATGCATAGGCCCAGTAATGGTAAGCACTATTTAATATGATAATGACAAAAATCAATTTGATTGAAATGAAAGTCAATCACTATCTGCAGCAATTTTAGGCTGCCATGACCACTGCACATAGGAGTTACAACTATAAATGGGCTCAAGCATCTTATGCTACAACTTAAATGGGCGCAATTATCTCACAACTCCCAACACTTTGGGCTAAAGTATTTTACTAGGATGTGAAACGAAAGAGAACAGCCATCATTAAATCAAGGTTTAAAAGCTCGGTATTGCTGTATTGGCATCGGATGGCCACTTTTGGGATCGAAATATCGGATTTTTACATCGTTTGACAAAAATGAATTTTTAAAAACCAGTAAATTCTTTATATGAACAGTAAAAGCATCTATAAACAATTTGGCAAATTCGTTAGCAATTAATGATATTTAAAATGGTTGTTTTAACACTTCGTAAAAATAACTATAATTTATATTACATATTTACAATAATTAATGATGTCAAATAAACCGTGACCCAATGGCATATTTATAAACCTATTTACCCATTAAAAAAACTTAATGATAGAATTATAGAACCCTGCTAATCAAATGGTAAACCCAATATCGCCTGCATCTGTATCAATACTCGGACGGTCATTTTATGGATTGAACTTGGCCATCTCGGAGGATCGGCCGAGATATCAAACCCTGCTTTATATATGAAGGAAGAATTATATTGTTTCAACTTTCAACTGCCTAAATCCAATATGCACTAGGGACACATCAAACTTCCCCAATAGTTATACTTCTCGAAAGTTGTTGCCTTTTCAATTACTTGATGTAAAGGTGACAAGTTTCTTAAAATGCACGGCTCATTTACATATAAGAAGCGTATGACGAGATCATGATTCATGAAGGATGATCATGGGGAGGACCCACGTGCACTTTGTTAAGTGGAGATAGGTCTGTAAATGTATTGGTCAAATATGTACTCGTGCAAACATGCATAAATATAACAGAAAATCAACCTCTTTTCTAAGTTTTAGTAGCTTGCTACAAACGTTTGGGTGTCAAGAACCACTTTAGCCAACAGCTATTGGGTTATTGGCTAGTAATGTATATCAAGCTAATATGACAGCTGACCCTCCCCGTGAATGGGCCTTCTGAGCAAAATGGAAACTCCTCCAGCGGAAACAGGCATTTATGCAGACAGGAAAAATAATTTAAAAAAATTAAATAACCTCGATGAGGTTTGAACCCAATGCTTGATGCCATGTCAAGAACAACTTTAGCCAAAAGCTTAAGCTACTGGTTTCCATGCTAACAATGTATACCAAGATAGTATTAAATTAATACACGTTACGCAATCAATTTCCATGCAACAAAAAAAACAGCGAATATTCAAATTTGGGCTGAAGAGAGCCAACCCCATAGCAGCTTAAATAATAAAAATGTAGAGTAAGTTGTTTAATGTATGCATATTATCACACCTGTAGGTCTATGACTTTGCAATTCACTCGGAGGTTGTGCTGGAGAGAGCACTATGGTGGCATCACTGTTATAAGTGGAGGGAGCAGGTGATGGAGCTCCATGAGTCTGCAGAGTTTCCCATAATTGAGAACAATTGGTTTTCCAGAACCCAATTCTTTCCTTGCTACGGTCATAAGTTACAAGAGTATTACGGACAAGAATTCCTGTTAGGTTAAAAGTATTATATGATAAATTGAATGGGGGGAAAAAAGGCAATCTTCAAACATAACGAGTATCCGTCACATAGATCTAGAACCAGAAGAAAAAGGAAAGTCTACAATTAACACAGGCAATGTATCGTCTAGACATCAGGATTATATGATGGTAATTCGCAAGCATAGAAGCAAGCATCTATTAGAAACTAAATCATCTAAATATGAGATACCTCCTAAGAGTGTAGTTGGATCTTTTCCATTCTGAAAGACTCCCAGGCAATAAGCATCATGGACCTTCGAATGCTTCATTCGCAGTATAAACAAAATAGAGTAAAAAGATGCATCAGGAAGGTCAAATGAAGAGAGAAAATACAACAGGTAGATAATGCAGTAAAAAATAAGGATTTCAATATTCCAGTTACAAGCCATGAAACATAGTTTACGTTGACCATGCATAAGATCAGCTATATGATTAAAAATCATACCCGAAACAAGTAGTTCTCAGGAGATAATAATAACTTTTGTCCATTTCCAAACACCATAGCAACCTCTGGGAAGATCTTCGAGAGTTTAGTTGTGTCGCTGCGCAGATTCAAAAAATTGTTTTCCAAGTTATTACCAAAAACACAATAAAATCCGTCTTTTAGTACAATAGAGCATTACCTTCCTGCACCAGAAAAACAGATATCTTTGAAGTTTGGGTCAGGACCAGGGATTTGTTTGAGATGTAGGCTGCTTAAAATCTACAATTTAAGAAAGCACATGGATGAAAGATTGTTAGGTATGGTAAAAGTCATCATTAACTAATGACATGATCATAAGAAAGTCCTACATATCCTACTCTTAGTTTTATAAGAACTGCAAACTACAAGGCAAAGAATATAAGTTGTGGAATTGCACACGGCATGGCTAAACTTGGGCTATCTAATCATGTAATTTCTTATTCCATGAAATCTTATAATGGCAATGGAAAAATGTAAAACACTTTCTTTATATAACTGAAGCAACCCCCCCCCCCACACACACACACACCACACCACCCCCACCCCCACACACCAAAAAAAACAGCAGCAGCAACCTCCAGAAGAAGAGGGCTATACACGCATTTAATACTAGATAAGAGGAACAACAAAGAAGATTGATCCATCATTCTTTTCTTAATTCTAAAATCCAACATGTATGCACCCAAGCAAGCATGCACATGCACAAGCAAGATCTAGCAGATTTCCTGATAGCGTTACTGCTTAGTAAAAATATCACTATATAACAAACGCCAGTGTAAACAAAAAATAGAGAATATTCCGTTTACATAGTAACATATGTCCACAATAATGAGATTGTGTTACATATAATGGAAGCTAATATTTAGTACTATATCTCATAAATCTGGCATATGTTGAGAATCTATTAATTACTTTCAAACATAGAATTGAAATCGGAAAAAAGAACATGCAAATAGTGCGACCGAGCATTACAGAAGTCAGCAAATATTTGGATAGCTGTATAAGCCTATTCCTACTGAATGGTTTCACAAGAACATAGTAAAGAGAAGAAAAGGCAGGAACAGAAAGTCATCCAGCACTTGGAATATTAATTTCCAGCACCCGGCAATCAGAAGAAATATAATTTACAGCTATGGTAAATGCTGAAATCAACTTTGATGACAAAACTATCCAGCTGAGAATAGAATGTAATACAAAATTCTACTCTCCTTGAACTCATGTAAGTAAATGTGCACATTTAATCAGTACCGACTAAATGATGCTAAAGAAGATATTAGCGGTGTATCCAACCTTTGAGATTACAAACACTAACACAGGAAATTTTAGAAAAAAGAAAAGGGGGGAAAGCAAGAAAATTTGAAAGAGAAACAAAATTCACAAATAAATCTACAAGATGCTAATGCTATGGTGTTCCGCTAATTTGATAATCCCCAAAAGCTTAAAAACATAGCAGCACTTGATGAATTTTCCGCACGTGACCAGGCATGATGGGACATGTGAGTATAAGTGAAAGGGACACAATTCAGAAATTACATAAGCATATCACTCTTTTGAGATGGTAAGACTATATAAAGTGGATTGGGAAAATATGCAATTCATAGCAAATAAAATACACAAATCAAAGGGTAAGGAACCATACAGCATCCTTAAATGCAACAAAAGCTTCTTCTGGTAAATACGCATATGTAGTGCCACTATCCAAGACAGTTCCATGCTTTCTATCAAAAACCTTTGGCTTCAACCGCAATGGCTTCCCAGAAACATGTATTTCCTTCAGCTCAATATTATAATATGGGCTGTTGCCATCCCAAGACTAGAGTAAATGTGTGAGACGTAAAAAATGTATTCAGAAAGAAAATAAAAACCCATATATTCATCATTTTAAATATTGATGAGTCGATGACCACTCATACCTGCGAACGGGATCTGACAGTGAAAAGACCATTTCAGGAGGAATAGACAGTTCTCCAAGAATCATAGCACCCCCACCAATATCCATACCACCATAACATAAAGAAAATGAATCGCTGATGACTCCTTTCTCAACAAGCTGATCCATTATACTGAGAGGTCCACGACCGAGCCCCATTATGCCATCAGCATGTTGACTGAAAAGATCGCCAGTTTCAGAGTTTTCACAACCAAAAACAGCACGTTGAGGCACAAGTGCACTTTGACTGCCAAATGACACAACATCCTCTCCAAGCACACCACTACTAGAGCTCATTTCAGCATATTGCCTCTCATAAGTACACTGCATGTTGTCCACATCACAAGTACAATCTATATTGCATTTTACGGGTTGATAGGTGCTTGACAAATCAGGTTGAAATCTTGGGTCCTGCACATAAACCAGTTTTACCTCAATTTGGAAAGATTTATCATTTATACAAGCTAAAACATGAAAATGCTTAAATTTACAAAGCAAGATATATATACTACCACAAATAATATAGTACAAAGTACAAACCAAAGCTAGCAACTAGCAAATTCACAAGAAGGAAACATAAGTTACATAGCATATATATAAGACGATTCTATCTCACTTTCCGTCATTATCCTGAAAAGTGGTACCAGCTACTGCATGTGACTATGTTTCCAAGTCATAGGCCATAAAGACAATACATTCAAAAAAATAGTAGTTTCGCCAAGTCACAGGCCATTAAGACTCACATCACCAAAATAAAGTAAGAGAACCTCAAAGTTTTGATAAAGCAATTCTCGGGAAAAAAGAAAGAAAGAAAGTATTAAAAGAGTATCGTATCTTCCTTCTCGCTTACATACATTGATACTCCATCACATTAAAATTTGAAAAGGAAGTTGCTTGGATTTTGGCTCCAAAACACACAAGCGTGTGTGTGTGTATGCACATACATATGCATGCATGCATGTACGTATGTATGTAAATATGCATGTAAGATTGTTTAAAACCAGGAATATAGCAGATTATTGGGTCATTCCTTCACCATATATATATATATATATATATATATATATGAAGCAATCACCAAATCTATGCAAGGATAGATAATGGACAGCTCTTACTATCAGCGTGTGAAATATTTCAATGTAACCACAGAACTTAAAACAGAAATCTTATTTATTTATATTCTCTAAATAGGAAGGGTACAGAGGCGCAGAGGTCAAACGGCCAGAGGACAAAGCAAGAGAGACGAACACACTTAGCGATTAGCACTGGGATTATGTGATCGGGGACTACGTATTTACTTGAGTAGTTGGGTTACCCTAGGTGGTATTGTGGGTTTGTTATTGCTACGATGTAGTTGATGGTTATGCAGGGGTTTATTCCCCATGATGGATTCTTTTTTTCTTTTTCTTTTTTCTTTTTCTTTTTCTTTTTTGCTCTTTTTCCATCGTACAAGTTTCGTTAAAACTTTTGTTTAATGAAAGAGGGTGATTTATCTTTGTTTTAGTCAAAAAAAAAAGGAGAGAAGTAATAGAATAATAGTAATCACTAATCAGACAATAAAAAAGAATATGTTTTTGAGAGAAAGAAATGGTCCTGAGATGCCGCATGAGGAAATTGTCATATTTGTCAACTCTCCATCATTTTTCTCGTATTGATCTACTTGCCTTAAAACACAGATATGTCAACTATCACATGGTATGATATTCCTTGCTTGTGAATCTCGGGGTGGAAAATGTTCTGCTATCCAAAGGCCGTATATTATGGCAGCAAACCAATACAATAGAGCAAAGTAACAGAATTGCAAAATCTTTAATATATGTGTGCGTGTGTGCATGCATGTGTTATAGTCTTTTAGTGGCTGAAGATCATGATGAATGGTGTCAATAATCAAAAATAGCGAGGGAGAGTTGACTTTTAATCGTAGATACATGCCCCATGCTGTTTTGGGACGGAGGGTCCTTTAGGAAAGTATTGGAAGCAAAACCATTCAAGTAGCAATTCCACTCTATTCATCTTAATCAATGACATTAGACTACTTGAAATCAACATAGAAATGTGTTTGAGGATTCCAAACCTACCACCGTATTCATTTTGATAATGGAAAGGAGAAGGATTTTATATCGTTAGTTGCATTAGACTAAAGGAAGGTGCTCGGAATATATTTGCATAAATGATGTTAGAATATTGATGGAACGAAGAAAAATGTTGTAATTTCTATTAGAGTTATTATAAGGATTAAGGCGTATAAGTCCTAATATATTTAATTTAATTTTTCAAATTACAATTTTAGGACAGTAGGAACTTGAAAGTAATGTTTGAATGTTTGATTGCATCTCAATGGCAATCTATGTAACACAATTCAGGATATGTATCTAGATTCGTAATTTTCCAAAAACCCTAGGATATGAGATATGTTTTCAATTTTATATTTAACTTTTTAATTAATATTTAATATATATATATATATAACAAAAATTGTTATTAAACAATTATAAGCTGATAATAATGAAACATTAAATTTTATATGTGTGTGTAAGCAAAAATGGATATATGGCTGACCATAGTACCTCAATAGTGCATGAGAAAGAGAGAGAACCCCTAATTTTTCGAGTGAGTTTAATATATATGATCAATCCACGCCGGATCTAAAATAATTTAAACGATCAACCCATACCGTACCTAAAAACAATTTAAATAATCAAATCTGGTAGCAAATCGGATTCATAAATTGCATCGAATCATGAAGTATCCGAAATTCCGAATTATTTTTTTGATTTATTTATTTACGAAGATTGGGATTTACAACTCCGATACGTGAATCCAAGTGAATCAGAGAAAATCCACTCCGATTCATGATTCCAATCCGATATGTGAGGGGTTTTCACGTATCCGTTCTTCCTAGATGGCAATTGAGGTATGGAAGTCTTATTAAAGATATGGTGTTAGGGTTCATCGCTTTTAAACAAGAGACATTTTATGTGAGGCATTTTATGTGTGAATAAAGATTGCCAATGGTTATATGGTCATCATATACATGACATATCACTTGCGAGCATACTAGTATATGTCGAGTTCCTTAGACATGTTTGGCGGTTAGGTGCATAAAAGCAATTGAAGGGATGTATGGACAAAAAGGGGGTTTAGGATATAGACCCATCATCCATGAAAATTAGCTTAACTTTATATATGTTCCTAATGTGATCTGCCTATTAAAAGTCCATTGTGGGACTAATTTGTACTGTTCAAGCCTGCTTCAAAGGGACTCATAATAGGAATCCACATAGTTAGGGACTTATATTAAATTTCATCCTTGTGGAGTCCTTGAAATTCATATTTAAAATATTGATTGAAAGGAATATACGACTTAGGTGAGATAGGATTATCCGCAGTTCAACGCAAATTTCTAATAGGATATAAGAGTAACGAACTCAATAGCGTTGAGCCAAAAGGTCCAAGAAATCAAAATCACACGAGTTAACAAGTTACCAATATAGCAACTGTCATCTTCCCTATAATCAATCCTATTATGAAACCTATATCTACCAATGATAAAGCCCTCATGTTTCCCCTTGAGCTAGTAACATTCTTGGTTGCCATAAGCCAAAGAAATGATTTTACAAGTTCTTCATTCCCAATGTCTTGGAAAAATCTATTCATTCTAAGAGTGCACGGAAGATTTTCGGCACAAATTTGTGTTTTCCCTAATCGAGAGTTTTGAAATGATGGCTTACTTGATGATTACCGCACTGCTCGCACGACGAACACGGCACATAAGTCACGGTGCTCCCTGAATCCACAATCAACGCAAACTCTTGAGGCGGCGTCCCGATCCAAAGCCTAGTCGTATAATACCTAAAAAGAAGAAAAATTCAAAACAAATACGAAGCCAAACTCAAAGCCATGATCAGATCCACTGAAAGGGCCGGCGGTGAGCTTACCCGTTGGTGAGCAGATCATCGTAGAGGCTCATCCTCGCGTTGGCGGTGCGGTTCTCCGCCCGCTGCAGCTGCCGGCGAGCGAACCGGATCGCCGGCGGCGATCTGCGAGTGGAGTTAGCGGAGGAGAGGAAGAGAGGGAGCACCGTCGGTGAGGGGATCGCTGCGCGTGGGGGGCGCGTGAGAGGGGGGTGGTGTGCGGTCGCCGCTTCGGCGGCGGCGGCGGCGAGGAGGAAGAGTAGGAGGAGGGAGGAGGCGGCGGTGACCCGATCCCAGGAGCGCGCCATGGTGTGATGATGCGTCGTCACACCCGATGGTGCTTTGTTTGTTTTTTTTTTTATGCGGAGCAACGTGCAGGCTCAACTACTTCGCACAAGTGGTGAATTTTATTTTTGAGGTTTGGAAATTGAAGATTTTTTGGTATAGTGACACCAAAAAACTCCCAGAACTTGGAAGTTGTAAATACAAACCCGGATTGCTATAGCAGGGCTTAAGCTTGGCTCATATCAATTTCCACTCCGACGTGACCCCAAAGGAGATTGATTTCAAAAATCTCTATTAGCTAAATACTCTGTCAACTTAGCTGGTTGAGTTAAGCTTGAACGGGCTTGGGATTGACTTAGCTAATTGAGTTAAGCTTCAACAGGCTTAGACCGGAAAAATCCATTGTTTGGACGATTTTATGAGTTGTATGATTGTTAGTTGAAGCTTTATTAAATATTGTATTTTTTGTGATTTAAATATCCGACTGATTAGTTTGATTAGAATAGGTGTTGGCGTTATGTTCTTGATATCTCAGTCCTCGTTTTGGTTTTGTTTATATGAAATCAATGTGAGAATTTTGAGCGGCGAAGGGTTGGTTAAGAAGTTAGGCCTAGTTAGGCAGTGATGGTTTCTTTAATACCGAGTTCCATTGTGAATATTTTCCGTATTTATGAGTAAACATTTTTCCCAAAAAATTTCTATAAAAAATAATTTTAAAAATTCATTTTTCCTATTCCCAACAATTTTCATTTTATTTCATATGCTTTTCTATTAGTCTCCTGAATAATTCCTCCATTTTATCCTAACCAATTTATTTTTTTTGTTTTAAACTTAGAACCCTAACCCTTTTTATTTTCCCTAATTCCTATATTTTCCTAACCTAAACCCAAACTCTAACCCTATTTATTTCTCCTAAATTATTTTCCTAATCCACCCCAGCCCAGCCCACAACCCAACTCCTAATCTACCCAACCCGATCCAACCAACCCGACCCGAACCGCTCACCCCTCTTCTTCTTCTCCCTCGTTTCTTTTCTTCCCGTCCTTTTACCCAACGTTCAACCGCTCCTCACGTCCACGCCACGAGACCCGCGCCCACGCTGCAACGGCCGCGTCCACTTCCCCACGACCCGCGCTCGCCCCACAACCCGTACTCCTCCAACGTCTCTTCCCAATGGTCGCGACGACCACGCCCTCGTCGCCAACAAACTCCCCGACGATCCCTCGTTCTCCCTCTCTACTTCGCGCTCTCTCCCCCGTCTCTCTCTCTCTGCTGCTCCTCTCGTTCTCGCCCTCTCACTCAACACACCAACAACCCACCAAACTCGACGAACTCCACCATCATCACCATCCCTGTCTCCTCCGCCGACCTCGTCGCCGCAACTTCCATCGCTTCCGCTACCTCTCTGCCGTCACCACCCCCTTCTCCTCTCTTCCTCCGCCTCCTTCCTCACCTGACCACTCTCCATCCCCGACAGCAAACCCAACACCTCGACGACCCAAGAAACCCCATTGCCTCGCCTCCGTCGACCACAACCATCGTCCTCGTCCCCTCGCCCATCTCCTCCTCGACCTCACCTCTCTCCACTCTTCCCTTCATCACCACCATCACCCTAAACCCGAACCCCAAACCAGAGCCCTGAGCCTCCTCAAAACCCATCTCCACCTCGACCTTGCCACCACGAGCCCTCCATCCCACCACCGACGAGCTCCTCTCGCCGCTAACCTTTACTCGTCGCCGGAGCTTCCCCCCGACCACCGCTGGATCCCGAGCTCCCCGTGCCGTCGCCAGAGCCTCCGTCGAGCCATCTAGCTGAGCTCGGCCAGAGCCGAGACGAGGCTCATTGCTGTCACTGCTGCTGCTGCTTGCGTTGCATCCATTGCTATCGGTGTCTTCATCACGGTCGTGTCTCCGATCATCTCCAGGCAAGTTAAATACTTGTTACATGTTATAGTATATTTTTTTCGGTTGCGAATCAAATGTTAATATAAGTGCTCGATGTAAACCATAATCTAAAAACCCTCTCAAAACGACGTAACTTAAACATAACGGATTACCCTAGTGATAAAGAATACCGTGTTAAGAGTTGGCTCAAAAATACGGACCCTAATACCGTAAAATATCATCCCCATTTAGATCCGTCGAATCTGAAACCTGCTGTACCTGAAATTTATGAAAATCATAGTAAATTGGTTACACACCGGAATGTGGTGTTCGAGGGCTCGTATCGAAGCCGACTCAACAACCTAGAACCCCACATAATTTATATTTTGTTTCTATTTTATAATGGTGACGGAACTATTTGGGAGTGCGGCTCTGGACTGCAGTCCAGAGCAGCACTGCTTGCCAACACTTGATAGGAAATGATTTTACATCTCTGTGTGAAAATGGTATTATGCGGAACCCTATATCGTAGCGAAGATAAATCTGTTAGATAACTATTGGAAGTGGTTTCATCCGTTTTTACCACCGTTTGCTATTTTAATCACATTTTAAACCATCAGTACATACTGCTGTCCCAAGCAGGGATAGAATGCAGATCTCAATCTTAGATAATGCATAACTCCCAGCACACAGCGGATATTATCAATAAGTATAGTGCGTTAGAAACCTTACTGATAAACCTAAATATTATCCAATTGTAGCGTCACCTAATTATGCTCCCAACTGGGAGTAAAACGTGTTACGAAACGGACCTCCAGTTCAGAAATTGGATTTCCAGCAGTAAATATTTAAAATGAAATGACCATAATTAGTAAACCTGAAACCCGATTGACGCGAAACCAATTTTGATGGACAGATAATTAAACATACTACTTACTCCTTTTATATTGTTTTGCTTAATTCCGCACGTGTGATTTATAGTAATTTTTACAAGTGATATGACACTGGCTGCCATATACCATTCGTATTATAATTAATTGCATTCTCATCATATCATGTAGCAGTTATATCCTCATTTGAATAGTGGTCATAAATATTGATAACCTAGTGACCGTATTACATTACCAAGTGATAAATGTTAGTGATTGGATTGTTGCAAGTACGTTAGTGTAAAAGCATGGATGAATAAGTGAAGTGACACGTACATGTACACAATCAGCAGAACCAGTTAAATTATTGCAGTGTCGACACCTATGGAACATATATAGGTGTAACTATAACTGGAATGAGACGGTTATGGAAGCACGTATATTAGTGGCATATGTAAGACATCGAGTACTGTCCATTTATCTTGGATACCAGTCGAGCCATGCATGATGGTGATCATGTCTCCAGTTCTCGCGTAGACTTGTCATGGAGCGACTAATATTTGGGTTCATGGTCGGTGTTTGATGTAGACCGCGAGTGTGGGGTAGTTCGAGTGTGAGTTCGATCAACGGAATCTCGGAAGTCCCATTGTCGGCATATACAGCGATTTCGGGAGTTGTATGGATGGTGTTACTAATTATTAGCGAGCGTGATTCGGACCCGTGTTCCCTTGCCCTTGGGGCCTACCCTTGGGTTGGGGATACTGCTGCGGTGGTTGACGCTCCCACTTGGACTGACGATAGCTTTAGCGACCTGGACAGTGAGACTTAGAGACTGGTAGGTTTAGTGACATGGACATTGCATTGATCGCTGATTCGATATACCAGCTTTATTGTTTACAGGTACCAGTTACTTCATGCTCATGTCATCACTCCATGTTTACCGTTTCATGTTCATCATTATTGCACGTGTTTACATATGTATTTATATATATTGTTATTGTGTTGCTCTGACGACATGAGTATGCATGCTCAGAGTGACAAGTGGACTTATCTCGGATCAGGATCTGTCATATCTCGAGAATATTGTGGACATCTAGATCAGTGACGCCAGCGCTATCTTTCCCTTGATCTCTATCTGGTATATTTTATATCTGTTTGATAGAAGCAGCGACTGCATTTCTCATTACCTATGTGTCACGCCCCGCTTCCCAGAGTACGCTAAGATGGGCACGTGACATAGCCAACCATGCTACCTGCGGATAGGAAAAATCCTTCTACGGTCACATTACGGCTGTAGAGATATCAAGAACAGGAAAGTAAACTAACTATCTAGTACATGTCCATAAGCCAGAGTAAAAGAGTCACGAAATAACAATATGCGGAAGCCAAAAGATACAATAAATGAAACACCTGGAGTGAACTACGTACCGACAGGAACCTCACCGCTCGTCTAACAGCGGCAAAACTCCTAATCAGTCTGCAGCAAGGTAGAAAAATCTGGGCCATGCAAAACCCAGACGTCAGCGCGTCAAGTCATCAAGTATTAACATAATAAAAGCAAGGGTAATAATAATGTAAATAAGAGCAGTGCAGGGTAGTGTGCAGTGGATAAACTGGAGTGTTCTATCAGGTTTTCTATTCTAAAGTCTTTGAAACCAAATTGATGAATCATCGATGTAACTCAATAGTATCCCGTACATACCCGGGACCACGGCCATAATATTCTCGGCTGAAACCGAGACATGCCGCTAGGCACCAAACAGGAGTGTGTACCCTCAATAGTATCCCGTACATACCCGGGACCACGGCCACAATATTCTCGGCTGAAACCGAGACATGCCGCTAGGCACAAAACAGGAATGTGTACACTCAGAACAGGTAGTGAACTGTCGAGTTACAAGTCAGGTTTCACCTTTGATTTCCCCATACCCCCAAGTTATATGTGTATGTCAAGTCAGGTATCCCGTAATCAAGAAACTAATGCCAACACAGGATCAGGTAAACAGGATTGTCTGGATAGACAACAGGAACGGTCCATGAGGACTACAAGTCAGGTTTGTTGGCATTAGACACAAGATCAGGTAACTGGTCAGGTCATGGTACATCATGTCAAATCAAGCAGTATATGGTACCATGTCGGGTCAATCAATGTGTAGGTAGCAAGACAGGTCAAGAAGCAAGCGATATCATAGGTGTACTCACAATCAGTTATATAATCAAACATGGGTATCAACAACATGAGATAAGCAATGAATTAAGCAATAGGCAGATTCATTCAATTAGCAATACCGTTATCAATTGTGTCACAGAGATGAGTTCAACCATATAAGAATGCAGTAAGACAATTATAGCCATTTAATCATGTTAACAAGTTTAAGACTTCATAGATGCAATGTTATATATGTATATATAGGTTCCACGAATGAAATCATAGTTTAAGCAGGTTAAATGTATACGAGTGTCCGAATGAAGTAAAACGGCAGAAAAGGTGCCATAGGCTACATCATCAGTGAAAGTGTAATCAAAACATGTAAATGTGATTATTAGGTTCCAAATTAGTAATTACAACAGGTAGGTTCCAAGTTTTGAAAGATAAATGATATTTAACAATCTTGAACACGAAAAAATAGGAAATTATAATACCAAAGTTAAATTGCAGGTTTTAGGGTGTCATTAAGTATAAGTAAATATTGTTTAGCATGTAGCAAGGGTTACTTGCCTCGATGGGTCGCGAATCGGGAAAACGGAACGTTAACCGTCGGCGGGGAAAACTCGCGACGGGCGCACGGTTCACGGAATGAACCCAAACGACGAACAAAAGAACCACACGGGTCGGGGTACCTCGCTGGAACGTCGTGAAGCGTCGTCGGCACGACGGAATTCCGGCAACAAAAGAACAGTTAAAAAAAAAGAGAAACAAGACATGAAGCAAGAAGAGAAAGAATGATGAAGAGAAGTACGAGAGAGGGATTACCGTAGAGGTTTCCTGTGTGTGCAGAGAGGGGATGTGAAGGGGTCAACGCCGGCGAACGGAGCTCCAGCGATGGGATCTTGCTGTTAGGGTTCGGTGGAGTTATACTAGGGTTTTCAAGTATAGGGGTGCAGGGTTCACGTAACGGGGAGAAGAACATAAGAGAGGGAGGAGAGAAAGGAGAAACGGCGATGGTGAGGGTGGTCGGCGGCGATGGGATGAGGCGATGCAAGTAGGTTTCCTTGGTTGCAGGTGAAGGTGAGGTTGGCTCGGGTGATGGAGAAAAAGAAGAAGAAGATGGTGACGTTGAGGAGGAAGTAATCAATGGTGATGATGGTTGAGGCGAGGTCGGGAAGAAGGAGGCAGAGGAGGCGGCCAGGGTTATGGTGGAGTTGTGATCGTGGGTTCGCACGGCTCGGGGTTTTAAAGAGAGGAGGAAGGAAAAGAGTAAGAGGGAGGTGACGAGAGCGCGAGGCGGTGACTGCATTCGAGGAATGCACAGTGTTACCGAGACGAGAGAGAAAGAAGAGAGAGAGAGAGATATGGGAGAGAGAGAAAGCGAGAGAGAGAGAGAGATATGGGAGAGAGAGAAAGAGAGAGAGAGAGAGAGAGAAGAGAAGAGATATGGAGAGAGGAGAGAGTGACGGGGGGAGAGAGAGAGAATAGTGAGGTGCGGGGCCCACGGGAAGAATGAGGGTTATGATTGGTTGAGAGAAGGAAATTCGTGGGATTAGGAAATTTAGATAAAAGATTTAAAAGATTTAAGTGAACAGTAAATTTATATATTTAAGAAAATATTCGATGGTTTAAATATATTAAAATTTGGGATTTTGGCGCAAAATAAAACATTTCCAAATCGCGCCCGGGTCGGGTCCAAAAATTTGAAATTGAAATAATAGAATTTTAAGCGGGATCCAAAAGTGAAAATGAAGTATTTTACAATCAAAAAGCATACCCCCAAAACGGACACACGTACGTGCACGTAACCGTCCAAACTCGCCCGTTTCACTGAACGGGACGAGAACACGACGCACGGACGCTACAACAGGGTTAGGGGTGTCAAGCAGGCCAAGATTAATATTTTTAATTTTATTTTAGATTGCAAAAATTGTTATATGCATAAATGAATTTGCCGGGTAAAATCTACAGTAAGTAACAATCAAGCAAGATAAATGAAATAAGTGCCATACTATGTTCAAACGGTAACTAAAATTAGTAGCATTGGGCTCGGGTGTTACATTATACCCAACTACAAAAAGAATTTCGTCCTCGAAATTCCAAGAATACAAAGACAGATAACTACAAGAAAAGGTGAGAAAACTTCTGCCGGATTTCATCTTCTCGTTCCCAAGTTGACTCTCCATGTGAGCGATTACCCCAAGAAACCAGTACAAGAGGGATAACCTTATTCTTAAGAGCCTTTTCCTTTCGATCCACAATCGACATCAGTCGTTCCTCAAAGGCTAAATCTTCTCGTACAGTCAGCTCTAAAAGATCCAGCACGTGTGCTTTATCTCGAACATACTTACGGAGTTGAGATACATGAGACACATCGTGCACATTCGCCAAGGACTGCGGTAACGCCAAACGATACGCTACCTCACCAACACGCTCCAAGATCTCAAAGGGTCCAACGAATCGAGGACTAAGCTTTCCTCGACTTCCAAAACGAATCACCCCTCTAGTCGGTGATATCTTCAAGAACACCAAATCACCCACGGCGAACTCTAGAGGTCTTCTTGACGTGTCTGCCCAACTCTTCTGTCGGTCTTGTGCTGCCTTCATATGATTTCTGATAGTGTTAACCTTCTCAACTGTCTGCACAACCAAATCTGGTCCCAATAGTCTTCGTTCACCGACATCGTCCCAACAAACAGGTGAACGGCATTTACGACCATACCAAGCTTCAAATGGAGCCATCTGGATAGTTGCCTGAAAACTGTTGTTGTAAGAAAACTCCACCAAATGTAGATGATCTTCCCATGAACCCTTGAAGTCCAACATGCATGCTCTCAACATATCCTCAAGAGTTTGGATCGTCCTCTCCGACTGACCATCAGTTTGAGGATGATAAGCTGTGCTAAACTTCAATCGAGTCCCCAAACTTTCCTGTAACCTCCGCCAAAAGTGTGATAAGAACCGAGTGTCCCGGCCGGACACGATACTCACCGGTACTCCATGCAATCTTACAATCTCTTGCATGTACCGCTCTGCCAAAGTCTCTGTTGATTGACCAATCCGGAAAGGAATGAAGTGAGCTGCCTTGGTCAACCGATCAACAATCACCCATACAGCATTGTTTCCTTTTGGACTCTGCAGTAAAGCCGTCACGAAATCCATGGTTATATGTTCCCACTTCCACTGAGGAATCGGAAGTGGTTGCAATAAACTAGCAACCCTTTGATGTTCAGCCTTAACTTGCTGACACACCAAGCACTTCGCCACAAAGCGAGCAATCTCCCGTTTCATGCCTTCCCACCAGAAATGCTGTCGAATATCTCGGTATATCTTTGTGCCTCCTGGATGTACAGAATAAGCTGAACTGTGTGCCTCCTTCATAAGCTCTTCACGAATATCTCCCTTTGGCACACACAAACGGCTACCATACCTCAATGAATCATCTTCGTGGATCAATAAATCTGTTCGTAGTCCGGCTTCAACCTGTTCTCGAAACTTCTGCAGTCTAGGATCCTGCGATTGCGCTGCTTTAATTTTCTCGATCAACGATGAATGTACTTGCAGCTGCATCAACAGTCCCATAGAATGCGGTAGCACAACCTCCAAGTTAAATCTTCGAAAATCTTCAACGAGCTCCTTCTGCGTAGTTAACACCTGAATTGCTGGTAACCGACTAAGCGCATCCGGCACGACATTAACCTTTCCCGGATGGTACTTAAGATCAAGATCGTAGTCAGCCATCAGCTCCAACCATCTACGCTGCCTCATATTAAGCTCCTTCTGTGTGAACACATACTTCAAGCTCTTATGATCAGTAAAAACTTCGACCCTTTCGCCCAAAAGGCAGTGTCTCCAAATCTTCAAAGCGAGTCGCAAGTTCCAAGTCATGAGTTGGGTAATTCTTCTCATGGGTCTTCAACTGTCTCGATGCGTACGCTACAACCTTCCCATGCTGCATCAAAACACATCCCAATCCTTTCCCAGATGCGTCGTTGTGAATCACCAATCCTCCGAAATTGTCTGGTACGGTCAGACTAGGGGCAGTTATCAACTTCTGCTTCAACGTCTCGAAAGCTAACGCGCACTTATTCGTCCATACAAAAGGTACCTCCTTGCGCGTAAGCTTGGTTAACGGCTCCGCCAGACGAGCAAAGTTCTCCACAAATCTCCTGTAATATCCGACGAGTCCAAGAAAACTTCTTATCTCTGCAACATTCTTTGGAATCGGCCAATCACGAACTGCTGCAATCTTTTCTGGATCGACGGCAATTCCATCGCCAGACACAACATGCCCCAAAAACTTTACTTCCTCCAGCCAAAACTCGCACCTTCTCATCTTCGCATACAACTTCTCTTGTCTCAACGTTTGCAGTGCAATCTTCAAATGCTCAGCATGCTCTTCAAAACTCTTCGAGTAAACCAGAATATCGTCAATGAACACCACAATAAACTGGTCCAAGAATGGTGAAAAGATTCGGTTCATCAAGTCCATGAATATTGCCGGCGCATTCGTTATTCCGAAGGGCATCACTAAGTACTCGTAATGTCCATACCGAGTTCGGAATGCCGTCTTGCAAATATCTTCTGCTTTCACTCGGACCTGATGATATCCGGATCGCAAATCCAGCTTCGAGAATACCCTCGCGCCACTAAGCTGCTCGAAAAGTTCGCCAATGCGAGGGATCGGGTACTTGTTCTTAATAGTCACCCGGTTTAATTCTCGATAGTCGATGCACATCCTTCTTGTGCCATCCTTCTTCTTTACTAGAAGAACTGGAGCTCCCCAAGACGAGTTACTGCTTCGAATCCAACCTTTCTCAAGCAATTCAGCAACCTGCTCCTTGACTTCTTCCAACTCTACTGGCGCCATTGGATAATACGCTTTGGATACTGGCGCTGCACCAGGAATAAGATCAATTGTGAACTCCACGTCTCGCTTCGGCGGTAAACCCGATATATCTTCAAACACGTCCATAAAATCACGAACAACAGCCGGCTCTTCACTTTCATCACTTTCATTGATGCAAGAATGTTGTTTGTCGGCCTAGCCCTAAACTCGACTGGCCCGACAGAACTGCTTCCTTACCGCAACTGCTGTCTGCTGCAAACTTCCCTTCATCTCAGATGAACTCTGCTGCTCTCGGCTGCCGCAAGTACTTGTGAGAAAGTGGTCAAACCCGGGGAGACAATCTGCCTCTGGATGTCCACGTCCAAGTTGCGCATGAACCTCCGTGCCCTGTCTGCATCGTTGGCAACTAAAGGTCCAGCGAATCTACTGAGTCTCGTCCAATCTGCTGCATGCACATCTACGGGTGCTCCATTCTGCTTTAGCCCGATGAATTTCTCTTTCATTTCCTCCCGTGCAGTCTGCGAGAAGAACTTCTCCAGGAAACTCTTTGAAAAATCCGCCCACTTGATCGGCTTGGGCAAACGGTTCTCCTCCACAAGCCACCATTCTCAAGCGTAGTCCACTAGCTGAATGCGTACCACATCAACCCTTTTTCTCATCTGGAATCTGTGCCGCAAGCAAGTTCTCTGTGTCAACTAGCCACTGCTCTGCTGGCAACGGCTCCTCCAATCCAGTAAATGTAGACGGACCCAAACGCCTGAAATCTGCTACGGTCCCTACTCGGTCAACTGGTTTAGCTCCAACATTGTTCACAGACTACTGAACGATCTGCAAACTTTCCTGAAACGATTCTGCTTGCTGCTGGATCAGCTCGGTCTGTCTCTTTTGATTCTCCAGCATTCCCTTATCACTCCAAGCATGGCGGCTTCGTCCACACGCCCTGGTACGTCTTCAAATTCTTACCGGCCATATCAAAACACCCAACATTAGCATGATTATAGATTCAAAAAATATAGATCAAGGCTAGAACTCCAAGATACTTAAATAGAGTGCCGCATTGTAACTATGCCGCGGTATCATAGCCACAATTACATAACTCCACCCAAGTCGCCTAAGTCCTAGAGATAACAAGGAATCAGGTTTTCGAGTCGATATGCAAAGTAAGTTTGCACATCGCAAAAGATGTAATCAGGAAGAATTTGATTCAAGAACGGGAAAACGGCAAGGTGGCAGGACATGTTTCCTAAACACGGGCATTCTGATTCGTGTATTGGTACAATACCCAACTGCAAAAAGAATCAACCCGACTAACCTATAGCTCTGATACCAAAAGAACCATGTCACGCCCCGCTTCCCAGAGTACGCTAAGATGGGCACGTGACATAGCCAACCATGCTACCTGCGGATAGGAAAAATCCTTCCACAGTCACATTACGGCTGTAGAGATATCAAGAACAGGAAAGTAAACTAACTATTTAGTACATGTCCATAAGCCAGAGTAAAAGAGTCACGAAATAATAATATGCGGAAGCCAAAAGATACAATAAATGAAACACCTGGAGTGAACTACGTACCGACAGGAACCTCACCGCTCGTCTAACAGCGGCAAAACTCCTAATCAGTCTGCAGCAAGGTAGAAAAATCTGGGCCATGCAAAACCCAGACGTCAGCGCGTCAAGTCATCAAGTATTAACATAATAAACAGGGTAACAGGCAATGCGAATATAAACATGAATAAAGCAAGGGTAACAATAATGTAAATAAGAGCAGTGCAGGGTAGTGTGCAGTGGGTAAACTGGACCGTTCTATCAGGTTTTCTATTCTAAAGTCTTTGAAACCAAATTGATGAATCATCGATGTAACTCAATAGTATCTCGTACATACCCGGGACCACGGCCACAATATTCTCGGCTGAAACCGAGACATGCCGCTAGGCACCAAACAGGAGTGTGTACATTCAATAGTATTCCGTACATACCCGGGACCACGGCCACAATATTCTCGGCTGAAACCGAGACATGCCGCTAGGCACAAAACAGGAGTGTGTACACTCAGAACAGGTAGTGAACTGTCGAGTTATAAGTCAGGTTTCACCTTTGATTTCCCCATACCCCCAAGTTATATGTGTATGTCAAGTCAGGTATCCCGTAATCAAGAAACTAATGCCAACACAGGATCAGGTAAACAGGTTTGTCTGGATAGACAACAGGAACGGTCCATGAGGACTACAAGTCAGGTTTGTTGGCATTAGACACAAGATCAGGTAATGGGTCAGGTCATGGTACATCATGTCAAGTCAAGCAGTATATGGTACCATGTCGGGTCAATCAATGTGTAGGTAGAAAGACAGGTCAAGAAGCAAGCGATATCATAGGTGTACTCACAATCAGTTATATAATCAAACATGGGTATCAACAACATGAGATAAGCAATGAATTAAGCAATAGGCAGATTCATTCAATTAGCAATACCGTTATCAATTGTGTCACAGAGATGATTTCAACCATATAAGAATGCAGTAAGACAATTATAGCCATTTAATCATGTTAACAAGTTTAAGACTTCATAGATGCAATGTTATATGTGTATATATAGGTTCCACGAATGAAATCATAGTTTAAGCAGGTTAAATGTATACGAGTGTCCGAATGAAGTAAAACGGCAGAAAAGGTGCCATAGGCTACATCATCAGTGAAAGTGTAATCAAAACATGTAAATGTGATTATTAGGTTCCAAATTAGTAATTACAACAGGTAGGTTCCAAGTTTTGAAAGATAAATGATATTTAACAATCTTGAACACGAAAAAATGGGAAATTATAATACCAAAGTTAAATTGCAGGTTTTAGGGTGTCATTAAGTATAAGTAAATATTGTTTAGCATGTAGCAAGGGTTACTTGCCTCGATGGGTCGCGAATCGGGAAAACGGAACGTTAACCGTCGGCGGGGAAAACTCGCGACGGGCGCACGGTTCACGGAATGAACCCAAACGACGAACAAAAGAACCACACGGGTCGGGGTACCTCGCTGGAACGTCGTGAAGCGTCATCGGCACGACGGAATTCCGGCAACAAAAGAACAGTTAAAAAAAATGAGAAACAAGACATGAAGCAAGAAGAGAAAGAATGATGAAGAGAAGTACGAGAGAGGGATTACCGTAGAGGTTTCCTATGTGTGCAGAGAGGGGATGTGAAGGGGTCAACGCCGGCGAACGGAGCTCCGGCGATGGGATCTTGCTGTTAGGGTTCGGTGGAGTTATACTAGGGTTTTCAAGTATAGGGGTGCAGGGTTCACGTAACGGGGAGAAGAACTTAAGAGAGGGAGGAGAGAAAGGAGAAACGACGATGGTGAGGGTGGTCGGCGGCGATGGGATGAGGCGATGCAAGTAGGTTTCCTTGGTCGCAGGTGAAGGTGAGGTTGGCTCGGGTGATGGAGAAAAAGAAGAAGAAGATGGTGACGTTGAGGAGGAAGTAATCAATGGAGATGATGGTTGAGGCGAGGTCGGGAAGAAGGAGGCAGAGGAGGCGGCTAGGGTTATGGTGGAGTTGTGATCGTGGGTTCGCACGGCTCGGGGTTTTAAAGAGAGGAGGAAGGAAAAGAGTAAGAAGGAGGTGACGAGAGCGCGAGGCGGTGACTGCATTCGAGGAATGCACAGTGTTACCGAGACGAGAGAGAAAGAAGAGAGAGAGAGATATGGGAGAGAGAGAAAGCGAGAGAGAGAGAGAGGAGATATAGAGAGAGGAGAGAGTGACGGGGAGAGAGAGAGAGAGAGTAGTGACGTGCGGGGCCCACGGGAAGAATGATGGTTATGATTGGTTGAGAGAAGGAAATTCGTGGGATTAGGAAATTTAGATAAAAGATTTAAAAGATTTAAGTGAATAGTAAATTTATATAGTTAATAAAATATTCGATGGTTTAAATATATTAAAATTTGGGATTTTGGCGCAAAGTAAAACATTTCTAAATCGCGCCCGGGTCGGGTCCAAAAATTTGAAATTGAAATAATAGAATTTTAAGCGGGATCCAAAAGTGAAAATGAAGTATTTTACAATCAAAAAGCATACCCCTAAAACGGACATACGTACGTGCACGTAGCCGTCCAAACTCGCTCGTTTCACTGAACGGGACGAGAACACGACGCACAGACGCTACAACAGGGTTAGGGGTGTCAAGCAGGCCAAGATTTATATTTTTAATTTTATTTTAGATGCCAAAAATTGTTATATGCAGAAATGAATTTGCCGGGTAAAATCTACAGTAAGTAACAATCAAGCAAGATAAATGAAATAAGTGCCACACTACGTTCAAACGGTAACTGAAATTAGTAGTATTAGGCTCGGGTGTTACGCTATGTATTGATTACTGATTACCACGTAATGCTAGAAGCCGAATTGTGACTACGGCAGAATATTTCCTTGACCGTAGGAGTATGGCTGGTCTTGTAACCTCTCATATTCCATATTTTGGGAAGCGGGATGTTACATTTCTAGAACCCCGGTTTTGTGTAACTTAAAATGAAACAATGGTTTCAATGCTCACAAACTGCGGTTCCATAGAATTGGGATTTCGTAACGTTTAAACAAGACTTTAGGTGGCTAGTTGTAGGGAGCAAACCCCGGTGAAGTTATTAAATTTTAATGTTAGAATAGGCTTTACATATTATGGTTTGGAATTTGCTGTTTTAACCTTGTTTGCTCTAACATATGATTCTCTTGACGGGCAAGCAGTACATGCTCTCCCACGCAAGTTCAAGGAAATGGCTAGAAGAAGTGGGAGAAGAACTCATTCTTCTTTAGCATTTAAATTACATGTTAAATAATTTTTCCTTCTTTATTCAACTGGTATCTTCTTATACTTTAATTCTATTTAATGACAATTCGATTGCATCTCAAATTAACCTGCATGAGGTATTTTATTGAGAAGTACACTTGTAATTGAAGAGAGTGTTGGAACAGATAATTACGAGTGCAGAATCGCATACAAAAGAGACAAGACATGCTCAGTGGCATTACAAAGCCAGAAATGGCTTTGATACAACCGAAAGTTCATGTGGTCTCGCATTCGGTAATTTTTGTGGCATGTTTGATCTATGAAGCATGGATAGTTCTATGCCTCATGAATCGTTTCCGATCGTGTATCGGAGTCCGAAGCTCTCGGAAACTCTCGGATTCTTTCGGGTTCGCTCGGACTTGTAAAAATCTCACCGACCTCTCTAGAATCGACGCATCTTCTATTTCTCTCGAAAATTAAGACGCTCAAAACTTTGAAAGTGCATTGAATATCCAACATAAAACCATTATTTATTTATATTATTATATATTGGTATGTATACCCTTATATATATTCATATTTAAGTTAATTTAAAATGTATTCCGTATCCTAAGTTATTGGAAAATTGTGAATCCGTACCGTATCGTATCCCGTATCTAAACTCTTGCTACATAGTGTTTGTTTGTTTGATTATGAAGGGATGAGAAGGATCCGGAATGGTACTGAGGAATTGTTTGGAAATTTCTATGAAAAACCCTAATATCTTCTGTCTATCTATCTATAAAATCTTTATAATCTAATCCAATACAAAAGCTATATTAAAGCATATTTTAGGGAATATCTCCACTTCTATTTTGTTTATTTGTGTAAAAATTAGTTTAAGCCCCTAACTTTCTATAAAATATAAACAAATCCCATTATAACATCATATCTATGTGTAAAATTTAGTTTAGGTCCCTAACTGTCAACGCCTCACGTCTCAGTATGGATGGTATTGTCCGCTCTGGCTGAAACCGCATGGTTTCGTCCTTCTGGAGCAAACCAGAATCGAGAAGGGGCCACTTCTCAAGAGGTCGCCCATCTTAGGATTTCCCTAAGCCCAAACACGCTTAACTACGGAGTTCTTCAAACTCCGAAATGCCGGTTCATCCAAAAGTGTAACTGCTCCCAAGTAGTCGTCATCTTTTGTGGCTTAACAGGACGGTTTTCTTCCTGCCGGACCTTCAGCTTCTTCTGCTGGCGGGAGAAATTTCGATCAATCACCGAGTCTTGGACTTGACGCCAGACCTTGTAGATTTTAGAGGACAGCCGCTGAGAGGACTGTTCTGGCTTGGCTTCCGCAACATTTCCCATCGGAGGAGGGGATCTTTTTAGTACGGCTGTAGGAGAGTTTCTGCGCACCGTGTTCAGCAATTCAAAGCTATTCCCGATTGGAACAGCAGCATCGATCCCCATCGTTGGAGTTGGCGGAGTTATCTCAAAGGGGGAGTTGCCCCCAGCCTTCCCCACTCGGCGCCGGTGGCGACGTCGAGCATGTCGTGCGGATGAAATCACCTCCGTTGTTGGATAAGCTTCTTCATGCCCCCTGCTTTGAGGAGAGACTGTTACTGGTGCTAGCCTATCGAAGACTGACGCCCGTTGAGAAGCAATGTCTAATCTGTCAAAGACAGACCTCTGAGCAGGGGAAGCAGCTTTGATGACCTCGCCTGGAGCAGCAACCGGAATGGCCAGCCTTGTAAAAACTGACTTTTTGGAAGGAGGAGCCTTTCCAATGATTTCGTCCGCTTGAGCCGGGATAGCTATCCGCTTTAGGATGGCAGCTTCGGGTATCGCGGGTTTGCAGACGTTCTGGCCCAGTCTGTTGAAAACTGAGGTATTGAAGCTGGGCGACCCGTTGAGAAGGGTCGCGGCAGTGGTAAGCCGATCAAAGACCGACTTCTTTGGGGCTTCTTGCAACGTCATTGTGGCATTGAAGCTCAACGGTGGGAGCATGGTCCCGAAGAATAATCCAGTGGTGGCCTGAGTTACCTGCTCCACTGGCATCTTGAAAAGGGAGGCCGCTTGGGGCCCATAAGTCACTCCTCCAGCAAGGACCGAGCGAGAGTTGCAGTTGCAGGCAGTACAGTTTGAAGCCATTGAACTTCTGTTTTCTGCACGGAGCAAGACACCAAATCTTAAATCTTGAATCCACAGGCAACCACAGTAAACCGCGATTCGTTCGCGAACACGATACACGAAGTGTGGAGTGGAAAGAGGAAAAGGTCCCACCGGGGGTGCCGGAATCTGCTCCCCTCCGAACGGCGGCCTGGACTTTGCGTCTGTGCCTGAGGTTCGGGGCAGATGCTATTTGGTTTTATCCGTCTATCTCTCCGAAGATGCCAGGTTGATTTATGGCACCGTGTATCGGGGGTTTAGACGGATGCGGCCGATGTAGCAGACTTCGTCAGATTCCCCCTCAGGGTGAGGGGTTTTTTATTGTGGGGATGCTCTTCCCTGCAGGCGCAAGCCCCTGCAGTTAATTACGCTACCGCATCGCGGTAACAACTTTCTCCTTCTCCAGAATTTCACTTCGTGTCTTGTGTGTTTGTTTTATTTGTGGTTGCCCGTGGATTGTATACGGAGACTGAGTAATGCCGTCGCCCGTAGGACGTGGATTAGTCCAAATCCGCATTTACTTAGATTTGGGTTTGGTGTTTTTAGTTTAAGGATGCATTAGTCGCGTTGCGGCTAAGATCGACTTAAACGTTCGTTAAGGATACGTTAGTCCTGTTTTAGACTAAGATCAACTTAACGTAGTGATTAATTTAATGTATGGCCATCGGGACTCGTCACCTCTCTGACGTCGTTGAAGGATTACAACGACAGATGTCAGAGGAGCTCGGAGATGTACCTTCGAACCAGAGTTGATTGGGAGTTTTATAATCCATTTGGATGTTTAAGGATACGTTAGCCGTATTTGGGGCTAAGATCAACTTAAACGGGACCGTTTAGATCCGGCAAAAGAGCGTTCGGAGGCTCTATTGTTCCAGTTTAGGGACATAGTGGTCCGTTCGCCAGTTTAGGGACGTGGTGGTCCATCGCCAGTTTAGGGACGTGGTGGTCCGCATTCCAGTTTTGGGGACGTGGTGGTCCATCGCCAGTTTAGGGACGTGGTGGTCGATCGCCAGTTTAGGGACGTGGTGGTCCGATATTAGTTTAGGGACGTTTCGGTCCGATATTAGTTTAGGGACGTTTCGGTCCGATATTAGTTTTAAGGACGTCTCGGTCCAATATTAGTTTAGGGACGTTTCGGTCCGATATTAGTTTAGGGACGTTTCGGTCCAATATTAGTTTTAAGGACGTCTCGGTCCACGAGTTTAAGGACCCCGCAGTCCATATTCATGTGTGATCGTTGGGACCCATCGCCTCTCTGACGTCGTTGAAGGATTACAACGATAGATGTCAGAGGAGTTCAGAGATGTACCCTCAAACCGGAGATAAATTGATTTGGGAGAGCAATTTTGCTCAGTCAATTTAATTTGAGGACTTACAGCCAAAATTGGGTTAGGTCCAGTTGAGAATATTCAACATTTTTCTTGATCTTCGGCCTATTAGGCCTGTGCTAGGGCTTTGCCCATATTTAATAATGCACTGCATTCTATTCTGGCCTGCTAGGCTTTTGATTTGGGCTCTGTCCCTTTATTTATGATGCAGAGCATCTATTTTAGTTTGGGCTCTGCCCCTTTTTTTTTTAAACTATGCATTGCATTTTATTAGACCTGTTAGGCCTTCTTTAATTGGGCTTGGCCTCTTTTGTAACCAAGGCAGTGCATTTGTCTGGCGCTTTGCGCCGAGTAATGAGCGCAAGCTCATATGGTGATGACACGTGTCATGCTCTGGTGAGCGCAAGAGCACTAGCGCAGTGCGCTGCGCTATTGCGCTGCACTGTTGCGCTGCTGACACGTGGCGCGCTCTCAGCGAGTTGCGCCAATTCCAGAGAGCAAAGCTCTATCTTAAGGGCGCTTAGCGCAAGTGGTTTTATAGCCGACACGTGGCGCTCTCTTAAGAGCGCAACGGCGCAGTTTGGAAGTGTAAAACACTAATAATCTTTTAGATTCAAGAAGGGAAGTGCAAAGCACTGTTTAATTTCTTGATCTAAATTAGATCAAAGAAAAATAAAATTTTCTTTGTTTGAAGAACCAGACGTTCATAAAAGTACAAAGCACTATTATTTTTTTATTTTTAAAGAACCGGAGGTTCACAAGAAGTGCAAAGCACTGTTTATTATGTAAAGATCATTGATCTTGTTTTTAGACCAATGATCTATTAGAAGGAATTTCTTCTAATTCATGAAGGTTCTTTACCTTTTTCTTGAAATCTTCTCAGAGTTCTCTCTGTTTAAAGTTCTTGAGTTTTCAAGAAAAATGTTGATCCCTTTGAATTGAGGCTTAGGGTCCTTTTTACAGTGCTCACAAATTAGTTAAATTTGTTAAAGAGATCATTCTCTGAGTGATTTGGGGAATTTTCCCCATCGTTGGATCTTTGATCCAAGGGCTTCTGCTTTGCAGAAGAAAATCTTCTTGTTTTAACAAGAACAGAAAAGATTTCTTAAAATCTTAATTCAGTTTGGCGCAGATGCCCCAGCGCGTGACACGTGTCGCGCAGCGCAACTGCGCTAGCGCATCTGCGCTGACACGTGTCGCGCAGCGCAGAGCGCTAGCGCATCTGCGCTGACACGTGTCGCGCAGCGCAGAGCGCAGCGCAACTGAAGCGTTGCTTCAGACAAATAGAGCTCTGCTCTGATTGGGCGCGTCTTCTTGGGCGTTGCGCTGACGCGTCTGCGCCTGACACGTGGCGCGTTGCGCCCAGCACAAAGAATCTGAAGCGTTGCTTCAGTTATTAAAGCTTAAATTTTCAAAGCAGAGCTTTGCTCTGATTGGGGGAAGATAAAGCGTTGCTTCATCTCCCGCCTCGGAATTTGAACAGAGCTTTGCTCTGATTGGGGTAAACAAATGCCCCCCGCACCGTTGCGCTTACGTGGCCCCAAACGTGAGCGCAACGGTGGCGAAATTCCAACCGCCGTGACGACTTTTGGAAGTCGAAGAGGCACTTGGTGCCTATAAATAGGACCTTTGGTCCCCCACAGATGCTTATCATCTTTCCGATTTTATTTTCAAAAAACTTCAGAGCTTTGCTCTTGCCTTCAAGAACTCTAGAGCTTTGCTCTTCTTTCCAAAGCTTTTAGAAAAAACTTTAGGTAAAATTGAATCTTAGATTAAATTAATTTTAATTAATCTTTAAATAGCAAAGCTTTGCTCTTATAGATCTTTTGATCTAAAGAGATCCCCATTGGGGTTTCACTAGCAGAGCTTTGCTCAATTTCAAAGTTAGAAACTTTAGGTGAAATTAATGTAAATCAAATGAACTTAAATTAATCTCAATCAAAGAGCTTTGCTCTCACAGATCTTTTGATCTAAAGAGATCCCCATTGGGGTTTCACTAGCAGAGCTTTTGCTCATGGGTTTTAATCCTTGAACAGAGCTTTGCCCTCTAGGAATCTAGCTCTCTATATATATTATTTTTCTTCTATCACTAATCTTCCTGTGGTATTTCCTCCAGGCATAATGGCGGTGCATCTATACAGTTTGCACGAGTTCATCACTTATGACGATATCCGCGCACAGGGTCGTCAACAAAACCAGGAGTTTACAGACGCTCAATGTGCAGAGGTCATGGGTCGTCTGAACGCAAGCGGTGGCTGGCTGCTACCTCGTCGTTCGGCTCTTTTGAAAGTCGTGCTGGAAGAATATGGAGAGCACTTCCGGGTCTTCACGAGGCCCTGCCGCTCAATGCGCTGGATGATGCCGAGGACAAGGTGCATTCAGTGTACCTGACGGGGCTGATCTCGAAGAAGCGGCGGGATAGCCTCATTGACATCCTACACCAAATCTTCCAGCAGACGACGATAGTTGCTGCTTATCGGAGGCCGGAAGGGCTTGCCGATGATATCGACACAGAGGAGCGCGAGAGGCTGCGCATAAGAATAATTAGAAAGGCCAGAAGAACTCTGGATGTCCTTACTTTTGAATTCCTCAATCCGTGCCCCGGATCTGAGGTTATTCCCTTGTAATAATACTTTTCTTTCATTGCTTTTTTTATGATTGTAAGAATTTTGGGCAATATTAATGAAATTTTTTTTTATCCCAGCTTGTCTTTATTATATATCTTTTGTCCTGAGTCTTTTATGCCCATGCATGAATGAATGTGCCTTGAACGCTTGATCAAATGTAAATCAGATGCTCTTTCTGTTGCTTTTCCTTTTTCTCAACACGTCATCACAATTAGCAGGTAATAGAGTAAGCTTCTTGATTTCTTCACGAGATAGCGAGGGCCTAGGCCGCAAGTTCAGATCTGCTGCCTAAGACTTTTCAACTCTATGAGCCGTGAGGGTCTTATAGAGACTTTTCTCCCTACGGATCGAGAGGATCTCGTAGGCGAGTTTTTCTCCTTAGGAATCGTGAGGATTCCTAAGTGTGGTTTTCTCTTGTAAGTCGTAAAGATCCTACAAGAGAATTTTTCCCTTTTACGAGTCGAGAGGACTTGTAAGCGGTTGTTTCCCTCTTTGTCGAAGTTCGACGTTAGAGAGTGAGACCCGTGGATGGTATGCAAGAGACCGTTTTGGGCCAACTTACGGGGTCCCAATGCTTAGGAAACAGGCTTCATTTATGCCCACTGCCTAAGGCTTTATCTCACGAGTCGAGCCGCCTCGACAATTTTTCACAAGTCGAGACGAATCGAACGTTTCTCGCAAGAACATCTTAACGTCGCATTTAACCTCTGCTCTTTACGACAGAAGCCCGTTAAGGTTGGTGGTACTTAGGGTTTTGGCCATCGTACCGTCGCATAAGCTGATATAGTCCTCGATAGGCAATCGTGCTGTTCGAGTAGCCCTGCGACTGCCGTGTCTCTGATCCCTTCGGGGGCTGGACAAGACGCCTTCAAGCAATCCTCCTTGGCAGTTTGACCGTCGGAAGAGCAAGCGCTAGGAATTTGCCATGTCGCTTTTTACTTGAGGTTAGGCTCATTTTGGAGAGCCCCGATGAGTCATAACCACTCCGCGCTGGTGTGGGATGATCTCCGATAGTCTTTCAGGCTTTATATGACTTGCCGTTCAGACCCTGAAGCTAGGAATTTGGCCTTTGCTTCGTTTGCTGGCATTGCGTCTGCTGTATCGGGACGAATGTTGCGGTGGGAACTAGGGATTTTGCCGTGGCTCCGTTTGTTTGATGACGTTGCGTCTGCTGTGTCGAGACGAACGTTGGGGTGACATCTTGTCTGCTGTATCGAGACGGACGTCGAGGTTGTCTCTAGGTTGCTGGTGAACCGCCGAGGTTTGGAACTAGGGATTTTGCCGTGGCTCCATTCGCTTAATGACGTTGCGCCTGCTGTGTCGAGACGAACGTTTGGGCGACATCTCGTCTACTGTATCGAGACGGACGTCGAGGTTGTCTCTAGGTTGCTGGTGAACCGCCGAGGTTTGGAACTAGGGATTTTGCCGTGGCTCCATTCGTTTAATGGCGTTGCGCCTGCTGTGTCGAGACGAACGTTGGGGTGACATCTTGTCTGGACGTCGAGGTTGTGACCATTCTGTGCTGGTGCGAGATGATCTCCGGTTGTCTTTCCGGTTTTATATGAGTTACCGTCAAGACGTCGAAGCTAGGAATGTGGCCTTCGCTTCGTTTTCTTTGGTATGTCCAAATCCTGTTGGAGGAAGAACGCTGGGGTTGACATTTCGTCTGCTGTATCGAGACGAACGTCAAGGTGGTGACCACTTTGTGCTGATGCGAGATGATCTCCGATTGTCTTTCCGGTTTTATGTGAGTTACCGTAAAGACGTTGAAGCTAGGAATGTGGCCTTCGCTTCATTTGCTTTGTCATGTCTGAATCCCTGCTGGAGGAAGAACGCTGAGGTTGACATTTCGTCTACTGTATCGAGACGAACGTCAAGGAGGTGACCACTTCATGTGAGATGGTCTCCGATTGTCTTTCCGGTTTTATGTGAGTTACCGTAAAGACGTTGTCACGCCCCGCTCCCCAGAGTACACAAGATTGGGCACGTGACATAGCCAACCATGCTACCTGTGGGTAGGAAGTATCCATCCACAGTCACATTACGGCTGTAGAGATATCAAGAACAAGATAAATAAACTAATCTAACACATGTCTAAATCCATAATAACAAGAGTCAATGAACAATAAGTGCGGAAGCAAATGATCCAATACAATAATAGAAAGGTACGTCCCATAATGCGGGATCGCACCTGGAAATAAAATGCAATAAATGAACTAACCACTACAGAACTCACAAATCAGCCTGCTGGCTGAAGTACTCCTGCTCGGTCGGCGACAGTGGTAAGGAATCTGGGCCATGCAAAACCCAGACGTCAGCGCGTCGTGTCAACCAATAATATAATAAGAACATGGTAATAAGCAATGCAGGGATAAACATGACTAAAGCAATAATATGAAACAACAGTGCAGGGTAATGTGCAGTGGGTAACTAAACTGTTCTATCAGGTTTTCTATTCTAAAGTCTTTGAAATCAATTGATGGCTCGTCGATGTAACTCAATAGTATCCCGTGCATGCCCGGGACCACGGTCAAGACCCTCGGGGCTGAATCCGAGACGTGCCGCGAGGCAGTAATAGGTAGCAGGATGGACGAGTGATGTCAGCATCATCACTCCCGGACTGGCCAAGCCCGTAAGACTGATCAGAACAGGTATCGAACTGTTGAGTTACAAGTCGGTTTCACCTTTGATTTCCCCATACCCCCAAGTTATGTATGTTAGGTCAGGTATTCAGTAATCAAGAACTAATGCCAACACAGGATCAGGTAAAAGCAGGTTTGTCTGGATAGACAACAGGAATGGTCCATGAGGACCCCAAGTCAGGTTGTTGGCATTAGGCATGAGATCAGGTAACAAGTCAGGTCAATATGTAATGCAATCGAATGTGTGCTCATAACAGGTATAGAAGCGAATAAGGAACAACAGCAGGAAATAAAGTAAATAACAATAACAGTTCATTAAATCACAATGGTGCTTTGTATTATCTTATTAACAGGTTCGAGCACCCTTGGGGTGCAATAATCACAGGGTAGTGCAATATTAATAACAGAAAGTAATGAAGATATATGTGTACGGCTATCGTCCTTTAAATAGCAACATGATTAACCGGTAGTTTTGTTATTAGGGTTACAGTGGCATAATACGGTTTAGGTTGCAGTATCATGATATAAATCGTAATTCGTCCAATCGAGAAAAGTAACTATACTAGTTATTTTTTGCAAGTTTTATGAGTCAATCATACTTAATTGGTATAGCATAGCATGTAGCAAGTAATACTTGCCTCGACGGGTCGCGAGCGGGAAAGCGGAACTGCTCATGCCTGCGGATACGTCGCGATGTGTGCCCTGTACACGGAACGGATCCAAATCACGCACAGCATGATCACACGGGTCAGGTATGCTTGCTGGGTTGTCGGGATCGTCGACGATACGCCGGTTTCCGGTGAACTGGATGCAGCTAGAACACAACGAAGGATACCCGCAAACGCAGAACGAAGCAAGACGGAAACTTGACAGCCCGGCTAGGGAATCTAGACTCTGTTAGCCTGGCTCGGTGTTAAAGCTGTGATGATGGAGACGAGATTGGTTGACGTGGGTGCGTCGCCTCATCGCTGACGACCAAAGAGCAGCCCCCCTTGCGCTGTAAGACTAGGTTATGGCAGTGGGTTTTTGCTGGCCCGATATCGACGACGAGATCTTGATTGACGTTTGGAAGAGAAACTCGGGTTCAAGGTTGCAGTTGCCGGCGGTATGGGTTTGCAAGGGAGCGGCTACAGGTTAGGGTTGCAGCGTGTTGACGACGATGATGAAGGGAGGTCGTTGCGTTACCAGTGAGGTCGGGATCAAGAGGAGATGTGTTCAGCAATGGGTTCGACGTTGGCTTGGGATCGATGATGGCCGGAGTTGGGTAGGTGGCCACAGCGGGGGTTCAGGGTGCAGGGAAAACTCGGTTGTTTGGGGATGAAGTGATGGTGGTGGTGCTGGTGGTGTCAAGAGGTCGGGAGAGGAAGAGGAGATGATGAGGTTATGATTTGTCGACGGGGTCGGAGCTCCGGCGAAGCGGGGTGTGCAGGCAAGGCTGCGGGGTCGGTTTGGGTCGTGCAAAGCTTCGTGGTCGTGGCTTCAGCGAAGAGGAGAGAGAGAGAGGTGGGGTGAGGTCGAGGAGGAGATGGTGGTGGTGAGGAGGCGACGACGAGGCAAGGCGGCGACGGGCACGGTGGCGGCTAGGGTGCGATGGGGTTTTCTTCTCGCGATGGGTTCTGTGTTGTTCTCTCCTGAAAAAAAGAAAGGTGAGGAGGGAAGATTTAAAAAGAAGAGAGAGGAAAAGATTATGGGGGGGAGAGAGATAGAGAGAGATAAAGCTGGTGGGGCCCAGCGGAGGGAAGCTCGCGATTGGCTGAGGCGAGAAAGGAAAAGATAGAAAAGATTTAAAAAAGATTTAAAACGTTAGTATAAGAAATAGAATATATATATATATATATATATATATATATATATATATATATATATATATATATATATATATATAGTTTAGATTATTAAATTAAATGGGTATTTTGGCGCTAAATGAAACATTTCCAAATCGCGCCCGGGTTGCGCCCAAATATTTGAAATTCAAATAATAGGATTTTAAGCGAGTTCCAAATTTTAAAATGAGATGTTTTATGATTAAAATACATGCCCCCAAGTCGAACACTTGCACGCACGCGTAGCCGTCCAAACTTGCCCGTTTCACCGAACGGGATGAAATCTTGACGCGCGAACGCTACCACGCGACTAGTGGTGACGAGTAGGCCAATATGGATATTTTTAATTTCATTTTAGGTGTTAAAATTTGTTATAGGCAAAAATGACTTAGCCGGTTAAAAATTAGCAACAAGCACCAAACAATCAATACAAATGAAATGAGCAATGTCAAACACTCAACCAGTAATAGAAATAGTACTATTGGGCTCGGGTGTTACATCATACCCAACTACAAAAAGAATTTCGTCCTCGAAATTCCAAGAATACAAGATAGCTAACTACAGGAAAAGGTGAGGAAACTTCTGCCGGATCTCGTCTTCTCGCTCCCAAGTGGATTCTCCATGCAATCGATTACCCCAAGAAACTAGCACAAAAGGGATAACCTTGTTCTCAAGAATCTTTTCTCTTCGATCCTTGATTTCAACCGGTCGCTCCTCAAAAGTTAGGTCCTCCCGTACAGTCAACTCCGAATGATCCATGACGTGGGTTTCATCTCGAACATACCTCCGTAGTTGAGATACATGAAACACATCGTACACACCTGCCAAGGGCTGTGGTAACGCCAAACGGTACGCTACCTCTCCAACACGCTCCAATATCTCGAAGGGTCCAACGAATCGAGGACTAAGCTTTCCCCGACTCCCAAAGCGAATCACCCCTCTAGTCGGTGATTTCTTCAGGAATACCAAATCACCCACGGCGAACTCTAAAGATCTTCTTGACGTGTCAGCCAACTTTTCTGTCTGTCTTGAGCTGCCCTCATATGCTTCCTGATTGTATTCACCTTCTCGACTGTCTGTACCACCAAATCTGGTCCTAGTAACCTTCGTTCACCAATATCATCCCAACAAACAGGTGAACGGCACTTACGACTATACAACGCTTCAAACGGAGCCATCTGAATAGTCGCTTGGAAGCTATTGCTGTACGAAAACTCCACCAAGTGTAGATGATCCTCCCACGAACCTTTGAAGTCCAACATGCATACTCTCAACATGTCTTCAAGAGTTTGGATCGTTCTCTTCCGATTGTCCATCAGTTTGAGGATGATAAGCTGTGCTAAACTTCAATCGAGTCCCCAAACTTTTTTGTAAACTCCTCCAGAAGTGTGACAAGAACCGAGTGTCCCGGTCGGACACGATGCTTACCGGTACTCCATGCAATCCTTCAATCTCCTGCATGTACCGCTCTGCCAAAGTCTCCGTCGATTGACCAACCCGAAAAGGAATAAAGTGAGCCGCCTTGGTCAATCGATCGACAATCACCCATACTGCATTGTTGCCCTTTGGACTCCGCGGTAAAGCCGTCAAGAAATCCATGGTTATATGTTCCCACTTCCACTGAGGAATCAGAAGTGGTTGCAACAAACCAGCAACCCTTTGGTGTTCAGCCTTGACTTGCTGACACACCAAGCACTTAGCCACGAATCGAGCACTCTCCCGTTTCATACATTCCCACCAGAAGTGCTGTCGAATATCTCGGTACATCTTTGTCCCTCCTGGATATACAGAGTAAGCTGAACTGTGTGCCTCCTTCATAAGCTCTTCACGTACATCCCCTTTCGGCACACACACACGGCTACCATACCTCAAAGAACCATCTTCGTGGATCAGTAAATCGGTTCGTAGTCCGGCTTCAACCTGCTCTCGAAACCTTTGCAGTCTAGGATCCTGCGATTGTGCCGCTTTAATCTTCTCAACTAAGGACGACTGTACTTGCAACTGCATCAACTGTCCCGTAGCATGTGGTAGCACAACCTCCAAGTCAAATCTCCGAAAATCCTCAATGATCTCCCTCTGTGCGGTCAATACCTGAATCGCTGGTAACCGACTAAGCGCATCCGGGACGACGTTAACCTTTCCCGGATGGTACCTAAGATCAAGGTCGTAGTCGGCCATCAGCTCCAACCATCTGCGTTGCCTCATGTTCAACTCCTTCTGAGTGAACACATACTTCAAACTCTTATGATCTGCAAAAACTTCGACTTCCTCGCCCAAAAGGTAGTGTCTCCAAATTTCCAAGGCGAAGATCACGGCCGCAAGCGCCAAGTCATGAGTCGGGTAATTCTTCTCATGAGTCTTCAGTTGTCTTGATGCGTAAGCTACGACCCTCCCATTCTGCATCAAAACACATCCCAATCCTTTTCCAGATGCGTCGCTGTGAATCACCAGTCCTCCTGAATTATCTGGTACGGTCAGGATAGGAGCGGTTATCAATTTCTGCTGCAACGTCTCTAAGGCCAATGCATATCCCTTCGTCTAAATGAAAGGTACTTCCTTGCGCGTAAGCTTGGTCAACGGTTCTGCCAAACGAGCGAAGTCCTCCACAATCTCCTGTAGTATCCGGCCAAACCAAGGAAACTTCTTGTCTCAGCCACATATCTTGGAATAGGCCAATCTCGAACCGCTGCAATCTTTTCGGGATCGACGGCGATCCCACTGCCCGACACAACGTGCCCCAGAAACTTCGCTTCTTCCAGCCAAACTTCGCACTTACTCATCTTCGCATACAATATCTCATGTCTCAACGTCTGCAGTGCGATCTTCAAATGCTCAGCAAGCTCCTCAAAACTCCTCGAGTAGACCAGAATGTCGTCCATGAATACCACAATAAACTGGTCCAAGAACGGTGAAAAGATTCGGTTCATCAAGTCCATGAATATTGCCGGCGCATTCGTTACTCCGAAGGGCATCACTGGATACTTGTAATGTCCATACCGAGTTTGAAACGCCGTCTTGCAAATATCTTCTGCTTTCACTCAGACCTGATGATATCCGGATCGCAAATCCAGTTTCGAGAATACTCTCGCGCCACTAAGCTGCTCAAAAGTTCTCCAATGCAAGGGATCGGGTACTTGTCCTTACTAGTCACCCGGTTTAATTCTCGATAATTGATGCACATCCTTCTCGTGCCATCCTTCTTCTTTACTAGAAGAACTGGAGCTCCCCAAGGCGAGTTGCTGCTTCGAATCCAACCCTTCTCAAGTAATTCACCAACTTGTTTCTTAACTTTTTCCAATTCCACTGGTGCCATCGGATAATAAGACTTTGATACTGGCGCTGCACCAGTAATAAGGTCGATTGCGAACTCCACGTCTCGCTTCGGCGGTAAGCCCGATATATCTTCAAATACATCCATAAAGTCGCGAACAACTGCCGGCTCTTCATTACTATCAACTTCCATAGTTACAAGAACACTGTTTGTCGGCCTAGCCTTAAACTCGACTGGCCCGATAGAACTGCTTCCTTACCGCAACTGCTGTCTGCATCGTTGGCCGCGAAAGGTCCAGCGAGACTACTGAGTCTCGTCCATTCTGCTGCATGCACGTCCACGGTTGCTCCATTCTGCCTTAGTCCGATGAACTTCTCTTCCATTTCCTCCCGTGCAGTCCGCGGGAAGAATTTCTCCAGGAAGCTTTTAGAGAAAATCCGCCCAACTGATCGGCTTGGGCAAGCGGGTCTCCTCTACAAGCCATCACTCTCGGGCGTAATCCACTAGCTGAATGCGCACACATCAACTCCTTTGCCCTCTGGAATCTGTGCCGCAATCAGCAAATTCTCCGTGTCACTAGCCACTGCTCGGCTGGCAACGGCTCCTCCAGACCAGTAAAAGTAGACGGACCCAAAAGTCTGAAATCTGCTACAGTCCCTACTCGTTCGACTGGTCTAGTTCCATCGTTGTTTACAGACTGCTGAACGATCTGCAAACCTTCCTGAAACGAATCTGCTGTTGCTGGATCAGCTCAGTCTGTCTCTTTGATTTCCAGCATTCTTCTTATCACTCCAAGAATGGCGGCTTCGTTCACACGCCTCCGGTACGTCTTCAACTTCTTACCTGTCATAATCCTGAACTCAAAACACCCAACATTAGCATGATGATAGATTCTGAATGTGGATCAAGGCTAGAACTCCAAGATACTTAAATAGAGTACCGTATTGTAGCTATGCCGCGGTATCATAGCCGCAATTACTTAACTCCACCCGAGTCGCCCAAGTCCTAGGGATAACAAGAAATCAGGTTCCGAGTCGACATGCAAAGTAAGTCTGCACATCGTAAAAGATATAATCCGGAAGAATGCGATTCAAGAATGGTAAAACGGTCAAGGTGGAGGACATGTTTCCTAAACACAGGTATTCTGATTCGTGTATTGGGTACAATACCTAACTACAAAAGAATCAACCCGACTAACCTATGTCTCTGATACCAAAAGAACCATGTCACGCCCCGCTCCCCAGAGTACGCAAGATTGGGCACGTGACATAGCCAACCATGCTACCTGTGGGTAGGAAGTATCCATCCACAGTCACATTACGGCTGTAGAGATATCAAGAACAAGATAAATAAACTAATCTAACACATGTCCAAATCCATAATAACAAGAGTCAATGAACAATAAGTGCGGAAGCAAATGATCCAATACAATAATAGAAAGGTACGTCCCATAATGCGGGATCGCACCTGGAAATAAAATGCAATAAATGAACTAACCACTACAGAACTCACAAATCAGCCTGCTGGCTGAAGTACTCCTGCTCGGTCGGCGACAGTGGTAAGGAATCTGGGCCATGCAAAACCCAGACGTCAGCGCGTCGTGTCAACCAATAATATAATAAGAACATGGTAATAAGCAATGCAGGGATAAACATGACTAAAGCAATAATATGAAACAACAGTGCAGGGTAATGTGCAGTGGGTAACTAAACTGTTCTATCAGGTTTTCTATTCTAAAGTCTTTGAAATCAATTGATGGCTCGTCGATGTAACTCAATAGTATCCCGTGCATGCCCGGGACCACGGTCAAGACCCTCGGGGCTGAATCCGAGACGTGCCGCGAGGCAGTAATAGGTAGCAGGATGGACGAGTGATGTCAGCATCATCACTCCCGGACTGGCCAAGCCCGTAAGACTGATCAGAACATGTATCGAACTGTTGAGTTACAAGTCGGTTTCACCTTTGATTTCCCCATACCCCCAAGTTATGTATGTTAGGTCAGGTATTCAGTAATCAAGAACTAATGCCAACACAGGATTAGGTAAAAGCAGGTTTGTCTGGATAGACAACAGGAATGGTCCATGAGGACCCCAAGTCAGGTTGTTGGCATTAGGCATGAGATCAGGTAACAAGTCAGGTCAATTAATGCAATCGAATGTGTGCTCATAACAGGTATAGAAGCGAATAAGGAACAACAGCAGTAAATAAAGTAAATAACAATAACAGTTCATTAAATCACAATGGTGCTTTGTATTATCTTATTAACAGGTGCGAGCACCCTTGGGGTGCAATAATCACAGGGTAGTGCAATATTAATAACAGAAAGTAATGAAGATATATGTGTACGGCTATCGTCCTTTAAATAGCAACATGATTAACCGGTAGTTTTGTTATTAGGGTTACAGTGGCATAATACGGTTTAGGTTGCAGTATCATGATATAAATCGTAATTCGTCCAATCGAGAAAAGTAACTATACTAGTTAATATTTGCAAGTTTTATGAGTCAATCATACTTAATTGGTATAGCATAGCATGTAGCAAGTAATACTTGCCTCGACGGGTCGCGAGAGGGAAAGCGGAACTGCTCATGCCTGCGGATACGTCGCGATGTGTGCCCTGTACACGGAACGGATCCAAATCACGCACAGCGTGATCACACGGGTCAGGTATGCTTGCTGGGTTGTCGGGATCGTCGACGATACGCCGGTTTCCGGTGAACTGGATGCAGCTAGAACACAACGAAGGATACCCGCAAACGCAGAACGAAGCAAGACGGAAACTTGACAGCCCGGCTAGGGAATCTAGACTCTGTTAGCCTGGCTCGGTGTTAAAGCTGTGATGATGGAGACGAGATTGGCTGACGTGGGTGCGTCGCCTCATCGCTGACGACCAAAGATCAGCCCCCCCTTGCGCTGTAAGACTAGGTTATGGCAGTGGGTTCTTGCTGGCCCGATATCGACGACGAGATCTTGATTGACGTTTGGAAGAGAAACTCGGGTTCAAGGTTGCAGTTGCCGGTGGTATGGGTTTGCAAGGGAGCGGCTACAGGTTAGGGTTGCAGCGTGTTGACGGCGATGATGAAGGGAGGGCGTTGCGTTACCAGTGAGGTCGGGATCGAGAGGAGATGTGTTCAGCAATGGGTTCGACGTTGGCTTGGGATCGATGATGGCCGGAGTTGGGTAGGTGTCCACAGCGGGGGTTTAGGGTGCAGGGAAAACTCGATTGTTTGGGGATGAAGTGATGGTGGTGGTGCTGGTGGTGTCAAGAGGTCGGGAGAGGAAGAGGAGATGATGAGGTTATGATTTGTCGACGGGGTCGGAGCTCCGGCGAAGCGGGGTGTGCAGGCAAGGCTGCGGGGTCAGTTTGGGTCGTGCAAAGCTTCATGGTCGTGGCTTCAGCGAAGAGGAGAGAGAGAGAGGTGGGGTGAGGTCGAGGAGGAGATGGTGGTGGTGAGGAGGCGACGACGAGGCAAGGCGGTGACGGGCACGGTGGCGGCTAGGGTGCGATGGGGTTTTCTTCTCGCGATGGGTTCTGTGTTGTTCTCTCCTGAAAAAAAGAAAGGTGAGGAGGGAAGATTTAAAAAGAAGAGAGAGGAAAAGATTATGGGAGAGAGAGAGAGAGAGAGAGATAAAGCTAATGGGGCCCAGCGGAGGGAAGCTCGCGATTGGCTGAGGCGAGAAAGGAAAAGATATAAAAGATTTAAAAAAGATTTAAAACGTTAGTATAAGAAACAGAATATATATATATATATATATATATATATATATATAGTTTAGATTATTAAATTAAATGGGTATTTTGGCGCTAAATGAAACATTTCCAAATCGCGCCCGGGTTGCGCCCAAATATTTGAAATTCAAATAATAGGATTTTAAGCGAGTTCCAAATTTTAAAATGAGATATTTTATGATTAAAATGCATGCCCCCAAGTCGAACACTTGCACGCGCGCGTAGCCGTCCAAACTTGCCCGTTTCACCGAACGGGATGAAATCTTGACGCGCGAACGCTACCACGCGACTAGTGGTGACGAGTAGGCCAATATGGATATTTTTAATTTCATTTTAGGTGTTAAAATTTGTTATAGGCAAAAATGACTTAGCCGGTTAAAAATTAGCAACAAGCACCAAACAATCAATACAAATGAAATGAGCAATGTCAAACACTCAATCAGTAATAGAAATAGTACTATTGGGCTCGGGTGTTACAGACGTTGAAGCTAGGAATGTGGCCTTCGCTTCGTTTGTTTACACTGCGTCTGGTGTATTGAGACGAACGCTGAGGTGGAGCTGGGATTTTGCCATCACTCCGCTTTGTTTCGACCATGGGGTCTTTTGTTAACTTTGCATGTACACCCTGCTGGGCTGCGAAGGAACGCCGTTGTTGACATTGCGTTTGTTGTAACGAGACGAATGCTAAGGTGGAGTTGGGATTTTACCGTTACTCCGCTTTGTTTCGACCGTGAGGTCTTTTGTTGACGTTACATCTGCCTCCAGCTGGACTGCGGAGGAACGCTGTTGTTGACATTGCGTCTGCTGTAACGAGACGAACGCTGACGTGGAGCTGGGATTTTGCCATCGCTCCGCTTGATGGTGTAATATCTGTGTCCTGTTGGAATGAGGAGGCACACCGCTGTTGGTCTCCAGGCTGTAGACGTGGCCATTGAGATTTGGAACTAGGGACTTTGTCATGGTTCCGTTTCGTTGCGATTCTGAGGTCAGTTGTTGACGTCATGTCTTCATCTAGTTGGAGTGAGGAGAAACGCCGTTGGTGATCTCTAAGTTGTCAATGTTAACGTCGAGACCCTGAAGCTCGGGATCTTCGTTTGCTTCATTTGTTGACATCGTGTCTGTAATATTGCGACAAATGTCGAGATGGTCTCTAGGTTGTCTATGAACCGTCGAGATTTGGCTTCGCTTTCTGATGGAGCCTGTTGGGAAGGTATTGTTCCCTTTTTATCTGTGCCCCTGGATTGTATACAGGGATCGATGTGATTTCACCTGTAGGGCAAAAGTTTCATTCATTTTCATATTATTATTTTATTTCCGCGATGCTCTATCATTTCAGCTTTTATATCGCGAAGGTCGCGATTGCCCAATCATTTCGGCTATTTTTCGCGGTGCCCAATCATTTCGGCTATTTATTTTATTTTTACTCGCTGTTTTTTTTATTGCGAGTTGCCCAATCATTTCGGCTATTTTGTATGCATACATTTTTACTTGCTGATTTTGTTTGCAAGTTGCCCTATCATTTTGGCTATTTCGTATGCATTTTTTTTTGGCTCGCTAATTTTTTTTTGCGAGTAGGGGATTTGGGATCTGATACCAATCTTGGCATCAGCATCGCTGCGACTGGAATATTGCCAGGAGCGAATCATCATTTGCCGTGAAAGGACTTGAAATTTGATACCAGTTTAGGCATCAGCATCGCTGCAACTGGAATATTGCCAGGAGCGAATCATCATTTGCCATGAAAGGACTTGGAATTTGATACCGGTCTAGGCATCAGCATCGCTGCAACTGGGATATTGCCATGAGCGAATCATCATCTGCCTTGGAATTTGATACCGGTCTAGGCATCAGCATCGCTGCAACTGGAATATTGCCAGGAGCGAATCATCATTTGCCTCTGTCGATCCCGAACAAAGGTGGCTTAGTAAACAGGATTAAGGGTCCTGTCGGCTAAGGCTTTTGACTTCATGAGCCGTAAGGGTCTCACAGAGGTATTTCTCCCTACAAGTCGTGAGGATCTTGTAGGTGTGTTTTCTCCTTGGGAATCGTGAGGATTCCTAAGTGCATGTTCTCTTGTAAGTCGTAAGGATCCTACAAGAGGGTTTTCTCCTTGTAAATCGAGAGGACTTACAAGTGTTATTTGCTGTACGAGCATATCCCTAGCAACGAATGGGACTTTGTTAGGGAAATATTTATTCGTGCCCGTGGATTGTATACAAGGGTCAATATGAGCCGCTTGTAGGGCAATATCGAAGGTTGTGAGGGTTGCTTAAGAACATGTTAAGGTTTCTGTAACTTAAGACTTTCAAATCTTATGAGCCGTGAGGGTCCCATAAGAAAGTTCTCCTTGCGAGTCGTGAGGATCTCGCAAGCGTATTTTCTCCTTAGGAATCATGGGGATCCCTAAGTGTGTTGCTCCCTTGTGAGTCGCAAGGATTTCACGCGGGTGGTTTCTCCTTACAAGGTCGAGAGGACCCTGTAAGTGTCTTTTAACGAGGTTGCGCCCTTTCGGGTTTTTACAAACACTCGCCGGTAGCCCTGCTGTTTTTACTCACGGAGCCCTTTCGGGTTTTCATCCGTGCCCATTTTGCTTATGGACATACCGTTTTTTTTATTCTTTTTATTCTTTTTTATAACGAGGTTGCGCCCTTTCGGGTTTTCACAAACACTCGCCGGTAGCCCTGTTGTTTTTACTCACGGAGCCCTTTCGGGTTTTCATCCGTGCCCATTTTGCTTATGGACATACCGTTTTTTTTTTACTTTTTTTTTTTGCTTTTTTGCTTCTTTTTTTTTTTTGATAGTAGTTTAACGACGTTTCGGTCATTTGCAAGTTTTAGGACATTGCGGTCCGTCGTTAGTTTAGGGACGTTTCGGTCCGACGCCAGTTTTAGGATATAGTGGTCCACCGTCGCCGTATTTGAGGCGACTCTCTAGTTTACTGACTTTTCGATCTATGGGGCTTTCTCTATGAAAGAGCACGATGCCCCCGGCATGTCCATCTTTTTCGGAGCATGTGGTTGTGGCGGGCTCACCTTCCAGTTGTCAGACAACGCGAATTTGCCCTGTTGGTATTCATCCTCAATCCAGCCTTTGAAGAAATAGCAATTTTCGAGTGGGTGACCCATTACTCTGTGGTAGGGACAATAGTTAGGATTGTCAACGTCACCTGGCTGCAACGGACGTTTTGGATCCGGCAGAGTGATGAGCCCGCTGCGCACCGCTAGCTCGAACAATCTCTTTGTTTTATCTCTGGGAAACGAGTAAGGACGTTTCAACTTCTCATTGAGGTATCGCGGCTTGTTGTTTTGACGACCAAACGGTTTCGGGTTACTCGGCTGTTGTTGAGGATTGGCGACGGAGGTCGCTTTTCCATTCCCCTTATCCCTTTTGTTCGATCCCTTGTTTGCGGGTCTGAGATTCTTTCCGGGTAGCGTGCAATTGCACGGCTGAATGTTCTCACAGCTCCTCAATTCTTTTGTTTCAGAGATGGATTCCTTGAAGAGAGAACCGAGGGCTACCTTTTCGTCGGAGTCGCTCCCGAAGGTGAGAGCTTGCGATCTTCTGCCGTCAACCATGTAACCGTTGCCGGCAGTTTTCACATGCTCATTTGTCGTGTTCTGTTTCCGACGAGCTTCGCGCTTCAATCGTTGAACGTGCTGTCGGTGAGCAACGTATCCCTGCCACCAATTTTTAAAGGCATTGCATTCTTCAGTAGGGTGTGCAATCTTCTGATGATATAAGCAGAAGTTAAGATGCATGTCCGCTTCATCAAGATATATATCGGTAGGAGAATTTCCTCGGAAAGAGGGGAGCTTCATTCCCATCGATATGGCTTTGGCGAATATTTTCCTCATCTTGAACCTGCTTTTATTTGCGGCGGATGTACTTTGATCCGGTGGGAGTGTTTCGACCCTTTCATCTAGTCGCCGGCGTTTGACCTTCTCGAATATGGTCATCTCGCGCTCTCGATCAGCTTTGCTTTTAAGACGGGCTTCGTTCAGGAATGCATCAATCATTTCGTCTGATGGTCCCAGAAGTTCTGGCTCAGGATCTGCCCCCAGCTTCTCTGTGTAAGGAGCTCCTTCGTCGTTTATCAACGAGTGAGAGATCACATGGCAGCTTACCACATAATCTTCAGATTCATCCGACGAGTCTTCTCCATCGCTTCCGTCCTCAACAAAAGAACAAGATGCCCCCATCGTGTCCGTCTTCTTTGGAATGTGCGGCTGTGGTGGGTTTACCTTCCAGTTTTCAGACAGCGCAAACTTGCCTTGTAGGTACTGATCCTCGATCCATCCCTTAAAAACGAAGCAATCCTCGATCGGGTGGCTTACCGTTTGGTGGTAAGGGCAATAATTGGGATTGTTGACATCGCCTGGCTGCAACGGACGTTTTGGATCCGGCAGATTGATGAGTCTGTTGCGCACTGCCAGTTCGAACAGTTTCCTTGTTTTATCCTGGGGAAACGAGTAAGGACGTCCCAGTCTCTCCTCGAGGGATGGGCGTGGACGCACGTTGTTTTGGCGAACAACCGGCTTTAAGTTGCTTGGTTGTTGTTGAGCGTTGGCGACGAAGGTTGCTTTCCCTTTGCCCTTTTCATTCCAAGGCTCCGTCTTTAAAGAGGAAGGCGTATGGCCCATCTGGTCCATTTGGGCCAGCTTGTCAATCAAGGCTTGGAAGGTGGTCGGCTTGAAGAACATCATGAACTGTGAGATGGTCGTTTGCGGATCAAGGGTACCCACAAACATGCCTACTGCAGGAGCCTCTTCTATGCGTTGTTCGCATTTTGACCATAGGTTCCGCCATCGTGTTGCGTATTGGACCCACGTTTCGCCTGGCCTTATCCTGCCATTAATCAGTTTTGTTATCGGGGTGCGTCCACTAGCACTCGTGAATCTTTGTGTAAACAGCAACTCCATCTCCGCAAATGTTTTGACAGAGTCGTTAGGTAGCTCCGAATACCATTCGAATGCCGTTTCCGCTAAGCTGCCGACAAATTGTCGAAGCAACAGTCTGTCATCGCCTCCAGTATTGCCGCATAAGGCCCTGAATTAAGCGACATGCTGATGTGGGTTCCCTGTCCCTTTATATACATGGAACTTAGGGATCGTATATCCCGGCGGGTAACTGATTTGGTCATACCAGCCTAGATAGGGTCGTCCAGTTCTAACAATTTGACTGGCTGCTTCATTTGCCTGGTGAACTCGTATTTGTTGAGCAATGTAGTCATCCAGGGCAGCTTTGGAAATGGTTTCATCTTTGGCTATTGAAAGAGTCGGAGGAGGATTAGATGTCTCTCCTCTATCGTCTTCAGTAATGATCGGAGGGTCTTCAACTGGAGGGTCCGGCTGTAGCATCATCCCTACCATATCTTGAAAGAGGAGCGCCATTTGCTTTATGTTAGCCGCTTGCTCTGCAGCTTCTCTGTCCTTCTTTTCGAGGACTCTGCGTAAGAAGTCAGCATTAGTTTCTTGTTCGTGACGCTGCTCTGATGATGCCTCCGGGCTTTCTTTTGGCCCGGTGAGTGCGGCCACTGCAATCATCATCTCCTGAAGCTTCTGTTGCTGCTCTTGGGTTTTCGTCACGGATCGGGTGAGCGGTCGGTGACCCGTCGAAGCACGGCTTTTCTCCTTTTCAGAAGCCATGTATACGGTGTGCACCACCATGCCCCCAGACTTGGGGCGTTTGGGCTTAGCGTCTTTGTGGTCTGCCACGTTTACTGGGGCTTTCTCTGGCCTCCTTCTTTTCTGAGTGGTTGACATTGAGGGGGCCACTGTCGTGAGCACCCACGTAGTCGTCATCTTTTGTGGCTTAACAGGACGGTTTTCTTCCTGCCGGACCTTAAGCTTCTTCTGCTGGCGGGAGAAATTTCGATCAATCACCGAGTCTTGGACTTGGCGCCAGACCTTGTAGATTTTAGAGGACAGCCGCTGAGAGGACTGTTCTGGCTTGGCTTCCGCAACATTTCCCACCGGAGGAGGGGATCTTTTTAGTACGGCGGTAGGAGAGTTTCTGCCCACCGTGTTCAGCAATTCAAAGCTATTCCCGGTTGGAACAGCAGCATCGATCCCCACCGTTGGAGCTGGCGGAGTTATCTCAGAGGGGGAGTTGCCCCCAGCCTTCCCCACTCGGCGCCGGTGGCGACGTCGAGCATGTCGTGCGGATGAAATCACCTCCGTTGTTGGATAAGCTTCTTCATGCCCCCTGCTTTGAGGAGAGACTGTTATTGGTGCTAGCCTATCGAAGACTGACGCCCGTTGAGAAGCAATGTTTAATCTGTCAAAGACAGACCTCTGAGCAGGGGAAGCAGCTTTGATGACCTCGCCTGGAGCAGCAACCGGAATGGCCAGCCTTATAAAAACTGACTTTTTGGAAGGAGGAGCCTTTCCAATGATTTCGTCCGCTTGAGCCGGGATAGCTATCCACTTTGGGATGGCAGCTTCGGGTATCGCGGGTTTGCAGACGTTCTGGCCCAGTTTGTTGAAAACTGAGGTATTGAAGCTGGGCGACCCGTTGAGAGGGGTCGCGGCAGTGGTAAGCCGATCAAAGACTGACTTCTTTGGGGCTTCTTGCAACGTCATTGTGGCATTGAAGCTCAACGGTGGGAGCATGGTCCCGAAGAATAATCCAGTGGTGGCCTGAGTTACCTGCTCCACTGGCATCTTGAAAAGGGAGGCCGCTTGGGGCCCATAAGTCATTCCTTCAGCAAGGACCGAGCGAGAGTTGCAGTTGCAGGCAGTGCAGTTTGAAGCCATTGAACTTCTGTTTTCTGCACGGAGCAAGACACCAAATCTTAGTACCTTGAATCCACAGGCAACCACAGTAAACCGCGATTCGTTCGCGAACACGATACACGAAGTGTGGAGTGGAAAGAGGAAAAGGTCCCACCGGGCGTGCCAGAATCTGCTCCCCTCCGAACGGCGGCCTGGACTTTGCGTCTGTGCCTGAGGTTCGGGGCAGATGCTATTTGGTTTTATCCGTCTATCTCTCCGAAGATGCCAGGTTGATTTATGGCACCGTGTATCGGGGGTTTAGACGGATGCGGCCGATGTAGCAGACTTCGTCAGATTCCTCCTCAGGGTGAGGGGTTTTTTATTGTGGGGATGCTCTTCCCTGCAGGCGCAAGCCCCTACAGTTAATTACGCTACCGCATCGCGGTAACAACTTTCTCCTTCTCCAGAATTTCACTTCGTGTCGTGTGTGTTTGTTTTGTTTATGGTTGCCCGTGGATTGTATACGGAGACTGAGTAATGCCGTCGCCCGTAGGACGTGGATTAGTCCAAATCCGCATTTACTTAGATTTGGGTTTGGTGTTTTTAGTTTAAGGATGCATTAGTCGCGTTGCGGCTAAGATCGACTTAAACGTTCGTTAAGGATACGTTAGTCCTGTTTTAGACTAAGATCAACTTAACGTAGTGATTAATTTAATGTATGGCCATCGGGACTCGTCACCTCTCTGACGTCGTTGAAGGATTACAACGACAGATGTCAGAGGAGCTCGGAGATGTACCTTCGAACCAGAGTTGATTGGGAGTTTTATAATCCATTTGGATGTTTAAGGATACGTTAGCCGTATTTGGGGCTAAGATCAACTTAAACGGGACCGTTTAGATCCGGCAAAAGAGCGTTCGGAGGCTCTATTGTTCCAGTTTAGGGACATAGTGGTCCGTTCGCCAGTTTAGGGACGTGGTGGTCCATCGCCAGTTTAGGGACGTGGTGGTCCGCATTCCAGTTTTGAGGACGTGGTGGTCCATCGCCAGTTTAGGGACGTGGTGGTCGATCGCTAGTTTAGCGACGTTTCGGTCCGATATTAGTTTAGGGACGTTTCGGTCCGATATTAGTTTAGGGACGTTTCGGTCCGATATTAGTTTAGGGATGTTTCGGTCCGATATTAGTTTTAAGGACGTTTCGGTCCGATATTAGTTTAGGGACGTTTCGGTCCAATATTAGTTTTAAAGACGTCTCGGTCCACGAGTTTAAGGACCCTGCAGTCCATATTCATGTGTGATCGTTGGGACCCGTCGCCTCTCTGACGTCGTTGAAGGATTACAACGATAGATGTCAGAGGAGTTCAGAGATGTACCCTCAAACCGGAGATAAATTGATTTAGGAGAGCAATTTTGCTCAGTCAATTTAATTTGAGGACTTACAGCCAAAATTGGGTTAGGTCCAGTTGAGAATATTCAACATTTTTCTTGATCTTCGGCCTATTAGGCCTGTGCTAGGGCTTTGCCCATATTTAATAATGCACTGCATTCTATTCTGGCCTGCTTGGCTTTTGATTTGGGCTCTGTCCCTTTATTTATGATGCAGAGCATCTATTTTAGTTTGGGCTCTGCCCTTTTTTTTTTAAAACTATGCATTGCATTTTATTAGACCTGTTAGGCCTTCTTTAATTGGGCTTGGCCCCTTTTGTAACCAAGGCAGTGCATTTGTCTGGCGCTTTGCGCCGAGTAATGAGCGCAAGCTCATATGGTGATGACACGTGTCATGCTCTGGTGAGCGCAAGCGCACTAGCGCAGTGCGCTGCGCTGTTGCACTGCGCTGTTGCGCTGCTGACACGTGGCGCGCTCTCAGCGAGTTGCGCCAATTCCAGAGAGCAAAGCTCTATCTTAAGGGCGCTTAGCGCAAGTGGTTCTATAACCGACACGTGGCGCTCTCTTAAGAGCGCAACGGTGCAGTTTGGAAGTGTAAAGCACTAAGAATCTTTTAGATTCAAGAAGGGAAGTGCAAAGCACTGTTTAATTTCTTGATCTAAATTAGATCAAAGAAAAATAAAATTTTCTTTGTTTGAAGAACCAGAGGTTCATAAAAGTGCAAAGCACTATTATTTTTTTATTTTTATTGTTTTTAAAGAACCGGAGGTTCACAAGAAGTGCAAAGCACTGTTTATTATGTAAAGATCATTGATCTTGTTTTTAGACCAATGATCTATTAGAAGGAATTTCTTCTAATTCATGAAGGTTTTTTACCTTTTTCTTGAAATCTTCTCAGAGTTCTCTCTGTTTAAAGTTCTTGAGTTTTCAAGAAAAATGTTGATCCCTTTGAATTGAGGCTTAGGGTCCTTTTTATAGTGCTCACAAATTAGTTAAATTTGTTAAAGAGATCATTCTCTGAGTGATTTGGGGAATTTTCCCCACCGTTGGATCTTTGATCCAAGGGCTTCTGCTTTGCAGAAGAAAATCTTCTTGTTTTAACAAGAACAGAAAAGATTTCTTAAAATCTTAATTCAGTTTGGCGCAGATGCCCCAGCGCGTGACATGTGTCGCGCAGCGCACAGCGCAGCGCAACTGCGCTAGCGCATCTGCGCTGACACGTGTCGCGCAGCGCAGAGCGCAGCGCAACTGAAGCGTTGCTTCAGACAAATAGAGCTCTGCTCTGATTGGACGCGCCTTCTTGGGCGTTGCGCTGACGCGTCTGCGCCTGACACGTGGCGCGTTGCGCCCAGCACAAAGAATCTGAAGCGTTGCTTCAGTTATTAAAGCTTAAATTTTCAAAGCAGAGCTTTGCTCTGATTGGGGGAAGATGAAGCGTTGCTTCATCTCCCGCCTCGGAATTTGAACAGAGCTTTGCTCTGATTGGGGTAAACAGTAACGACTCTGAAATCTCTGTACGGAAATTCTTCTGTTAATATACAAAAAAGAGCTTGACAGCATGTGTATGAGTTATAAGTCAGTTTTGCTAAATAAAAGCAAGAAACCACATGTAACTTACCGGTGAAGCCCTTCTACTGCTGTGACGTAGCCTGTGTGTTCGATTCCCATCAGATACAAATTTTTTCTGATTTTTCTTTTCAACATTTTGGAAGCCCAAAAGATTGCATGTGCAATACACGGAGAAATGAAAAGTTCAGAAAAATCAAACATATAGAAAATGGAGTAAATAAAGGGTTGATCAGATGACACGAATTTCAAGGCAAATGCCTTAAGATCGACCGGCCAAATGAGCCCTAAGGCCGGCGCCGACAGTCAAATCAAGGCTAAATTGCCCCGTGCTTTGCACACACATCACTTCGGCTCCTATCAACTCCTCTGCACTGTTTGGTTTCCCTGCAATTAAACAGAAATATTTCATTTCACAATTTAACACAATTTTAATACTTTTTAATCCACATTTTTAATTCTCAAATCCTAATTCTCCACTATAAATACCACCCTATGTCCTAACCCTTCACCATTCTGAAAATTCTAGCAAAAACTCTCTTAAAAGTTCCTAGGTGCAAATGGAGTAAACTGGAGTTAGCGACCAAACTTCTTCCGTCCAAGAACGAAGCCGATCCGGAACTCCCGCGACACCACGAAACCTCCCTCCTCTTTTTTAACCTCTTCTTGATATTTCCAAATGGTAATTCCCTCACAAACTCTCTTTCTCTTCATTGAATTTCATCTTTAATATTATGTCGGTAAAAGTGGAGTTATTCTCGACATCGTTTTCTAAACTCTAGAAACTCCTTTTCCTTTATATTTTGATCAACCTAATTTTTACATAATACTTGCAATCTTAAATACTAATATTTAGAATCAAGTTTAACCTAAAATCTCATGTGAAATATCCATAAATAAACCTTTTCATTAAAATACCATGAATTTTGATATCACTTCTTTTAGTTTTGTTAAAACTGTAGGGTGTTTTTCGTCACCCCATTGAGATGGGAATACGCGCGCGCTTGTCAGACGCATTACAGATTCCCCCTGCCTAAGGTAGGCTGGGGTTTAATGATTGTCGATCCAAATCTCCGGCAGCCGCGGACTAAGCTGCCGTTAATTACCCCTCGCCTTTGGAGCGAGGGAACCTTCGATTGACGGGTTAAACTGGTCATGCGAACTCAATGTGCAGTGTTGTGTTTTGAAGGAGTTTTGGATATATCGGGGGGGCCCGCAGAGTTTTTACGGGGGTGCGGAGCAGCGCCCCGTTAGAAATTTTTTTCTAACAGGGACAGTGTCGTGGTGTATGTGTGTGTGCACATATGTATGCATATGTGTATATATATATATGTATATGTATATATGTATATATATGTGTGTGTGTGTGTGTATATATATATATATATATATATATATATATATATATATATAAATGGGGAAAATGCATCCAAAGGATGCGTGGGGTCAGCGCCTTGGGCGTTGTGCGTCCAGGTGTTGTGCGCTCAGGCGCTAGCGCGCCACGTGTCTGCACGTGGGCGCTCTGCGCTGGAGCGCAGGGCGCTGTAGCGCAAGCGCCACGTGTCGGCACGTGGGCGCTTTGCGCTTCAACGCCTGACGCTCGAGCGCAAGTGCGCCACGTGTCGGCACGGGCTACCACCTCATGAAGTTTGAAGAACAGGGTTACCCCGCCGAGGATGAGGAAATGGCTGGGTATGTGGTCCACACTGTCTACACGGTGGGCACACGCAGCAAGAGCAAGGACGGGGCTACCACATCTCAAATCATGCTCCGATCATCTGAATGATGCTCCGATCTCTGGAATTATGCTCCACCCATCAGAATGATGCTCCGAACCCTGGAATTATGCTCCGCTCTTTGAAAAGATGCTCCGAACTCTAGAATCATGCTCCGCCTTTCAGAATGATGCTCCGAATCCTGGAATTATGCTCCGCTCTTCAGAAAGATGCTCCGAACTCTGGAATCAAGCTCCGCCCTTCGGAATGATGCTCCGATCTCTGGAATTATGCTCCGCCCTTCGGAACGATACTCCGAACCCTGGAATTATGCTCCCCCCTTCGGAACGATGATCTGATCTCTGGAATTATGCTCCACGAATCAGAATGATGCTCCGATCCCCGGGAATCATGCTCCCCGGGATGATGCTCCGCCCCTGGAATGATGTTCTACCTCGAAGTCCAACTTCAAGATCCATCAATTTCATGCACACAACTCAAATGTGCGGTGTGCATTTATTGATGGGGGGCACTTTGTTGGGGTAAAAATTTACACCCCGGTTGACCGAGTCAAAGTCAGGGTCAACCCCCAAGCTAGGTGGGACCAAGCCCAGGTCAAGCGGGCCCATGCCCAAGTCGAGCTCGCGGCCAGCCTCCCTATGCCAACAACAAAATCATGTAATAAATAATTTTTATGTAATTTTTTATGCATGAATGTAAACAAAATGGGCATAAAGCCAATATTTTGTAAGCCTATGGCTTATGTGCAAAAAAAAAATGGCACATGAGCCATGGGATGAGCAAAATGCCATTTTTGCAAAGCCCAAGGGGCTATATGTAAATATGTAAGCCTATAAAAGGCAAAATGATGATGAATAAAGTAACAACATTTTCATTCTCTCAAAAAACCTAGGGTTTGTATTTCTTTCCCTTTTCTGAAGGTCTCAAACCTTCTTCTTTCTTTTGAATTAAATCAAGAGTTTTACTCTTACTTTTCAAAAACAAGATAGTTTTTCACCACCAAACCCATAAAGGGGAACTTGGATCTGTCTTTAGATCCCAAAAAGGAGAGATTTTGAGATCTTACATCTCTTGATCTTCAAGATCCAGCTAACAGAGGAGGAAGAAGAAGAACCCCTTCCATTAACCCCAAAAACACACTTAGGAGTCCAATTCCACTCTGATTTCTCTTCCGAGAATCTTTTTAGGCTAAAAGCCTCTTTTCCTTGCCGGCGCTCAAGCGCAGAGCGCCCATGTGCCGACATGTGGCGCGCTTGCGCTCAAGCGCTCAAGCGCAAAGCGCCCACGTGCCGGCACGTGGCGCGCTTACACAACAGAGCGCTGTGCGCTCGAGCGCAAGTCGCCCCAGTGCCGACACGTGGCGCGCTTGCGCTCAAGCGCACAACGCTCTGGCGCAAGTCGCCCCCGTGCCGACACGTGGCGCGCGTGGGCGCTTTGCGCTCGAGCGCTGTTGTGCAAGCGAGCCACGTGCCGGCACATGGGCGCTCTGCGCTTGAGCGCTGAGCGCTTGAACGCAAGCGCGCTACGTGTCGGCACGTAGGCGCTCTGTGCTTGAGCGCCGGCGAGGAAAAGAGGCCTTTAGCCTAAAAAGATTCTCGGAAGAGAAATCAGAGTGGAGTTGGACTCCTAAGTGTGTTTTTGGGGTTAATGGAAGGGGTTCTTCTTCTTCCACCTCTGTTAGCTGGATCTTGAAGATCAAGAGATGTGAGATATCAAAATCTCTCCTTTTTGGGATCTAAAGACAGATCCAAGTTCCCCTTTGTGGGTTTAGTGGTGAAAAACTATCTTGTTTTTGAAAAGGAAGAGTAAAACTCTTGATTTAATTCAAAAGAAAGAAGAAGGGTTGAGACCTTCAAAAAAGGGAAAGAAATACAAACCCTAGGTTTTTCGAGAGAATGAAAATGTTGTTACTTTATTCATCATCATTTTGCCTTTTATAGGCTTACATATTTACATATAGCCCATTGGGCTTTGCAAAAATAGCATTTTGCCCATCCCATGGCTTATGTGCCATTTCTTTTTTTGCACATAAGCCATGGGCTTACAAAATATTGGCTTTATGCCCATTTTGTTTATATTCATGCATAAAAAATTACATAAAAATTATTTATTACATGATTTTGTTGTTGGCATGGGGAGGCTGGCCGCGGGCTCGACTTGGGCATGGGCCCGCTTGACCTGGGCTTGGGCCCACCTAGCTTGGGGGTTGACCTTGACTTTGACTCGGTCAACCGGGGTGTAAATTTTTACCCCAACAAAGTGCCCCCATCAATAAATGCACACCGCATATTTGAGTTGTGTGCATGAAATTGATGGATCTTGAAGTTGGACTTCGAGGTAGAACATCATTCCAGGGGTGGGGTATCATCCCGGGGAGCATGATTCCCGGGGATCGGAGCATCATTCTGATTCGTGGAGCATAATTCCAGAGATCAGAGCATCGTTCCGAAGGGGGGAGCATAATTCCAGGGTTCGGAGCATCGTTCCGAAGGGCGGAGCATAATTCCAAAGATTGGAGCATCGTTCCGAAGGGCGGAGCTTGATTCCAGAGTTCGGAGCATCTTTCCGAAGAGCGGAGCATAATTCCAGGATTCGGAGCATCATTCCGAAGGGCGGAGCATGATTCCAGGGTTCGGAGCATCATTCCGATGGGCGGAGCATGATTCCAGGATTCGGAGCATCATTCCGAAGGGCGGAGCATGATTCCATAGTTCGGAGCATCTTTCCGAAGAGCGGAGCTAATTCCAGAGATCGGAGCATCGTTCCGATGGGCGGAGCATAATTCCAGAGATCGGAGCATCGTTCTGATGATCGGAGCATAATTCCAGGGTTCGAAGCATCTTTCCGAAGAGCGGAACATAATTCCAGGATTCGGAGTATCATTCCGAAGGGCGGAGCATGATTCCAGAGTTCGGAGCATCTTTCCGAAGAGCGGAGCATAATTCCAGGGTTCGAAGCATCATTCCGATGGGCGGAGCATAATTCCAGGATTCGGAGCATCATTCCGAAGGGCGGAGCATGATTCCAGAGTTCGGAGCATCTTTCCGAAGAGCGGAGCATAATTCCAGGATTCAGAGCATCATTCCGAAGGGCGGAGCATGATTCCAGAGTTCGGAGCATCTTTCCGAAGAGCGGAGCATAATTCCAGGGTTTGGAGCATCATTCCGATGGGCGGAGCATAATTCCAGGATTCGGAGCATCATTCCGAAGGGCGGAGCATCATTCCGAAGGGCGGAGCATCTTTCCGAAGAGCGGAGCATAATTCCAGAGATCGAAGCATCATTCCGAAGAGCGGAGCATGATTCTAGGGGATCGGAGCATCATTCCGATGAGCGGAGCATAATTCCAGGGTTCGGAGCATCATTCCGAAGAGCGGAGCATGATTCCAGGGATCGGAGCATCATTCCGAGGAGCGGAGCATCATTCCAGGGATCGGAGCATGATTCCGAAGAGCGGCAGACATTCTGACCGAAGCATGATTTCGATGCAGAGGTAGATTCCTAGGCGAAGTATAATTCTGACAAGGAAGGCAAATATTCCGAGGAGAAGCATGATTTCGACACGGGGTACATTCTGAGACGGAGCATGATTCCGGCGCAGAGCTTGTTGGTTGACTTGATTCCGAGGCGGAGCATAATTCCGGCAGAGAAGGTAGATATCCTGAAGCAAAACGTGATTTCGACATGGGGTAAATTCTGGGACGGAGCATGATTCCGCCGAAGAGGTTGTTGGTTTGATTTGATTTGGGTTGACATCAGCATCGCTATACTGGAATATGGTACCAGCAGCGAATCATCATTTGTCATGAGAGGATTTGGGAATTGGTTTTGGTTTTTGCTTGGCATCAGTATCGCTACACTGGAATATGGTACCAGGAGCGAATCATCATTTGCGCTTGCTTATCAGGAAGCGATGGCTTAGGAGACAGGTTTTAGGTCCCTATCACCTAAGACTTTTCAATTTTGTGAGCCGTAAGGGTCTCACAAAGCATTTTCTCCCTACGGGTCGTAAGGATCCCGTAGGTGTATTTTCTCCTTAGGAGTCGTGGGGACTCCTAAGTGTGTTGCTCCTTTGTGAGTCGTAAGGATCTCACGCGGGGATTTTTTCCTCACAAAGTCGAGAGGACTTTGCGAGTGCATTTCATCTCTTTTTCACAAGTTTGCGCCTTTTCGGGTTTTCGCAAACTCGCCGGCAGTCCTGTTGTTTTTACTCACGGAGCCCTTTCGGGTTTTCATCCGTGCCCATTTTTCTTGTGGACATGCCATTTTATTTATTTTATTTTATTTTTCAAATTTTTTTTGGACTTTGAATGCGGTCTCACCAGTAGGACTTATGAGAGGTTGGGATCGTTTTACGCCCGTGGATTGTATACGGTTTTGCAGGATGTATGATCCAGACCGTAGGGCCGAAAAAATTTTGGGACTTTGTTGGCGTCTGCATCGCTGCACTAGAATATGGTACCAGGAGCGACTTATCATTCGCCACTTGGGGATTGGGAAGCGATGGCTTAGGAGACAGGTTTAGATCCCTATCGCCTAAGGCTTTTCAATTTTATGGGCCGTGAGGGTCCCATAAAAGCATTTTCTCCCTACGGGTCGTAAGGATCCCGTAGGTGTATTTTCTCCTTAGGAGTCGTGAGGACTCCTAAGTGTGTTTTTCCTTCGTGAGTCGTAAGGATCCCATAAAGGTTTGTTCTCCTCATGTATCGTGAGGACACATGAGTGGGTCTTCTCAATGGAGCATAATTCCACAGGCGGAGACCAGCCGCGTAACTGGTGATTGCGGTGGGGCATGGGTATGCTGAGAATTATTTGAGCCCGTAGATTGTATACGGCAGTCAATTTGGGGACTGGCCGTAGGGCTAGGAGAATTTTGAAAAATTGGATTTTGGTTGGCGTCTGCATCGCTGCACTGGAATATGGTACCAGGAGCGACTCATCATTCGCCACTGTTTTTTTTTACCGCGATTGCTCTATCATTTCAGCTTTTCTTATCGCGAAAATCGCGATTGCCCTATCATTTCGGCTTTTATTCGCAGTTGCCCCATCATTTCGGCTTTATTTTCATTTTCATTTTTACTCCCTGGTTTTTATTGCGAGTTGCCCCATCATTTCGGCTTTTCTTTATTTTTCTTCTATTTACACATTTTTTTTATATACACACATTTTTTTTACATTCCCAGTTTAACGACTTAGAGGTCGACTGTTCCCAGTTTAATGACGTGGTGGTCGATTGTTTTCAGAGAAAGGCAGATGTCTGAGAGAATCAGTTTCACGAAAATCTTCGGTCTCCGTTTGTATGAAATTGGCGGTCGCAGCTGGACTGTTTGTTAACACGCCTTTAGACAGTTCTATCTCTCCTGCCTGGTATTGCTTTTCGACCCAATCTTTAAAGACGAAGCAGTCCTCGATGGCATGACCTATCACTTTGTGATAGGGGCAGTATTTGGGGTCGTCGGTCCTATTCGCTTCCTGCGGTCTTTTTGACTCTGGCAGTTGTAGACCGTTCCTCAGGGCGTCTTTGAATATTTTACGGATTTTGTCCCTTCTGAAGGAATAGACCTTATCCAGCTTCTCTTTCAGTGGAGATTCTCCTCCCTCTCCGAACATTGGCTTCCGAAGCTGGTTGGCATTAGTCCCGCTCATCCCTTGCTTATTTCGGTTAGCCGAAGTGTTGAAAGATTCAGAATCATCGGAGTTTCCGCCTTTGCAATTATCGTCCTTTCGGTTTCTCCAGGACCTATTGTTATTTTGGGAATCCGAGGAGGACTCCTGCTTTGAGCGCTCCAGCATCTGAACTTTCCTGGTTAGCTCTTGGAATGTTTTGAGACCCGCGGTGCATAGAAACGGGGCCATCCAATTGTTGAGATTTCCGACGAGGAGACTGACAGATTGGTCCTGCTCTATCGGCGGTTCGCATTTGACGGAGAGGTTGCGCCATCAGGTTATAAAATCCGTGCTGCTTTCGTTGTTCTTAGGCTTAGTCCTTACGAGCTCGGCAATGGTGATCTTATCGCTGACGCTCATGAACCTTTGTCGAAACAAAGATTCCATTTGGACGAAGGTAGTAACGGAGCCATCCGGTATGCTCGCGTACCAGTCGAAAGCAACATCGGTCAAGCTATTAACAAACTGGCGGAGGAGAAGCACATCGTTGCCCCCAGTATTCCCGCATGAGGCTTTGAAGTGGGCGATGTGTTGATTCTCATTTCCCGTCCCATCAAATCTTCCGAATTTAGGGATGACATAGCCGCTAGGAAATTCTACCAGATCATACTGAGCAGGATATGGTCTCCCACTGCTGTTGATATCTTTTTGCACTTCGGCTTCGGCTACCAATGTTTTGACTTTGCTGGCAACCTAATCCATGATTTGATCTTGAGTTAGCGGGCTACTGTCATCGGTAGCCAAGACATTTCCCGAGATAGGATGCGACCGATTTTCATGTAGTTCGCCCACTTTTGGATTTGAGGGAATAGGCATCGGCTGCTTTGGGATACCATTTCCCGGTTCACGAGCAGAGCCCTCCGCTTGATTGGGCGGCTGAGAGGCAAGCCGGGCTGTGAGCTGCATCACGACATTCGTCAAGTCGTCAATTTTTGAGTAGAGCTTGGCCATCTCCTTGTCTTTGTTTCTGAGCTGCTTTCGGAGCTCTTGAAGCAGCTCTTGCTCCGCGGTCCTGGGGCGAAAAGTCGGCTCTTCTTCGCTTTCCGAGCCCGACTCCTCATGGACCGAAGGGTCTTTCTGCCTATCATCCTCATCGAGAGGGTTTTCATCACCCAGCAGAGGCGGCTGCTCTTGGGAAGTGGCCACCACATTCAAGCCAGATTGGGTTTGAGATGTGGTAGCCCCGTCCTTGCTCTTGTTGCGCGTGCCCACCGTGTAGACAGTGTGGACCACATACCCAGCCATTTCCTCATCTTCGGCGGGGTAACCCTGTTCTTCGAACCTTATGAGGTTTAGTCTGGCAGGAGCCCTAGCCCTTTTGTTGGCTCTATATCTGAGCCTTTTCTCCCTCAGCTTCTCGATTTTGAAGGCTTGGCGGGCATCCGCTATCCGGGAAGCCATTGTGAGTTGATCAGAAGGGAGCTTAGAGAAGACACCCGATCGAGCAGTGGTCAAGGGCACCGCTGGAGCTTGCTCGGGACGCGTTGTAGCTTTGTTGGTGTTGATGGCCTTGCCCCCAGCTGGGGTCATGGAGAGTCGTTCAGAAACGGACTTGCGCTTGGGCTGAGGCGCCCTAGCGACCACCACATTTGGTCTCCTGCCTTCCGAGACCGGTTTGTCTGCCACCGGGGCTTGAGGAGCTAGGACGGCGTTAGCTGACACGAACATAATAGAGCCAAATGGTAGCGGCTCCTCCTCCCATTGTCGCCCGAGACTGGCCGGAAGGACCGTCCTGGAGTCTATCTTCATCGTGTAGGAGATGAGAGCTGTATCGAGAGCTGAGCTCATCTTTGGAGACATTGTCGGAAGGTGATTGCTTGAAAATCTGTATGAAAGAGCATTATTTTAGTATAAATACAGGTATGTATAATGATTGAGTTCGCATGAATGCTTAACCCGAAATATGGGAGGGGAGATTTGTCTCACCAGGCGTGCCAGAATCTGTAGGGTGTTTTTTGTCACCCCATTGAGATAGGAATACGCGTGCGCTTGTCAGGCGCATTACAGATTCCCCCTGCCTAAGGTAGGCTGGGGTTTAATGATTGTGGGGATCCAAATCTCCGGCAGCCGCGGACTAAGCTGCTGTTAATTACCCCTCGCCTTTGGAGCGAGGGAACCTCCGATTGACGGGTTAAACTGGTCATGCGAACTCAATGTGCAGTGTTGTGTTTTGAAGGAGTTTTGGATATATCGGAGGCCCCGCAGAGTTTTTACGGGGGTGCGGAGCAGCGCCCCGTTAGAAATTTTTTTCTAACAGGGACAGTGTCGTGGTGTATGTGTGTGTGCACATATGTATGCATATGTGTATATATATATATATATATATGTATATATGTATATATATAAAAATGGGGAAAAGGCATCCAAAGGATGCGTAGGGCCAGCGCCTTGGGCGCTGTGCGCCCAGGTGCTGTGCGCTCAGGCGCTAGCGTGCCACATGTCGGCACGTGGGCGCTCTGCGCTTAAGCACAGGGCGCTGTAGCGCAAGCGCGCCACGTGCCGGCACGTGGGCGCTTTGCGGTTCAGCGCCTGACGCTCGAGCGCAAGTGCGCCACGTGTCGGCACGGGGGCGACTTGCGCGCTGGGCGCTTGAGCGCAAGTGCGCCACGTGTCGGCACGAGGGCGACTTGCGCCAGAGCGTTGTGCGCTTGAGCGCAAGCGTGCCACGCGTCGGCACTGGGGCGACTTGCGCTCGAGCGCAAGCGCGCCATGTGTCGGCACGTGGGCGCTTTGCGCTCGAGCGCAGGGCGCTGTTGAGCAAGCGCGCCACGTGCCGGCACGTGGGCGCTTTGCGCTGAGCGCAAGCGCGCCACGTGTCGGCACGTGGGCGCTTTGCGCTTGAGCGTCGGCGAGGAAAAGAGGCTTTTAGCCTAAAAAGATTCTCGGAAGAGAAATCAGAGTGGAGTTGGACTCCTAAGTGTGTTTTTGGGGTTAATGGAAGGGGTTCTTCTTCTTCCTCCTCTGTTAGCTGGATCTTGAAGATCAAGAGATGTGAGATCTCAAAATCTCTCCTTTTTGGGATCTAAAGACAGATCCAAGTTCCCCTTTGTGGGTTTGGTGGTGAAAAACTATCTTGTTTTTGAAAAGGAAGAGTAAAACTCTTGATTTAATTCAAAAGAAAGAAGAAGGTGAGACCTTCAGAAAAGGGAAAGAAATACAAACCCTAGGTTTTTTGAGAGAATGAAAATGTTGTTACTTTATTCATCATCATTTTACCTTTTATAGGCTTACATATTTACATATAGCCCATTGGGCTTTGCAAAAATGGCATTTTGCTCATCCCATGGCTCATGTGCCATTTCTTTTTTTGCACATAAGCCATGGGCTTACAAAATATTGGCTTTATGCCCATTTTGTTTACATTCATGCATAAAAAATTACATAAAAATTATTTATTACATGATTTTGTTGTTGGCATGGGGAGGCTGGCCGCGGGCTCGACTTGGACATGGGCCCGCTTGACCTGGGCTTGGGCCCACCTAGCTTGGGGGTTGACCCTGACTTTGACTCGGTCAACCGGGGTGTAAATTTTTACCCCAACAAAAACTATACTTTTAGGAAAAACTTCACGGGGTAACGATCTACCCCTAACGTACACTGTGGTTACATAGCACGATACTAATTTGTATGAATATGTGTTACGAAGAAAAGCTTTACTGTAAAATACCATCTACTTTAAAATCAGGTTTCTTTTAAAACAGTATTCCATACTCTTTTGCAATTATACATTTACAACCCTCTTTAGAGGACCCGCTAATGGATGGTGCGGATCATCGCACATCCCGGAGATAGTAGAACAAGATGCAGACCTCCTCACAGAGCATTCGATCTCGAAATGATAAAAATACGGTTATTAAGAAAAATGAATTAATAAATAAAACTAATTTTTAAATTATATAAAATTATAAATCCTTATTTTCAAAATATAATAAACCTATATTTTTCTAAAAATGAAAGATTAACAAATACCAATAAAATACCATCAAGATACCAAAAAGGCAAGTTTTTTTAATAAAATACCATAAACTTTCCAAAACTAAATATTTATCACTAAAATACCCCAATACTTAATAATCTGTGCTCATGAAAACCCTAAGTAATACTAATCACCCTCGAGCTTTACTTTTAAACTATATTAAAAATATTTTTCATAAAACCCCCTCGAGATATATATAAACACTATTTAAGAATTCTAGTAAATATAGGTTTAAGTGGGATCAATTCTCTTGAGCTCCAGAGAGCCGGAGAAAGTGGGTGCTTGCCTATTTAAGCCAGACAACTTAACGGTGTTATCAATGACAATTATCTTAAAAAAAGACACAAATTCTGCAGTCCATGTGCATCAGTTGTCGATGACTCCCGAACCTAAGAATTCAAGAGTTAAACGGTACAAGTGTTGGACTCAATCTGAGTCCAACCTCAAACCTGAATCCAAAATCAAACACGAATACTTGATCATGAAATTGAACACTCGAAATCAACATCAAATTCAAACATGTATACTTTGACTTGAACTTAACATGAATATCAGAACACAATGGTTGCTATTGAAACTGACTTGACTCGAAACATGAATACAACTTCACATGAATACATGAACACTTGACACGGATACTTGATATTGACATGAACTCAATCTTGCTACTTGATGTATTCATGGATTCGAGCAAGCCTAGTAATTTTAACTGTAAAGTAGAATACACGGAGTGTAGGGGTAGTTCATGTGTGAATCCAACGAAATCTTAAGAGTCCTTCTAGATCATGAATTCATGTTTACTAACACAAGCAAGCTATCTTGAGGACCCGTGTTTCCTTGCTCCTGAATTATAGCCTGTTAAGTTTGGAATACTTCAACACTAGGTTGAAGTTCCGTTACTAACACTTGATTCGGGCCCGTGGTTCCTTATCCCTAGATTACAGCATGTTGGGTTCGAGAACACTCTTGAGATTGTTTGATATTCACCCTTGAACTTACGTTACATTGGTTGTCCCATCTAAAGACCTTTTAGGACACTTACATTCACTTCATGTTCACTATACCTACACCACACGGCCATGCTATACTATGCTCGTGTTATTTTGCCATGATATATATAGAGAACTACATGTTAAATAGAAATGTCATGCTTACAGTGAATTACATGTTTAAACAACATATCTCCTAGTCCATTACTTCATGATATACATTTTCTTTATCATTATACTTCACACCTAAATTCTTGGGGACTTACCGAGCGAAAGTTCGCTGACGGGAATTCCACCCATCTTTGTTTCTTGAAATGTCCGTCAGATACTGTGGAGACTGAGAAGGTGGACACCATCGAGGAGGAGCACGATCCGATCATGACTCAGGGCAAAACTAGCTATCCTTTTCAGTTTATGTATGCCACCTGTTTAGGCATTTCTCTTCTTGTATTGTATTTTCTTTCAGTTGAACTCATGTATTGTAAATGCATCAAGTTGAATATAAATAAAGTTGTTGAAGTTTAAATCTCATGTTTATTTTTTGTTATTTTATATTGCTCTATTACACTTAGCGTATTTATTCTGGAAAATGATCTTCTTGAAATAAATATGTCGCGGGCTTGCCAAGTCACCGTTTTCATCTATTGGGAAGCAGGGCGTGATAGGTTTTGTTGATGGCCCATGCAGGTCAGTTCTGCATGAAGTCTTAAATAATATATCATAAGAAATATGAAATTCAACAACTTTACATTCCTTGCAATTCAATTTCTGTTGAATCTATCCTAATCTTTCTTCTCTATCTAAGGTGATGGATTCTCCCAACAATCCTAGCACCAACGTCAATGGAAGTACACCACCACAACCTACCCTTACTGCTTTACCATCTCCACCTACCGTAGCCGTTCCATTCACAGAACAGACGATACTTTTAGAGGCTGTCAAAAGCCTACTTGAGGGTCAGCAGGCTCAAAGCACAATTTTGCAGAAGCAGACTGCTCTCCTTCAACGGAGTTTCATCCGCTCTGAAGTAGAAGCACCGGGAGTGAAACAATTTCGAGCATTACACCCGAAGAACTTCTCAGGGAAAGAGAAACCGCTTGAAGCCGAGGAATGGGCTCAGAGCATAGAAGACGACATAGCCGCAACCCAAGTTCCAGAGGTTGCTTGGGTCAGAATAGCAAAACTCCAGCTTACTGACAATACCAGAGTCTGGTGGAAGGCCGAGGAGATCCGTCTTGAGCATCTGATCGAGTGGAAGACTTTCAACCGCGCACTTCGAGATGGAACATAAGTTCATTCACTTGCAACAAGGATCCATGTGGGATAAGTCGGTGGATGAGTATGATGCAGAATTCACCATGCTCGACAGATTCACCGCCCATCTAATTTCTACTGCAGAAATCATAGACAGACGCTTTCAGAAAGGATTAGACCCTGAGATCCAGACTGCCCTAGCAACGGGAGAATACCTAACACATGAAGCAGTTTTGAAGTCAGCCCGTCGCTATGAAGCTGTCATTAAGAAGAAGAGAAGGCCACAGTTGGTCGGTATGAAACGTCCCGCTAACCAGATTACTGGAGGAGCCTCTTCTAGTGTCAACTATGAGGCCCATAGGATCATTCTCCGAGACTAAACCAAACTTCTGTATCTATTGTAAGAGGACTGGACACCAAGTCAAGGATTGCCGTCGAGCGAATGGTCTTTGTCTGATATGAGGATCACCCTCACATACTATAGGAACTTGCCCACACAATCGAACTGGCCCAGCCCCCGCAGCTAGACCAGCTATTCAAGCTCCACCTACTCATTTAGCCCATCCTGCACCACCTCCACGCAGACCATCTTTACCTCGTCAGCCGTCGATGTACCAGCATGCACAAAGAAATGTGCAGAGACGTCAGGCTTTCACTTTTGCGGCTGTAGAGGCCGAAACTATAGGTCAAGATAACACTGGTAAATCTCCTCCCATCTTTTTCAGCCTTTTCAAATTCTTGCATCCTTTCGTTCTTTCATCTACCCAAACATTTTCATGCACTTTCGGTACAATATCAGTAGTTCCTTCAACACTACTTTAATCAAATTTTCTTAAATCTGTTACAACATCCTTGCATAAATTTCGAGGACGAAATTTTTTATAAGAAGGGTAGAATGTAACGATTCTGAAATCTCTGTACGGAAATTCTTCTGTTACTATACAGAAAAGAGTTTGACAGCCTGTGTATGAGTTATAAGTCACTTTTGCTAAATAAAAGCAAGAAACTACTTGTAACTCACTGGTAAAGCCTTTGCACTGCTGTGATGTAGCCTGTGTGTTCAATTCCCGTCAGACACAATTTTTTTCTGATTTTTCTTTTTAACTTTTTAGAAGCCTAAAAGATTGCATGTGCAATACACGGACAAATGAAAATTTCAGAAAAATTAAACATGTGGAAAATGGAGTAAACAGAGGATTGATTAGATAGCACGGATCTCAAGGAAAATGCCTCAAGATCGACCGACCAAATGAGCCCTAGGGCCGGCGCCGACGGCCAAATCAAGGACAAATTGCCTCGTGCTTTGCACACATGTCTCTTCAGCTCCTATTAACCCCTCTGCACTGTTTGATTTTGCTGCAATCAAACAGAGACCTTTCATTTCACAATTTAACACCATTTTAATACTTTTTAATCCATATTTTTAATTCCCAAATCCTAATTCTCCACTATAAATACCACCCTATGCCCTAGCCCTTCACCATTGAAAATTCTAGCAAAAACTCTCTCAAAAGTTTATAGGTGCAAGTGGAGTAAAGTGGAATTAGCGAGCAAGTTTCTTCCGTCGAAGAACGAAACCGATTCCGGAGCTCCCGCGACTCCAGGAAGCCTCTCTCCTCTTCTTTAACCTCTTCTTGACATTTGGTAAGTCCCTCACAAACTCTCTTTCTCTTCATTGAATTTCATCTTTAATCTTATGTCGGTAAAAGTTGAGTTATTACTGACATCGTTTTCTAAACCCTAGAAACTCCTTCTCCTTTATACTTTGATCAACCTAATTTTTACACAATACTTTTAATATTAAATACTAATGTTAGAATCAAGTTTAACTTAGAATCTCATGTGAAATATCCATAAATAAACTTTTTCATTAAAATACCATAAACTTTGATATCACTTATTTTAGTTTTATTAAAACTATACTTTTAGGAAAAACTTCACGGGGTAACGACCTACCCCTCACGTACATTATGGTTACATAGCACGATACTAATTTGTATGAATATGTGTTACGAAGAAAAGTTTTACAATAAAATACCACCTACTTTAAAATCAAGTTTCTTTTAAAACAGTATTCCATACTCCTTTGCAATTATACATCTACAACCCTCTTTAGAGGACCTGCTAATGAATGGTGCGGATCATCGCACATCCTGAGGATAGTAAAGCGAGATGCAGACCTCTTCACGGAGCATTCGATCTCGAAAGGATATAAATATAGTTTTTAAGAAAAACGAATTTCTAAATAAAACTAATTTTTAAATTATATAAAATTATAAATCCTTATTTTCAAAATATAATGAACCTATATTTTTCTAAAAACGAAATATTAACAAATGCCAATAAAATACCATTAAGATACCAAAAAGACAAGTTTTTCAATGAAATACCATAAACTTTCCAAAGTTAAGTATTTATCACTAAAATACCCCAATACTTAAAAATCCATGCTCATAAAAACCCTAAGTAATACTAATCACCCTCGAGGTTTACTTTTAAACTATATTAAAAATATTTTTCATAAAACCCCCTCGAGATATATATAAACATTATTTTAAGAATTCTAGTAAATATTGGTTTAAGCGGGATCAATTCTCTTAAGCTCCAGAGAGCCGGAGAAAGTGAGTGCTTGCCTATTTAAGGTAGACAACTTAACGGTGTTATCAATGGCAATTATCTTCGAAAAATACACAAATCATGCCGTCCATGTGGAGCAGTTGCCGATAACTCCCGAACCTAAGAATTCAAGAGTTAAATCAGTACAAGTGTTGGACTCAATCTGAGTCCAATCTCAAACCTGAATCCAAAATCAAACACGAATACTTGATCATAAACTTGAACACTCGAAATCAACATCAAATTCAAACATGTATACTTTGACTTGAACTTAACATGAATACCAGAACACAATGGTTGCTATTGAAACTGATTTGACTCGAACCACGAATACAACTTGACATGAATACATGAACACTTGACACGAATACTTGATATTGACACGAACTCAATCTTGCCACTTGATGTATTCATGGATTCGAGCAAGGCTAGTAATTTTAACTGCAACGTAGAATACACGGGGTGTTGGGGTAGTTCATGTGTGAATCCAACGAAATCTCAGGAGTCCCCCTAGATCATGAATCCATATCTACTAACACAAGCAAACTATCATGAGGGCATGTGTTTCCTTGCTCCTGAATTATAGCCTGTTGAGTTTGGAATACTTTAACACTGGGTTAAAGTCCCGTTACTAACACTTGATTCAGGCCCGTGGTTCCTTACCCCTAGATTACAGCCTGTTGGGTTCGAGAACACTCTTGAGATTGGTTAACATTCACCCTTGAACTTACGTTACATTAGTTGTCCCATGTAAAGACCTTTTAGGACACTTACATTCACATCATGTCTAATATACCTACACCACACGGCCATGCTATACTATGCTCATGTTATTTTGCTATGATATATAGATAGAACTGCATGTTAAATAGAAATTCCATGCTTACAGTGAATGACATGTTTAAACAACATATCTCCTAGTCCATTACTTCATGATATACATTTTCTTTATCATTATACTTCGCACCTAAATTCTTGGGGACTTACCGAGCGAAAGTTTGCTGACGGGCATTCCACACATCTTTGTTTCTTGGAATGTTCGTCAGATACTGTGAAAACTGAGGAGGTAGACACCACTGAGGAGGAGCACAATCAGATCACGACTTAGAACTAGACTAGTTATCTTTTCAGTTTATATAAGCCACCTGTTTAGGCATTTCTCCTCTTGTATTGTATTTTCTTTCGGTTAAACTCATGTATTGTAAATGCATCGAGTTGAATGTAGATAAAGTTGTTGAAGTTTAAATCTCATATTTATTTCTTGTCATTTTATATTGCTCCATTACGCTTAGCGTATTTATTCCGGGAAATGATTTTCTCGAAATAAATATATCGCGGACTTGGCACATCACCGTTTCTACCTATTGGGAAGCGGGGCGTGACAAAAAGGCACCTCCGTAATTGAAGGTGGCATCATTGCATTTATAATGTGGCTCGGTCCACTTTCATTGTTCTGAAGCGGCTCCATACTCAGATCACCATGTGTCCGCAACAGACCGCACTGAGTGTGGACAGAGAGCATATCACCATGATGTACGAAAACCGCACTGCTTTGAGGTATTACATTCCCCCCACCTAAGAATAATGGTTTGTACTCGAACCACGGATCTACTACTGAGGGACCTTACTATGGAGAATAATGGTTTCGTCCTTCGGAGCAAACCGGACTCGAGAAAGGGCCACTTCTTAAGAGGTCGCCCATCTTAGGATTTTCCTATCCCGAGCACGCTTAACTACGGAGTTCTTCAAACTCCGAAGTGTCGGCTCATCTAAAAGGCGCCTCCGTAATTAAGGGTGGTATCATTATATTTATAATGTGGTCCGGTCCTCATTCATTGTTCTGAAGCGGCTCCACACTCAGATCACCATGTGTCCGCAACAGACCGCACTGAGTGTGGACAGAGAGCATATCACCATGATGTATGAAAACCGAACTGCTTTGGGGTATTACATTCCTCCACCTAAGAATAATGGTTTTTCCTCGAACCACAGACCTACTACTGAGGGGCCTGCATGGACCAACCATAAACGTCGCGCCCTACACCCCAGTATGGATTGTATTGTCCACTTTGGTCGAACCCGCATGGTTTTGTCCTTTGGAGCGAACCGAACTCGAGAAGGAGCCACTTCCCAGGAGGTCACCCATCTGAGGATTTTCCTAACCCGAGCACGCTTAACTACGTAGTTCTTCAAACTCCGGAGTGCTGGTTCATCTAAAAGGCGCCTCCGTAATTGAGGGTGGCATCATTATATTTATAATGCAGTTCGGTCCTCTTTCGGAATGCACTTCAGGGACTCGATCTCATTGTTCTGAAGCGGCTCCACGCTCAGATCACCATGTCTCCACAAAAGACCGCACTGAGTATGGACAGAGAAGATCACCATGATGTATGAAGACTGCACTGCTCACCATGATGTACGAAGACCGCACGGAATGTGCTTTAGGGACCCGATCTCATTGTTCTGAAGCAGCTCCACACTCAGATCAACACGTGTCTGCAACAGACCGTATTGAGCGTGGACAGAGAGCATATCACCATGATGTACGAAGACCGCCGCACTGCTCTAGGGTATTACATTCCCCCACCTAAGAACAATGGTTCGTCCTCGAACCACGGACTTACTACTGAGGGACCTGCATGGGCCACCATAAATGTCACGCCCCACACCCCACAATACGGATTGTATTGTCCATTCTGGCCGAAACCGAACGGTTTTGTCCTTTAGAGTGAACCGAAGTCGAAAAGGGGCCACTTCCCATGAAGTAACCCATCCTAGGATTTCCCTAGCCCGAGCACGGTTAACTATGGAGCTTTTCAAATTCCGGAGTGTCGGTTCATCCAAAAGACGCCTCCGTAATTACGGGTGGTATCACTACATTTATAATGCAGTTCGGTCCTCTTTCGAAATGTGCTTCAGGGACCCGATCTCATTGTTCTGAAGCGGCTACACACTCAGATCACCATGTGTCCGCAACAGACCGCACTGCGTATGGACAAAGCAGATCACCATGATATCCAAAGACCGCACCACTCTGGGGTATTACACTAACTTTCTATAAAATGTAACCTAATCCCTTTCTAAGATCATTTGTATATGCAAAAATTAGTTTAGGTCCCTAACTTTCTATAAAATGTAAACCAGTCACATTCTAAGCTCTAGCATAGAAATAATATTCACCAAAATTAGGTTAGGTCTGCAATTTAGAAAATATTCCCACTTTTAATATTTTGTATGTGCAACAATTAGTTTAGGCTCCTAACTTTCTATAAAATATAAAATAATCACATTCTAAGCCCATATCTGTGTCCAAAAATTAGTTTAGGTCCCTAAAAAAATTAGTTTAGGTCCCTAACTTGATAGCTTATGAATTTTGATGATCTTTTTATTTAATTTTGATGATAGCTTAAATATGAATAGTTCGTTTAGTGTCACTTGCTTATCTTACTCTACTGTTCCTCGCCGAAAGACGCGTGAAGAAGACGCGGCGGGCGTCTCGCCTGAATTTCGGGGCAGATGCTAATTGGTGCTATCCGTCCACCTATCCGAAGATGCCAAGTTAATTTATGGCACCATGTATCGAAGGTTTTAACGGATGCGGCCGATATAGCAGACTTCGTCAGATTCCCCCTCGTTTGAGGGGTTTTTGATTGTGGGGACGCTCTTCCCTGCAGACGCAAGCCCCTGCAATTATTTACGCTACCGCCTCGCGGTAACCACTTTCGCCTTCTCCAGATGGTCACTTCGTGTTGTGGGTTTTTGTTTGTGGTTGCCCGTGGATTGTATACGGAGACTAATTTATGTTGTCGCCCGTAGGGCGTGGATTAGTCCAAATCCATATTTTCTTAGATTTGGGTTTTGGTTTGGGTTTAAGGATACGTTAATCTCATTTGAGATTAAGATCAACTTAAACGTTAGTTAAGGACACGTTAGTCTAATTTTAGACTAAGATCAACTTAACGTTTGTTAAGGATACGTCAGTCTAATTTTAGACTGAGATCAACTTAACGGGATCGTTTAGATTCAACAAAAGAGCATTTGGGCCCTATTGTTTAGTTTAGGGACATTGCGGTCGATTACCAGTTTAACGACATGGTGGTCCAAGGTTAAGGACATCATAGTCCGTGGGTTTAAAGGGACCCCACAGTCCGAGGTTAAGGACATCGTAGTCCATGGGTTTAAGGATCCCACAGTCCAGGTTAAGGACATCGTAGTCCATGGGTTTAAGGACCCCACAGTCCAGTTTAAGGACATCGTAGTCCGTGAGTTTAAGGACCCCACATTCCAGTTTAAAGACATCATAGTCTGTGGAATGTATGGCCGTCGGGACCCGTCACCTCTCTAAAGACGTTGAAGGATTACAACGACAAATATCAGAGGAGTTTAGAGATGTACCCTTGAACCAATTTTGGTTGGGAGATCTATAGTCCAATTTGGGACTAAAGTCTGTTAAAAGGTTTATGAGTATATGGGCTCAGTTGATATGAGTCGAGGACTTACGACCAATCTTGGGCTAAGTCCAATAAATGTTTAACATTTTATTGTTCTGGCTATTGAGCCTTTATTTGGGCTTGGCCCTTTTAATAATGCTGAGCATTAGATCCTGACATTTTTTGTCTTGTATTGAATGCATAGCATTCATCAGAACAATGTGTGTTCTGACAGTGCGCCATGTGGCGCGCCAGGCGCTTTGCGCCAATTAAAGAGCGCATTGCGCTTCTGCCAAGTAGCGCACACGAAAAGGACACGTGTCGCGCTTAGCGCCAGTTTATAAGCGCATTGCGCTTTCAATTTGCGAGCGCGTTGCGCTAGTTCAGTAGCGCACCAGTGAGTGACACGTGGCGCGTTTAGCGCTAAGCGCCAGCCCATGAGCGCAGTGCGCTGTTTCAGAAGCGCAAAGCGCAAATTGTAACTGTGGTTGACACGTGACACGTTTTGGTGCTGAGCGCCGGTCCAAGGAGCGCAAAAGCGCAGTTCAAGAGTGCAAGGCACTTTTCAATAGCGCAAAGCGCATTTGATCAAATTTATGATCTGTGAACAAATTTATGTTCCTTTAAAAGAGACTTTGTCTCAAGATTCAAGAACAACAGTTCTTATTTTTGAAAGGGCTTGCCTTTATAGATCAATGATTTGCGTGAAGAATATGTTCTTCTTTATTATGTGATGAGATATTTTGATCTCTTTTATGAAAGAGCTTGGTCTTTTGTAGATCTATGATCTTTTAAGAAAATAGTTCTTCTGTTTTAATGAGATGATTTCATCTTTTTTTTCAAGAATCATTCCTTTTACCTTGAAGAAATGATCTTCTTTTAAGAGCTTGCTCTCTTTCTTTTGAGTTTTCTCAAAGTTTGTAGGGGGTTTCTCTATATCAGACTTGAAGTCTTGGGGCCTTTATATAGGGCAAGTTGATTTGTTAAATCAGTTAAAGGGATCTTTCTCTGATTGATTTGGGGATGTTTCCCCACCGTTGGATCATTTGATTCAGGGGTTTCTGTTTTGCAGAAGATAATTTTCTTGTTTTAATAAGATTGAGAAATCTTTCCATGCAGAATTTTTATTCTGATTAATTAATGACTTATCATAATTAGATCTTTTGATCTAACAGTGGGGAATTTTTAATTCCAGTGCTAGCGCACCCGTGCTTTGCACGTGGTGTGCTGCTTAGAGCGCAGCGCACCTTGTGCAAGCGCACCTACGTTTGACACGTGGCGTGCAGCACAGAGCGCAGCGCAGTCTGCGCTAGCGCACCCATGTTTGACACATGGCGCGCAGCGCGCCTAGCGCTGGATCTGAAGCGTTGCTTCAATTTTTGAATTTTAAAACAGAGTTTTGCTCTGATTGGGGGTGCGCTGCTTACGGCGCAGCGCACCTAGCGCTAGCGTATCTGTGTTTGACATGTGGCGCAAAGCGCACCTAGCGCTGAATCTGAAGTGTTGCTTCAACTTTTAAATTTTGAATTTTAAAACAGAGCTTTGCTCTGATTGGGGGAAACAAATGCCCCCCCACCGTTGTGCTCACATGGCGCACACGTGAGTGCAGCGGTGGCAGCATCTGAGCCCTTGAATCAACTCAGAAGTTGAAGAGGCGGTTCAGTGCCTATAAATAGGACCTTTGGTCTCTTAGATGATTATCATCATCTTTGAGAATTTTTGTTCAGAGCACAGCTCTTCTGTTTAAGAACTTCTCAAGAGTAAAAACTCTTTCCAAACTTAGGTAAAGTTTTAAAAATTTTTAATAAATTTTAATAAATTAGGGTTTTACTCATTAACAGAGCCTTGCTCTTTATAGATCTTTGATCTATAGAAAACCCATTTAGGGTTTCATTAGCAGAGCTTTGCTCTCATGAACCCATAGATCTAAAGAGATCTTTTGGGGTTTCTTAGCCTATAAACAGAGCCTTGCTATTTTGAATCATGTGTAGATTTCTTAATCTCTGATGAAGAACTCTTAAGAGTTTTTTCATGGATCTTGAAGATCTCAGGATTTTTTATTCATAAAAATTAATTGATTTTAATTTTCTTTTCTGATGGGTTTTTCCATCATCATTACAGAGCCAGGCTCTTAAGGAATCTTATTCCTTCATGATTAGAGTTTGACAAGTGTCACTCTATCATAGAGCTTTGCTCTCAAAAGGAGATTTTCTCCTTTTCCCGGGGGATCTCTCATTCAATGAGAATTTTCTTGAGGGTTTCCTCATTAACTAACAGTCTCATCCAATGATGAGGCTGTTTTATTAATTGATGCATTGTCATCTAGATTTTGTGAGTCCCCCTTTGGTCCCCTTTCCACTGCATTGCAGTGTGGTACAAATTTTAAACTACCGAGTGTCAGAATTTTTAAAATTAAATTAAAGCATTGACAGTTGACTTCTGTCCCTCCTTGCAGGCGACATGTCTTTCGATACTACGTTTCCACTCGTCCGTTCAGAGGGAGGATTCCCTGAGGCACCTGTGGACCGGGAGGTCCTCACACTCATCAAAGACCGTGACCCGGAACACAAAAATCTTCACTTGTGGGGTAGATGGTACAACCAGATTATCAGAGGTCGTCAAAGCTTCTCTTGTGCGACGCCGTCGGAGCCTATCTCGGCGATCCTGTATGCGGATGCACCCCCGGTGAACTATGTCATGGAGGTTGTCAATTGAACTTCGGAGGGTCTTCTTCAACCTTCGATTGCCGTCGTACCCATGCAGTCGCCGACGTCTTTGGATACCCTTGGGTGGCGCATATGCCAGGACGAGTCGCGCTCTTGGGGACATCCCTACAACATCGGGCTAACTCCCCGTCATCCGGCCGGGTATTTGCAGTGGGCCAGGTACATCTTGTCGGCGAAGAAATCGCAGCTGCTAAAGCTCGGCCTATACCCTGCGGTCTACGCTTCGTTGTTCCAATATTCTGCTCCTCCCACATGGTGGATAAAGACGTTCTTGGAGCAGTGGAACATCCCTACTCATACCTTCCTTCTACTGGACAGAGAGGTCTCCATTTCCTTGGAAGAATTCGCCGAGGTTTCTGGTCTACTGGTCAGGGAGGAGCACTACGAGGAGCTGCTTCCTCCGGATGAATACGTATTTTCCACCAAGACAGTGGTGATGGGCCTCACGCCAGAGAACGCCATTCAGCACCAGTTCCCTAGTCTGATAAAGGTGTTGAACATGTACGAGAGCCTCTTCCTGGAATCCGGAGGCCGAGGGGTCAGTTTTGCGGACTTCATTGCCCGTTTTCTTCGCCCGGAGATTTTGTCGCGACGAGGCGAAAAGTTTGCTAAGCTCGATGATCCCTTCGGCTTTTGCTTGGACCGTCAGCCGGTACAGGAAACTGATCATAAGGGCTTTTTTCTTCCTGATGCTGTGATCATCCCTCTGTCAGAAATCGCCGCTCCGGGCATTGACGAGGAGGCTTTCTTTCTTGGGTTTCTTGGGCTATGGTTGAGTTGGTTCGCGCTCCCTATGCATCCTCGTTACATGAGGCCTTCCATCTTCTACCCCGGGCTTCGCATGGTTGCCGGAATACAAGTGGCCATCGGGATCGCCGGGTTAGCCCATTTATACCATGGTCTTAGCGTAGCGGCGGATACCACTGAACCGGGGGTGCATCCTGCCAACTTCCCGATGCATTATTTCACTTCATGGATGGAGATGCACGTGCTCGGGGTCTTTGGCATTCACAAGAGACCTTCGTTTTACGAGAAATGCAAGTTCCCGTGAATTATGCGGCTGGTTGACGCCTCTATCGTGAGTCCGTCACAGCGGGAAGCTAGAGGCTTGCTCCTTCGTCCGCGCACGGTCGGAGATGGTATATATTTCACGGACAAAGTCCTGACGATCGGCCAGGAAACTTCTAAGACGGTGCTGGCATTGCGCGACGTTTTTAAGGACGGGGCTTCCGTGTTGAAAGCCCGGAAGATTCTCCATTTATACTCCATCAGGCCGGGCTTTCTTGTATTCAGGCAAAATGATGCGGCGCTATTCATGAGATACAATCCCCATCATTTTGCCCAGCAGCTGAGTTATAATCAGGGGGTCCCGCTGGAGGCTTTCTTGGTAGAACCCGCTGCCACCAGAGAGGGAATGCGGGGTGCGCTGCATCACTTCATGCGCTTGAATACGGGCTCTCACTTCTTTATCAGTGAGCCGAGTTGTGTCCCGAGGGCCCTCAACGTACACGTGGCCTGGTATCAACACGCAATGGGTGCTGTTATCAGGGAAGAGAGGCGGCTGCTGCTCGATCGCAAGAGTGCACCCCCTGCCGGCGACCGCAACATCCCTTTGAAGCGACGGACCACTGTCCCCCCTCCGCTAAGAGAGGTCGCTGTAGTTGAGCCTCCACGTGTGCTAAGCCCAACGTGCGGGTTACCCCGTGCTCTTGTGGAGATGGTGGATGTACCATCGGTGCCCCGTGCTCCCGCGGAAACGGTAAATGTAGCTTCTCCCGAATCTGGCGTGGGCTCAGACATTGGGACTCGCCGTCCCAAAGTGCCTACCAAGCGCAAGCTGGTGCTGGCTGCGACTGGAGCTCGCGCGCAGAAGAGGAAGAAGAAGTCGGTCCTCTCCCTAGATGCTGTACTCGGCCTGGAGCCTCAGGCTCCTTATAACGAGGGCCTGAGCGAATATGGGACCAACGAAGGTCTCTTCATAGCGCTGGAAGATACTGATCTCGAGGCCACTACTGCAGCTTCTGTGCGATCCGCAAGCCACCAAGCGGAGATGGCCACCCTCGTGCAATCAAGTAAACATCAGTCGCACCTTGTTATTGCATTATATCCTTATTTTTATTATCATGTCTTGACTGACATTTTTCCTTTTGTAACAGGTTTTACCACAGAAGAGGCTCTGGCGGCTTCCCTCAGGACCTTCGAGGAGGAGGAGAGGAATCACGCTTTGTTGGGTATTGGTATGTCTCGGCTCATTGCATCTTCATTCTCCTTTCTTATGGACAATCTGACCCCTTCTTTATCTTATCGTAGGGACCACAATGCCGATCCCACAAGGTGATGCGGAGATGCTTCCAGGGCCAGCCATCGAAGTCCCGGCCTCCTCAGGATTGCTAAAAGAGGCTTTACTCAAGCAACCGATGACGAACGCCGTAACGGCTCCAGAGGTAGCTCCTGGCGTGAATGATGACGTCCCATTGACGGAGGTCTTGAGAAGATCGGCTCTCACGGCCCGGGCGGAAAGGAAGCGCAGAATGCGTGCAGCAAGGGAGCGTAGTGCTGCCTTAGCCACGGGTGCGGGTTCGAGCACCACTATCCCTGCCCCTACTCCCTCAGAGGAATCTCCGGCTGCCTTGTCCACTGCCTACAGACGGGCAGCACGTGTGGCTCGGGAAGCAAACGGAAGATCAACTCAAGGTAATGTGACATAGGGTTCCGTTGTCAAAGTTTTAATTACCAGTTCTCACATATCTTATCTTGCAGGGTCGAGTCTTACCGAAGAAGTGGCGGCGACCGCTGAGCCTGGGGCAGCGGTAGAGGAGGTAGCCGTGATTGCCGAACCCGAGGCGGCGGTAGGCAAGGTGGCTGCAATTGCCGAGCTCAAGGCAGCGGCTGGTGAAACAGTCACGATTGCTGTGCCTGAGATAGCCGCCATTGCCGAGCCCGAGGTGGCGATGGGTGAGACGGCTACAATTGCTAAGCCCGAGGTGGCCGCTCCCTCTCAAGAGTCGGGCACCGCCCCGATCGTCGCTCTTTCCGCCTGCGGCTCTTTGCCATCTCCTGGCGTCGCAAGCGTTACGACGGTTCTTGTAGAGTCAGGGGATGAGGCGACGGGAGGTGAGACCATCCCGATGGAGGAGGAAGAAGCCGTCGCTGTATCAAGTGACGCCCTTGTCGCGGTTCCGACTGGCGACTCACCAGGTAGATCTTGGGACGTTGCTTTTCTCTTTATTCTGCAATCCTTTTCAATCTTTCCTGACAGTATTTATCTTGTTTCTAATGCAGGTGCGGCGAGTGTTGAGGTTGCGCTATCCGAGGCAGCGCCATCAATTACCACCTCGACGGTTACCACTCCTCTACCTTCTCTCGTACCGTCTCAGATGTTGGAAGGTACGGATTTGTGACCCATCAGTCCTACTTCTAGGCTGTATGACTTATGTACTGACGTTGCATTACTGCGTCCTTGCAGGAGTCCTTTTTGACCACCTGTATCAGGTGCCGCACCCACACTTCTCCTTCCTGTCAAAGATTAGTCCGCCTGGCGGTATCGGTAAGTATCTTTTCTAAACGACGTCCTTTCTTTAATAGGCAGTCACATTATTCCTAATTTTTCTTTGTATTGCTTGTAGCCTTACAAATTGAAGGAGGGGATGAGGCTATCGTTGCGCCACCGGAACTCCCAGCTCTGCCCCCTGTTGCAGCCGGTATAGTAGACTCTATTTTTTTCGTGTATTTTCTTTATTTCTTGAGCTGTCATCTGATTGTGATTTGTTTTGCAGCGGTCACATCGACTCCATCCCCCTTCGAGTCTCGCGTCATAATGCCGACTGGACCCTTTTCCAGACGTCCATCCTCGAAGGGTGCCGCAAATAGTCTGCGCATGTTAAGCGACTACATTGAGGAGCTTGACGTGGAGGCTCCCACATTTGCTGCGGAGGTTAATCTAATGCTGGCGACGCTTATGAACTTCCATAATGAAGGCGTTGTCGAGTCTTGGGTTAACCACTGCCAGAAGATTGAGGCCTGCTTGCACGAGCTTGAGCTTATGTGTCCTGACCCTGAGATTCAGGCTTTGAACTCCCAGCGGGTTGTATGGGTTGAGCAGAGCATTCCGTTCTTTCACCATTTCGAACGAGAGGCAACCCTTAAGCGAAAGGAACGTGAGGCGACTTCCGCTGAATCTGTTCAACTGCGCGCTGAGGTTGCAGCAAATGCTGCCCAGCTGAACTCCATCTTTGAAAACCTTCAACGATGTATCTCTGACGGGCTGGTGTTGAGGAAGAAGCTTGATCTTAGTGAGCAGGTTGCGCAGAGTCAGGAAGCTGCTCAGTAGGAAATTGATCAAAAACTTTCATCCTGTCTACAACAGGCCCAAATTGAAGCAGAGCTGGCCGCGGCGGCTGATCGTGAGAAGGAGTTGAGAGGAGTGCGCGAGCAGCTAGCTGATTTATTGAAGACGCCTCCCTCCCAGTAGCTGTTTTTGTATAGATTGAACACTTGTAATCTTCGAATAACATGTATCCATTTTTATTCTTTTATATGATTTGCCTTGTACTCAATTGAATTCATGAATAAAAGATACACATTTTTTGTTCTACTGTTTCTTTCTTCTCTTTTCTGTGTTGTTGGTGTGTCTCCCTGGCAAGTGTAGCTTGTAGATGATAAAGAGCATTCTGTCTTGAATTCTTTGAGAGGTAGTGATGGCTTAGGAAGCAGGTTCATGTCTGCTGCCTAAGACTTTTCAACTTTATGAGCCGTGAGGGTCACATAAAGGCTTTTCTCCCTACGAGTCGAGAGGATCTCGTAGGTGTATTTTCTCCTTAGGAATCGTGAGGATTCCTAAGTGCGTTTTCTTTCGAGAGTCGTAAGGATCTCATAAGAGAATTTTCCCTCTTACAAGTCGAGAGGACCCGTAAGCAGTTGTTTTCCCTCCTTGTCGAGATTCGACTTTGGAGAGTGTGGCCCATGAATAGTATGCGAGAGTCCATTTTGGACCGACTTGCAAGTCCCCCAGTGCTTAGGAAACCGGTTCTTATCCCGATTGCCTAAGGCTTTTCACTGCGAGTCGAGACGAATCGAGCATTTCTCGCAAGGATATCCTAACGTCACAGTTAACCTCTACTCTTTACGACAAAGGTCCGTTAGGGTTTGTGCTACTAGGGTTGTCCGTCGTACCGTCGCGTTGGCTGATATATTTCTCGATAGGCAATCTTGCTGTTCGAGTGGCCTTGCGACTGTCGTGTCTCTGGTCCCTTTGGGGGCTGGACAAGACATCTTCAAGCAATCCTCCTAGACAGTTTGACCGTCAGAAGAGCAAACGTTAGGAATTTTGCCATGCCGTTTTTTACTTGAGGTTAGGCCCATTTTGGAGAGCCCCGATGAGTCATAACCACTCCGCGCTGGTGTGGGATGATCTCCGATAGTCTTTTAGGTTTTATATGAAATGCCGTCAAGACCCTGAAGCTAGGAATTTGGCCTTCGCTTCATTTGCTGGCATTGCGTCTGCTGTATCGAGACGAATGGCGCGGTTGTCTCTAGGTTGCTGGTGAACCGTCGAGGTTTGGAACTAGGGATTTTGCCGTGGCTCCGTTGTTTGATTGTCGCGTCTGAATCCTGCTGGAGGAAGAACGCTGTGGTGATATCTCGTCTGCTGTATCGAGACGAACGTCGAAGTGGTGACCACTCCGCGCTGGTGTGGGGTGATCTCTGGTGGTCTTTCGGGTTTTATATGAGTTACCGTCAAGACCCTGAAGCTAGGAATTTGGCCTTCGCTTCGTTTGCTTTGGTGTGTCCGAATCCTGTTGGAGGAAGGACGCTGTAGTGACATTTCATCTGCTGTATCGAGACGAACGTCGAGATGGTGACCACTCCGCGCCGGTGTGAGATGATCTCCGATAGTCTTTCAGGTTTTATATGAGTTGCCGTCAAGACCCTGAAGCTAGGAATTTGGCCTTCGCTTCATTTGTTGTCATTGCGTCTGCTGTATCGAGACGAATGTCGCGGTTGTCTCTAGATTGTTGGTGAACCGTCGAGGCTTGGAACTAGGGGTTTTTCCGTGGCTCCGTTTGGTGATATTGCGTCTGAGTCCTGCTGGAATGAGGAGGAACGCTGTTGTGGGTCTCCAGGCTGTAGATGTGGCCGTCGAGACTTGGAACTAGGTACTTTTCCATGGCTCCGTTGTTTTGACCGTGAGGTCTTTCGTTGACGTTGCATCTGCATCCTGCTGGAGTGCGAAGGAACGCCATTGTTGACATTGCATCTGGTGTAATGAGACGGATGTTAAGGTGGAGCTGGGATTTTGCCATCACTCCGCCTTGCTGACATTGCGTCTTCTTGTAACGAGACGAATGTCGAGGTGGTCTCTAGGTTTTCTATGAACCGTCGAGATTTGGCTTCTTTTCCTGATGGAGCCTGGTGGGAAGGTATGGTTCCCTTTTTGTTTGTGCTCCTGGATTGTATACAGGGATCGATGTGGTCTCACCTCTAGGGCATAAATTTCATCATTTTTTTATTTCTTTTTGCGATGCTCTATCATTTCAGCTTTTATATCGCGAAGGTCGCGATTGCCCAATCATTTCGGCTATTTTTCGCGGTGCCCAATCATTTCGGCTATTTTTCGCGGTGTCCAATCATTTCGGCTTTTTATTTTATTTTTACTCGCTGCTTTTTATTGCGAGTTGCCCAATCATTTCAGCTGTTTTTGTATGCATACATTTTTACTTGCTGATTTCGTTGTAAGTTACCCCATCATTTCGGCTATTTCGTATGTATTTTTGGCTCACTGATTTTTATTGCGAGTATGGGATTTAGGACCTGATACCGATTTAGGCATCAGCATCACTACAACTGGGATATTGCCAGGAGCGAATTATCATTTGCCGTGAAAGGACTTTGGATTTGATACCGATTTAGGCATCAGCATCGCTACAACTGAGATATTATCAGGAGCGAATCATCATTTGCCTCTGTCGACGTCGAACAAAGGTGGCTTAGTCAACAGGGTTAGGATCCTGTCGACTAAGGCTTTTGACTTCATGAGCCGTAAGGGTCTCATAAAGGTATTTCTCCCTACACGTCGTGAGGATCTCGTAGGTGCATTTTCTCCTTAGGGATCGTGAGTATTCCTAAGTGCATGTTCTCTTATAAATCGTAAGGATCTTACAAGAGTGTTTTCTCCTTATAAGTCGAGAGGACTTACAAGGGTTGTTCATCGTGTAGACATATCCCTAGTCACGGATGGGACTTTGTTAGGGAAATGTTTATTCGCTCCTGTAGATTGTATACAAGAGTCAGCATTGAGCCGCTTGTAAGGCATATCGGAGGTTGTGGTGGTTGCTTAAGAACAGGTTTAGATCCCTGTAGCTTAAGACTTTCAAATCTTATGAGCCGTGAGGGTCCCATAAGAGGGTTCTCCTTAAGAGTCGTGAGGATCTCGCAAGTGTAATTTCTCCTTAGGAATCATGGGGATCCCTAAGTGTGTTGCTCCCTTGTGAGTCGTAAGGATCTCACGCGGATGGTTTCTCCTTACAAAGTCGAGAGGACCTTGTAAGTTTCTTTTTAACGAGATCATGCCCTTTCGGGTTTTCACAAAACTCGCCGGTAGCCCTGCTGTTCTTACTCACGGAGCCCTTTCGGGTTTTCATCCGTGCCAATTTTCGCTTGTGGACATACCGTTTTTTTAACCATGTCAGCCTGAGGATGCCGCGGGTTGGTAGTAGTTTAACGACGTTTCGGTCATTAGTCAACGTACGATTACACAGCTAGATTTTGCCGCAAATCTTCGCATGTTTTGTGTCGGAGGTGGATTCCTTGAAGAGAGGGCTGAGGGCGATTTCTTCGTCAGAGTCGCTTCCAAAGGTGACAACTTGCGATCCCTTGGTGTCGGCTATGTGACAGTTGCCAGCAGCTCTTTCGCGCTCATCTGTCGTGCTTTTCTGTCCCCGACGAGCCTTGCGCTTCACTCGTTGAACGTGTCGTCGATGGGCAACTATCCCTGCCACCAGTTTTTAAAGGCTATGCACTCCTCGATAGGGTGTGCAATCCTCTGATGGTATAGGCAGAAGTTAGGATGTATATCCGCTTCCTCAAGACGTATATTGCCAGAGGAATTTTCTTTGAGAGAGGGCAACTTCATTCCTATTGCCAGGGCCCTAGCGAATCGTTTCCTTACTTTAAGCGTGCTTTTGCTGGCGATAGGGATGCTTTGCTCCGGTTGAAGTGTTTCGACCTTTTCCTCTAGTCGTCGGCGTTTTGCTTTTTCGAATACAGCCAGTTCACGCTCTCGATTGGCTTTGCTTTTCTGACGGGCTTCGTTCAGTAGCAAGTCGATCATCTCGTCAGACGGCTCCAAGGGTTTTGGCTTCGATCCTGCCCCCAGCTCTTTTATGCCGTCTTCTATCGCCGAGTGAGCTTCTTCGTTAATTAACGCCGAATGAGAGATCATGTGGCAACTTGCCACATAGTCCTCAGATTCTTTTGACGAGTGATCCCTGTCGTTATTGTCGTTATCTCCGTTCTCAAGGATATTTTTGAGAAATTCTTGGAGTGTGACCGGGGTCCGCACCTTCTGGTTATATTTTTCCAGAGCGTCAATCTGCTTTTGCAGGTCCGTGCGCTTGTCACCAGACTTCACGGGCTTCTTCTTCTTTTTCGAAGATTTTGACGGCTGGGTGCGAGCGCTTTGACTATCACCACCGATTCTTGTGGTTGGGCGCGGTTTTAGCATTCCCTCGATGATCTCGGGTTCCAGTGGATTTTTCCACCTGATTGCCGGGCACGTTTGGAGATCCTTCAGCATTTTTTTAGTTTTGGCTGAAAGAGCGACCTCCCACGGAGTTTCTTCTATAAAAGAGTACGATGCCCCCAGCGTGTCCACCTTTTTAGGGGCATGAGGTTATGGCGGTTTCACCTTCCTGTTTTCCGATAACGCGAACTTGCCTTGTTGGTATTGGCCTTCAACCCAGTTTTTGAAGACGTAGCAGTTCTCGATCGGATGGCCCAATACTCGGTGGTAGGGCCAATAATTGGGATCATTGACGTCGTTTGGCTGCAACGGACGTTTTTGATTCGGCAAATTTATGAGCCTGTTGCGCACTGCCAGCTCGAACAGTCTTCTCGTTTTATCTTGGGGAAACGAGTAAGGACGTCCTAGTCTCTCCTCGAGGGATGGGAGTAGACGCATATTGTTTTGGCGAACAACCGGTTTTGAGTTGCTCGGCTGTTGTTGAGTATTGGCGACGAAAGTTGCTTTTCCTTTCTCCTTTTCATTCTGAGGATCCGTCTTTGAAAGAGATAGTCTATGACCCATCTGATCTATTTGGGCCAACTTGTCAATCAAGGCCTGAAAAGTAGTCGGCTTGAAGAACATCATGAACTGGGAGATAGTTGCATGAGGGTCCAGAGTGCCCACGAACATGCCCACCGCCGGTGCCTCTTCAATGCGCTGTTCGCATTTCGACCACAGATTCCGCCATCGGATTGCGTATTGAACCCACGTCTCGTCTGGCTTCACCCTGGCATTGATCAATGCGGTGATCGGGGTGCGCTCGCCAACGCTTGCAAATCTTTGTGTAAACAGCAGCTCCATCTCCGCAAATGTTTTGACCGAGTCGTTAGGTAGCTCCGAATACCATTCAAAGGCCGTTTCCGCTAAGCTGCCGACGAATTGGCGAAGCAACAGTTTATCATCACCCCCGGTGTTGCCGCAAAGAGCTTTGAACTGAGCGACATGATAATTGGGATTGTCGGTCCCTTTGTATACATGAAATTTAGAGATCGTGTATCCCGGCGGGTACTTTATTTGGTCATACCAGCCTGGATACGGTCACCCAGTTTTAACAACTTGACCGGCCACTTCGTTCGCCTGGTGAGCTCGTATTTGTTGAGCTTTGTAGTCATCCAGAGTGGCCTTGGAAATGGTTTCCTCCTTGGATGTTGAAAGAGCCGGAGGAGGATTAGATGTCTTCCCTCTGTCGTCTTCAATAATAATCGGAGGGTCTTCAGCCGGAGGATCCGGCTGTAACATCATCCCGACCATGTCTTGGAAGAGAAGCGCCATTCATTTTATGTTGGCAGCTTGTTCTGCTGCTTCTCTGTCCTTCTTTTCGAGGACTCTGCGGAGGAAGTCAGCATCGGTTTCTTGTTCATGACGCTGCTCTGATGACGCCTCCGGGCTTTCTTTTGGCCCGGTGAGTGCGGCAATTTGCGTCAGCATTTCTTGAAGCTTCTGCTGTTGTTCCTGGGCTTTTGTCACGGATCGGGTGATCGATCGGTGACCCGTCGAAGCGCGGCTTTCCTCTTTTCCGGGAGCCATGTAAACAGTATGCACCATTATGCCCCCAGACTTAGGGCATTTGAGCTCAGCGTCTTTGTGGTTTGCCACGTTCACAGGGGCTTTCTCTGGCCTCCTTCTCTTTTGAGCAGCTGACGTTGAGGGGGCCGTTGCAGCGGGCAACCAGGTGGTTGTCGTCCTTTGTGTCTTGCCAGGACGGTTCTCTTCCTGTTGAACCTTCAGCTTCTTCTGTCGGCGGGGATAGTCTTGGTCAATCACCGACTCCTGGACCCGTCGCCAGACTTTGTAAACTTTGGAGGACAGCCGCTGAGGAGGCTGATCCGACTTTATTTCTGTAACATTCTCCACTGGTGGAGGAGACCTTTTCAGTACGGCGGAAGGAGAGTTCCTGCGCACCTTGTTCAGCAGTTCAAAGCTGTTCCCAGTTGGAACAGCAGCATTGACTTCCACCGTTAGGGCTGGTGGAGTTAGCCCAGAGGGGGAGTTGCCCCCAGCCTTCCTTACTCGGTGCCAGTAGTGACGTCGAGCGCGTCGAGCTGTTGGGATTGGTTCGGCTATGGGGATGGCTTTGTCATGCCCCTTATTTTGAGGAAAGGCTGTTATTGGCGCTAGCCTGTCGAAGACTGACGTCCGTTGAGAGGGGATAGTCAGTCTTGTAAAGGCCGACTTTCGAACAGGGGAAGCAGCCTTCGTGACTTCGCATGGAGTAGGAGCTGAAACGGATAGTCTTGTGAAGACCGACCCTTTAGCAGGGGAAGCTACCTTGACGACTTTAGGAGTAAGAATGGCTATCCGCTTCGGGATGGCTGCTTCAGGTATCATGGGCTTCATGACGGGCCCATTTAAGCTTCGGCTCAGCCTATCAAGGACTGGGGTATTGGACTTGGGCGACCCGTTGAGAGGGGTCGCAGTAGGGGTAGGTTGATCAAAGACCGACTTTTTTGGGGCTTCTTGCGACAACATCAGGGCATTGAAACTCACGGGTGGGATCATAGTCCCAAAGAATAATCCAGTGGTGGCCTGAGTCACCTGTTCCATCGGCATAGCGAAAATGGAGACCGCTTGGGGCCCGTAAGTCACTCCTCCGGACGGGATGGAGTGAGAGTTGCAGTTGCAGTTAGTGCAGTTTGAAGCCATTAATCTTCTGTTTTCTGCACAGAGCAAGACACCAAATCTAAGTACCTCGAATCCACAGGCAACCATAGCAAACCGCGATTTGTTCGCGAACACGACGCACGAAGTATGGAGTGGAAAGAAGAAAATGTCCCACCGGGCATGCCAGAATCTGTTCACCGCTGAAAGACGCGTGAAGAAGACGCGGCGGGCGTCTTGCCTGAATTTCGGGGCATATGCTAATTGGTGCTATCCGTCCACCTCTTCGAAGATGCCAAGTTGATTTATGGCACCATGTATCGAAAGTTTAAACGGATGCGGCCGATGTAGCAGACTTCGTCAGATTCCCCCTCGTTTGAGGGGGTTTTGATTGTGGGAACGCTCTTCCATGCAGGCGCAAGTCCCTGCAGTTAATTACGCTACTGCATCACGGTAACCACTTTCTCCTTCTCTAGATGGTCACTTCGTGTCGTGGGTTTTTGTTTGTGGTTGCCCGTGGATTGTATACGGAGACTAATTTGTTGTCTCCCGTAGGGCGTGGATTAGTCCAAATCCGTATTTTCTTAGATTTGGGTTTTGGTTTGGGTTTAAGGATACATTAATCTCATTTGAGACTAAGATCAACTTAAACGTTAGTTAAGGACACGTTAGTCAATATTAGACTAAGATCAACTTAACGTTTGTTAAGGATACGCCAGTCTAATTTTAGACTGAGATCAACTTAACGGGATCGTTTAGATTCAACAAAAGAGCATTTGGGTCCTATTGTTTAGTTTAGGGACATTGCGGTCGATTACCAGTTTAAGGACATGGTGGTCCAAGGTTAAGGACATCATAGTCCGTGGGTTTAAAGGGACTCCACAGTCTGAAGTTAAGGACATCGTAGTCCATGGGTTTAAGGACCCCACAGTCCAGGTTAAGGACATCGTAGTCCATGGGTTTAAGGACCCCACAGTCCAGGTTAAGGACATCGTAGTCCATGGGTTTAAAGACCCCACAGTCCAGTTTAAGGACATCGTAGTCCGTGAGTTTAAGGACCCCACAGTCCAGTTTAAAGACATCATAGTCTGTGGAATGTATGGCCGTCAGGACCCGTCACCTTTCTGAAGACGTTGAAGGATTAAAACGACAAATATCAGAGGAGTTCAGAGATGTACCCTTGAACCAATTTTGGTTGGGAGATCTATAGTCCAAATTGGGACTAAAGTCTGTTAAAAGGTTTATGAGCATATGGGCTCAGTTGATATGAGTCGAGGACTTACGACCAATCTTGGGCTAATTCCGATAAATGTTTAACATTTTATTGTTCTGGCTATTGAGCCTTTATTTGGGCTTGGCCCTTTTAATAATGCTGAGCATTAGATCCTGACATTTTTTGTCTTGTATTGAATGCATAGCATTCATCAGAACAATGTGTGTTCTGACAGTGCGCCACGTGGCGCGCCAGGCGCTTTGCGCCAATTAAAGAGCGCATTGCGCTTCTGCCAAGTAGCGCACACGAAAAGGACACGTGTCGCGCTTAGCGCCAGTTTATAAGCGCATTGCGCTTTCAATTTGCGAGTACGTTGCGCTAGTTCAGTAGCGCACCAGTGAGTGACACGTGGCGCGTTTAGCGCTAAGCGCCAGCCCATGAGCGCAGTGCGCTGTTTCAGAAGCGCAAAGTGCAAATTGTATCTGTGGTTGACACGTAACACGTTTTGGCGCTGAGCGTCGGTCCAAGGAGCGCAAAAACACAGTTCAAGAGTGCAAGGCACTTTTCAATAGCGCAAAGCGCATTTGATCAAATTTATGATCTGTGAACAAATTTATGTTCCTTTAAAGGAGACTTTGTCTCAAGATTCAAGAATAACAGTTCTTATTTTTTAAAGGGCTTGCCTTTATAGATCAATGATCTGCGTGAAGAATATGTTCTTCTTTATTATGTGATGAGATCTTTTAATCTCTTTTATGAAAGACCTTGGTCTTTTGTAGATCTATGATCTTTTAAGAAGATAGTTCTCCTGTTTTAATGAGATGATTTCATCTCTTTTTTCAAGAATCATTCTTTTTGGCTTGAAGAAATGATCTTCTTTCAAGAGCTTGTTCTCTTTCTTTTGAGTTTTCTCAAAACTTGTAGGGGGGTTTCTCTATATCAGACTTGAAGTCTTGGGGACTTTATATAGGGCAAGTTGATTTGTTAAATCGGTTAAAGAGATCTTTCTCTGAATGATTTGGGGATATTTCCCCACCGTTGGATCTTTGATCCAGGGGTTTCTGTTTTGCAGAAGATAATCTTCTTGTTTTAATAAGATTGAGAAATCTTTCTACGAAGAATTTTAATTCTGATTAATTAATGACTTATCATTATTAGATCTTTTGATCTAACGGTGGGGAATTTTTAATTACAGCGCTAGCGCACCCGTGCTTTGCACGTGGTGCGCTGCTCAGAGCGCAGCGCACCTACGTTTGACACGTGGCGCGCAACGCAGTCTGCGCTAGCGCACCCGTGTTTGACACGTGGCGCACAGCGCGCTTAGCACTGGATCTGAAGCGTTGCTTCAATTTTTGAATTTTAAATTTTAAAACAGAGCTTTGCTCTGATTGGGGGTGCGCTGCCTAGGGCGCAACACACCTGGCGCTAGCGTATCTGTGTTTGACACATGACGCACAGCGCACCTAGCGCTGAATCTGAAGCGTTGCTTCAACTTTTAAATTTTGAATTTTAAAACAGAGCTTTGCTCTGATTGGGGGAAACATCTACCTTATCGACACTAAAGTTGTATACATTTGATATTTAGCTTGCATATCCTATATCTTGTATATATCGAGTAACATATCAATATCGACATGCTTTACTTATGTTATATATCTTGATATTGAAATATTACTCACATTCGTTGTTTCGATGATTCATAATATGAATTTGTATATACATGTAGTCTAGATATTAGTATTCATATGTCATATATATACTATTCATAACTTATGATATCAAGACAATGAATGTTTCATATACTTGTGTTTAATTTATTGTTTATTTCATAACATTGTATATGATATCCTTAGTCGTATTTGAGATTAGTTTTCAGGATATTTTCACGACACATGCATAAAAAGGAGGATGGAGGAAATTGAGCTTAAACGACAAATCTAATGGAGATTAGTGGATACGGACGGGTGCTTCATAATTGGTCAAATTCAAGCTAAGAATAGCTAAGAAGCCAAAAGTTCGATATTGGAGCGTCAAAGTCAAGTCCAAGAGTTGAAAATCAAAAGAACGACTTCAAGACACTTATGAGAGACGATGATCAATGGAAGTTCATTTGAAGATCAAGCACCTAAGTTTCAAAAGCACTAGTCAAAAATTCAAGATTAGAAGATTTGCGTATACCGACATAAAAATCCTTGTAAGTAATCTATAGAATATGGTTTATATCAATTAGAGCTCTTGAACACTCGCACAACTAGCACAAACATAATACAAATATCGGGTTTTCAGTTTAAAGATTTGTTTTGATGATCAACCCCATTTTTTTTATAATAAGCTATTTTCTGCATTTTTTGGTTGGTCGGATGTCTGCCAATTAGTACTGAAGACGTCTGAAGTTCAAACTGCCAGACTTCTGCCAAGTGCTCTGTGGATTTTTTTTTGAATTTCCAGACGTCTGCAATTTATCGGGGAAGACGTCTGAAGTTGTTATTTTTTTTGCTTCAAACGTCTGGTATTATATAGGGGTGTGACCACTCGATCTTATAAGTAAATACGTTTTTGTGAACATTGAGATTGTCCAAACGTCTGCAGCTATTCGGGAAAAACATCTGCAGTGTAAAAGTTTTCAAAAGTAGAAGTTTATAGCCGTTGGGGATGCTTGTCGTATAGGGTTAGACGTCTAGCCTTTATAACTTCAGACGTCTGCCCTCATTTAAAACTGCTGCCTCCACTTGTTTTCACTTGTTTTTCTTAAGGGCTATAAATAGGTTTTTCATGTGATTTTTTATGGTTATTACTTGCGATCACTTAAGCTTTTCTATTGCTTATATCTAAGTGATCTCGAGCTAAAATTCCCACATCTTATGACAGTTAAAAAGAGATTTTTCATTTGCTTATCCATTTACTCTCACACACAAAATCAAGAGCTTTCATTTGATTTTATCCATACTTTGTAAGAGTATTAGAAGTGAGCTTGAGAAAAACTCTATCAAGAGTATTGTGCTTATTGTAATCATCTTCTTCCTTTGTGTGAGAACTTTAGTGTGTTAGAGTGTCTTGTAAGGGAGTTGAGAGAGAAGTTTATTTTTCTTTGTGTGAGGATCCTTAAATGCAAGGGTGCCTTTGTAAGGGAATGAAGCTTGTAATAGAGAAGAGTCATTCGTATGTCAAGTGACGTATTTGGTTGCGGGTGCGCAACGTGATTGTCTCGGTAGAGACGTGTTTTAGTGGAACGGGCTCGTACGCCTAAAGAAAGTGAACTAGGCGATCTCCCAAACCACTATAAATCGCTTGCGTTTGAGTTTGCAATTTCTTATCTCTTACTTGCTCATTAGTTTAGAAATTGCTTGTTTGTGTTTGATTGCTCTATATGCTCATTACTTGCTTTTAATATTGTTCTTACTATATTCTTGTTGGTTCATGTATCACAATTGCTCATTAGCTTAGCCATTATCTCTTTGGTTTATTCTTTACTTAGCTAATCAATTGTGTTGTCTTTGCAAGTGTAGATTAGAAATTGCATGATAACACTTTATGCTCATTACTTGCTTATACCCGTTGCTATACTTAGCAGAATCCTTGCTTGTTGATTATTACTCACAATTGCATGCTTATAGTCTTTGCTTATACCATTCTCATATTGAGTTTATATGTTTGTGTAAGCTATTTCAATTATGGTATCTTGCAAGGTTTGGGTTTGCTATAGCTCTCTAGATTTTTAAAATTACCACTTCCGCCGCACTTTAATCCTAGGGCTTTATCTCATGTCTAAACGATACATGATAGTAAATAAAACGCATCACATGAAAGATAAAGACAAACCAAATTGCATACTATCATCTTGAGTGAGATTGTTTTCTCATATAGGTCCTCCTTCAATTACAATAATTGTCTTGAGGGCACCTATATTCAACAATCTCCCACTTGCAAGTAAGGCCAATTATTGCGGTATCTCATACCCAACTTCTGTACTAACAGTTTTGCAAAATGTGTTCGAGAACTAGCCTCAATGAGTAGACCCGGCATGGTGCATCTTTATGTTTCTCTCTGAATCTCAACTTCACGGAGATCAAATATCTCCCGAACTGAGCGATGCCTACCTTAGTATTTGCCTGGACAGACGATGGGATCATGTTCATAAATGAACAATTATATCCAATGAATTCTCAAGCGGTATCCTTTGTAGATTCACAATCAGCATTTAGCGCCACGACTACCTCAGTATCCCATTTGGAACTCTTTCCAATATACTGCTCCTCAAAAAATGGTAAACTTATAACTCGTGATAGACGCTCTGTCTCCCATGTTTCCTGAGAAGCTAGAATCGGTAACCACCCCCTTCAGGAGGCTATCATTATCATATTCCAAGAACATCAAATGCTCTTTACTGCTACCCTGTGTTTCTCTAGGATTGGATTGATATCCATATCCTATATGGAGAAACACATGTGATCACCATTGTTTTACCGATTTGCGGTATAGGAACATCACTTTCTATCATGAGTATTGTTCCCGCCAAAAAATTTAGGAAAAAAGCTATTTGTTCCCTTATAAAAAAGGGGAGAAAAGAAAGAGGAAAAGAATCCTCATAATTTGGCATATCGTGTTAAACATGTGGGCGCTTATATTCAAAGCATATAATCGCTGAAAGCAAATAACTAAGGGCCAAATCGGCCACGTGTTAAACACGTGAGCGCTCATATGCAAAGCATATGAGCGCTGAATAAATAAACCTAAAATCCAAACTGGCCTCACGTGTTAAACACGTGAGCGCTCATATGCAAAGCATATGAGCGCTGAACATAAATAACCAAAGGGCAAATAGCCCTCACGTGTTAAACACGTGAACGCTTATATGTAAAGTATATGAGCACTGAAAATGAACAAGCTAAAACCCACACTAGGGGTCACGTGAGTTCTCTTACCGTATTCTTTGGAAGCACTCACATGCAAAACATGTGAACGTCCCAATTTAAAATACTACCATATGATAAAATTAAATTTTATGTGATAGAATTAAATTCTATTTGGGAAATATTTTTCCCTGATCTTTTTAATATGGAAAGATCTTTCTCTAATAGAGAATCTTGGATTTAAAATCCAATTGTGATAAAATATCACCAATTAAACCATTTGATAGAATTAAATTCTATGTGGGAAATATTTCCCTGATCTTTCTCAAACTAGAAAGATCTTCTCGGTTAAACAGAGGACCCTTGGATCAAAGATCCAACGGTGATTATAAAATCACCCATCAATCATTTAATAGAATAAAATTCTGTCTTAGAAAAATATATTTCTAATCTTGTTAAACTAACAAGATATTCATATGATAGAATAAAATTAATCTTGTTAAACTAACAAAATATTCATATGATAAAATAAAATTCTAACAAGATATTCATATGATAAAATAAAATTCTATGTTAGGAAAATATCTTCTTAATCTTGTAAAAATAACAAGATATTAATATGATAGAATAAAATTCTAATCTTGTTAAAATAACAAGATATTAATATGATAGAATAAAATTCTAGTCTTGTTAAAATAACAAGATATTAATAAGATAGAATAAAATTCTAATCATATTAAACTAACAAGATATTCATATGATAAAATAAAATTCTAATCTGGTTAAACTAACAAGATATTCATATGATAAAATAAAATTCTAATCTGGTTAAACTAACAAGATATTCATATGATAAAATAAAATTCTAATCTTGTTAAACTAACAAGATATTCATATGATATAATAAAATTCTATCTTAGGGAAAAAATTCCTAATCTTGTAAAACAAACAAGAAATCTTCTCTGTTAAACAGAGAGCCTTTGGATTAAAAATCCAATGGTGAATAAAATTCACCGATTGATGATTAATCATGAAATCAATCATGATCTCTCAATGAGAGATTTTCTCAAAAAATTGATTTTTCTCTTTTCCTATAAATAGGAGCAAAGAGATTAATCAAAAAGGAGGAGAGGAGGAGGAAAAGAAAATAGGAGACCCCCTATAAATTTCTGTGAAAATACAGAAGGCTCTCAAAACAACAGAGAATTTAATTCTCTCAAAGAAGAAGATTTCCCTCCTAAAAAACTCTAGGAAAAGAAAAAAGAAAAGATCAAAAAACATCTCCTTTGCCTATTAAAAGGGTTTAACCCTTCTCAAAGAACTTAGTTCTTTCTCTGGATCTGAGATCCACAAGACAAGTCTCCCACAAGTTGAGAATTTAATTCTCATCGGGAAGATCTTGTTCTTGAGAATCAAAAATTCATGGGAGAATATGGATACAAGAACATGAATATGATGGAGCTCATAATACTCCGAGAACTTAGTTCCTTTAAATCGAGAACTTAGTTCTTAAAAGAACCTGATCCCAGATCTTCAAAATAGTGGTCTTGGTGATCCTTAATGGTCAAAACACCATTAAAAGACGTTTAACCTCTCTGAAAACATGAACATGGAAAACATGGAGTTCATAATACTCCTGGAACTTAGTTCCTCCAAATCAAGAACTTAGTTCTTAAAGAAGATAATCCCATATCCTCAAAATAATGATCTTAGTGGTCGTTAATGGTCAAAATATCATTAACAGAGATTTAAGTTCTCTAAAAACATCAACAGAGATTAAATCTCAAAAAAACTCAGCACTCACGTGAAAAGCACGTGAATACTCAAGGCCAAGTATATAGCGCTTCACGTGAAACACACGTGAGTGCCGGGAAAAGTTGGTGCCTAGCACTATTGAAGCGTCTCACGTGAAACACACGTGAGCGCCAGAGAAAATTAGTGCTTAGCACTATTGTAGCGCCTCACGTGAAAAGCACGTGAGCGTCCAAGGCTAAAAACCCAGCGCCTCACGTGAAAAGCACGTGAGCACCAGAAAAGATTAGTGCTTAGCACTATGCCAGCGTCTCACGTGATATACACGTGAGCGCTATATGCAGCTGAATGCTTAGCACTGTTGGGTGTTACAGAAACCCAATCTTAGCCTAAATTGGCTAAGCTTATACTCATGATATCCAAACTGATCTTAGTCTCAAACATGACTAATGATTTCTCATTGATGATATCCAAAATGATATTCATCCCATATCTCCTAAGATAATCTTAGTCTCAAATAAGGCTAATGATTATTAGATGATCCACCATGATCTTTTCCCTAAAATAGGATTTTGTTCAAGGGTATATCTCTCCACACCTCTGATATATGTCGTTGTAAGTTCTCAACGTCTTCAGAGAGGTGGCGGGTCCCAACAACCAACTGTAAGTCGACGTTAGACACCCCACATGATGCGGGGAGGCGGAATAGGTAAAACAATCATTTTGTTTAAACTAACATCGACTAACTTTACGGATCTATGCTAAACCCTAACTAACAACAACATAGAAGTGATTAGCTACTATGAAAGATGATTATACCTAATGAATCAAGTCCTTCTTGTTCTCGTAGACCACCTCCTCGTCGGCCTCCTCGTTGTGATAGAAGATCCACCCGATAGCTACTTCTCCAAGCTTAACCTCTCACTTGAGGTAACTAGGTTGCTATGAGTGCTAATCAAAGTAACCTAGATGGTATAGAATAGGATTAGGGATCTATTAGTCTTGCTAACCCTTGGATCTCAACACATGAGAGGTTAGGGTTAGTTCTTTGAAGAGAGAGAGCTTGAGGAGAGAGAAGGTGAGAGTGAGAATCATATGAAAAAATATCTCATTTGTGAATATATGAAGCATAAGATATTATTAAATGAATAACAAATAATAATATCAACCATGCTTCATTAACTCACTTTGTGTGATTCATCTCATGAGTCATTAAGCAATAAATGCATCATTAACTCCTATGGATGAATCACACAATAAGTCATTAAATCATTTAATGCAAATTCCACCTAAGTCTCCAACTCATCAATCTTCTAGAAGTTTCTCGACTAATTACGAGAATGCCCCTCCCATCCGTGAAAACACGGAAATACTGAGACTGTATAAATCCAATAATCCAATACTAGAATCTGGCTTAAACCAAAGCCTGCTAGTATAAACTGTCCGAACATCGTGCGTGCGTAAAAACACGTATGTGTCCGAACCCTGTCGTAAAACCATACAACCTCTATATCGTTTCGCCCGAAGCAGGGAAACTCTCTGTGTAGGACTCTAAAGACTCGACACTACGCTGGCAGTGGGTTTAACCACAGACCGCAAGCGGCACTAGCTGTACGTAACGGTCCCCAGGTAGATGTCGATAAGAAGGCCGATGAGGAAACCCATCCGAACTCCTACTGAGCCTGATGTGACAATCTCCGTACAGTCCGGTTTGTTCGTCTAAGACTATCGCATATCGGGCTTAACGGGGCGACAAGCGTCAGTCCCCTAAAAGGCGGTATAAGTCGTGTCGGAGTGAAGCCCATTACACCTTGAGAAGCTACTGGAAATCCTACCAGTAAATCTCGTTTGCCCTGGCCAGGGACTTTGCGTAATGGCTCTCCAAACACAGCGCGATATCAACTCCCAATACCGGGAGAGACAAATCCTATCTAACCGCCACTGCCTCCAAGTGCTTCGGGACTGCACCCAACTGCTACCTGTTTGCATGACTCCTTTGAGCCGTGGTAGGGTAGCAATCTAAGAATAGTGGGAACACACTCAAGACGAAGCAGCAGTGTCAAGTCTGCGGACTATGCTGTACTCATGTCACCTGGGAACTGTTAACTGACGACGGGTATAATACCAACCAACAGTTCCCTGCGAGTCTTGTCCGGTGTACCCGTAACCCAACGAGCACATGTATACTATCTCCAGTACAACGTACTAATGGCTGTGGGACAGACCATTTCCCCTGCTGGGATGAGAAGCGTACACACTAGTCTACTCTGGAGTATCGATGCCCTGTCTCGATAATCCTGCGACTAGGGACCTGAAAAAGGATGTACTTGTAGACTACCCAGCCCCCACTAGTGTGACTGCCATCACAACGCTGGTAGTCAAGCAAGATCCTAAGGGCTCTATCAATATGTATTCTCGATATGCTAACATATACACATATTAAGATAGATATAAACCAAGTAACGTACTACCATGTTTAGCAAGACTGTTAATATAACTGTGAATATCCCAAGCTTCCATTAAGTAATATACAAGCTAGTATGATACAATTATGGCCCCTAGGGCATATAAACTAACACCAACAACTCTTTTCTCGTCCCAACTTGATATAAAACTTCATCAAGACTGGGAATGATATATCCCATGTTGATGCACTTCCAAATTGACGTGCACACCTCAAATCGGACCGCACTCCAAATTGGGTGCATTCCATGCCACCACCGTTCACTCTGCTACGTAACAAATACAAGTGCGCGCAAGTTGAATAATGGACCAAAATGTCCTTAAACTAATCTTCGCCCCCAAACACGACGATAATGGACCGAAATGTTCTTAAACTAATTTTCAACCCAAACAGGGAACATTGGACCGAAATGTCCTTAAACTAACATTCATCCCAAACATGGAATGTTAGACCGTGACGTCCTTAAACTAATATATTTTGCCTTGCGGTCTGTCTCCATAATGACTATTGTATATTATCCATGGGCTATTCACATATGATCTAATGATCAGTTGAGCCCATATGCTCATTGCTCATAAATTGATATTAGTCTCAAATATGGCTAATGATCCTTAGATCAAACCCAAATATCCTCTGAATCGATGGACCTCACAAATGTGAGACCTGCGTCCTAAGTTCATTCCCATTGGCAAACCAAGCTACCAACGTGGGCTCCGTCAAGAAAAATTCTTGACCTAAACCCAAATCTCAAATATACGGATTTGGACTAATCCGCGCTCTATGGGCAACGACATAAATTAGTTTCCGTATACAATTTACGGGCAATCCAAAATAAAACAAACACAATACGACACGAAGTGAACTTATAGAGCAGGAGAAAGTGGTTATCGCAATACGATAACGTAATTAACTGCATGGCTTGCGCCTGCAGGGAAGAGCGTCCCCACAATAAAAAAACCCCTCATAAAATGAGGGGGAATCTGATAAAGTCTGCTACAACGGTCGCATCTGTCCAAACCTCCGATATACGATGCCATAAATCAACTTGGTATTTTCGGAGAGATGGAAGAATAAATCCAAATAGCATCTGCCCCCAAATTCAGGCAAGACGATCCATCCCGGTTCGTCCCTGTCTTTCGACGATGAACAAGTATGTCATGTGCATACCATATGAGAAATCAGACAACAATCTCTACTACCTTCTTATAAATAGCAGGTTCATCTATCATTTTGATAAAGTCAAACGCTTTGACCGTATCATCAAAACATATGATCCTTCTCCGCTATGACTGCTTTAGTCTAAAGATAGATATAAACAACTTGCATACTTACCGCTGCTCCCACTGACTAAGAGAACTCTCTGGCAGAGTCATATCCACATACACTTCTAAATCCAATTTAGAAAGACGTTATAGTCATCCATCTGCCAGATATCACAGTCATGAAAAAAAAACAGTGGTAAGTTATATCCGTATGGTCTTCAGCACAGACACTGAATTAATAGTTTCATCACAATCCACAACGGGTATTTGATGAAAACTTTTTACTACAAGTCTAATCTTATTAGGTCAGTACTTTTCCATTTGCACCGATCTCGAAAGACCTACTTGCTTCTTATAGGTTTTACCCCTTCAGGAGCACCCAACAAAGTCAACACTTTGTTGCAGTGCATGGAGTCCAACTAGGATAACTCGGTATCCAGCCATCAATCGGAAGTCACCACTTTCAATGGCCTGCTGATATAGTAGGGTCATCATCACATGATGCAATCCTTCTTTTCATCGTTAGTGAGGAAACTGTAGTATCTCTCAGGTGGCCGAGATCACTTACCAAATCTACGGATTAAGCTAAGGTCTGTCAAGATCAATTAAATTTTCAGGTTCTACTAAATCTTCAGTAACCATTTTTGGTTCTTAAATCACTTCCAGATCTACTATACTCCCACTAATTTCTTCTTTAAGAAATTCCATTTCTAAAAAGGTGGCATGTCGAGAACAAAACAACTTTTGATCCCGAAAATGGTAGAAAGTTAAACCCTCACCGATGTCTGGGATAAGCCACAAATTGCCATTACTGAAATATGTCTTAAGTTAATCCGAATTCTGGTTTTAAGAATAAACTGGAAAACTCAATATCTTAACAATCTTAAGATGATAATCCAATCTATATAAAATATAGAATATGAGGCACTGATTTAGGTGGAACAAGGATCATTGATATGCATTTATTTCTAGTGCATCTCTTAATTGAAAAAGGCGATTCAGCATTACTCATTATGGAGCGTACTCGCGGATAAGCAATCTGAGAGAGAATCAAATTCTCTATTATATTACTACGGAATACCTAGCATAAGTATCCACATTTTCGAACACTTCGAAGAATCTTGATACTTCCAACGTTTGGCTATCTACTTTATTCCTTTATCTTATGAACTTCTCAAAATCTTTGAAGTTTGCATTTCAATAAGAATGCGTGTCTAAAAACCGAGAACTCATAGAATAATGGAACGAAGTATAAGTACCAACCCCTTGTCCATGTGGACACCGGACAACATACATCATCATGTATAAGCCATCTGAGTTCACTAACTCATAATCTGAGTATTGTAATTTGAAAACTGTATTTTGATTAAGAATGTACATCCTGTTTTACAATGCACCTTACCCAATCATCAAATGATAAAGGCAAATATTTATAACATAACTTTTGAAAATTTATATCCCACTTTATCAAATAAAGAGACGGATATATCAGTTTTTAAAAGTTGGTGCATAATAACAGATATTCAAAACCAAAAGTTTGCCGAAAGGCAAAACCAGGTGATTTCCCCAATAGCAACAATTGCTCTGATATCCAACATTGAGGATCAAATCACTTTTTCCAATAATCTAATCCTTCTCAGAATCTGTAACAACTTACAAATATGGGATGTTAATCCGGTATCTATATACCCAAGAATTAGAATTAATTGGAAAACAGTTTTCGATTACAATCACATAGAAAACATAAAATATCAAAATGTTTTAAGAGATGGCCGGGTATTCCAAGTAATGCATCTTTCATTATCCAGGGTCATAACAGTAGTTATATTTTCCTTTCCGCTCACTTCGTCCCATATTGTTGTCTCTCTTTCTTACCTTATTTATACCGGATTTATGCTAATTGGTTTTCTTCTTATCCTTCCTTTCAGCTCTAGCATTAGATTGGAAGAAGACTATCCAACAAACGTAACTGGTATATACTCCTTATTTAAGGAGTTCTCAAATATGAGATAAGGTGGAGAGGAAAGACAAATGAATTGTATCATATACAATTCACTTTCTCCTGAACCGGCAGCCATTCTTGACTGAAACAATTTCTTCGAGTTCGTATCTAACTATACAATGGTCTTCCAAGCAATATAGATCTTTGTATTTGATACAGAGTGATCTGGAGGAAGCAAAAGGGGAAGTGGGGGGCAAGGACATATGCGACCATGTCGTGAAATAGGGAAATCATGACATTCCAAAGCCGTTGATTGTAAAAAGGTTCGGTTAATATGGTTTACAAGTTTTTAGTTTAAGATCGGTCTTAGGTCGCTACCAGAGAGAGAAAAAAACACTCGTCATGCACTCAATCAAGATTAGATTGGTATACTTATTTAATCATGATGGTTCCAACTGTTCCGTCGAATTCTCCTTCAAACCCTAAAAAGAGAATTAGCCGGGATCATATCCTGAGAGTAACTATTACTCACGGTAGGAATTGGGATCCAAACTATCACGGAGTGGTAACCTTGGCATAGTCAACAAGTCACCCCACACCATAGAAGGTATGCAATCTTATTGAAAGTTTCAACACTTGAAACCCCCGATATAGGTTTTTACCCCTAACGGCTTATGACTTTAACATAGTCAACAAATCAAAAGTCGCAAGTCAAGTTCAACCCGTCATTTCATGATTAAATTAGATCCACCCGTACGACCCCTAACATAATCAATAAAGTCATACGACCGTCCTAACCAATCACATTATTATGCTAACAGGAAGACATCACTTAGCTACCGTACACTACGCCATAACATAGTTATCAAATGTAGCACGAGTACTAAGTACTCTACTTCCTGAAATGACAGAGGGCTACTGCTGGTTTTGAAGAAAACCTTTAACGTAATGAACTTAATATCATTGAAAGAACCGAGTGATTTTGCAAATTTATAGTTAGGTAGATTATTACTCAAGTGTGGATTTCCCGTGAAAGGATCATGGCTCTTACCTCATTGAATGAGGTGCGGGATATTCCTAACTGAATACCTTGATATAAAGCAAAATACTACGGCTATTCAACTTGCAAATTTATAGTAATACAAACTTTTGCTTAAGAGCGAACTCCCGGTAAAGGGATCAAGGCTCTTCCCTCATCGAATGAGGTGCATGATATTTCTAACCGAATACCTCTGTGCAAAGCAAAAGATTCGACTATAACACCACAATATTTGATATTTGGTTCTTACAATGTGTTTTAGGTTTATTATCTTTTTATATCCGAATCAATGTAATCCCATCAAAAAGATAATCACATTACTTAGTATCTTCTCATACAATCACAGAAAAGCATGAAAAGAAAATAGAATGTACATATACGCCATCCGCATTCGCCACGGGGCCTTGGGTCTTCACCGTAAGGTTACATACTTAAGGCAAGATGGGGGCAGGGCTAGCATGGGTGCAAAACGTATATAACATTTATTTATATATCACACACACACACACACACACACACACACACACACACACATATCATATATATCACTATATATATCATCGCAGGGCAGATAATCAACATTACATGCAAGTGATAAACATCAACACGGGCAAGTAATCACATCATAAGCAAGTAATGAATATCATAAAATAGGAATGGTCGGATCACCTAAGAATCCCGATTTTCATTCGAGCCACAAATGAAATGCGAGATTCCTCGGTCGCGTGAACAACTCGTGCGCAGCCAAAACCAGACCCTTACGAGTGCGGCAAGCTACCAGGCAACTCAAGAAACGAGGCAACCCAACATTATCAACATGAGGGGGCCATCTGACACTTTCTCGAATCCGGTGACTTGAGCACTCCTCCGCTAGTCTATCCTATACCCCCTACAAGCGAATCAAGCAACCCGCGAAACCTAGACTCGAATGACCCGATCTCAACTCCTTAAGATGGCCACCCGCTGCAATCTAGAATCTGGTTGCTCATGCGCTTCTCAGCGGGGTAATTCTAAACCTGTATTAATACAATGGTGACAACGATCACAACCTGATCGTGTCTCGACAAAAATTAATACATCAATCGGTAACTACGACCACATGTGAACCGCTAAGTCCCGAAACAAAGAATATATATATAGTGGAAACGGCGACCACAAGTTGGAGCTCGTCCCGAACAAATGAATATACAAGATGGTTACAAAAATGAATGAAAAAACACTTATCGCAACATCACACTTCCCCACGGGGGCTATTTTTTTCGCAACAATTCAACACATTCCAACAATGCTATATATCAACATATATCAACAACAATCACAATAACAAATGCACAATCTCGTCTAATTGATCAAATAGCAATTAGACGACGTTTACCTATGCATATCCTTATTGTATCCGTGTTCGAGCCGACTAAATCAAACTCTTTGATTTAGTCAATTCAATCCATGACATTAGAATTCATAAACCGTGAGATCGCTAACTTGAAATTCCAAAAACTGAATTTCAAGTTCATCCAGGCAACGAAAATACCTTCATTCTAACACGAAATCGAACCCCGATAACCCCATAAAACCTCACACTATATGAGCCCTTATTCGACCCCGAAATGGGGCCGAATCAGGGGCAGGATCAGCTCCGCATCAGAGCCGAATCGGCCCTAGAACAGCCCCAAATCGGGGCTGATCCAGTGGATGATTTAGCCCCCGATGCGGGGCTGAATCGGCCTCGGTTCGGCCCCGAATCGAGCCCAAATTGGATGGGTTCGGGTTATATCGAGCCTACTCTAAATTCTTGGTCTGAACCAAGAATCCGGTAGTTAAGACACAAACAAAAATGAGAGCTTTTCGTGCAAATATTTAAAACTAGTTTTAAAAAATTTGGGTTTCATGAATTCCAATACCACCAAAACAAATTGTAGTCTTTTGGTATGGCTCTGATACCACTGTTGGGTTGCTAAGCACCTCTAGTAGGGTTTAAAGCGTGGCGGAAGCGGTAATTTTAAAAATCTAGAGAACTATAGCAAACCCTAACCAAGAATCAAACCAAACTAATAGGGTAAATACAAGAGTTTAGCGGACTACAATTTTTGTAGCGCATTAGCCACCTCTCCTTGGACTCCGGCTGGTCTCCACGAAACCCGGAACAAACTTTATCGACGATCTCCACGTCGAAAATGATTTACCTTGAGATAACTCCAACACAAGCTATAGCTTCAAATTGATCTCACCAAAATGAAGCAACCCACTAATTAAATTTGCTAAGAATGATTAGTACGAGATGTAGAATAATTAGCTCGCATAATTTTTCTCTTTTAGTTTCCATTCCTCACTAGAAGAAAAATCAAGAGGAAGAAGAAGAAGCATGGAGAAGATAAGAGCTAGAATGAAGAAGATAAGCATGAATAAACATATGAACTAGAAAACAAGAATGGGTCATTACAAATAATGACTCGTATAAATAAGTCATAAAAAAATCATCTCATGAATTCCACAATCATGACGCATTCTCATTTCTTTCATATAAGTCTTATACTCCCATCATACATGTATCATTATTTATATTAAATATAAATATTAATTAAAGAGAATAAAATAATTAAGTGAGCATGATATTAGTTAATATATTGATATATAAATATACATTTAATTATCAAATCAATACTTGATTTAATAATCCGACTATATCATAAATATACCGGCTAATATCAATAAGCACCCATTAAAATACGTGTATCAAATACACGTGTTTAATCGAATTCCTGCACTATTCACCGCCGGAAGACGGACCGGGACGTTAGGACGTCTGGCCTGAATTCTGGGGGCGGATACTATTTGGATTTATCCGTCCACCTCTCTGAAAATTCCAAGTTGATTTATGGCACCGTCTATCAGAGGTTTGAATGGATGCGACCGTTGTATCCGATCTTATCAGATTCTCCCTCGTTTTATGAGGGGGTTTTGGTTGTGGAGACGCTCTTCCCTGCAGACGCAAGCCCCTACAGTTAATTACATTACCGCATCGCGATAACCACTTTCTCCTGCTGCGGAGGTTCACTTCGTGTTGTATGTATGTTTGTTTTATTTTGGTTGCCCATGGATTGTATACGGAGACTATTTTATGTTGTCGCCCGTAGGGTGTGGATTAGTCCAAATCCGTATATTTTTAGATTTGGATTTGGGTTGATTTATAATCTGGTTTGAGATTAAGATCAGCTTAAACATATGAGCATTTGGGCTCAATTATTTTAGTTTAAGGACATCGCGGTCCATTATCGTCATATTTGAGGCGAAATGTTAATTTAAGAACGTTTTGGTCCTTTATCGCCATTTTGGAGACGAATATTAGTGTAAGGACATTTCGGTCCAATATCGCCCATGTTTGTAGCGAAATGTTAATTTAAGAACGTTTCGGTCCTTTATCGCCATTTTGGAGGCGAATATTAGTTTAAGAACATTTTGGTGTAACATTCCCGTTTTGGGGACGAATGTTAGTTTAAGAACATTTCGGTCCGTTATCGCCGTATTTGGGGCGAATATTAGTTTAAGAATATTTCGGTCCATTGTCTATCTTGCGCGCACGTGTATTTGTTACGTGACGAAGTGAACAATGTTGATATGGAATGTGCCCAATTTGGGGCACGATCCGACTTGAGGCGTGTACGTTGGTTTGGAAGTGCATCAACGAAAGAAGTTGTTGGTCGTCGGGATCCGCCACCTCTCTGAAGATGTTGAGAAATTACAACGACATGTATCAGTAGTATGAAGAGATGTACTCTTAAACTAAATCCCTTATTTGAGGGAAAAGGGGTTATTGTGAACTTAAGAATTTTTGGTCATATTTGAGACCTTAGAAATCAAGAGCATGTGGGCTCGATTGATTAAAAAAAACAAAAAGGTTTGCCCTCAGGAAACTTAGCCAATTTTTGGGCTGAGATTGAGTTTCCACAATTACCCAATAGTGCTGAGCACTGGGACATACAACGCTCACGCGTGAAGCACGTGGGTGCTGGATTAGTGCCAAGCACTAGAGTCTTGTGATACTCACGCGTGAAACACGTGAGGTGTTCAGATGTGAGCGTTTTTAGTCATTTTTGACTAATCATGGAGTGCTGAGCACTCTGCATGATACTCACGTGGGAAGCACGTGAGTGCTGGGCTTTATTTGTTCGTTTTCCTCTTTTTAAAGAAGTGCCAAGCACTTGGATAGAGCTCACGTGCATTTCACATGACTGCTTCCTTTTGGGGAGGCTGCCTAATTGACAAAGAAGTTTTTCTTTGCTCTTTAGGCGCCCACGTGAGAAACATGTGAGGCAGATTTGGCTGTTCTTTTTGTTTGCTTTTCTAAGAGCTTCTCGTGGAAAACACGTGAGGTTTCAAAATAGTGCTAAGCACTAATCGAGTCACCAAGTTGTTCTTGTGTTTTCTTAGAGATATTGATATCTGTTAATAACATTTTTAGTCATTGATGATAATCAAGATTTCAATTTTGAAGATTTTTGACCATCGTTATCATTTGTATTGAAGAACCAAGTTCTTTTTCATTTTTATAAGAATCAAGTTCTTTATGTAGGTTAGACCCGAGGAATTAAATTTCTATATGTTCCTATTCTTTCTTTTTAACTTAGTTCTTTTTCTCTAAGTTTTGAATCTGCAGATCAGAATCTTCCCGATGAGAATTAAATTCTCAACTTGTGGAGAGATCTTCTTCTGCAAATCTCAACTAGAGAAAGAACTGAATTCTTATATGAAGGGTTAAACCTTTAGAGCTGTGTTTCTTTACCTAGGGTTTCAACAAAGCAAGTTTCCTTTTAGAATTAAATTCTCTTTCTTTTTCAAGAACTTATTGTATTTTTTTTTTTGCAGAATCTTGTATGGAGTTCTGTGTGCCTTTAGATTTAATCTCCTTGCTCCTATTTATAAAAGAAAGAAGAAAACAATATGTTAAGAAAATCTCTCATTGAGAGATCATGAAGATTAATTGGTGAATTTTATTCACCGTTGGATTTTTAATCCAAAGGCTCTCTGTTTAACAGAGAAGATTTCTTGTTTCTTTAACAAGATTAAAAAATATTTTCCTATGAATATCTTGTTAATTTAACAAAATTAGGAAAATGTTTTCCTAAGATAGAATTTTATTCTATCAGATGATCGGGGGTGATTTTATAATTACCATTGAATTTTTGATCCAAGGGTCCTCTGTTTAATAGAGAAGATATTTCTAGTTTGAGAAAGATCAAGAAAATATTTCCCACATAGAATTTAATTATATCAGGTGGTTTGATTGGTGATATTTTATCACAATTGGATTTTAAGTCCAAAATTCTCTGTTAGAGAAGAATCTTTCCGTATTAGAAAGATGAGGGAAAATATTTCCCAAATAGAATTTAATTCTATCACATAGAATTTAATTCTATCTCACCAAAGAGTGCAGTAGGAGAACTCACGTGTTTAACATGTGACTCCTAGCATGGGTTTTAGCATGCTTTATTTTCAGCACTCGTATGCATATAAACTCTCATGTGTTTAATACGTGAGGCATGTTTGGCTTGCTAATTATTTGATTACAGCGCCTATATGCTTTGCATATAGGCGCTCACGTATTCAACACGTGTGGCATTTTTAGCCTATTTGTTTTTAACTGCAGCGCTTATATACTTTTACATATAGGTGCTCACGTGTTTAACACGTGAGACTTGAATAGTGGGGAATTTTCCCCCTTTCTTCCTTTTTTATGAGGGAACAAATGCCCCCCAGCGTTGCTCTCACGTGGTTTGCACATAAGTGCAACGCTGTCCACCCTTACAACCGTTGGATTGCCTAGGGGAACGGGAAGATGAACCGCTTCCCATCACGTCTTATAAATGGGGTGTTTGGCTCTTTAGATGATCACAGCATCTTCATCTTCTTTCTTAACCTTTTCTTGAGAATTTAATTCTTCTCTCAGAACTTAGCTCCCTGTCCATAGATTTTTCAGAGTTAAACTCTGCGAAAACTCTCTTTTTGGGTAAGGATCTTGAACGACATTTACCCCTTAGGGAAAACCCCCTTTTTTTCTTTTTCAAATCCATCAACAGAGCTTTGCTCTTGCCTTGAACTGATCTCTTAGAGATCTAAAAACATGCCTTTTTTTAATAAGACTCTGGGGTCTTGAAAATTGTTAGTTCTCCTTTAAGGGTTTACCCTATCACTAATCTTTGAAGATCCTTGGAATTCAATTCCATTTTCTTCGTTTTCTCATCATAGGGGTTTCTGGGAATTAATTCAATTAATAAAGGAATTTAATTTCATATTACATAGCATAGCTCTGAAAGACTCGAAGACTTTTTGGAATTTTATTCCCTGGTGTTCTTGAGCATTTTTCCTTTTTAGGGTTTTAATACCCTTGACACAGATTTGAATTTGTTGTACATTTTAACAGAACTCATTTTTCGAAAATGTTAAGAGTTGTTTAAACTCCACTGTTTATTTAATAAGAATCTTTTTGGATTCTCATAATGATTATCTCGTCTCATTATTGGTGAGCCGCCATTTTGATTTTGTGGGGCCTACTGGCTTTGTAGTTAGCAGTCCCATGAGACGAACTCATATATATATATATATATATATATATATATATATATATATATATATATATATATATATATATATATATATATATATATATGTCTCCCCTTTTTAGGTACGATGGCATCACTTCCCTACTTCCCTTACACACGCTCGGAGGCCGCTTTTCCATAGTCGCTGTCAGACGAGGAAGTTATGGCGATAATTAGGGAACATGATAAGGACAATAAAAGCCTTCTCTTACGGGGAGTTTGGTACGGCCACATTATCAGGGGTCGACGTAGTTTCACATGCGAAGTGCTGATAGAACCCGTCCATTCGATGCCATTCATGCAGCGTTCACGTACTGCTTATGCGGTGGAGGCGGCTAATTGGACCCCCGAGGACCGTCTTGAGCCATCAACGACAGGGATACCCAATCAACCCTTGATGGCTAACGATATTTTGGGACGCCGAATCTCCCAAGGCGAAGCTTGACCTTGGGGGCAGGTCTACAAGATAAGCGTCATCCCACGGCACCCAGTGGGCATCTTCCTTGGGCCTGTTACATTCTCTCCTCTCAACGCCCATGGCTGCAGAAAGTTAGGCTATATCAAGTGGTGTATGTGTCATTGTTCTACTATCATGCTCCCCACGTCTGGTGGGTTAAGGCCTTTTTGAATCAATGGAATCTTCCAACGCACACGTTCCCACTGGGAGATCGCGAAGTTTCCATTACGCTAGAGGAATTCCGGGAAATTTCGGGACTACCAATCAGGGGAGAACACTATGAAGAATTATTGCCCCCGATGAGTATATATTTGCTACGGTGCCGGCGATGCTTGAAGGCTTAACGACCGAGAATTCTGTTCGGCACAAGCACCCGAGTTTGATCAAAGCCTTAGGTATTTTTGAGAAACTATTTGTGGTATCGGAAGGGTAAGGTGTCACTTTTGACGCTTTCATTGCTTGCTTTCTCCGTGAAGATGTCTTATCCAAGAAAGCTCCGAAATTCGCAAAGGTCGATGATCCCTTCGGATTCGGCTTGAAGAAATTGCCGACCAAAGAAGAAGACCTGGCACCGTTTTACATTCTGAACTCATCGGCCATAGCCTTTGATGCGATCGCTACCCCTAGAATAGATGAAGAAACTTTCTTTGTCGGCTTCATCAGTCTCTGGCTTAGCTGGTTCGCCATGCCGATGCATCGCCGTTTTATGAGAGCCTCCGTCTTCTATCATGTCGATCGCATAGCCGAAGGAGCATGATTGGCTGTTGGCGTTGCAGGACTATCACACCTATATCACGGTTTAAGTACTGCCACCAACACTTTAAACCCGGGTGCGGACACCGTGAATTTCTCCCTCCACTACTTCACGTCATGGATTGAGATGCATGTGTTAGGCGCATTTGTTGCATACAGGCGCCCTACTTTCTATGAAGAACATATCTTTCCACGGGTCATGAGGCTGGTCGATGCTTCTGCTCCTGATACGAATCAGTTAGGGGCTCTACGGGTATTGCTTAATCCATATTCGAATGAAGGCAGGATGGTTTACAGTGACCGGGTCCTTTCTGCTCCAGCGGGGCTCATTCAACAGTTGTTCGATTTGTCGAAGAGTGGAGCTCCGGCTTTAAAGCCCAAAGAGATCATGTATTTATATTTAATTAGGCCGGGGTACTTATTATTCCGCCTAAATAATATTGCTCTTTTCATGCGGTACAATCCGCATCGCTTCGCCCAGCAGTTGGGTTACAACCAGGACGTCCCCCTCGAAGACTTTTTAGTTGAGCCCACTCTCTCACTGGAGGTCACTCGCGGCGTTATCCACCACTTCATGCGGTTGGGTACTGGTTCGTTCTTCATGATTCCCGAGCCTGACTATCTTCCGAGGCCCGTGGGACCCTTCAAGGGGTGGTATCACCACCGAGTTGGTCCCATCATTGCAGAGGAAAGAAGGGTGCTCTTTGAATGTAAAGCCCCTGCTTCCGCTCATGCCGTCAGTGCCCCGTTGCGGCCACGGTCAGCTGTTTGCCCTCCTCTGAGAGATAGCGACTCGGTGTTTATTCCTAAGGCTGCTCGGGCGGAATCAGTCACCCGCACTGCTGGTATGCCAATTCGCACTAGGGCTGGGGTAGAGATTCCTGATAAAGTGCCCACCGTGGCATCACCAAAGGCGGATACCGAAAGCGAGGTTGGGCAACGTCGCACAAATGCGCCGAAGGATAGGAAGTGCCCCTCCACTAGTGTTAGCTCAGGCTCTAAAAGGAGAAAGAAATCGGTCGCCGGTCTACTCGATGCTTTGCTTGGGTCCAAGCCTCTTATTCAGGATGAACATATGCATCTTATTCAGGAGGAGCCAATATCTGCGCATGAACCAGACAATGGTCTTCTCTTTCCTGGTTCATCTGCCGAGGAAGCCGCTCAGTTAGCCGAAGCCTTGAAGCGATCATAGGATGAAACTAAAAATGTGCGCCCCAAGAAGGGGGGGCTTTCCCGCTGTTGAATTCCGTAACGTTAATCCGTTATTACCTAGGTTACTAATGGGTCCTCTGACGATGGAAGAAGAACGGGCTCTCAAACAGTCCATCTCGACCGTTTCTGAAGACGAGGCTGCTCTAAGGGTGGACAAGGATTTACTTTCAATCGAAGCCCGCCAAGCGCAATTGAACAGAAAAGAGCAGCAGCTCGAAAAAGCCATATTTCAAGCTCCCTGGTGTATTGGTATACACTTTTTTTTACGTCTCTTTTGGTAAATAATTTGTATTACCTTCACATCATATTATCTTTACAAAAATTTTGTAGGGCCTTCTGCAGTGGGCATAGTCTTGAGCCCATATCACGTCATGGAGCCTCCAATGACGGCTTCTATTCTTCTGGCTGAGATTGCTAAACCGGTCGTAGATTCTATGAATATCTTCAGTGATGCACCGGGGGTGTAAAGGAGATTACCAAACTGCTATCCCCGCCATAGAGTCTCCAGTAACGGCTTCTATTCTTCCTATGGAGACTGCCACACCGGCCACGACTTCTGTGAATATTTCCAATGACACACCGGAAGGTGTAGAGAAGATTACTGAAGCTGCCATCCCTCTGGTTCAAAGTGAACGAAGTATCGAAAGTAATTTTATAGACATCTACATTTTGTTTAACGACCCTTCCATATATCTGAACCCCCTATTTTTAGAATTGCGAGAGTTGGTGTCTTCCATTGTAGATCTTTCTCCTGAGAAAACCTTCCAGCGTTTACTTGGCATGGCGGCCCCACAAGTGATACCTCCACAGAGCATATTCCTTTCCTCTAGACAAGATTGGTAATCATTTGCCTTTCCGTTTTATATTTTCATAATGATGCTGATGTGCCCCCTTTATTTTAAACCACAGTCTTAGAGGTTGACGACAAAGTTGAAGTTCTCGATGGGCCTAGGGATCCCTCAAATCAACCTTCTATGGCCGTGGGTAGGTGACACTTTAGCATTGGTATTCTTTTACTTATTCTACATTTGGAAAGATGATTAACCACACATATATTTTTACAGTTTTGCCCACCCTGACTCTATTAGAGTCCCGGATTTCCATGCCGCCAGGCCCTTACGCCCGACGCGTGTCTGATAGGATGGCAAAACAGAGCATTCATTCCCTGGTGACTCTTATAGAAGATTTTCGCGTTGGCACTTCCGCCACGGCCGAAGAATTCGCTGTTGAAGCCAATGCTTCTTTGTCTGTTCTTGCTACCTACCATGACGAGGCGCTGGTGCGTACTTGGGTCGAGTATTGTCTTCAAGTGGAGGTCTCTCAACATGGGGTTGAATGCGTACGCCTTCCCTCTAATATCTTGTCCGTAAAGGCCAACTTGCGTAGATGGATCGATCAGTGTGCGGCCAATTTTCAGTCATGTGAGAAAAGGCTCAACCGAAAGTTTTCGGTAAGGGAATTGGCTTCGAAGGCTTTAAGGGAACTTCAAGCCCAGCTCACCACCAAGACTACTCGAGTTTATAAACTTTGGTGGGTCCTTCAGGAGGCCATTACGGAGGTGGTGGCTCTCGATAAAACCATCATTTTCATACGCGAGATGGTCGAGGCCCACAAGGCTGCCGAGAAAGAGCTTGAGAGTCGATTTTCTTTATACCAAAATCAACAGGCACAGGCAGGGACTCAGCTTGCGGCGTTGATAGAACTTGAAGCAGAAGTCCGGCGGAAGAATGACGATCTTGCTGGCTTATTGAACCACCCACTAGCTTAGAAATTTTTTGTCGATATATATTTTCTTCTCATTTTTTTTGTATCTTGTATTCATTTTGATTTATGAATAAATGACATTTCATTTCATACTTGTGCCTCTCCATCTTTTGATGCCTTGACTTGGCATAAAGTAGTTTATGTACTCATTTCGGAGTTCGTAGTTTATTCACTCATTTCGGAGTTTGTAGTTTATTCACTCATTTCGGAGTCTCTAGTATATGTACTCATTTCGGAGTTTGTAATTTATTCACTCATTTCAGAGTCTCTAGTTTATGTACTCATTTCGAGTTTATTTAGTTTACCTCTCTTGGGTTTACAGGCAAACTTGTCCTAACGTTATATGTAGAAAACCTCCATTCTTTATGACAGAGGTCCATCAGGTTTTGTGGTACTAGGGTTTTGGTCCATAGTACCGTCGCATTGATTGATGTATTTCTCGATATGTAGTCTTTAAGCTGCTATTCGAGTAGCCCCACGACTGTCGTATCTCTGATCCCTTCGGGAGATGGACAAGACGTCTTCAAGTAATCTCCTTAGGCTATATTACCGTTGGAAGAGCAAACGTTAGGAATTTGCCATGACGCTCTTTACTTGAGGTTAGGTTCAATTTGGAGCCCCGATGAGTCATAACCATTCCGCGCTGGAGTGGAATGATCTCCGATAGTCTTTTAGGCTTTATATGAGTTGCTGTCGAGACCCGAAACTGGGAATATGTCGTTGCTTCATTTTTTTTGACAATGTCGTGCTATTTCTTTGTTGAAGTATGGTAGACATCTGTAGGACCTTTATGCTGTATATATCGCAGTTGAAGCCCGGAGCTAGGAATATTCCATTGTTCCCGTTTTATTTGATAGTTGAGTCTGCGTCCTGCTGAAATGAGGAGGGGAACGCCGAGATAGCCTCTAGGTTGTATATGCGCTGTCGAGACTTGGAGTTAAGATTTTGCCGTGACTCCATTTTTTATTTGACCCTTGGGTCTTTGTTGACGTCGTGTCTTCATCCTGTCGGAATGAGAAGGAACGTCGGGGTAGTCTTTAGATTGTGTATGAACCGTCAAGATTTGGAGCTGGGGTTTTGTCGTGACTCCAATTTTGATTTGACCCTTGGACCTTTGTTGACGTTGTGTCTGCATCCTGTCGGAATGAGAAGGTACGTCGGGGTAGTCTTTAGGTTATGTATGGACCGTCAAGACTTGGAGCTAGGGTTTTGCCGTGACCCCACTTTTCATTTGACCCTTGCGACTTTGTTGACGTCGTGTCTGCATCCTGTCGGAATGAGAAGATACGTCGGGGTAATCTTTAGGTTGTGTATGGACCGTCAAGACTTGGAGCTAGGGTTTTGCCGTGACTCCACTTTTGATATGACCCTTAGGTCTTTGTTGACATCGTGTCTGCATCCTATCGGAATGAGAAGGTATGTCGGGGTGATCTCTAGGCTGTAAATGTTGCCATCAAGGTCTGGCTCTCCTTTTGACGGAGCCTGGTGAGAAAATATAGTTTCCTTTTTCATTTGTGCCCATGGATTGTATACAGGGGTCAGTGTAAACTCGCCTGCAGGGCAAAGAAAATTTTCTTTTATTTTTGATTTTTGTGATGCTCTATCTTTTCAGCTTTTCATATCGCAAAAGTCACGATTGCCCAATCATTTCGGCTTTTTATCCGCTGAGCCCAATCATTTCGGCTATTTTTTTATATTTTTACTCACTGTTTTTTATTGCGAGTTGCCCAAACATTTCGGCTATTTTTTTTATATTCATTTTTTTACTCGCTGTTGTTTTTATCGCGAGTTTAGAATCTGAAACCAACCTTGGCATAAGCATCGCTACGACTGGAATATTGCCAGGAGCGAATCATCACTTGCCGTGAAATGGCTTTGAGTCTGACACCTATTTTGGCATCAGCATCGCTACAACTGGGATATTGCCAGGAGCGAATCATCATTTGCCTTGAGATGACTTGAAGTTTAATACCTTTTTAGGCATCAGCATCGCTGCGACTGGAATATTGCCGGGAGTGACTCATCATTTACCTTTGTTGATTTGAACAAATGTGGCTTAGCAAACAGAGTTAGGATCCTGTCGACTAAGGCTTTTTGACTTTATGAACCGTAAGGGTCTCATAAAGGCAGTTCTCCCTATGAGTCATGAGAATCTCGTAGGCGTATTTTCTCCTTAGGAATCGTGGGGATTCCTAAGTGTGTGTTCTCCTATAAGTCATAAGGATCTTATAAGTGTATTTTCTCCTTATAAGTCGAGAGGATATACTGGTGTCGTTCACCGTATGAGGACATTTCTCGTCATTGGTGGAACTTGGCGAGGAAATTGTTTATTTATGCCCGTAGATTGTATACAAGGGCCAATATTGGACCGCCTGTAGGAAAACTTGGGAGATATGACGGCTTAAAAACAGGTTCGATCCCTATAGCTTAAGGCTTTTAAATCCTATGAGCCATGAGGGTCTCATAGGGAGAGTTCTCCTTACGAGCCGAGAGGATCTCGTAAGTGTAAAAAAAATTTCGAGATTGCGCCATTCCGGGTTTTCACAAGCTCGTCGGCAATCCTGCTGTTTTTACTCATGGCTCCCTTTCGGGTTTTCATCCGTTCCCAATTTCCTTATGGACATACCTTTTTTTACGAGATTGTGCTCTTCCCGGTTTTCACAAGCTCGCCAGTAATCCTGCTGTTTTTACTCACGGCGCCCTTTCGGGTTTTCGTCCGTGCCTATTTTTCTTGTGGACATACCGTTTTTTTAATGACCCGTCTGTTTGCCAGTGGGACTTAGGGGTGACTTCACCGCTAGAGTAGCTGTGCAGCCAGTGGGACTCGAGTTGCAGTCTTCGCCGTTGGGGCTTCGATTGCAATATAGATCTCAAGAATGCATATCGCCGTCTTTGAGGCGACACACTAGTTCAGGGACGTTCCAGTCCATCATCACCGCGTTTGAGGCGAATTTTTAGTTTAAGGACTTTTCGGTCCATTACCGCCATATTTGAGGTGAATAATTAGTTTAAGGACTTCTCGGTCCATTGTCTCCTTGTTTGAGGCAAATGATTGTTGAAGGACTTCTCGGTCTTTTGTCGCCGTGTTTGAGGTGGATTTCTAGTTTAAGAACATCTCGGTCCTATGTCGCCATATTTGAGGCGCATTTTTAGTTTAAGAACATTTCGGTCCGATGTCGCTTTGAGGCGAATTTTTAGTTTAAGGATATTTCGGTCTGGTGTTGCCATGTTTGAGGCAAATTTTTAGTTTAAGGATATTTCGGTCCGGTGTTGCCATGTTAGTTTAAGGATATTTCGGTCCAGTGTTGCCATGTTTGAGACCAATTTTTAGTCTAAGGACATTTCGGTCCGTTATCGCCATGTTTGGGGCGAATTTTTAGTTTAAGGACATTTCGGTCCGGTAACGCCGTTATTGAGATGAAGTTTTAGTTTAAGGACATCTCGGTCCGATGTCACCATATTTGAGGCGAATTTTTAGTTTAAGGACATTTCGGTCCGTTGTCGCCGTTTTTGAGACGGGGTTTTAGTTTAAAGACACCTCGGTCCGATGTCGCCATATTTGAGGCGAATTTTTAGTTTAAGAACATTTCGGTCCGTTGTAAGTTTAGGGACTTCTCGGTCCGTACTGCCATGTTTGAGGCAGATAATTAGTTTAAGGACTTCTCGGTCGTATATTGCCATATTTGAGGCAATGTTCTAGTTTAGGGACATCTCGGTCCGTTATCGCCATGTTTAATGCGATTTTTTAGTTTAAAGACATCTCGGTCCGTTGTCGCCATGTTTGAGGCGAATTTCTAGTTTAAGGAAATCTTGGTCCGTTGTCGCCATATTTGAAGCAAATTTCTAGTTTAAGGACATCTCAGTCCTTTGTCACCATGTTTAAGGCGAATTTCTACTTTAAGGACATCTCGGTCCTATGTCGCTATATTTGAGACGGAGTTCTTTGAATAGAAGGCTGAGGGGTACTTCGTCCTCAGAATCGCTCCCGAAAGTAAAAACTTGGGGCTTTTCCCCTTCCGGACAGGTATCAACCTTATGACAGTTGCTAGTCATTTTTTCACGCGTACTTATTCCACCTTTTTGCTGTCGACAAGTTTCGCGCTACATCCTCTTGAAATGTTTTTGATGGGCAACATATCTCTGCCACCACTTCTCGAAGGCACGACACCCTTCGATGGGAAGGGTAACCCTTCGATGATATAGACAGTAGTTTGGATATGAATCCTCTCTGTCGAGGCTTATGACCTTGGGAGTGTTTCCTACCAGAGGTGGCAGCTTCATTCCCATTGATAAGGCTTTGGTGAACCGCTTCTCTGCCTTGATCCTGCTCTTATTTGTCGCAGGTATGCCATGGTTTGGTTGGAGTACTTTACGACTCCACCTTACCACAGCTTCTTCATCCTGACGCTGATGCTTAGCCTTTTCGTATATGTCTGTTTCGCATTCTCGGTTAGCTTTGCTTTTTCGAAAGGCTTCGTTTAACAGCTTATCGATCAGGTTTTCTGGCAGTTCCGGAGATTTTAGCGCCGATTCTGCCCCCAGTTCCTCCGCATTGCCTTCTGACACTGAAAGAGCTTCTTCGTCATTTAACAACGAATGGGAGACCATGTGGCAACTTGTTATATAGTCTTTTGTTTCTTCTGATGAGTCATTTTCTTCATCATTGTCAATATCTTCGTTCTCAAGAATATGCTTGAGGAACTCTTCGAGGGTGACTGGTGTCTGCGCCTTCTGGTTGTACTCTTCCAACGCGTCAATGTACTTTTGTATGTTTGTGCGCTTATCGTCATACTCGGCAGACTGTACAGGCTTCTTGGTCTTCTTCTTTTTCTTCAAAGAGTTTAAAGGCTTGACTTGGGGATTTTGCTCTTTGTCAACAACTTTCTGTACGAGATGCGGTTTCAGCATCTCTTCGATGATTTCGGGTTCAAGCGGGCTTTTCCACCTGACTGCCGAACATGCATGTAGATCTTTCAGCATTCTTTTGGTTTTAGCTGAAAGAACAACTTCCCATGGAGCTTCTTCCACGAGCGAGCATGATGCCCCCGGTGCATCCACCTTTTTGGGAGTGTGCTTCTGTGGCGGGTTCACCCTCCAGTTCTCAAAAAACGCGAACTTCCCCTGTTGATACTAATCCTCGATCCAGTTCTTGAAGACATAACAATCCTTAATTGGGTGGCTCACCATTCTGTGATAGGAGCAGTAGTTGGGGTTGTTGAGGTCGCCGGGTTGCGGTGAACGTCGTGGGTCTGGCAATATGATGAGTTTGCTACACATTGCCAACTCAAATAGTCTCCGCATCTTATCGCGGGGAAACGAGCAAGCGCGTCCTAGCCTTTCTTCCAGGGATAGGCGTGGACGTGCATTGTTTTGGCGAACCACCGGTTTTGGGTCGCTCGGTTGTTGTTGAGTGTTGGCGACGAAGGCCGTTTTCCTTTTACCCTTGGCGTTTCGAGGGTCCTTGTTTGAGGAGGAAGGCCCATGGCCCATCTGGTCCATTTGGGTCAGCTTATCCATCAGAGCCTGGAAGGTCATCGGCTTGAAGAACGTCATGAACTGGGACACAGTCGTTTGCGGATCTAGGGTCCTGATGAACTTTCCTATGGCGGGGGATTCTTTGATACGCTATTCGTACTTTAACCACAGGTTCCGCCACCGGATCATGTATTGGACCCAGGTTTCTCCCGGCTTTACCCTGGTATTGATTAAAGTCATGATCGAGGTGCGCTCGCTTGCGCTGGCGAACCGCTGTGTGAACAGAAATTCCATTTCTGTGATTGTTTTCACAGAGTCATTTAGGAGCTCCGAGTACTATTCAAAAGCCGTTTCTGACGGGCTACCAACGAACTGGCGAAACAACAGTTTGTCAATACCTCCAGTGTTGCCGCACAGAGCTCTGAACTGCGCGACGTGCTGGTGTGGATTGTCTGTCTCCTTGTACACATGGAACTTGCGGATCGTATATCCCGGTGGGTACTTAATTTGGTCATACCAGTCTGGATACGGTTGCCCAGTTCTGACAGTTTGACCGGACGCTTCATTTGCTTGATGAGATCATATTTGTTGAGCGATGTAATCATCAAGAGCAGTCTTGGAAATCGTTTCCTCCTTGGATGCCTATAAGGTCGGAGGAGGATTTGATGTTTCCCCTCTGTCATCCTCGATAATTATCGGTGGATCCTCGACTGGGGGTTCTGGCTGGATCATCATCCCAACCATATCTTAGAACAAGAGAGCCATCTGCTTTATATTAGCAGCCTGCTCAGCAGCTTCCTTGTCCTTTCTTTCAAGCACCCTTCGCAGGAATTCTGTATCGGTCTCCTGCTCTTGGCGTTGTTCAGATACTAGTTCCGGACTTTCTTTCTGTTCAGTGAGTGCTGCCATTTTGGTCAGCATTTCCTGGAGCTTTTTTTGTTGCTCCTAAGCTTTTCTTAACGATCGAGTTCGCGGTCGATGAGCCACGAAAGTACGGCTTTCCTCTTTTCCGGAAGCCATGTAAACCGTGTGTATGATCATGCCCCCAGACTTGGGGCGTTTGGGTTCATCGCCTTTGGAATTTGCCGCAAGTGGTGGGATTTTCTCTGGCTTTCTCTTTTTATGGGAGGTCGAAGTTGAAGGAGCTGTTGTAACAGGCACCCATGTGAAAAAAGTCCCTTGCTGTATGGTGGAGGGATAGTCTTCCTCTTGCCGAGCCTTCGATTTCTTCGGTCGACGAGAGTAGTTTTGATCAAGCACCGAGTCCTGGACTTTTCGCCAGACTCTATGAATTTAGGAGGAGAGCCGTTGATGGGGCTGCTCCAGCTTTGCTTGCACTGTGGTTTCTGCAGGCGCGGGCGATTTCTTTAGCACCGCCGTTTGAGAGTTCTTTCGCACCCTCCTAACCAGATCAAAACTGTTCCCGGTTGGAATATCAATATCAACTTCCACCATTGGAGCTGGCAGAGTAAGTCCAGAGGGGGAGTTGCCCCCAGCTTTTCTCACCCAGCGCCAGTAACGATGTCGAGCATGTCTTTCAAAAGGGACCGCCTCAGTTTTGGAAGCGGCTTCGTTGTGCCCCCGGATTTGGTGAGGGGCTGCTACTGGTGTCAGCCTATTGAAGACTGACATCCTTGGTAGGGTTTGCGGAGGAACGACCAATCTTCCGAAGTCCGATATTCTGGTAGGGGAAGCACTTTTGACAACTTCACCTGCAGGAGGAGTTGGGAGGGCTATCCGTTTTGGGGCAGCCACTTCAGGTATGACGAGCCTCTTTGCGAGCCCGTTTTAGTTCTGACTCAGCCTGTTGAATACTGAGACGTCTAAGCTTTGGCTCAGCCTATTGAAGACTGAGGCATCGGATTTGGACGGCCCGTTGAGAGGGACCGTTGTGGTTGCAAGTCGATCAAAGACCGACTTCCTGTGAGCTTCTTCTTGCGGCGCTGGGGTGCAGAAACTCGTTGGTGGAATCATGGTCCCGAAGAACAATCCGGTAGTGGCTTGAGTTACTTGCCCCATCGGCATTGAAAAGATGGAGGCCACACTGGGCCTATAAGTCACTCCTCCAGTTGGGGCGGAGCGGGAGTTGCTGTTGCAAGTTGTGCAGTTGGAAGCCATTGATTTTTCTTCTTCTACACAGGAACAAGACACCAAATCTTAGTACCTCGAATCCAAAGACAATCATAGCGAACGGCGATTTTGTTCACGAAACACGACACACAAAGTGTGGAGTGGAAAGAGGAAAAGATCCCACCGGGCGTGCCAGAATCTGTTCACCGCCGGAGACGGAGACGAACTGGGATGGATCGTCTGACCTGAATCTGGGGGAAGATACTATTTTGGATTTATCCGTCCACCTCTCTGAAGATGCCAAGTTGATTTATGGCACCATATATCAGAGGTTTGGACGGACGCGGCCGTTATAGCATGTTAATTTAAGAACGTTTCGGTCCTTTATCGCCATTTTGGAGGCGAATATTAGTTTAAGGACATTTCGGTCCATTATCGCCATGTTTGAGGCGAATTATTAATTTAAGGACGTTTTGGTCCTTTATCGCCATTTTGGAGGCGACTATTAGTTTAGGGACATTTTGGTCCATTATCGCCATATTTGAGGCGAAATGTTAATTTTAGGACATTTTGGTCTTTTATCGCCATTTTGGAGGCGAATATTAGTTTAGAGACATTTTGGTCCACTGTCTATCTTACGCGCACGTGTATTTGTTACGTGACGAAGTGAACAATGGTGATATGGAATGTGCCCAATTTGGGGCACGATCCGATTTGAGGCGTGCACATCAATTTGGAAGTGCATCAACAAAAAAAGTTGTTGGTCGTCGGGACCTGCCACCTCTCTGAAGACGTTGATGAATTACAACGATATATATCAGAGGTGTGGAGAGATATACCCTTAAACCAAATCCCGTATTTGAGGGAAAAGATCATGGTGGATCATCTAAGAATCATTAGCCTTATTTGAGACTAAGATTATCTTAGGAGATATGGGATGAATATCATTTTGGATATCATCAATGAGAGATCATTATTCATCTTTGAGACTAAAATCAGTTTGGATATCATGAATATAAGCTTAGCCAATTTGGGCTAAGATTGGGTTTCTGTAACACCCAGCAGGGCTAAGCACTCAGTTGCATATAGCGCTCACGTGTATATCACATGAGGCGCTCTAATAGTGCTAAGCACTAACTTTTGTGGCGCTCACGTGTATTTCACGTGAGGCGCTCCAACAGTGCTAAGCACTAACTTTTCCCGGCGCTCACGTGTATTTCACGTGAGGCGCTCCAACAGTGCTAAGCATTAACTTTTCCCGGCGCTCACGTGTGTTTCACGTGAGGCGCTATATTTTTGGATATTTAATCTCTGTTGATGTTTTTAGAGAACTTAAATCTCTGTTAATGGTATTTTGACCATTAACGATCACCAAGATCATTATTTTGAGTATCTAGGATCATGTTCTTTAAGAACTAAGTTCTTGATTTGAAGGAACTAAGTTCCTTGAGTATTATGAACTCCATGTTTTCCATGTTCATATTTTCAGAAAGGTTAAATCTCTTTTAATGGTGTTTTGACCATTAAGGATCACTAAGATCACTATTTTGAGGATCTGTGATCAGATTCTTTTAAGAACTAAGTTCTTGATTTGAAGGAACTAAGTTCCCGGTGTATTATGAACTCCATCTTCATCTTGTTCTTGTATCCATGTTCTCCCCTGAATTTTTGATTCTTAACAACAAGATCTTCCCGATGAGAATTAAATTCTCAACTTATAGGAGATTTGTCTTGTGGATCTCAGATCCAGAGAAAGAACTAAGTTCTTTGAGAAGGGTTAAACCCTTTTAATAGGTAAAAGAGATATTTTTTTTATCTCTTCTTTTTTCTTTACCTAAGATTTTTAGGAGGGAAATCTTCTTCTTTGAGAGAATTAAATTCTCTGTTGTTTTGAGAGCCTTCTGTATTTTTACAGAAGCTTATGGGGGTCTCCTTTTTTTTCCTCCTCTTCCCATTTTTGATTAATCTCTTTGCTCCTATTTATAGGAGAAGAGAAAAATCAATTTGTTGAAAAAAATCTCTTATTGAGAGATCGTGATTGATTTCATGATAAATCAAAATGATCTCGTACATCAATCGGTGAATTTTATTCACCGTTGAATCTTTAATCCAAAAGCTCTCTGTTTAACAGAGAAGATTTCTTGTTTGTTTAACAAGATTAGGAAATATTTTTCTAAGATAGAATTTTATTTTATCATATAAATATCTTATTAGTTTAATAAGATTAGAATTTTATTCTATCATATGAATATCTTGTTAGTTTAACAAGATTGGGAATATATTTTCCTAATATAGAATTTAATTCTGTTATATGAATATCTTATTAATTTAACAAGATTAGAATTTTATTCCAACATAGAATTTAATTCTATCATATAGAATTTTATTCTATCATACGAATATGTTGTTAGTTTAACAAAATTCTATCATATGAATATTTTGTTAGTTTAACAAGTTTAGGAATATATTTCCCTAATATAGAATTTAATTCTGTTATATGAATATCTTGTTAGTTTAACAAGTTTAGGAAAATATTTTCCTAAGATAGAATTTTATTTTATCATATGAACACCGTTGGATTTTTGATCCAAAGGTCCTCTGTTTAATAGAGAAGATCTTTCTAGTTTGAGAAAAATCAGGAAAATATTTCCTACATAGAATTTAATTATATCAGATGGTTTAATTGGTGATATTTTATCATCATTGGATTTTAAATCCAAGATTCTCTGTTAGAAAAAGATCTTTCTATATTAGAAAGATCAAGGAAAATATTTCCCAAATAGAATTTAATTCTATCACATAGAATTTAATTCTATCATATGGGATTATTTTAAATTGGGGCGCTTACATTCTTTATATGTGAGCGCTACCAAAGAATACGGCAAGAGAACTCACGTGTTTAACACGTGACCCATAATGTGGGTTTTAGCCTGTTTATTTTCAGTACTCATATGCTTTGCATATGAGCGCTCACTTGTTTAACACGTGAGGCCTGTTTGGCCATTGGTTCTCACGTGTTTAACACGTGAGACCGGTTTGGCCTTTAGGTTTATTTTATTCAGCGCTCATATGCTTTGCATATGAGCGCTCACGTGTTTAACACGTGAGGCCAATTTGACCCTTAGTTATTTGTTTTCAGCGTTTATATGCTTTGCATATAATCGCTCACATGTTTAACACGTGATGCCAAACTATGAGTATTCTTTTCCTCTTGGTTTTCTCTTCCTTTTTTAATAAGGGAACAAATAGCTCTTTGCCAAAAATTTTGGTGGGAACAAATGCCCCCACTACTTTGTCCATGTAAGTATGTATATGGGTGAAGTAGTGCAAAGTTATGCATGGCCATACAATTGATGGCTTAAGAGACACGTTTAGGATCCTTGTAAGCTAAGGCTTTTTTTTTATCTTCATGAGCCGTAAGGGCCTCAAGAAGGTTTTTTTCCCTATGAGTTTTGAGGATCTTATAAGTGTGTATTCTCCCTAGAAATCGTGAGGATTTCTAAGTGTTCATTGCCTCCGTGAATCGTAAGGATCTCACTCGGGTATTTTTTTCCTTACGAGTCGTGAGGTCCCGTAAGTAGTTTCTTCATTTTATTGGCGAATGTGGCCCGTTGATAGTATAGCAGCAATGGTTTAGGAAACAGGTTTAGATCTGTCGCCTAAGGCTTTTCAACTTTATGATCCGTGAGGGTCTCATAAAGAGGTTTCTCCCTACGAGTCGAGAGGATCTCGTAGATGTATTTTCTCCTTAGGAGTCATGAGGACTCATAAGTGTGTTTTCTCTTGAGAATTGTAAGGATCTCATGAGAGAATTTTCTCCTTGCGAGTCGAGAGGACTCGCAAGTGGTTTTTTTTCCTCATTGGTATGCGACTTTGGAGAATGTGGCCCATGGACAGTGTACAAGAGTCAATTTGGACGTACTTGTAGGGCAGCAATAGCTTAAGAAACATGTTTGGATCTGTCGCCTAAGCCTTTTCAGCTTTATAAGCCGTGAAAGTCTCATAAAGACTTTTCTCCCTACGAGTCGAGAGGATCTCGGAGGTGTATTTTCTCCTTAGAAGTCGTGAGGACTCCTAAGTGCGTTTTCTCTTGAGAGTCGTAAGGATCTCAAGAGACTTTTCTCCTTACGAGTTGAGATGACTCGCAAGTGGTTTTTCCTCCTCGTCGGCATGCGACTTTGGAGAATGTGGCCCGTAGATAATATACAAGAGTCAATTTGGACCTACTTATAGGGCAACAATGCTTAGAAAACAGGTTGATATTCCCGTCACCTAGGCTTCTCACCTTCATGAGCCGTGAGGGTTTCATAAAGATGTTTTTCCCTACGAGTCGAGATGAGTTGAAAGTGTAAAAAAAAATTTACGAGATTGCGCCCTTCCGGGATTTCACAAGCTCGCTGGAAATACTGCTGTTTTTACTCACGACGCCCTTTCGGGTTTTAATCCGTGCCCAATTTGCTTGAGACATACCATTTTACGAGATTGCGCCCTTCCAGGTTTTCACAAGCTCGCCGGTAATCCTGATGTTTTTACTCATGGCGCCCTTTCGGGTTTTCATCCGTGCCCATTTTGCTGGTGGACATACCTTTTTTTTAATGACCCATCTATTTTCCAGTGGGTCTTAGGGTGACTTCACCGCTGGAGTAGCTGTGTAGCCAGTGGGACTTGAATTGCAGTCTTCACTTTTGGGGATTCGATTGCAATATAGATCTCAAGAGAGCATATCGCCCTTCTTGAGGCGACGCGCTAGTTTAGGGACGTTCCGGTCCATCATCACTGCGTTTGAGGAGAATTTTTATTTTAAAGACTTTTCGGTCCACTGTCACCATGTTTGAGGTGAATTTTTTGTTTAATAACATCTCGGTGCGGTGTTGCAAAGTTTGAGGCAAATTTTTAGTTTAAGAACGTTTCGGTCCGCTATCGGCATGTTTGGGGTGAATTTTTAGTTTAAGGACATTTCGGTCCGATGTCGCCATATTTGAGGCGAATTTTTAGTTTAAGAACATTTCGGTCCGGTATCACCGTTTTTGAGACGAAATTTTAGTTTAAGGACATCTCGGTCCGATGTCGCCATATTTGAGACGAATTTTTAGTTTAAGGACATTTCAGTCCGTTGTCTCCGTTTTTGAGACGAAGTTTTAGTTAAAGAATATCTCGGTCCGATGTCACCGTATTTGAGGCGAATTTTTAATTTCAGGACATTTCGGTCCGTTGTTAGATTAGGGACTTCTCGGTCCGTACTGCCATGTTTGAGGCAGATAATTAATTTAAGCACTTCTCGGTCCTAAATTGCCATATTTGAGGCGAGGTTCTAGTTTAGGGACATCTCGGTCCGTTATCGCCATGTTTAAGGCGAATTTTTAGTTTAAGGACATCTCGGTCCGTTGTCGCCATGTTTGAGGCGAATTTCTAGTTTAAGGACATCTCAGTCCTTTGTCACCATGTTTGAGGCGAATTTTTAGTTTAAAGACATCTCGGTCCGTTATCGCCATGTTTGAGACGAATTTTTAGTTTAAAAACATTTCGGTCCGTTATCGCCGAATTTGGGGCGAATATTAGTTTAAGGACATTTCGGTCCATTTTTTATCTTGCATGCACGTGTATTTGTTACGTGACGAAGTAAACAATGGTGATATGGAATGTGCCGAATTTGGGGCACGATCCGATTTAAGGCATGCAAGTCATTTTGGAAGCGCATCAACGAAAGAAGTTGTTGGTCATAGGGACTCGCCACCTCTCTGAAGACGTTGAGGAATTACAACGACATGTATCAGAGGTGTGAAGAGATGTACCCTTAAAGCAAATCTCTTATTTGAGGGAAAAGGGGTTGTTGTGAACTTAAGAATTTTTTGTCATATTTGAGATCTTAGAAATCAAGAGCATGTGGGCTCGATTGATTAAAAAAAACAAAGAGGTTTGCCCTCAAGAAACTTAGCCAATTTTTGGGCCGGGATTGAGTTTCCATAATTACACAACAGTGCTGAGCACTGGGACATACAACGCTCACGTGTGAAACACGTGGGGTGCTGGATTAGTGCTAAGCACTAGAGTCCTATGGTACTCACGTGTGAAACACGTGAGGTGTTCAGATGTGAGCGTTTTTAGTTATTTTTGACTAATCATGGAGTGCTGAGCACTTTGCATGATACTCACGTGGGAAGCGCGTGAGTGATGGGATTTAGGATTTATTTGTTCGTTTCCCTCTTTTTACAGAAGTGTTAAGCACTTAGATAGAGCTCACGTGCTTTTCACGTGATTGCTTCCTTTTGGGGCGGCTGCCTAATTGACAAAGAAGTTTTTCTTTGCTCTTTAGGCACCCACGTGAGAAACACGTAAGGCAGATTTGGCTGTTCATCTTGTTTGCTTTTCTAAGCGCTTCTCGTTGGGAACACGTGATGCTTCAAAATAGTACTAAGCACTAATCGATTCACCAAGTTGTTCTTGTGTTTTCTTAGAGATATTGATCTCTGTTAATGACATTTTTAGTCATTGATAATCATCAAGATTTCAGTTTTGAAGATCTTGGACCATCATTATCGTTTGTATTAAAGAACTAAGTTTTTTTTTTTCACTTTTCTAAGAACCAAGTTCTTTATGTAGGGTTAGACCCTAATTTTGGAGAAATTAAATTCACATATGTTCCTGTTCTTTCTTTTTAACTTCGTTATTTTCCCCTAAGATTTGAATTTGCAGAAAAGAATCTCCCCGATGAGAATTAAATTCTCAGCTTGTGGGGAGATATGCTTCTGCAAATCTCAACCAGAGAAAGAGCTGAATTCTTATATAAAGGGTTAAACCCTTAGAAAGGTGAGGGGAGATAATATGATCTCTGTGTTTTTTTACCTAGGGTTTCAACGAGGCAAGTTTCCTTTGAGAATTAAATTCTCCTTCTTTTTCAAGAGCTCACTATATATATATTTTTTTTTCCAGAAGCTTGTGGGGAGTTCTTTGTGTCTTTGGATTTAATCTCCTTGCTCCTATTTATAGGAGAAGGGAAAAAATCAGTATGTTAAGAAAATCTCTCATTGAGAGACCATGAAGATTAATTGTTGAATTTTATTCACCGTTGGATTTTCAATCCAAAGACTCTCTGTTTAACAGAGAAGATTTCTTGTTTGTTTAACAAGATTAAGAAATATTTTCCTATGAATATTTTGTTAATTTAACAAAATTAGAAAAATATTTTTCTAAGATAGAATTTTATTCTATCAGATTATCGGGGGATGATTTTATAATTACCGTTGGATCTTTGATCCAGGGGTCCTCTGTTTAAAAGAGAAGAAGTAATATTTCAGAAATATAAAATATTATTTTTGAAATTTAAATATTAAAATAATATATTTCGCGAAAACTATTCGATTTGCGAATAGGCTTTTTCGTAAAGGGTATAATTATATACCAATATTTGGAATATAAGTGGAGATTAAAATGATTTATTTATTATAAAGATATTTATCGGATTTTTGTATTTTTATAATCAATTATATGCAAGTTTAAATTAAACTTGATTAGTGCACTACTAATCACGATTAAGCAAAATCCGTATTTTCACATTTTTCATGGCTAGTGCACCATGTCATGTTGCATTCTTGTTGTATGTTGTTTCATTGTGCTTGTTCCATTTGTATTTGGGCTTTGTGTGAAAAGAAAAGAGATACCATGATTGAGAAGAGAGAGGGGGGACATAATGATGTCATGAGGCATGCCATGTGAGGGTATGAGAGAGAGAGAGAGAGGGTATGGCTCCACCCCTCACCTATTCTTCTTCCTTCTTCATTTCTTCACCATTTTCTTCATCTCCTTCTCCTCCTCCTTCACCCTTCTCTACCTCCATAAAACCACCTTAAATCTTCTTCAAAACCCCATTCCACTTTCACAAAAAATGATCTCCAGCTCATCCTACACCCCTGTTTCCCCCAATCAGAGAAAAACTCTGTTCAAATTTTAAAATTTGAAACGAAGCAGCGCTCACGTGCAGAGCACGAATGCGCTCGCGCCAAGAGCGCCAGCGCTCTGAAGCAGCGCTCACGTGCAGAGCACGAGTGCGCTCGCGCCAAGAGCGCCAGCGCTCTGAAGCAGCGCATCGTGCACCAAGAGCGCCAGCGCTCTGAAGCAGCGCTCACGTGCAAAGCATGAGTGCGCTAGCGCCAAGTGCGCCAGTGCTCTGAAGCAGCGCTCACATGCAAAGCACGGGTGCGTTCGCGCCAAGTGCGCCAGCGCTGAGAGTCAAAGACTCTGAGGCAGCGCTCACGTGCAAGGCACAAGAGCGCCAAGCGCTAGAACTAAATATTCTCTACCGTTGGATAAAAAATACAATGAAGATGATAAATTATCAAATTATCAGAATAAAATTCTGTTAAGAAAATACTTTTCAGAATCTTTCCAAACTAGGAAGATTGTGCTCTGTAAATCAGAGCACCATTGGATCAATGATCCAATGGTGATTAAAAATCACTAAGGAACAGAACAAGTTCTGTATGGGAAAAGATTTTCTCAATTTCGTTAAAAACAAGAAGATTGCCTTCTGTAAAACAGAAGCCCTAGGATCAAAGATCCAACGGTGGGAAATATCCTCAAATCAATTAGAGAAAAGATCTCTTCAACTGATTCAACAAATCAGCCTACCCAATATAAAGGCCCTAAGACTTCAAGTCTCATAAGGAGGAACCCTCCCCCCCCCACAAGGTTTAGATCACAGATCCATAAAGGCAAAGCCTTTCACAAAAAATAAGAGATTGTAATATCTCCTATAAAAATAAGAATTTTGTTCTTAGATCTATGAGACAAGGTCTCCTATGAATGGGAGTTTAATTCTCAGAGTGTAGAACTGATCAAAGTTGCCTAAAAAGAGCCTTAACGTTCCAAATTAAAAAGAAGCGCCACATGCTCCTCACGTGTGCGCTACTTATCAGAAGCGCTCTGCGCTCATTGTCTAGCGCTCAACGCCAAGCGCACCACGTGCTCCTCACGTGTGCGCTACTTAACAGAAGCGCTCTGCGCTCATTGAATGGCGCTCAGCACCAAGCGCGCCACGTGCTCCTCACGTGTGCGCTGAGGGAATACAACGTGTTCTTTAAATAAAAGCCCCAGAACTATAATGAGTGCTCAGCACTCAATAAAAGACAAAAATTGTTGTCAGAACTCAAACCAATGCTCAGTATTGTTAAATGAAAAAGGACTGAGCCTAATTAAATGTCCAACATTTTAACTAAATGGGCCGAGCCCAAGTTGGCCACAGATCCCTAATTCAGATTAATTGAGCCCATATGCTCATAAATTTTTGATCTTAGTCCTAAATTGGACTACAGATCTCCCAACTAATATTGGTTCAAGGGTACATCTCTTCGTACCTCTGATATATGTCGTTGTAATTCTTCAACGTCTTCAGAGAGACGGAGGGTCCCAATAACCAATAACTTTTGGTACATCCCCAAACGGTTGAACCAAAACCACATAGACTATGACGTCTTTAAACTGGACTATGATGTACTTAAACTTTACGGACTGTGGGGTCCTTAAACTCATGAACTATGATGTCCTTAAACTTTATAGACTGTGGGGTCCTTAAACTCATAGACTATGATGTATTTAAACTTTACGGACTATGTGGTCCTTAAACTCATGGACTATGATGTCCTTAAACCCACTGGACCGCAATGTCCCTAAACTAAAACAATAGAGCCCAAATGCTCTTTTGTTTGATCTAAATGATCCTGTTGAGTAGATCTTAATCTAGAATTAGACTAACGTATTCTCAACAAACGTTTAAGTTGATCTTAGTCTAAAACAAGAGTAATGATCCTTAAACCTAACCCAAACCCAAATCTAAGAAAATACGGATTTGGACTAATCCACGCCCTACGGGCGACAACATAAATTAGTCTCTGTATACAATCCACGGGGAACCAAAAATAAAATAAACATACACGACACGAAGTGACCATCTGGAGAAGGAGAAAGTGGTTACCGCGATACGGTAGCGTAATTAACTGCAGGGGCTTGCGCCTACAGGGAAGAGCGTCCCCACAATCAAAAACCCCTCACAATGAGCGAGAATCTGACGAAGTCTGCTATATCGGCCGCATCCGTCTAAACCTTCGATACATGGTGTCATAAATCAACTTGGCATCTTCGGAGAGGTGGACGGATAAAACCAAATAGCATCTGCCCCCAAAATTCAGGCCAGATGTCCCAACGTCCCGGTCGCGTCTTTTGGCGGAGAACAGATTCTAGCACGCCCGGTGGGACCTTTTCCTCTTTCTACTCCATACTTCGTGTGTCGTGTTTCACGAACGAATCGCAGTTTGCTATGGTTGCCCCTGAATTCAAGGTACTAAGATTTGGTGTCTTGCTCCGTGCAGAAAATAGAAGATCAATGGCTTTCAACTGCAACAACGGCAATAACTCTCACTCCGTCCTTGCCGGAGGAGTGACCTATGGGCCTCAAGCGGCTTCCGTTTTCAAGATGCCAGTGGAACAAGTGACGCAAGCCACCACTGGGCTGTTCTTCGGACCATGCTCCCACCCATGAACTTCAATGCCCCAATGCCATTGCAAGAAGCTCTGAAGAAGTCGGTCTTTGATCGACTTGCAACTACCGCGACCCCTCTCAACGGGTCGCCCAAATCCAACGCCTCAGTCTTTAACAGACTGGGACAAAACTCCAATGGGCCCGTGAAGAAGCCTGCGATACCTAAAGGGGTTATCCCAAAACGAATAGCCATTCCTGTTTCTGAAGTCACTAAAGCGGCTTCTCTTGCTAAGGGGTCGGTCTTCGCAAGACTGGCCATTCCAACTCCCGCTCCAGGCGAAGTAACCAAGGCTGCTTCCCCTGCCAAAAAGTCGGTCTTTTCAAGATTGATTATTCCCACTCAGCGGACGTTCATTTTCAATAGGCTGGCGCCAATAACAGCCCTTGACCAGAACAGTGGGTATGAGGGAGCCACCCCCATAGCTGAATCAATACCATCTGCAAGGCATACTCGACATCGCCACTGGCGCCGAGTGAGGAAAGCTGGGGGTAGTTCCCCTTCTGGACTGACTCCGCCAGCTCCAACGGTGGAAGTTGATGTTGTTGTTCCAACTAGGAACAGTTTTGAACCCCTCAGGAGGGTCCGCAAGAACTCTCCGACTGCTGTGCTGAATAGAGCTCCTCCACCAGTGGAAAATGTTACAAAGGTAGAGCCAGAACAACCCCCTCAGCGGTTGTCCTCCAAAATTCGCAGGGTCTGGCGACAGGTCCAAAACTCTGTGATCAACCAAGACTACTTCCGCCGACCGAAGAAGATGAAAGTTCGGCAAGAGAAGGACCACCCTGTTACACCACAGAAGGTGTTGTCTACTTGGGTTCCCGCTGCAACGCCCCCCTCAACTTCGACCGCCCACAAAAGGAGAAGGCCGGAGAAAATCCATGTGTCTGCGACGAATCTAAAGAGTACTAAACCTAAACGCTCCAAGTCTGGGGGCATGATGGTGCACACTGTTTATATGGCTTCCGAAAAAGAGGAAAGCCGTACTTCTACGGGTCACCGACCGCTCACCCGATCCATAACAAAGGCCCAGGAGCAACAACAGAAGCTCCAGGAAATGTTAACACAGATGGCCGCACTCACTGGGCCAAAAGAAAGCCCAGAAACATCGTCAGAGCAGCATCATGAACAGGAAACTGATGTCGAATTCTTCCGAAGAATGCTCGAGAGGAAAGACAAAGTGGCCGCGGAACAAGCGGCCAACATAAAACAAATGGAGCTTTTATTCCAAGATATGGTCGGGATGATGATACAGCCAGATCTTCCAGCTGAAGACCCTCCGATTGTCCTTGAAGACGACAGAGGAGAGACATCGAACCCTCTTCCGGCTCTATCAACGGCCAAAGAGGAGACGATCTCCAAAGTCGTCTTGGATGACTATATAGCTCAACAGATACGAGCTCATCAGGCGAGCGAAGCGGCTAACCAAATCGTTAAAACTGGATGACCCTATCCGGATTGGTACGATCAAATAAACTACCCACCAGGATATACGATCCCTAAATTCCACGTATATAAGGGGACAGGAAATCCACACCAGCACGTTGCTCAATTCAGGGCACTGTGCGACAACACCGGAGGTGAGATAAGCTACTGCTTCGCCAATTCGTTGGCAGCTTGTCGGAGACAACATTTGAGTGGTATTCTGAGCTCTCGAATGACTCTGTCAAGACATTTGCAGAAATGGAATTACTGTTTACACAAAGGTTCGCAAGCGCTAGCGAACGCACCAATAACACTTCAGAAAAATAAAATATTATTTTTGGGAATTTTTATAATTAAATAATATTATATTGAATATTTTAATAAGGCGGTATAATTAAATACCGATAAATTGGGAAAAAATTGGAAAATTATGGAAATTACTGAAATGATGGTGGTTTATGTGAATTAAGCAAATTATGAAAATTTATGATTTATTTGACTCTATTTTAATGCTAATCACGATTAAATATCGCTAATCGCGCATTAAACGTGTTTTGTGCACATGACATGCACATGTCATTTTTAGCACTTGTTACATTTTTTTCTTTGATGATTTCTTCTTTTTTTTTATCATGCATGGTTATAAATTTAAAGAGAAGAAAAGAAAAGGGATATGAATAAAGAAATGAGGAATGGGCATGAGAGAGAGAGGGTGAGGGGTCTCCATTGACCATGGCTTGTCTCCACACTTCATCATTCTCATCTTTTTCCTCTCTCCCTCTCACTTGGGCGGCTGCCCTCACTCCCTCCCCCTCTTCATCCTCTCAAACACCATCAAATTCAACCCAAAACCCCATCTCCATTTCATAAAAAATATGCACAAGGCTTCTAGCTACACTTTGGACTAAGAAATGGTGGATTTTGAGCACTTGTGGCAACTCAAGAATTTTCTTGAGTTGCCAAATGAGGTAATTTCTGAGCCATTAGTGTAGTATTTGGTTTACTTTATCACCTATACAAGTTTAGAAGTGATTTAGTTCGGTTTAGTGAACTTTGAAAATTTCAAGTTAGGGTTTGAGGAATTTTGAATTGAGATAGTGTAATTGAGGCTTAATTTTGATCTTAAACCCCTGTGGTGATTGATTGGAGACCTAAACCAGGGACTAGAACCCCGGAACGCGAACTTAGAAAACCTGATATCGGAGAATTGTGGAAATTTTGATGGTTTTTGGATATCTACTATCACTCGGGGACCTAAAAAATTATTTAGCAAAGACTGGGATACAAGCAGGCACCTAGGAAGCATCACCCAAGACACGAGCCCCCAACTCCATTCCCTGACCGCAAATAAAAGCATTCTGGCCGCAAATTGCGGCCAGGACTTGGCCATTGGGTCTCGTTCTTGTTCTGTAGTTCCTGCATCTGTAAACTAGACCCTCCATATGTGCAAAATTGACTAAATTTGACCTAGGGTAAAATCTGGGACCATTTTCAAGAGTTGTTGTTTTGATTCGGGGTTTCGTTTCTCGTATTTTGAATTCTGGATTTTAGTATCTGTGTTTTACCTCGATCACTTGACGTTTGAACGACGATATCGAGGGTTGTTGGTGGTTTTGAAGGCGTGGTCCATAGGTTCTAATCTATAGGCCTTTAGCGTGTCGTTTTGATTTTCCGATGTGATTTTAATACGCATTTGCGATTGTGTATATATGTAGGTACCCCCACTTGTATTTGAGAAGATAAAGAAGATTATGGCGACATCGACATCAGCAAGCAAGAGGAGGTGAGTAGATATATATCTACGGGGAAGTCGGGTGGATGGCGTATAGCACCCCCGCAGTTCGTAGTATAGCTTATATATATAAATGGATATATATGTGGTTTATGATACGTAGATGATTATCAAGATATGATTATGTGTTCATGGTTTAGTTAAGGGTAATTAGAAGTAAACGAGCATAGCTTCTTAGTCGCGAACCCTAGAATAGGTTTATACCCACACGCGCACACACACTTGCATACTTTTATTTACATGTGCGTATATGGGGACACACACACACACACATGGGCGTGGGACTATGTGTGTGTGTGTGTGTGTGTGTGTGTGTGTATACATGGATTATGAGGATAGTACTTGGGTTTGGAGATGGGTCGATGAGATTGGGCTTGAGGCCGTGAGATCGGTGATGTGACATGGTTCGTATTTGAGATACGACATGATGTTTTAGTGGATCCTTTCGACATGGTGTTTTCAGACACACGCATGCCTATACATAGATGGTATCAATATTGTACTAGACGTAGATCAGTACCCCGGATCATGATTTTGATAAAGAGGATACTAGATGAATAATGTGATAGATGTGACATTTGACCCGTACCCAGATTTGGGAGGACGTACGACGGATTTACCGTACGAGCTATATATATTGATGATAGATCCGCACTCTTGACTCGAGGATGTCATATTATATTAGGGTTGTTAGTTATATGTATGCCCTAGAGGCCATTATTGTACACATGATGTATATTATAGTGGATGCTTGGATATATATAGAGATGACTTTCTTGCTCGACATGATAGTATGCTATCTGGTTACCTTTATCTTAACATGTAGACTTATATATTGTTATACTGTCTTGCTCTCACATGTTGATAAAGCCCTTAGGATATGTACTTGACTACCATGACTATGATGGAGATCATACTAGTGGGGCCAGGGTAGTTCACAAGTACATCCTTTAATTGTTCCTAGTCGAGGGAATATCGAGACATGGCATCGATATCCCAGAGTAGACTAGCGTATATGCTTCTTGACCCATATGATGGGCGATGGATGATCCCACATCCATTGGTGTTTGACATCAGAGATGGTATACGGGTGCTTAGTGGAGACTGGGTACACTGAACAGGACTCGCCAAGGACTCCTATGTGGTAGTATACATATCGTCAGATAGAAGTCCTCTGGTGACACTGGTACAGGTTAGTCTGTAGACCCGAGATCGTCATAGAGTCTTGTGCGGCTCCCACTATGCTTTGATTTCCTCCCTACCACGCTCAAGAGGAGTCATGCAAACAGGTGAATTTTGGGTACAGTCCCGAGTCGTATGGAGGCAATGAGCGATAGGAGGGGTTTCGTCTCTCTCGGTATTGGGGGTTGATGTTGCGCTATGCTCGATTGGCTATAACTGGAAGTCCCTGGCCAGGGCTGATATGGAGATTTACTGATAAGTGTTATCAGTAGTTTCTCAACCCGTTATAGGCCAGACATCGACATGACTTATCACGTTACTGGGGTCTGACGATTTCCACCCCTAGACATGATATGCGACATATCAGATGAAAAGACCGGATTGTATGGTAGTGTTACTGATAGGTTTCATGGAGACTATGGATAGGCTTGCTTGTTGATCTTCATATCGCTCAATACCCGGATAGCCGTTACGTCCAGCTAGTACCGCTGACGGCTTGTAGGTGACTGATATGATCATCACCTACTGCCGGCGTATTGACGAGTCTTTAGAGTCCCACACAGAAGTTCCCTGGTTCAAGCGAAACGAAGTAGGAAACATATGTGATATGTGTGTGGGCCCGATTAAATACGAGTATGTGATACCGTATTGTAATCTGGCAGTCATCTGTTTTCGGTGCGGTTATATGTGATATAACCAAATTGTCGAATCAAGTGTTGATTCGATAATATGATATACAGATAAATGATATTAGCCGGTCGTATATGATATAACCGGATTATTAGATCAAATGTTGATTTAATAATATGATATAAAGTATATGTAATATAATTAATATTAACTAATATCATTAGCTCACTAATTAATCTTCATTAAATATATATTAATATATATGATATATATATATATTAAAATGAAGCATGGCATTTTCTTTTCTATTTTGTGAAAATAGAAATGAGGTGTAAAGTTGAAGCATGGTTGCAAGCATGGTGTTTTATATTCTTTATTCATTCTTGACTCACTATTCAAGCATGGTTGCAATTTAATATTGCATAATTCTATGCTTGAATGAGTGAGGGGTAAAGAATTATCATTCATTCTTGTTCATTCCAAAAGACTTAGCCATTTTCTCTCATGCTTGCTCTCATGCTTCTTCTTCCTCCTCTTGTTTTTTATCAAGCTTCAACCCTCACATGTGATGTGAATCATGAAGCTTGAGCATAAATAAGTGAGCTCTTTACATCCCCTACTTCATCATCTCACACCATTTTAGCAAATTAGTGTGATGTGTTTCATACACTAAAGGGTTTAGTGTAGTGGTAGCTTGAATTAGTAAGAGCTTTGAAGTAGATCATCTTTGGCGCGAAGGCTACGAAGGAAACTTGTTCAAAGTCTCAAGATAAGCCTTGTGGAGTCGCGGGACTACTACACGGAGCATATTGAAGAGAAGGACCGTCTACAAAGGTTGTATTCTTATTCTCTTAGATGTAAAAGTTGTTTGCATCTTGTTCGGTCTAAATCTCTAGTTAACGATTCTAGCGTAGGGTTCTTTGTAACGGCAAAAATTTTAAAACGGCATGCACGATGCCCCCCTAAACCTTGCTGTCGTCATAAGGAACCCTTCAAGGGTATCGTATGGGATACTATTGAGACGGGATCACCGACTATTATATATATATATATATATATATATATATCGACTCAGATGTTAGGCGGTTTCCTTACCTTTCGAGCAGCCTGTTTAGTTTAGTCTGGTAGTTTACTTGTAAATGATAGATTAGACTCGAGTCATACCTATTTCAAAATTAACGAATCGTGAGTATTTTAAAGACAGGCCAAGGGATTCTACGGATATTTCAAAAGACGTATCTTTTCTGAAAAACACCGTAGCCCTTATTTTCAAAACACCACGATTCGTGTTATTTCAAATAGCAAAACTGTATGACTCATAATTATATAAATGCAGATTAGTTATCATTGTGTTTATTATTCAGCTCCCGCATATTCTTGCTGTTCGCATCGCATCGCATGCTTATATTGTGTTTTCATATACCATTATTATGATCATGCTGTCAGGACACCAACACCATTACCGATGATGCGTATGCTCCACATACACTTATTTGCCGGCTCACACACATCATCATCGGTAATTGCCATGTCACGTACACTTTATAGAATATTACTCATTGACATAGCTTGTTAACTGATAGTTCGACATGGTATTAGCGTACTCGTCTTTATATGCTAGTTTAGACATTGCAGTTTATTTCTTGCTACTTCATGCATATTATTATTCACTGTTATGCAGTATTATGGAGTTTTATGCCGATATTCACTGTTTACATGCTATTGATGATTGGATTTCAGATTTTCATGAGATTTTTTTGGATTTGGGAGAAAACCGCAAGAATATATAAAAACTTCTCTCTCTCTCTTTTTAAAATGAAAAGTGCGGTTTTCTCGTGATGTATGAGTCGTCCACCATGATATTTTCTCGGTTATGAGATGGATTTCGAGACCCGATTCGAAGAGTCGTATGAACCGTCTCGAGTACATGGTGGACCCGGTATGGTACCCCGGGGCAAGAGTGATTTCATGGAGGATGATGAGCCTGGCAAGGGCAAACTGCCTAACTGTGATTGTTTGGCGCGTCGGATATCCGGAGGATACCGTTTGTGGTCGTGTGATTTATGATATGGGCCGATCCGGACTGACGAAGCCCGAGGTATTGAGACATTGAGATATTGAGGTTTGAGACACTGAGATTTTGAGATTTGCTGATACAGGCCAGTCCGGGTAGCCGGAGCCAAAGACATTGAAATATTGGGGTTTATGTTTTGTGTCGATGCTTGACACGGATTCCTCTGTTGATTTCATTGATGATACTCGATTTATATACATACAGAAATCTCATTAAATAAAAGAAAACAGTTGTCTCATTCATTTCATTACATTACATTCATACCTCATATACATGATATATTGCTACATGAGGCACTGACACGAGCACATGGGATTACACTTATGTATAGATGTTTACCCTTGCCACCTTATCATGCTTTAGACTTTATCATTTGAGGATTATATATATATTTGATCGTATTGACCTAAGATTGTGTCATACATACGATTTCTGCTCGGTGATGTTTTCTACTCACGAGTTGGCAACTCACCCCCGTTGTGCCACAATTTCTTGCAGGTTTTGTCGTACAGGTTTTTACGGCTTTCTGGTACACTGCTTCCTTTTCCGGGTGATTGCTTTGGTAGGTGGGTTCACTTGCATCGTGACCACCATTATACCTTGTATATTATTTATTTCAGTTGTATCTAGTAAACTCCATCAACCAAACTATTATATTTATTCAGACTTAGAGACCAGTAATGTATATTCTTTCGACCTAGAGTCGCGCGTTGTATTATTATGGGTTTTCATGTTGTTTTTGAGTTTTCCTTTCAGTTTTGATCCTCGCCCTTCGGCGTTGTATATTATATTGCTTGCGTGGTTGTGGCCGTCGATTGACGAAGAGTTAGCTCCCGCTTGGGGATGCCTTTTATCATTCATGTATATATTTATCATGTTGTACCCCGTTCGGGGCCAGTATTTACAAAGAAAACTCTGCCAAAATTTTCAGAAAAGACTTGTGATTTTAAAATGCATATTCGGCTTATTTTACTAAAACATTTCTCTAAAAATGGTTTTAGATTTCTGGGCTTTTGGCTTACTTGAATTAGATGGGGTCCTATAGACTTCATATGATTCAAGGGCCAGTCACGTGCTATTTCGGGTCGTGACAAAATTGGTATCAGAGCGCTAGGTTAACCTTGGTTCGAGTCTATGTTTGACTATGCGGAGCCTAGGGCATTTGTATATATACGGAATCTAGGCTTGACCTTATGAAACTTAGACTTAGTCGAGAGGGTATTAGACCCGAACTTCCGTCGCGTAGGTTGACCTTGGTTGATGGAGTAGGTGACTTAAGGAGAGTGACGTACCGTGTGTATGTTCCGCGGCATACTTACGATATGCTACTCCGCTTAAGAAGCCTTAGGATGTACATTTCCTTACACATTATTATATTCATTCATGATCTATTCTCATCGATATCGGTTTATGGTTTTGCTGCCACGATACACGGGCAGAGAGAGAGCTACGGCTAGAGTTGCGGTCAGCACGAGCTCGTCACGAACGAGGACTGACCAGGGCGTGATTCCAAGGACATACGATTGCATAGAGCGGCGTTGTTTTATTGTGTTTTCGTGTCGTGGGCGTTTGATGGATCACTTACATGAGATTACTCGGACGTGCAGATCAACACCTAAGGATTGAGCCACTGATAGAGGCCAGCCAGATATTGATGACTATTGATGTATCGCTTGTTCATGATGATTGAGGTACTGTTTAGCGTGCAAACGAATGAGCCAGTTGTTGTTGCGAATGACGAGATATCGTCCCAGATGTTGGAGCTATTGCAGTACGAGTTATACATAGAGATATGATAGCAGGTCGCTAGTCACCCGAGGATGAATGACTAGGACATGTGGTTCGTTCGCTTACCCCGATGCGAGGTCATCAGATAGATTGATTCCAGCTAGAGACGACTTCACGCATGTACGTTGAGAGTCGATAGAGGCGATCGAATGTCAGAAATCTATATTCCAAGTTTAAAGTATTCGGAAAGACATGCAAGCAATTCTATGGACCCTCTAGAAGAATGAAACCCTAACTCGACATAATGACCATGTGAAAAACTTTGAACCTTAGGGTTTGCGGCAGTTCCGCGGTGCCATTAGTGAGGCTTGGGTTTGCCCTTCTACGGCTGGTCTACCGGTGCTGTGGCATGTACTCGATACTATTAAACTATACCCAAGATGTTGAGCTCTTGGGGGATTATAAGGTTTTGACGAATCGATCGAATGGTTCGACTTCATTCGGATGCTATGTGATGGGATGCATTTCTTGGGAGACTCCGGATACGAGTATAGCCGTTGGAGCACGGTCTATGCACCCATGATGAGACGAGTCCGAAGCAGTCGACATTAGAGAAAAGTGGAATAAGAGGTTCGTACAAGATCTTGATGAGATGACGTTCCACTCCGCCGACATCAGAGATGTGATACGCATGCAGAGGCGTTGTATATGGATATATCTTCCAGAAGGAGTCGCGATGAGTATGCAGCCGTTCCGGAACAAGAAACGGATTTAGTGAAGGGTGATAACTTCCGAGCAGTTCGGCAGAGACGAGATTTGGGAGAGACCTCGACAGGACCTTTCTGGAATAATGCACGAGAAGATTTGGACCCAGGGGTGGTCATTTTACTCACACCAGCAGGCCAGAGTTCGGCATCGTCGACGAGACATGTTATGAGTGACCATGACAGTTGGCCAGAGATTCTTAGAGGATGTGCTTGAGCGGGACTATTCCGTCATACTTGATTTCGGTATTTTGGGCGATCTATTCGCATGATTGAGTGTTGATGACCGAGTTTCATGATATTTATTTTCGTGCACTATGGTTGCACCTACTGGGTATCTATATTTTGTGCATAGTTATTACACTTGAGATATGCTTTATATACCGTTGTGTTGATTTATGATCTGTGCACAGTTATTGCACTTGATATCGTTTTGTGCCTTGGCTGCACATGTTTATGACTTCATGGATTTTATACAGTTGAGTTGATTTTGTGCATATGGTACGCGCATGATTTGGTTTTTGCACTCGGTATAGTTCACATATGCTTGCAGTGCATTGATACGTATTTGTGCACCGCAGTTGCACTGGACTACAATTTGATATCATTTGAGACATGGATTTTGATTGTGATACACGATATTTGTTTTGTTCACCTTGTGCACCTGATTGTATTCTTGTGCATATTTGACGCGCTTGGATTGGATTTTGCGCATGTTCGGCGCTTGATATTGGATTTCATGATTTCGTGCATGTTGGATGCACATGATTTAGATTTTATTCGTGCATGATGGATGCACCTGATTTAGATTTTCGCGCATGTTGGGCGCATATTATGAGATATGATTTGGGTGCACGCCAGATGCACTAAATCGAGATTCTTTGTGTATGTCAGATGCACCTAATTTTGCTGTCAGGCACACACGTTGCCTCTGACAGGTGTTGCGTGCACACCCGTTGCACTTAGATGTTGTTTTTGTGCACATGTATGGCACATATATGGACTTTGATTTCCGTGCTCACCAGACGCACGTAGCATTCATATGCACATCTTGGGATTGGTTTCTTATGGAGCAGTACGTTTTTTATGATATTTACTATTGTTTTCGTACTGAGCAGGACTAGTCAGAGAACAGTACCTGGATGTATGTTGCATGCATTGATAGTTATCGAAGAGATTTCGAAAAAGAGAGCTATAGTCTCAGTATTTATTTACGTGTCTGATATGACACGAAACGTTTAAAACAAGAGAACCCTTCTAAATTATTTTTCAAAACGGCGGGACGTGCATGTTAAACGAAGGAGATATATATATATATATATATATATATATATATATATAGTTATTTTTCTACAATAGACGTCCGACACTGTGCAGTGTTATGCGCATCGCACAGCAACGTGAAAAGTTTGGCATGCATTTCCTTCAGATGTTTACATGTATGGTTTTGATGTATATCATGTCGGTTTTCGTATTAGATTTTACATTGGTGTCTTCACCATAACTCCGATGATTGCGGGATGCTTGACGGAGTTTTGTTTTTGAGTTATCTGCTTATTATTCATGCGCATGCATTGCGCTATGATGCGTTTTATGTATTGATGATTTCGGAGCCCCGACGACTTGGACTTTTTACTGAATTGTTTTAGTATTCGAGAGGTTTAAATTTAAATTCGGGGACCGAATTTTTTTAAGGGGGGAAGATTGTAACATTTCAGAAAAATAAAATATTATTTTTGGGAATTTTTATAATTAAATAATATTATATTGAATAATTTAATAAGGCGGTTAAATACCAATAATTTGGGAAAATTTTGGAAAATTATGGAAATTACTGAAATGAGGGTTATGTGAATTAAGCAAATTATGAAAATTTATGATTTATTTGACACTATTTTAATGCTAATCGTGATTAAATATCGCTAATCGCGCATTAAATGTGTTTTGTGCACATGACATGCACATGTCATTTTTAGCACTTGTTACATTTTTTTCTTTCATGCATTCTTATTTTTTTATCATGCATAGTTATAAATTTAAAGAGAAGAAAAGAAAAGAAAAAGAAAAGAAAAGAAAAGAAAAGGGATATGAATAAAGAAATGAGGAATGGGCATGAGAGAGAGAGGGTGAGGGGTCTCCATTGACCATGGCTTGTCTCCACACTTCATCATTCTCATCTCTTTCCTCTCTCCCTCTCACTTGGGCTGCTGTCCTCACTCCCTCCCCCTCTTCATCCTCTTAAACACCATCAAAATCAACCCAAAACCCCATCTCCATTTCATAAAAAATGTGCACAAGGCTTCTAGCTATACTTTGGACCAAGAAAGGATGGATTTTGAGCACTTGGGGCAACTCAAGAATTTTCTTGAGTTGCCAAATAAGGTAATTTCAGAACCATTAGTGTAGTATTTGGTTTACTTTATCACATATACAAGTTTAGAAGTGATTTAGTTCGGTTTAGTGAACTTTGAAAATTTCAAATTAGGGTTTGAGGAATTTTGAATTGAGATAGTGTAATTGAGGCTTAATTTTGATCTTAAACTCCTGTGGTAATTGATTGGAGACCTAAACCAGGGACTAGAACCCCGGAACGCGAACTTAGAAAACCCGATATCGGAGAATTGTGGAAATTGTGATGGTTTTTGGATATCTGCTATCACTCGGGGACCTGAAAAATTATTTAGCAAAGACTGGGATACAAGCAGGCACCTAGGAAGTATCACCTAAGACACGAGCCCCCAACTCCATTCCCTGGCCGCAAATAAAAGCATTCTGGCCGCAAATTGCGGACAGGACTTGGCCATTGGGTCTCGTTCTTGTTCTGTAGTTCCTACATCTGTAAACTAGACCCTCCATATGTGCAAAATTGACTAATTTGACCTAGGGTAAAATCTGGGACCATTTTCAAGAGTTGCTGTTTTGATTCGGGGTTTCGTTTCTCGTATTTTGAAAGCATTTTGAATTCTTGATTAGATGGGGTCCTATAGACTTCATATGATTCAAAGGCCAGTCACGTACTATTTCGGTCGTGACAGCACCCCGATCACCGTACTAATTAACGCCAGGGTGAAGCCGGGCGAAACACGGGTTCAGTACGTGATACAGTGGCAGAATCTATGGTCAAAGTACGAACAATGCATAGAAGAGGCTCCTGCAGTAGGCATGTTCGTGGGTACTCTTGATCCGCATGCGACCATATCCCAGTTCATGATATTTTTCAAGCCGACTACCTTCTAGGCCTTGATTGACAAATTGGCCCAAATGGATCAGATGGGCCATAGACTGTCTTCCTCGAAAATGGAGCCTCGAAACGAGAAGGGGAAAGGGAAAGCAACCTTCGTCGCTAATGCTCAACAGCAGCCTAGTGGTCCGAAAGCAGTTGATTGTCAAAGTGATAGACAGCGACTCTTCAACTAGAGGCTAAAATGCCTTTATTCGTTTCCTCGGGATTAGACGAGAAGACTGTTCGAGTTGGCGGTGTGCAACAGGCTCATCATCCTACCGGATCCGAAATGCCCACTGCAGCCCGGTGACATCAACAGTCCCGACTACTGCCCCTACCATCGAATAATGGGCCATCCAATCGAAAATTGCTTTGTCTTCAAAAACAACATTGATGACCAGTACCAGCAAGGCAAATTCGCGTTGTCTGAAAACTGGAGGGTAAACCCGCCACAACCACACCCTCAGAAAAAGATAGACACGCCGGTGGCATCATGCTCATTTATAGAGAATGCTCCATGAGAAGTTGTTCTTTCGACAAAAACTAAAAGAATGTTGATGGACCTTCAAACATGTCCAGCGATCAGGTGGAAGAGCCCACTGGAGCCCGAGATTATTGAGGGGATGCTGAAACCGCGCCCAACGCTGAAAGTTGGTGATGGTGAACAAAACATTCAAGTCAAGCCTCCAAAGTCTCTAAAGAAAAAGAAGAAGGCCAAGAAGCCCGTCCAAACCGACGATAGCCGTACAGGTCTGCAGAAATACATCGATGCACCGGAAGAATATAACCAGAAAGCACAAACCCCAATCACGTTGGACGAATTCTTTAAGCATGTTCTTGAGAATGAAGACGCTGACGCTGACGAAGGAGACGATTCTTCAGAAGGGCCTGAAGACTATATGCCGAGCTGCCACATGATCTCTCACTCGATAAATGGCAAAGTAGCTCCTGATGCAGAGAAACTGGGGGCAGATCCCGAACCGAAACTCCTAGAACCGTCAGACGAGATGATTGACGTATTCCTGAATGAGGCGCTTCAGAAAAGCAAAGCTGATCGAGAGCGTGAAATTGCTATGTTTGAAAAAGTCAAACGCCAGCGGCTGGACAAAAGGGTTGAAGTACCCCAACCGAATGGAAGCACTCCTGCCGCCAGCAAAAGCAGGTTTAAGACAAGAAAGCAATTCGCTAAAGCCCTGTCAATGGGAATGAACTTGCTGTAGGGTGTTTTTCGTCACCCCATTGAGATGGGAATGCGCGCGCTTATCAGGCGCATTACAGATTCCCTCTGCCCAGGGTAGGAGGGTTTTATTGATTGTGGGGATCCGAATCTCCGGCAGCCGCGGACTAAACCGCCGTTAATTACCCCTCGTCTTTGGAAGCGAGGGAACCTCCGATTGACGGGTCAAATTGGACATGCAAACTCAATGCAACGCGTTGGTGTGTGTATTTTTTTTTGTTCCATTTGTTAAAGAGAAAATATATATAACAAAAATAAATAAGTAAATAAATATTTAGAGAAACGTTTTTTTATATTTTAATTTACTATGTTTTTTATTTTAAAATATTATTTATAATTTATTTTTATTTATTTAATATTTATTTAATTTTTTAACTAAAAAAAGGATTAAATAAAGAAAAGAAGGAAGAAAGAAGAAAAGAAAGAAGAAAAAAAAGAATTTAAAAATGGGGGGAGAACCTGGGCTCCCATATAATGAGAGCCTCCCCTCACATGCTAGGGTCATATGCTAGCATGTCACATGCTAGCATGTGAGGGAGGCCATCACATATTTTGCATGTGACCCACCATCACATGCTTAGCATGTGACCCCTCACATGCTTGTAACACCCTAATTCATTTATACCAGTTCTAGTTCATTTATTTCTTTATTTATGCTATTTTTCCTGATTTACTGAATTTTAGACCCGACCCGGGCATGTTTTGGACTATATTTGTATTTACCAGAATATCAAATTTTATTTATATAATATTAATTTTATAAACTGATACAAATTAAAATTTAGTTAACTAATAAAAGATTTTTTTAAATTTAAATCTAAACTAATTTCCTAACAAACTAACAACCCCTTTCTCTCTCTCTCTCTCCTCTGAATATATATATTTATATATTTTTTATTTATTTAATTTTTTTTTCTTTCCTTATTTAATGCACAACCTCTTCTTCTTACTTCTTCTTCTTTCTTTTTTTTTTCTTGATCATGTTTCTTGATTCCGGTGATCACCGCTGGAGCCGTGATCATCGCTGACGATCCGAGTGATCCAGTGAACATACATTTCCTGTGTGATCACTCTCTTGCATTGTTTAGACCTGTCCCGTGTGCCGTACGTGGGTTGCGACGTTTTACCGACGTCGGACGTGCCGTACATATTCGTTTCGTGATCCGTCGAGGTAAGTTAATCTTGCTACATGCTATACTACTATATTCTATATTCATTTGAATAATAACAACACATAATGATTAGTTATGTATTCCACATTATCATTTTGCATGTTTCACCGTTTTCGGATATCCGTGTGCATCCGTGCAAGTTACTTCATATCTAGTGCATACAAATTTATCTTGATACATGCTAGACTACAATATGCTGCACCCAATTGAATATTTACATTTCATATTGTTTAGTTGTACATCCTGCATTTACCAGTTTATCATTTTACTGTTATACGACGTCCGTACACATCAATATCATTATTTACATGTCTAGTCGCATGCTAAATCATCTTTCTACAAGTTAGGTATAGTATTATGCATCCATACTGAAGTTTTACTGTTTTCGGATACCCGATTGCATCCATATCATTTAAAATATATATCGTCGTAATATTTCTTATTATTATCTTTAATTATCTTATAATCTGTATTTTATAATGTTATACAAAATATAGTTTGAAAATATTATAGTTTACACATGAAACGTCGTTGCAAAGCGGATACGACAAATCTGAAATTTACTGTACACCTTACCGTATAAAATTTATTATATATCATAGAAAAATTATTAGTATACGTTCTTTAGTTCGTTACGAAACTAACTCAGAATAATATAACTCTATAAAATATTTACTTGCAAAATAAATTGTTTAAATAACGTAAAATGCAAATGAAAATATCTCTAAACTGTTGTCCAGGGAAATTCCAGCAGTAAACTTTCAATTTCGAATGTTCATAGCTTTTTGTAGGAACAACCTGAGATACTTCAACTTATAAAAATGAAAACCTTATTGAATTATCTTTGTTTTGGTATAAGACACGTCCCTTTTGGAGAACGTTTGTTATTTTTAAGCTATTTTACAAATCAGGATGACGCTGAATTTCTGAACGGAACTTTCTTGTGCATGGTTAATCAATACCACTTTTATAGTTATTAATCGGTTTGAATATGTTATCCATATTAATATTATTATATCAATATCTATTTAATAAATAATAGTGCTTGTGTTTTAATATTCAGCAAATTTTACCGATTTACAGTTTTATAGTATCCGTACGGTTTATTACATATCTAGTTGCACGCCGAGACCATATTATTTCATGTTACTGTTGTATTAGTGCACCATGCTTGATAATTATGCATCCTACTTAGTCATGATGTGACCCATGATCGATATTTTTGCATCCATACTTTTATTGTACATCCGTACTTTCACCTTGATTTAATACTTGCTACAGTTTGATTATGAGCACCCGTTTGACACCTGTGCACTACTTGACATGACCTGATACACCACTACTTGACATGACTTGATAAATATACACTACATGACCTGATATATCACTACTTGACATGTTACCTTATCCTGTTTCTAATGCCAACAATCCTGACATGTTGTCCCGATGGACATATCCCGTTGTCTGTATAGAAAAACCTGTTCCTGCTTGATCCTGTGTTGGCATTAGCTTCAGATTTATCAATACCTGACTTGAGCACATAATTTGGAGGTATGGGGAAATCAATGATGAAATCTGACTTGTAACTCAACAGTTCGACACTTATACTGATCAGTTTTGGGGGGTAGGCCAGTCCCGGAATGATGTTGCTGACATCATTCATCTGTACATGTTTCCTGTTTGTGCTTAGCGGCATGTCTCGGATTCAGCCCCGAGAGTCTGGACCGTGGTCCCGGATACGCATGGGATACTATTGAGTTACATCAACGATTCATTAAATTGATTTCAAAGACTTGAGAGTAGTTAACCCAGTAGTTTAGTTCAGATTACTCACCGCACGTCTCATGTGCTTATACCCTTCACTGTTTCTTATTCGTGTTACTGTTATACTTTTATTACTGTTCATACTCATGCCTGCATGACTTGTTACCCCCCTGATTATATTATTATTGATATTATAACGCACTGACGTCTGGGTTTTGCATGCCCCAGATCCTCTACCTTTGTCGCAGGCTGATCAGGAGTACTTCCGCCGTTAGGCCGAGCAGTGATGATCCAGTTAGTATCCAGTTTAGTTATGTTTTACTTTCCAGATGTTTTGCTCTTTGGATTTATTGCTTCCGCATATTATTTCTTGACTCGTTTATTCTGGCTCATGGACATGTACTAGATAGTTTATTTTATTTCTACTGTTCTTGATATCTCTAGACAGCCGTAATGTGACTGTGGAGGGATGTTTTCTAGCCACAGGTAGCATGGTTAGCTCTGTCACGTGCCTATCTTAGCACACTCTGGGAAGCGGGGCGTGACAATGCTAGCATGTGAGGGGGCCATGTAACACCCGAGCCCAATAATACTATTTATATTACTAGTTGAGGGTTTTATATTGCTCATTCCAATTATCCTGATTGTTTGGTGCTTTTTGCAAAATTTTAACCGGTTAAGCCATTTTGGCACATAAAAAGTTTTAACACCTAAAATGAAATTAAAAATATCCGTGTTGGCCTACTCGTCGCCACTAGTCGCATGGTAGCGTCCGCGTGTCGAGATTCCGTCCCGTTCGATGAAACGGGCATGTTTGGACGACTACGTGCGCGTGCAAGTGTCCGACTTGGGGGCATGCATTTTAATCATTAAACACCTCTTTTCAAAATTTGGACATCGCTTGAAATCCCATAATTTGAATTTGGAGCATTTGGGCGCAACCCGGGCGCGATTTGGAAATGTTTCATTTAGCGCCAAAAGGGCCCATTTAATTAAATATCCCAAAATTAAATATATACGATTATAATCATTTTTTTTACTGTTAAATCCTTTAAAATCTTTTTAAAATTTTCTTTGTTCACCTCACAGCCAATCACGAGGGATTAAAATCCCTCGTGGGCCCCCTTCCACTCTCTATCTCTCTCCGCCTCTCTCTGTCTCTCTCTCCATTCTCTTTCTCTCTCTCTCTAACAAACACTCTCTATCTCTCTCCTCATCAAATCTTTCTCCCTCTCTCTCTCCAATCTCTCTCTCTCCTCCTATATTTATATTGCAGCCGCCCTACTCATCTTCCCCATCACGAGAAAACCCACGCGAACCCCGAACCCTAACCCTAGCCACCTCCGGACATCGCCGTCGACCTCCCCGCGACCTCGCCGTCGCCGCCCTCGCCACCACGAGCCTAGCCGCACCCACCTACCTCCTTCCTTCGTCTCATCCCGCGCCTGCACCCAACCCCGACGCCATCACCCGGCCGCAGCTCTCGCCGTCGACGCCGCCTCCCGTCGCCGACAACGCCTGCGACTCCCTCTCTTCCTCCTCGTCCCGACCTCGTCGTCGCCTTCCTCCTCCCCTCGCCGGACCACCACCAGACCCGAGCCCGACCCTAGCACCAATCCCCGGGCCGCCGGAGAACGTGCCGTCGGCCCTCGTCGACGTCACCCGCGCCACCTCCGACCACCTCCTTTCCCCCTCGATCACCAGAGCCAACCACCACCCTCCTATACTCGTCGCACTACCCTCTCCAGCGAACCCGAGGCTGTTCAGCCTTCGCAGCCGCCGTCGCTGCCTCGCCGGCGTTCCAGCGCCGTCGAGCCCGCCGTGGTTGCCCCCTGGTGTCTCCCTGTAAGCACCCCTCATCTTTCCTTTTATGCAAAATCCCCCCCCCCCGCTGATCTTATTACGTATATCTTGTTGCTAACTCGTTGCCGATGACTTTTGCCGGAATCCGACCGTGCCGTCTTTTGAACCCGACGCTCCTATGAAGTACCCTGGTCCGTGTGATCCCGTTGTTCTCTGTTGGGACTCGATCCGTGGCCCGTGCACCCGTCTCGTGTTTTCTGCCGACATTGCATCCATGCTTTCCGGTTTGCGAAACCGTCGAGGCAAGTATCCGAATACTTGCTTTAACATGCTAGTGCGCAAGATCAAGTCTTGCTTCAAACTTAATCATCATATGATAACCACACAGCTATTTGTAACATCGATATCTTTTATAACTTAGAATTGATGGTCACAATTATCCGTAACATTAAATTAATATAGTAGTTGCTTGTAATTAACCGGTCTGCTATTAATTCACACTTTAACTAACTAAACCAAGTAGATCGTCCTCACTTCATTTGTTAAATCACCCATGAGACAATTATTATGCTTTAGTTTAAATTCATGTAGTTTCATTACGTATGTTGTTGATATTGTTCCACTTTGTGACTATTGCACCCCAAGGGTGCTTGAACCTGTTAATAAGAGAATACAAAACATCACTGTGTTTACATGGGATAATATTGTTATTGCTGTTCCTGCTGTTGTTCTTTATTCGTTACTATACCTGTTATCGGCATACATTTGATTGCATTACATATTGACCGATCTTGATACACCTGACACATGTACTGATACACCGGACATGACACCCTGTACATATCAACTCAGCCTGTTGAAACGTGACCTGACCTGTTACCTGATTTCATGTCTAATGCCGACCAACCTGACCATTCCTGCTGTCTATCCAGACAGACCTACTTTTACCGGATTTTGTGTTGGCATTAGTCCTTGACTACTGAATACCTGACCTGACATACATAGCTTGGGGGTATGGGGAAATCAAAGGTGGAACCGACTTGTAACTCAACAGTTCGATACTTGTTCTGATCAGTCTTACGGGCTTGGCCAGCCCCGGAGTGATGATGCTGACATCACTCATCCATCCAGCTACCTATTACTGCTTAGCGGCACGTCTCGGATTCAGCCCCGAGGACCTTGACCGTGGTCCCGGGCACGCACGGGATACTATTGAGTTACATCGACGATTCATCAATTGATTTCAAAGACTATAGAGTAGAAACCTGATAGGACAGTTTAGTCACCACTGCACATTACCCTGCTCTGTTATTTCTTAGTACTGCTTTATTCATGTTCATACCTGCATTGCTTATTACCATGTTTATATTATACTATTTGGTTGACATGACGCGCTGACGTCTGGGTTTTGCATGGCCCAGATTCCTTACCACTATCGACGACCGAGCAGGAGTACTTCAGCCAGCAGGCTGAACTGTGAGTCCCTTAGGGTTTAGTTTATTTATTTTCATTTCATTCCAGATGTGAGCCCGCATTATGGGACGTACTGTTTATTTATTGTATTGAATCATTTGCTTCCGCACTTATTGTTTATTGATTCTTGTTATTATGGATTTGGACATGTATTAGATTAGTTTATTATTTTGTTCTTGATATCTCTACAACCGTAATGTGACTGTGGATGGATATTTCCTACCCACAGGTAGCATGGTTGGCTATGTCACGTGCCCAATCTTGCGTACTCTGGGAAGCGGGGCGTGACATGGTTCTTTTGGTATCAGAGCCATAGGTTAGTTGGGTTGATTCTTTTGTAGTTGGGTATTGTACCCAATACACGAATCAGAATACCCGTGTTTAGGAAACATGTCCTGCCACCTTGACAGTTTTACCATCCTTGAATCATTCTTCCGGATCATGTCGACATGCAAACTTACTTTGCATTGTTAACTCGAAAACCTAACTTCTTGTTATCCCTAGGACTTAGGCGACTTGGGTGGAGTTAAGTAATTGGGGCTATGATCCCGCGGCATAGCTACAATGCAGTACTCTATTTAAGTATCTTGGAGTTCTAGCCTTGATCTATATTCAGAATCTATCATCATGCTAATGTTGGGTGTTTTGAGTTCAGGATTATGACAGGTAAGAAGTTGAAGACGTACCAGAGGCATGTGAACGAAGCCGCCATGCTTGGAGTGATAAGAGGAATGCTGGAAATCAAAGAAACAGACCGAGCTGATCCAGCAGCAAGCGGACTCGTTCCAGGAAGGTTTGCAGATCGTTCAGCAGTCTGTGAACGAGGTTGGAACTAGACCAGTTGACCGAGTAGGGACTGTAGCAGATTTCAGACTTTGGGTCCGTCTACATTGACTGGTTTAAAGGAGCCGTGCCAGCCGAGCAGTGGCTAGTCGGCACGGAGAAATTGCTGATTGCGGCACAGATTCCAGAGGACAAGGTGGATGATGTGGTGCGCTTTCAGCGAGTGGATTGCGCCCGAGGGTGATGGCTTATGGAGGAGAACCGCTTGCCCAAGCCGATCAGTTGGGCGGATTTCTCTAAGAGTTTTCTGGAGAAGTCCTTCCGCGGACTGCGCGGAGGAAATGGAAGAGAAGTTCATCGGAATAAGGCAGAATGGAGCAACCGTGGACGTACACGCAGCAGAATGGACGAGACTCAGAAATTTCGCTGGACCTTTCGCGGCCAACGATACAGACAGCAGTTGCGGTAGGGAAGCAGTTCTGTCGGGCCAGTCGAGTTTAGGGCTAGGCCGACAAACAGTGTTCTTGCAGCTATGGAAGCGGATAGTAATGAAGAGCCGGCAGTTGTTCATGACTTTATGGATGTGTTTGAAGATATATCAGGCTTACCGCCGAAGCGAGATGTGGAGTTTGCGATTGACCTTATTCCTGGTGCAGCGCCAGTATCAAAATCTTATTATCCGATGGCACCGGTAGAATTGGAAGAAGTTAAGAAACAAGTTGGTGAATTACTCGAGAAGGGATGGATTCGAAGCAGCAACTCACCTTGGGGAGCTCCGGTTCTTTTAGTAAAGAAGAAGGATGGCACGAGAAGGATGTGCATTGATTATCGAGAATTGAACCGGGTGACTATTAAGAACAAGTACCCGATCCCTCGTATTGGAGAACTTTTTGAGCAGCTTAGTGGCGCGAGGGTATTCTCGAAACTGGACTTGCGATCAGGATATCATCAGGTCCGAGTGAAAGCAGAAGACATTTGCAAGACGGCGTTTCGAACTCGATATGGACATTTCGAGTATCTAGTGATGCCCTTCGGAGTGACTAATGCGCCAGCAATATTTATGGATTTGATGAACAGGGTCTTTTCACCATACCTGGACCAGTTTATTGTGGTATTCATTAACGATATTCTGGTATACTCGAAGAGTCCGGAGGAGCATGCTGAGCATTTAAGGATCGCGCTGCAGACGCTGAGACAAGAGAAGTTATTCGCGAAGATGAGTAAGTGCGAATTCTGGCTGGAAGAAGTGAAGTTTCTGGGGCATGTCGTGTCGGGCGATGGAATCGCCGTCGATCCCGAAAAGATTGCAGCAGTTCGAGATTGGCCTATTCCAAAGAATGTTGCGGAGATAAGAAGTTTTCTTGGACTCGCCGGTTACTACAGAAGATTTGTGGAGAACTTCGCTCGTTTAGCTGAGCCGTTAACCAAGCTTACGCGTAAGGAGGTACCGTTTGTTTGGACGGATGGATGTGCATTGGCCTTCGAGACGTTGAAGCAGAAATTGATAACCGCCCCTATCCTAACCGTACCGGATGATTCAGGAGGACTGGTGATTCATAGCGACGCATCTGGAAAGGGATTGGGATGTGTTTTAATGCAGAATGGGAAAGTCGTCGCTTACGCATCGAGACAACTGAAGACTCATGAGAAGAACTATCCGACTCATGACTTGGAGCTTGCAGCCGTGATCTTCGCCCTGAAGATTTGGAGACACTACCTTTTAGGGCGAGAGAGTTGAAGTCTTTACTGATCACAAGAGTTTAAAGTATGTGTTCACTCAGAAGGAGTTGAACATGAGGCAATGCAGATGGTTGGAGCTGATGGCCGACTATGACCTAGATCTTAAGTACCATCCGGGAAAAGTCAACGTCGTGCCGGATGCGCTGAGTCGGTTACCAGCAATTCAGATATTGACTGCACAGAGGGAGATCATTGCGGATTTTCGGAGATTCGACTTGGAGGTTGTGCTACCACATGCTACGGGGCAATTGATGCAATTGCAAGTGCAATCGTCCTTAGTTGAGAAGATTAAAGCGTCGCAATTGCAGGATCCTAGACTACAAAAGTTTCGAGGGCAGGTTGAAGCCGGACTACGAACCGATTTACTGATCCACGAAGATGGTTCGTTGAGATATGGTAGCCGCGTGTGTGTGCCAAAAGGAGATGTGCGTGAAGAGCTTATGAAGGAGGCACACAGTTCAGCTTACTCTGTACATCCAGGAGGGACAAAGATGTACCGAGATATTCGACAGCACTTCTGGTGGGAAGGTATGAAGCGGGAAATTGCTCGCTTCGTAGCTAAGTGTTTGGTGTGTCAGCAAGTCAAGGCTGAACACCAAAGGGTTGCTGGTTTGTTGCAACCACTTCCGATTCCTCAGTGGAAGTGGGAACATATAACCATGGATTTCGTGACGGCTTTACCGTGGGGTCCAAAGGGCAACAATGCCGTATGGGTGATTGTCGATCGTTTGACCAAGGCAGCTCACTTTATTCCTTTTCGGGTTGGTCAATCGACAGAGACTTTGGCAGAGCGATACATGCAGGAAATTGTGAGATTGCATGGAGTACCGGTAAGCATCGTGTCCGATCGGGACACTCGGTTCTTGTCGCACTTCTGGAGGAGTTTACAAGAAAGTTTGGGGACTCGATTGAAGTTCAGCACAGCTTATCATCCTCAGACTGATGGACAATCGGAGAGAACGATCCAAACCCTTGAAGATATGTTGAGGGCTTGCATGTTAGACTTCAAAGGTTCTTGGGAGGATCATCTACACCTGGTGGAGTTTTCGTACAACAATAGCTTCCAAGCGACAATTCAGATGGCTCCGGTTGAAGCACTGTATGGTCGTAAGTACCGTTCACCTGTTTGTTGGGATGATGTTGGTGAACGAAGGTTACTAGGACCAGATTTAGTGGTACAGACATTCGAGAAGGTGAATACAATCAGGAAGCATATGAAGGCAGCTCAAGACAGACAGAAAAGTTGGGCCGACACGTCAAGAAGACCTCTAGAGTTCGCCGTGGGTGATTTGGTATTCCTGAAGATATCACCGACTAGAGGGGTGATTCGCTTCGGAAGTCGGGAAAGCTTAGTCCTCGATTCGTTGGACCCTTCGAGATATTGGAGCGTGTTGGAGAGGTAGCGTACCGTTTGGCGTTACCACAGTCATTAGCAGGAGTTCACGATGTGTTTCATGTGTCTCAACTACGGAGGTATGTTCGCGATGAGACTCATGTCGTGGATCATTTGGAGTTGACCGTACGGGAGGACCTAACTTTTGAGGAGCGACCAGTTGAAATCAAGGATCGGAGAGAAAAGGTTCTTAAGAACAAGGTTATCCCCCTTGTGTTAGCTTCTTGGGGAAATCGATCGCATGGAGAAACCACTTGGGAGAGAGAAGACGAGATCCGGCAGAAATTTCCTCACCTTTTCCCATAGTTAGCTACCTTGTATTCTTGGAATTTCGAGGACGAAATTCTTTTTGTGGTTGGGTATGATGTAACACCCGAGCCCAATAATACTATTTATATTACTAGTTGAGGGTTTTATATTGCTCATTCCAATTATCCTGATAGTTTGGTGCTTTTTGCAAAATTTTAACCGGTTAAGCCATTTTGGCACATAACAAGTTTTAACACCTAAAATGAAATTAAAAATATCTGTGTTGGCCTACTCGTCGCCACTAGTCGCATGGTAGCGTCCGCGTGTCGAGATTCCGTCCCGTTCGATGAAACGGGCATGTTTGGACGACTACGTGCGCGTGCAAGTGTCCGACTTGGGGGCATGCATTTTAATCATTAAACACCTCTTTTCAAAATTTGGACATCGCTTAAAATCCCATAATTTGAATTTGGAGCATTTGGGCGCAACCCGGGCGCGATTTGGAAATGTTTCATTTAGCGCCAAAAGGGCCCATTTAATTAAATATCCCAAAATTAAATATATACGATTATAATCATTTTTTTTACTGTTAAATCCTTTAAAATCTTTTTAAAATTTTCTTTGTTCACCTCACAGCCAATCACGAGGGATTAAAATCCCTCGTGGGCCCCCTTCCACTCTCTATCTCTCTCCGCCTCTCTCTGTCTCTCTCTCCATTCTCTTTCTCTCTCTCTCTCTAACAAACACTCTCTATCTCTCTCCTCATCAAATCTTTCTCCCTCTCTCTCTCCAATCACTCTCTCTCCTCATATATTTATATTGCAGCCACCCTACTCATCTTCCCCATCACGAGAAAACCCACGCGAACCCCGAACCCTAACCCTAGCCACCTCCGGACATCGCCGTCGACCTCCCCGCGACCTCGCCGTCGCCGCCCTCGCCACCACGAGCCTAGCCGCACCCACCTACCTCCTTCCTTCGTCTCGTCCCGCGCCTGCACCCAACCCCGACGCCATCACCCGGCCGCAGCTCTCGCCGTCGACGCCGCCTCCCGTCGCCGACAACGCCTGCAACTCCCTCTCTTCCTCCTCGTCCCGACCTCGTCGTCGCCTTCCTCCTCCCCTCGCCGGACCACCACCAGACCCGAGCCCGATCCTAGCACCAATCCCCGGGCCGCCGGAGAACGTGCCGTCGGCCCTCGTCGACGTCACCCGCGCCACCTCCGACCACCTCCTTTCCCCCTCGATCACCAGAGCCGACCACCACCCTCCTATACTCGTCGCACCACCCTCTCCAGCGAACCCGAGGCTGTTCAGCCTTCGCAGCCGCCGTCGCTGCCTCGCCGGCGTTCCAGCACCGTCGAGCCCGCCGTGGTTGCCCCCTGGTGTCTCCCTGTAAGCACCCCTCATCTTTCCTTTTGTGCAAAATCCCCCCCCCCCGCTGATCTTATTACGTATATCTTGTTGCTAACTCGTTGCCGATGACTTTTGCCGGAATCCGACCGTGCCGTCTTTTGAACCCGACGCTCCAGCGAAGTACCTTGGTCCGTGTGATCCCGTTGTTCTCTGTTGGGACTCGATCCGTGGCCCGTGCACCCGTCTCGTGTTTTCTGCCGACATTGCATCCGTGCTTTCCGGTTTGCGAAACCGTCGAGGCAAGTATCCGAATACTTGCTTTAACATGCTAGTGCGCAAGATCAAGTCTTGCTTCAAACTTAATCATCATATGATAACCACACAGCTATTTGTAACATCGATATCTTTTATAACTTAGAATTGATGGTCACAATTATCCGTAACATTAAATTAATATAGTAGTTGCTTGTAATTAACCGGTCTGCTATTAATTCACACTTTAACTAACTAAACCAAGTAGATCGTCCTCACTTCATTTGTTAAATCACCCATGAGACAATTATTATGCTTTAGTTTAAATTCATGTAGCTTCATTACGTATGTTGTTGATATTGTTCCACTTTGTGACTATTGCACCCCAAGGGTGCTTGAACCTGTTAATAAGAGAATACAAAACATCACTGTGTTTACATGGGATAATATTGTTATTGCTGTTCCTGCTGTTGTTCTTTATTCGTTACTATACCTGTTATCGGCATACATTTGATTGCATTACATATTGACCGATCTTGATACACCTGACACATGTACTGATACACCGGACATGACACCCTGTACATATCAACTCAGCCTGTTGAAACGTGACCTGACCTGTTACCTGATTTCATGCCTAATGCCGACCAACCTGACCATTCCTGCTGTCTATCCAGACAGACCTACTTTTACCGGATTTTGTGTTGGCATTAGTCCTTGACTACTGAATACCTGACCTGGCATACATAGCTTGGGGGTATGGAGAAATCAAAGGTGGAACCGACTTGTAACTCAACAGTTCGATACTTGTTCTGATCAGTCTTACGGGCTTGGCCAGCCCCGGAGTGATGATGCTGACATCACTCATCCATCCAGCTACCTATTACTGCTTAGCGGCACGTCTCGGATTCAGCCCCGAGGACCTTGACCGTGGTCCCGGGCACGCACGGGATACTATTGAGTTACATCGACGATTCATCAATTGATTTCAAAGACTATAGAGTAGAAACCTGATAGGACAGTTTAGTCACCACTGCACATTACCCTGCTCTGTTATTTCTTAGTACTGCTTTATTCATGTTCATACCTGCATTGCTTATTACCATGTTTATATTATACTATTTGGTTGACATGACGCGCTGACGTCTGGGTTTTGCATGGCCCAGATTCCTTACCACTATCGACGACCGAGCAGGAGTACTTCAGCCAGCAGGCTGAACTGTGAGTCCCTTAGGGTTTAGTTTATTTATTTTCATTTCATTCCAGATGTGAGCCCGCATTATGGGACGTATTGTTTATTTATTGTATTGAATCATTTGCTTCCGCACTTATTGTTTATTGATTCTTGTTATTATGGATTTGGACATGTATTAGATTAGTTTATTATTTTGTTCTTGATATCTCTACAACCGTAATGTGACTGTGGATGGATATTTCCTACCCACAGGTAGCATGGTTGGTTATGTCACGTGCCCAATCTTGCGTACTCTGGGAAGCGGGGCGTGACAGGCCATCACATGCTTAGCATGTGACCCCTCATGTGAGGGGAGGCCATCACATGCTAGCATATGGGAGGGGCCAAAAGGGCTCCCATTAAATGGGAACCCTCCCCCTCACGTGCTAGCATGTGATGGAGGCAAAAAGGGGATATTTTTTAACATGGAGCTGAACTCCAAAAGAATTTTTTTTATGGAGTTAAACTCTAAAAAAAAATTAAATATGGAGTTCAACTCCGAAAAGATTTTAAATGGAGTTTTAACTCCAAAAAGATTTTTATTGTGGAGTTAAACTCCAAAAAGAGTTTTAAATGGAGTTCAACTCCAAAAAAGATTTTTATTGTGGAGTTAAACTCCAAAGGAATTTTTGTTTGTGGAGTTAAACTCCAAAAGAATTTTTATTATGGAGTTAAACTCCAAAAGAATTTTATATGGAGTTAAACTCCTAAAAAGATTTAATGTGGAGTTAAACTCCCCCAAAAAAAGATTTTTACTGTGGAGTTAAACTCCAAAAGAATTTCTATAGTGGAGTTAAACTCCAAAATAATTTTATTTGTGGAGTTAAACTCCAAAAGATTTTTCCCTTTCTCTTTTGAGAAGAAACCCAAAATGGGTTCTCTTGAAACTCCAAGATCTAGATCTTGGATGATAAAAAAAAAGACCATTTTTCTTTTCTTGATGGAGTCTTGGGAGGTGGGTTTATGGTAGAACTTTATTTAGTTTTAAAAAAAGAAGAGCCAAACTCTTGATTTAATTGGAAAATGAAAAGGAAGAGGAAGAACTTGAAAAAGAGAGAGTGGGGGCACAAATCCTAGTTTTTGAGAGAATGAAAAGTTGTATACTTTATTCATCATCATGTTGCCTCTTATAAGCTTACACATTTACATGTAGCCCCTTGGGCTTTACAAAATGGCATTTTGCACATCCCATGCCTCATGTGCATTTCTTTTGCACATAAGCCATGGGCTTTACAAAAATTTGGCTTTATACCCATTTTACTTACATTCATGCATCAAAATTATTTATTACATGATGATTTTTTTGGGCATGGAGGGGGGCCGGCCGCTTCATGTTCGGACTCGACTTGGGCATGGGCCCACTTGATCTGAGCTTGGGCCCACTTGGCTTGGGGTTGACCATGACTTTGACTTGGTCAACCGGGGCGCAATTTTCGACCCCAACAAAGTGCCCCCATCAATAAATGCACACCACATATGTGGGTCGTGTGCATGAAATTGATGGATCTTCTATGACGTGGAGGCGACTTACTTTGGTTCCCACTTTTTGGGATGTACTGCCCTTTTAACGACATGGACGGTCGACGCTTGACGCGTCTCTGAGATGGAGTGTCTGTGGTAGACGTTTCCCTGGCCTAGAGTGATTTGGTAGACGTGCCCCCCGGCACGGAGTGTCATTGGTCAACGTTTCCTCGAGGCGGAGTGTTTGTAGTCGACGTACCCCCGGCACGGAGTGTCTGCTTGACGTTTCCCCGAGGCGGAGTGTTGGATGGTTGACGTGTCCGCGAGACGGAGTGTCTTCTTGACGTTTCCCCATTACGGAGTGTCGGCTGGTTGACGTGTCCCTGGCACGGAGTGTCTGCCTAACGTTTCCCCATTACGGAGTGTCGTTGTTGGACGTTTCCCCGGTACAGAGTGTCGCTGGTCGACGTTTCCCCGAAGCGGAGTGTCTGTAGTCGACGTGCCCCCGGCACGGAGTGTCTACTTGACGTTTCCCCTGGGCTGAGTGTCGGCTGGTTGATGTTAGTGCACGGCGGCGCCCCGGCCGTCAACCCGACAGCCAAACGCGGAAACGATGGTAAACTTAAAATTTTGCGGACTTTGCAAACCGGCACCACCGCGCACTAAACCCCGGATCGTGCCATTAAACTAAATCTAGCTAACTACAAAGAGAAGGGGAAAAGATATACCGACGATCCAAGTCCTCCGGTCTTCATCTCCTCTCCGATCTCCTCGCGGGATCTCCGGTCGTCGCCTCCTCGCCGGAAGGGCACCACGTCGCCTGCATCTTTTACGGGCTCCCGCCTCTATACCGAGGCAACTCGGGCATGAAGCCGGCAACTCGACATGCTCAAGATGTGCTGTAGGAAGTGTAGTGCTTATGTCTCATTGGGGTTTTGGAGTTGCCTTTAGATGGAGGGAAGAATGAAACTTTGGAGGCAAATGATGCTATCAATTTTGCAAAGAAAATGAGATGAACAAATGATACACCAAAAAAATGAACTCTCATTTTCTCTCCTCCTTCTTCTCTCTTTCTTTTCTAATGAATAAATCCTCTCTCATGCAAAAAAGAATGGTGGAGGAGGTAATAGCAAACCTTAAGGGAGGTGAGTGTAGGAGATGTAGAAAGGTGACCCTAAACAAACATCAACCATGCTTGCACTTTTTCAAACCATACCCACTCAAATCATCATTTAATGCAAGAATGGTGCAAAGAAATGAAAGCTATCATAATCATTCTTTTAGCAATAAAACCCTCCACAATGTGTTATTTGCAAACTTGCAAATAACACCCTCCATCGGAAAAGTCCGGCCGGGAAAGAACAAAGAAAAACCGGCCGGAACGGAATGCAAACTGGCAACTCCAGAAAACTGGTCCCGTAACAAATTACAGGAAAACCCCATACTGTGCATACACACCCGCATCTGTATTCCGTCCGGATACAAATGCAATGAGACAAAATCTACACTGTACTAAACTAGGACCGGCTTAAACCAAAGCCGGCTAGTAATATCCGTTCGATCCTGATCCGTGCAATACCGCACGTATCTGATCGAACCCTGCCATATAACTATACGGCCACTAGTACAAAACTGTCCGATCCTGATCCGTGCAATACCGCACGTATCTGATCGGACCCTGCCATATCTCCATACGGCCTCTACAGCGTTTCGCCCGAAACTTGAGTAACTGAAAGTGTGGTGGACTCTAAAGACTCGTCAATACTATGGCTGTGGATTTAACCACTAGCACGTCAGAGGTATAAGCCAATACGTGACGGGCCACCAGCTATTGACCAAAAGGGACGTCGATGAGGAAGCTCACCCCGACACCCAACTGAGCCTGTCAGTGACAATATCCGTGCAGTCCGGTCCGTTCGTCTATGAGCATCGCATGGCGGGCCTAGGGGGTTGGTAAAAGTCAGACCCCCAAAAGCGGTACAAGTCGTGTCGGAGTGTAGCCCAGAACACCCTGAGATACTACTGGAATACCTACCAGTAAATCTCCTGCCTTGGCCAAGGTCTTTGTGTAATGGCTCTCCTAGACACAGCGCGACCTCACCCCCAATACCGGGAGAGACGAACCCCTGAAGATCCGCTCACTGCCTCCATGTGGCTCGGGACTGTACCCAACTAAAACCTGTTTGCACGACTCCTTTGAGCCGTGGTAGGGTAGTAATCAAAGTACAGTGGGAACTCACACGAGACAAATGACGATCCCCAGGTCGATGAACTAACCTGCACACATGTCACCAAGGAACTGCCATCTGACGTCTGGTATATGACCAACTAGCATGTTCCCCGGCGAGTCCTGTCCGGTGTACTCATAACCCAATGAGCACCTGTATACATCTTAGGTGATCCAACTGACACCAGTGGCTTGTGAGACCGGCCACCGCCCCTCGTCGGGGTCTCGACTGTATACACTAGTCTACTAATGGAGTATCGATGCCCAGTCTCGAAACTCCCACGACTAGGGACCTTTTAAGGAAAAGCTTATAGACCCCCAGCTCCCACTTATATGATCGCCCTCATACTGCTGGTGGTCAAGCAAGAATCCTAGGGGCTCTATCAACGTGCAATAGCGACCTCTCAGGTCACCTAAAGCAGTACACGATGACAAAGGTAAACCAGATAGCATACTATCATCTCGAGTAAGACTGTCCTACCGGGATAGGTCCTCCCTCAATCATTGCAATCACGTGCCTGTGATCCAATAATTGACTCTGAGGGCACGATCTCCAACAATCTCCCACTTGCACTCAAGGCTAATTATTGCGATGTCGCATACTCACAGCCCGTGTGATACCGAACACCCAACTCCTCTACTAGTCAGTCTCACAAAAACCGTTTGTGAAACTATTGCGTTCGAGGAATAGCCTCAGTGAGTGGATCCGCCTTGATGTATCTTTCTATGTCTCTCTATATCTCAAATTCGCGGAGAAAGCCATCTCCCGAAATGAGCAATACCTGTCTTAGAATGTCTGGATGTCTGATGGGACCTAGCTCATAAATGAACTCCAAATCCAAACTTCTTAGACTGTATCATCAACTGAACTTAATCAGTATCCTGCGCCATGCCACCCTCAGTATTGCCTTGGACCACCCGTCCAAAATACTGCCCCTCGTCAGAGGGAAAACTATAACTCTGACAACCTCCTTGTCGTCCATGTCACCTTGGAAGCCTGGAATGATAACTGTCTCCTGAATGAGGCTGTCGTTATCATATCCCTAGAACATTCACTTATGTTCTAAAACTGCTTCCAACCGTTTCTCCAGGATTGGATTAATGTCAACTTATTGCATCTAGTGCAAGAACAACATCTGGTGTGGTACTTGACATCTCACGATTGACTCAATTGCCTGAGCAAGTGATCTGTCAATCATGCACGTCCCTCTCCCCTTTAGTCTGTAAGACACCTTTAGAGAGGGTGACTCCATCACCTGCAGGTACACTACCGTGCCAGGAGTCGTCCATTCTAAATACTCATAGAATGCTGTCAAGGTACCCAGATTAGGAAACCACCCAAATCTAGATCTAAAATCATAGATCTAGTAACCAGAATGTCTGATATATATCCAAGTCCTGTGTGGAGAAACCACTGTGTGACGACCAAAGTCTAACCGATCGTAGTATAAGAGTTTCACTTCCTACTACCTTCTCAACAGATCCATCCCCTATTCTGATGACGTCAAACCTGTGACTGTCACATCAGAAATGGATGATCTATCTCCGCTACATCTGCTTTAGTCTATAAATAGACATAAGCCTGATGTCCACCAATGCTTCCGCTGCTCCCACTGACTACGACAACCCTCTGGCAGAGTCATACAGACGTGCACTTCTAAAGCTAGTTTAGAACGACGCTATACTCATCCTCCTGCCGGGTCTCGCAGCCTGGAACAACAACAATGGCAAGTGTGGGTATACAAGAACTTCCCTGTCACCGTCCTTGAGGCTACCGAGGTACCTCTCGGGTGCCTGAAGTTACCCACCTTATCTGCGGAGTGGCCAATGGAATGTCAATTCAGATTGAATCTTTAGGTTCCTTATCAAATCTTCAGTAATCGTTTGCGGTTCTGGAATCACTTCCAGTTCTACCATACTCCCACTGCTGTTTTTGAAAAAATCCATTTTTAATAAAACTGTGGCGAGTCTAGAACAATATTGCTATTGTTCATCCAGATGGTAGAAAATCAACCCGCGTCATAGCCTGGGTCAACCCACAAACAGCCATTACAGAAACGTGCCTTGAGTTGTCCAGTGTCTGGTTTTAAGCATAAGCCGGACAACTCCCCGTACCTTAACAACGTTAAGATATGAACTGTTCTACATCCAATATAGAACCAGAGGCACTGATTTAATTGAACCAGATTCAAATCATGCAGCTTTCTCCAGTGCATGTCAACTAAATGGAAGGAGGTCGATCAGCGTTACTCAACTTAGGAATACTTCCAATTATGAGTAACCTGAAAAAGAAGTAATTTCTCTTTATCATTACTATTAACTGAATACCATACACAAGTATCTACATCTTCGATCACTTTGAAGAATCCCGATACTTGCTATACCTGGTTCTCTACTCTATTCAAATACCTATAACTCCTCAAAACTTAGACCCTGTGTTTCTACGAAACACATGTCTAAGAACTAGAGAAGTCAAAAGTAAACAGAATACAGTACGAGGACCAACCCCTCTGTCCTGATGGACACTGGACAACATACAATACTCTGTATAAGTCCCTTGAGTCTAGTGACTCATTCACTGTGTGTCGTAGGTTGAAAACTGTACTTTTGGTTAAGAAGAATTACACCGCTGTTTAATGCTCCTTACCTAACCATCCACTGATATAGGTAAATGTCATCGACATAATATCAAAAGGTATATCTCACTCTATGAAAATAGACGTACAGATATATCAATTTGAAATTGGTGCACAACAGCGGATATTCAAAACCAAATATTTGCCGACCGGCAAACGGCCCAGGTGATTTCCTCAAATATCACTGATTCCAACGAATCCCGATATAATGAGGATGATCACCCAATTCCCAATAACTTACTCCCACTCATCATCTGTAAAACCATACAAATGTGAGAATAAAACCTGGTAAATACATACCCTGGAGTAAGTATCTAATCGGGAAATCAGTTTTCTTTTAACATTACACAGTGAAACTGAAACATTGAAATGTTTCGTTGGGGTACTCTGGTATTCCTAGTAATGCCTCATCCATTATCCAGATTCACAACTATAACCGTATAATTCTTTGCCACCTCTCCAAATCCCTTCATATGTCTTTAGTCATTACCTTCTGTACACCCCTTTAGGCCAAATGGTTTTCTTCTTTCCCTACCGTTCGGCACCAGCCTATGGTTTGGAAGAAGACTATCCAAAAAGCATAAAGGGTGTACTGTCCTAATCCTAGGAGCACTCGCAACGCGAGAGAAGGTGAAGATAAAAGACACCTGAATGTACTTTATTCCTATTTCTCCTGAACCAGGGTCCATCCCCGAACTGGAACAAGTTCCTTTCGAGTTCGTATATAACCATACGATGGATTATCCAATAAAATGGGATCTTCGTAGTGATACGGAGTGTCCTGGAGAAATACAAAGGTGATTTAGGATTGGCGAAGAAATACTTGGTTTGGTCGTGAATAGCAGTCGCAATTTACTTTGCCCTCTTACTAATCCCTTGCTTTGTCTGAACTTAATACCTTCTGTACACCGCTTAGGCTAACTGGTTTTCTTCATTCCCTACCGGTCGGCACCAGCCTATGGTTTGGAAGAAGACTATCCAATTTGCATAATAGGTGTACTACTCCTAAACTAAGGAGTACTCGCAACCTGAGAGAGGGTGAAAAGGAAAGACAACTGAATAATCCTATCCGTTTTCTCCAGAACCTGAAACCATCCTCGAATAAATCCCTTCGAGTTCGTATCTAACCATACGATGGTTTTGTCCAATGGAAGTGGACGTTCGCAGTAATACGGGGTGTCCTGGAGAAAAGGGTAAAAGTAGGAGTGGCAATGAGGTCTGCAACTCTGACAATCCAAAAGCCAGTGTCAAGAAGGTTCGGTCAACTTGGTCACTGAGTCATAGTCTTAGGGTCGGGTCAATGGTCGCTGCCAGGAGAGAGAGAGAGAAAAGAAACACTCAGCGTGCACTCTATCCTAGATCAGAATGGTTACCAATTTATCTAATCTGGAAACCTCCCACTGTACCTCAAATTCTCCTCCAAACCTGAAAGAAGAATTAGTCGGGGTCACCCGAGGAGTAAACCAACTCATCAGTGGGAATCGGGATCCAACTCTCATCGCACGATAACGTGACGGAATCCGCTCACGGTATCACACTCCAGAAGGTATGCGCATATCTGGCAAGTTTCAGTTCTTTTGAAACTCCCGATGTGATTTCTGCCCCATGCTCTTATGACCTTGACTTTGGCCAACATATCATAAGTCACATGTCAAGTTCAACCCGTCATTCTCCAGGTTAATTTGAATCCACCCGTACATACCCTTGACTTTGGCCAAAATGGCAGTACGACTGTCCCAAACCAACGCATCTATCTATGCTGCATATGAATACCCCAATAGCTACCAATCACTGTGCCTTGACTTTGGCCAACATACACAGCTTGAATACTATTGACTACCCATATGAAACGACGGAGGGCTACGAATGGTTTCTGGCGAAAACCTTTAACGTAATGAACTTGATCTCGTTGAAGGAACAGATAGCTTTTTAGAAAATATAGTGACGAAAACCTTTACTAAAGAGGTCACTCCCGGTGAAGGGATCTCGGCTCTTTCCCCGTAGAATGGAGTGCAGGATATTCCAACTGAATACCACGGTGCAAAGCAAAAGCAATCGGCTATAGTGAAGTTAATGCCCTGACGCAAACTTCTGTCCAAGGGGTCACTCCCGGTGAAGGGATCTCGGCCCTTGCCTCGTCGACTGAGGAGCAGGATATTGCAAATGAATACCACGATGCAAAACAAAAGTGAACGTCCTTGCAATAACAGCTTTTTGAAAAGTGTTCCAACAACATCAGAATAGGTTTGTTTAACTTGCATTGATCCGAATCAATGCAGTCTCATCAATTGATCACACCACAAAGAACGAAAATATACTGACGTACGTATATGCCATCCGCATTCGCCACTGGGTCCCGTCATCACCTGTTAGGTTAGCTTACTAACGGCAGAGCGGGGACTGGACTAGCGCGGGTGAAAAACATATACAACATCTACTAATATATATACCAATATATTATATTTCGCTCAAGGCGTGAAAAGAAATGCAACATCACAGAAATGTACAGCATCACAGAACAATACAGATATCTGGGATCCCCGGGTTTCACAGAGCCACTACTGAAAACCCGACGTTCCCCTGGTCGTGTGGATAGCCTGTGCAATGAAATCCTAGACCCCTACGGGCGCGGCAAGTCACCCGCCAAAACCTGAAGCGAGGCAGCCCCCTTCAGCTCCGTGAATGGACCACCCAGCACTCCACGGAATCCGGCAACTTGGGCACCCCTCCTGGGTCAACCTGTACCCCCTACGAGTGCGACGAATAGCCCGCCAATCCCAGAGTGAAGCCCCCTCCGTCTCAATGCCATGAGATGCGGGCTTGTTGCCTTCCAGAACCCGGCCATCCGTGCACTCCACCGTGGGGTAATCCTAGTACAGAAAGAAAAATATACATACACCGGGTACATCGACCGCAACCAGGTCGTGCCCCAAAAGAATAATACAATCAGGCAGTGACGGCAGTCCACATGTCGGACGCTCGCCCCGCAATATCAAATGTATATATAAAACGAAACTGCACTAGCATTGCATCCAGGCTATCCCCCACGACCGATCCGCAACATCACAGCATAAACATAGAACATCAACGTGAAAGTCACGTTCGCAAATCCGTCTAACCGGGCTATAGCAGTTAGATCGGATTTACCGATCGAGTGACATTCACGGTCGCAGATATAATGTAAATACTGTGAAAAATGTGTTTAAAAATTTTCCGATTGATCAAACCTTAACAAGTGGGCCCCCAATCAAAACTGTAGCACTCACAGAAAACCTGGGCCCAATTTTAATGTTCCAAAACCCATATTTTAAGCCCATAAGGCCTCTGAAAAAAATTGGTGAAGTGATGTGAATAGTGCGCGGCGGAAGGGCCGCACGAGGGGGGGTTTCGCGGCGGTTCCGCGCTCCTACTGTGGAGTTACTTCGCCAAATTTTTACAGAACTCTTAGATTTTCCAGTACATCAATATTTTACAACCTGAAAAAATTTTCGAGACCAAAAATTTTGAACAGAAACTGTCGTGACAAAATACGGGTTTTTGGATATTTCGATCGATCGGAACTGATAAACACATTACACAAAGCTAGACTATGTTAATGGCGAGGCTCTGATACCACTGTTAGTGCACGGCGGCGCCCCGGCCGTCAACCCGACAGCCAAACGCGGAAACGGTGGTAAACTTAAAATTTTGCGGACTTTGCAAACCGGCACCACCGCGCACTAAACCCCGGATCGTGCCATTAAACTAAATCTAGCTAACTACAAAGAGAAGGGGAAAAGATATACCGACGATCCAAGTCCTCCGGTCTTCATCTCCTCTCCGATCTCCTCGCGGGATCTCCGGTCGTCGCCTCCTCGCCGGAAGGGCACCACGTCGCCTGCATCTTTTACGGGCTCCCGCCTCTATACCGAGGCAACTCGGGCATGAAGCCGGCAACTCGACATGCTCAAGATGTGCTGTAGGAAGTGTAGTGCTTATGTCTCATTGGGGTTTTGGAGTTGCCTTTAGATGGAGGGAAGAATGAAACTTTGGAGGCAAATGATGCTATCAATTTTGCAAAGAAAATGAGATGAACAAATGATACACCAAAAAAATGAACTCTCATTTTCTCTCCTCCTTCTTCTCTCTTTCTTTTCTAATGAATAAATCCTCTCTCATGCAAAAAAGAATGGTGGAGGAGGTAATAGCAAACCTTAAGGGAGGTGAGTGTAGGAGATGTAGAAAGGTGACCCTAAACAAACATCAACCATGCTTGCACTTTTTCAAACCATACCCACTCAAATCATCATTTAATGCAAGAATGGTGCAAAGAAATGAAAGCTATCATAATCATTCTTTTAGCAATAAAACCCTCCACAATGTGTTATTTGCAAACTTGCAAATAACACCCTCCATCGGAAAAGTCCGGCCGGGAAAGAACAAAGAAAAACCGGCCGGAACGGAATGCAAACTGGCAACTCCAGAAAACTGGTCCCGTAACAAATTACAGGAAAACCCCATACTGTGCATACACACCCGCATCTGTATTCCGTCCGGATACAAATGCAATGAGACAAAATCTACACTGTACTAAACTAGGACCGGCTTAAACCAAAGCCGGCTAGTAATATCCGTTCGATCCTGATCCGTGCAATACCGCACGTATCTGATCGAACCCTGCCATATAACTATACGGCCACTAGTACAAAACTGTCCGATCCTGATCCGTGCAATACCGCACGTATCTGATCGGACCCTGCCATATCTCCATACGGCCTCTACAGCGTTTCGCCCGAAACTTGAGTAACTGAAAGTGTGGTGGACTCTAAAGACTCGTCAATACTATGGCTGTGGATTTAACCACTAGCACGTCAGAGGTATAAGCCAATACGTGACGGGCCACCAGCTATTGACCAAAAGGGACGTCGATGAGGAAGCTCACCCCGACACCCAACTGAGCCTGTCAGTGACAATATCCGTGCAGTCCGGTCCGTTCGTCTATGAGCATCGCATGGCGGGCCTAGGGGGTTGGTAAAAGTCAGACCCCCAAAAGCGGTACAAGTCGTGTCGGAGTGTAGCCCAGAACACCCTGAGATACTACTGGAATACCTACCAGTAAATCTCCTGCCTTGGCCAAGGTCTTTGTGTAATGGCTCTCCTAGACACAGCGCGACCTCACCCCCAATACCGGGAGAGACGAACCCCTGAAGATCCGCTCACTGCCTCCATGTGGCTCGGGACTGTACCCAACTAAAACCTGTTTGCACGACTCCTTTGAGCCGTGGTAGGGTAGTAATCAAAGTACAGTGGGAACTCACACGAGACAAATGACGATCCCCAGGTCGATGAACTAACCTGCACACATGTCACCAAGGAACTGCCATCTGACGTCTGGTATATGACCAACTAGCATGTTCCCGGCGAGTCCTGTCCGGTGTACTCATAACCCAATGAGCACCTGTATACATCTTAGGTGATCCAACTGACACCAGTGGCTTGTGAGACCGGCCACCGCCCCTCGTCGGGGTCTCGACTGTATACACTAGTCTACTAATGGAGTATCGATGCCCAGTCTCGAAACTCCCACGACTAGGGACCTTTTAAGGAAAAGCTTATAGACCCCCAGCTCCCACTTATATGATCGCCCTCATACTGCTGGTGGTCAAGCAAGAATCCTAGGGGCTCTATCAACGTGCAATAGCGACCTCTCAGGTCACCTAAAGCAGTACACGATGACAAAGGTAAACCAGATAGCATACTATCATCTCGAGTAAGACTGTCCTACCGGGATAGGTCCTCCCTCAATCATTGCAATCACGTGCCTGTGATCCAATAATTGACTCTGAGGGCACGATCTCCAACAGTTGACGTGTCCCCGATACGGAGTGTCTGCTTGATGTTTCCCCGTTACGGAGTGTCGGCTGGTTGACGTGTCCCCGGTACGGAGTGTCTGCTGGTTGACATGTCCCCGGTACGGAGTGTCTGCTGGTTGACGTGTCCCCGGTACGGAGTGTCTGCTTGACGTTTCCTCAGCACGGAGTGTCGCTGTTTGACATTTCCCCGAGGCGGAGTGCCTGTAGTCGACGTGCCCCCGGCACGGAGTGTCTGCTTGACGTTTCCCCATTACGGAGTGTCGACTGTTTGACGCAAAGGTCGATGTTGGAATTGGTTGGTTTGATTTGTGTTGACATCAGCATCGCTACACTGGAATATGGTACCAGGAGCGAATCATCATTTGCCTTTGAGAAGATTTGGGGATTGGTTTTTTGTCGGCATCTGCATTGCTGCACTGGAATAATGCCAGGAGCAACTCATCATTTGCCCCGGAAGGATTTGGGAATTGGTTTTTTGGGTCAACATCAGCACCACTACACTGGAATATGGTACCAGGAGCGAATCATCATTTGCCTTTCCCTGTTGGGAAGCGATGGCTTAAGAGACAGGTTTAGATCCCTATCACCTAAGGCTTTTCAATTTTATGGGCCGTAAGGGTCCCATAAAAGCATTTTCTCCCTACGGGTCGTAAGGATCCCGTAGGTGTATTTTCTCCTTAGGAGTCGTGGGGACTCCCAAGTGTATTGCTCCTTTATGAGTCGTAAGGATCTCACAAAGTCGAGAGAACTTTGCGAGTGCATTTCATCTCTTTTTCACGAGTTTGCATCCTTTCGGGTTTTCACAAACTTGCCGGCAGTCTTGCTAGTTTTACTCACGGAGCCCATTCGGGTTTTCATCCATGCCCATTTTGCTTGTGAACATACCTTTTTTTTCCTTCACCGCCGGTGGGACTTTGAATGTGGTCTCGCCGGTAGGACTTGGGAGAGATTGGGATCGTTTTACGCTTTGAATTGTATACGGTTTTGCAGGATGTATGATCCAGACCGTAGGGCCAGAAAAATTTCGGGACTTTGTTGGCGTCTGCACCGCTGCATTGGAATATGGTACCAGGAGAGACTCATCATTCGCCGTTTTGGAATTTGGTTGGCGTCTGCATCGCTACACTGGAATATGGTACCAGGAGCGACTCATCATTCGCCGTTTGGGGTATGATATTTGGAATTTGGTTGGCGTCTGCATTGCTATACTGGAATATGGTACCAGGAACGACTCATCATTCGCCGTTGGGGTATGGGATTTGGAATTTGGTTGGCGTCTGCATCGCTGCACTGGAATATGGTACCAGGAGCGACTCATCATTCGCCGTTGGGGTATGGGATTTGGAATTTGGTTGGCGTCTGCATCGTTGCACTGGAATATGGTACCAGGAGCGACTCATCACTCGCCATTGGGATTTGGAATTTGCTTGGCGTCTGCATCGCTACACTGGAATATGGTACCAGGAGTGACTCATCAATCGCCGTTTTTTTTATACCGCGATTGCTCTATCATTTCAGCTTTTCTTATCGTGAAGGTCGCAATTGCCCTATCATTTCGGATATTTATTCGCGGTTGCCCCATCATTTCGGCTTTATTTTCAATTTTATTTTTACATGCTGATTTTTATTGCGAGTTGCCCCATCATTTCGGCTTTTTATTTATATACATATATATATTTTATTATTTACATATTTTTACATCCCCGGTTTAACGACTTAGAGGTTGATTGTTCCCAGTTTAAGGACGTGGTGGTCAGCGGTTCCCAGTTTAAAGACGTGGTGATCAGCTGTTCCCAGTTTAATGACTTAGAGGTCATATGTTTCCATTTTAACGACTTGGAGGTCATCTTTTTCCAGTTTAACGACGTGGTAGTCATTTGTTTCCAGTTTAAAGACTTAGAGATTTACTATTTCCAGTTTAACAACTTAGAGATCATCTGTTTCCAGTTTAACGATGTAGTGGTCATCTGTTTCCAGTTTAACGACTTGGTGGTCATCCGACGGGGAGCTTAGAGAAGATACCCGATTGAGCAATTTTCAGGGGCACCACTGGAGCTTGTCCGAGATGCCTTATTACTTTGTCGGTGTTGATGGCCTTGCCCCCAGCTGGGGCCAAGGAAAGTCGTTGAAATACCGACTTGCGTTCGAAGATTGCAGTCAAAAGTCGTTAACCTGCAAATAGAAACATGATTTCAGTATAGGCAATCGATATGTATATTGATTGAGTTCGCATGAACATTTAACCCGAAATATGGAAGGAGAGATTGGGTCCCACCGGACGTGCCAGAATATGTAGGGTGTTTTTCGTCACCCCATTGATGGGAATGCGCGCGCGCTTGTCGGACGCATTACAGATTCCCCCTGCCTAGGGTAGGCGGTGTTTATTGATTGTGGGGATCCGAATCTCCGGCAGCCGCGGACTATGCTGCCGTTAATTACCCCTCGCCTTTGGAAGCGAGGGAACCTCCGATTGACGGGTCAAACTGGACATGCGAACTCAATGCGATGCGTTGGTGTTTGTGTATTTTTTTTGTTTTGTTCCATTTGTTAAAGAGAATATATATATATATATATATATATATATATATATATATATATATATATATATAAAACAAAAATAAATAAGTAAATAAATATTTAGAGAAACGTTTTTTTATATTTTAAAATATTATTTGTAATTTATTTTTATTTATTTTAATATTTATTTATTTTATTTATTTTTTTAAAATAAAAAAGGATTAAATAAAGAAAAGAAGGAAGAAAGAAGAAAAGAAAGAAAAAAAGAATTTTAAAAGGGGGGGAAGAACATGGGCTCCCATTTAATGGGAGCCCCCCCTCACATGCTAGCATGTGACCCATCATATGCTAGCATGTAAGGGGGGTCATCATATGCTTAGCATGTGACCCCTCATATGAGGGGGGCCATCACATGCTAGCATGTGACTCCTCACATGCTAGCATGTGAGAGGGGCCAAAAGGACTCCCATTAAATGGGAACCCTCCTCCTCACGTGCTAACATGTGATGGGGGCAAAAGGGGGATTTTTTTTTAACATGGAGTTGAACTCTAAAAGAAATTTTTTTATGGAGTTAAACTCCAAAAAATATTTAAAATATGGAGTTTAACTCCGAAAAGATTTTAAATGGATTTTTAACTCCAAAAAGATTTTTATTGTGGAGTTAAACTCCAAAAAGAGTTTTAAATGGAGTTCAACTCCAAAAAAAGATTTTTATTGTGGAGTTAAACTCCAAAGGAATTTTTGTTTGTGGAGTTAAAGTCCAAAAGAATTTAAATGGAGTTGAACTCCGAAAGAATTTTAAATGTGGAGTTAAACTCCGAAAGAATTTTATATGGAGTTAAACTCCTAAAAATATTTAATGTGGAGTTAAACTCCCCAAAAAAAGATTTTTACTGTAGAGTTAAACTACAAAAGAATTTCTGTGGTGGAGTTAAACTCCAAAATAATTTTATTTGTGGAGTTAAACTCCAAAAGATTTTCCCTTTTCTCTTTTGAGAAGAAACCCAAAATGGGTTATCTTGAAACTCCAAGATCTAGATCTTGGATGATAAAAAAAGAGACCGTTTTTCTTCTCTTGATAGAGTCTTAGGAGGTGGGTTTATGGTAGAACTTTATTTAGTTTTAAAAAAAGAAGAGCCAAGCTCTTGATTTAATTGGAAAATGAAAAGGAAGAGGAAGAACTTGAAAAAGAGAGAGTGGAGGCACAAACCCTAGTTTTTGAGAGAATGAAAAGTTGTATGCTTTATTCATCATCATATTGCCTCTTATAGGCTTACACATTTACATATAACCCTTTGGGTTTTACAAAATATCATTTTGCCCATCACATACCTCATGTGCATTTCTTTTGCACATAAGCCATGGGCTTTACAAAAATTTGGCTTTATGCCCATTTTACTTACATTCATGCATCAAAATTATTTATTAAATGATGTTTTTTTTGGCATGAGGGGGCGCTTCATGTTCGGACTCGACTTGGGCATGGGCCCACTTGATCTGGGCTTGGGCCCACTTGGCTTGGGGTTGACCATGACTTTGACTTGGTCAATCGGGATGCAATTTTCGACCCCAACAGTTACCACCTTCCAAAGAAAACACTTCAGAAAATATGTTCCCCGACGGACTAGATGCATATCCAAACTATTGCTTATCCCATCGGAGGATCATACACCCTACCGAGGAATGCATGGCCTTCAAGAATTGGTGGCAGGGATACGTTGCTCATCGACAGCATTTCAAGTGGATGAAGCGCAAAACTCGTCGAGAGCAGAGAAACACGACAGATGAGCACAGAAGAACTGCCAGCGACTGTCACAAGGTTGATTTCGGGATGTCGCAAGTTCTCACCTTCGGAAGCGATTCTGACGAGGAAATAGCCCTTGGCCCTCTCTTCAAAGAACCCACCTCCGAAACAGAAGAGATGAAGACCTGCGAAAACATTCAGCTGCGTAATCGCACATTACCCGAAAAGAATCTCGGACCCACAAACAAGGGATCGAACAAAAAAGATAAAGGGAAAGAAAAAGTCCCTGAAAATATCGCCCTCAATGACCGAGTCATCGAAGAGCTGGCAGCCAAGGACCCGCCCAAGAAAAACAAGGTGGATTACAACGTTCTGACACACCTGAGGAAGATACCCTCGCAGCTAAGCATTCTCGATACCCTTCTGCTATCTAAAGAGGTGAGAGATTCTTTGATCAAGGCACTACAAGAGCCCGAGCAGTTCCAAACTTTCATTGCCGAAGAAAAGATGAAGGACGGGCTGGAAGAAGTGCACACTGCTGACGTCACTTTCGGCGACGAAGATCTCCTCCTCGGAACATGCGAGCACAACCGTCCCTTGTACGTCACCGGATACTACCATGACATCAAGATAGGGAAGATCCTAGTTGATAACGGGACCTCTGCCAACCTCCTAAATGTGAGGGTGTTAAAAGAAATCTGCATGAGCGTTCAACACCTCACTCGGGATAAAATCACTATCTCCGGATTCGACTCTCAGTCATCACGGATGCTCGGGTCTGTAATACTGACATTACGCTTTGGGCTGCTCGTCACTGACATCAAATTTCATGTCATTGACGTCAAGACTTGCTACAACGCTTTGCTCGGCAGGTCTCGGTTACACGAGTACAATATCATCCCTTCTACACAACATCAGTATATGAAGTATTTCAAAGATGGTCTTGAGTACACCGTGACAGGGGAACTGAACCCATTTTCCGTAAATGAAGTCCGAAAGTACGAGGATGCAAAGTATTTCCTGCCAGACTTTGAAGACACGGAAAGATGCCATAAGCCGGAGAATAAGCAGAAGGCTATCACCACTATTCCGGTCTTTGGGAGCGATACCGAGGAGGAAGAAGAGATAATCTATTCGGGGCCATCCCAATGCAACAAGCCGGGACCGTCTACCCCTATGTTGGTATTTGGCAGTGAAGATGAGGTCAACGCAGTATTTTCTGCTCGGCCATCAATACAAGCCTTCACTGGTGGTGAATGGAGTTTGCAAATTGCCATGGTTCCGCAAAAACATTACAAAGACCTCGACACACCCGATACCTATAGTGTACAAGAGCTGCAAACGTTCTACGTCCCTCCTAGGCAGAAAGATGAATAGGAGATCCTTTTTTATCGATCCGCGGAAACCAAAGTGGAGAAAGAAATCTGGCATGGTGCCGATTCTACGCTTGGCAGGATCCAGCCCATCCGTCTGCCTAGATACTGTTGGAGATAGTGCCCTCAGAGTCAATTATTGGATCGCAGGCACGTGATTGCAATGATTGAGGGAGGACCTATCCCGGTAGGACAGTCTTACTCAAGATGATAGTATGCTATCTGGTTTATCTTTTTCATTGTGTACTGCTTTAGGTGACCTTACGAGTCGCTATTACACGTTGATAAAGCCCCTAGGATTCTTGCTTGACGGCCAGCAGTATGATGGCGATCATATACGTAGGAGCTGGGGTCTATAAGCACATCCTTAAAAGGTCCCTAGTCGTGGGAGTTTCGAGACTGGGCATCGATACTCCATTAGTAGACTAGTGTATACAGTCGAGACCCCGACGAGGGGCGGTGGCCGGTCTCACAAGCCACTGGTGTCAGTTGGTTCACCTAAGATGTATACAGGTGCTCATTGGGTTATGAGTACACCGGACAGGACTCGCCGGGAACCTGCTAGTTGGGATTATACCAGACATCAGATAGCAGTTCCCTGGTGACATGTGTACAGGTTAGTTCATCGACCTGAGATCGTCATGTGTCTCGTGTGAGTTCCCACTGTGCTTTGATTACTACCCAACCACGGCTCAAAGGAGTTGTGCAAACAGGTTTTAGTTGGGTACAGTCCCGAGCCACATGGAGGCAGTGAGCGGATCTGCAGGGGTTCGTCTCTCCCGGTATTGGGGGTGAGGTCGCGCTGTGTCTAGGAGAGCCATTACAAAAAGCCCTCGGCCGAGGCAGTAGATCTACTGTTAGGTATTCCAGTAGTATCTCAGGGTGTTCTGGACTTCACTCCGACACGACTTGTACCGCTTTTGGGGGTCTGACTTTTACCAACCCCCTAGGCCCGCCATGCGATACTCATAGACGAACGGACCGGACTGTACGGATATTGTCACTGACAGGCTTAGTAGGGTGTCAGGATGAGTTCGCTCATCGACGTCCCTTTTGGTCAATAGCTGGTGGCCCGTCACGTATGGCTAATACCTCTGACGTGCTGGTGGTTAAATCCACAGCCATAGTATTGACGAGTCTTTAGAGTCCACCACACACACAGTTACTCAAGTTTTGGGCGAAACATTGTAGAGGCCGTATGGAGATATGGTAGGGTTCGATCAGATACGTGCGGTATTGCACGGCTCGTGATCGGACGGTTTTTACTAGCCGGCTTTGGTTTAAGCCGGATCCTAGTATTAGACAGTGTAGATTTTGTCTCGTTGCATTTGTGTTCAGTGGGAATACAAATGCGGGCATGTATATGCAGTCGAGCGGTTTTCCTGTAATTTATTACGGGATCAGTTTTTGGAGGTTGCCAGTTTACATTCCGTTCCGGCCAGTTTTCCTTTGTTCCTTCCTGGCCGGACTTTTCCGATGGAGGGGGTTATTTGCAGTTGTGCAAATTATCCTTTATGGAGGGGTTTGTTTGTAAATGAGAATTATGATAAGACTATCATCATTAGATTCCATTCCTTTCTTCATCATGGTTTTGCATTAATGAGAAAGGATTGAGATGGGATTGATCTGCATCTTTGAAGTGAGACTTGCTTTATGTTTATGGTCACCCTTTTTCATTCTACTACACTCACCTCCCTTGTGCTTTTTCTTTTCTCTCCTCCACCATTCATAGAGGGGTCGGCCACTTGAGAGGGAGAGAGAGATTATTGTTGTTCTCATTTTTAGCTATCTCATTATTCCATTCATGCAACAAAAGGAAAACCCTCTCCAAAGTTCTTCATTCCTCCATCACCAAAGGCAACTACATAAACCCCGAATGAGACAACCATTCTACACTTGCCTACAGCATTCCTTGGACGCGTTGGTTAGCCAACTTCACGCCCGAGTTGCCTCGGTCCAGGGGTGGGAGCCCGTAAAAGAACTCGGCTACGTAGTGCCCTTTCCGACGAGGACGTGACGGACGGAGATTCCACGGGAGATCGGAGTGGAGACGAAGACCGAAGGACACGGATTGTTTGGTATAGCTCTCTTCCCTTCTCTTGTTAGCTAGCATTAGGTTAATGGTCACGATCTGGGTTTTATTGTCCGCGGTAGCGCCAGTTTAAAAGTTAAGAAAAATTTTGATTCCGCATTTTGGCCTCGAGTAGACGGCCGGAGCGGTGCCGTGGCGAAACATGGTATCAGAGCCACGCCATTAACCTAGTCTAGCTTGCTCTAGTATGTTTAGAACTCGATTGAACAAAATTCCCAAAAATCGTATTTTTCTTGCATCAGGTTTCTGTCGAAATTTTTTTTAGCTCCAAAAATTTTTCAGGTTGTTTCAGAATGATGTGCAGGGTGTTCTAAGAATTCTGCAAAAATTTGGTGACCTGATTCCACTTTTCCACCGCGGAACCGCGGCCAAACCCATGCATTGGTCGCGGTTCCGTGGCCATAATATGTCTACGTGGCGCCAAATTTTTTCAGAGGCTCTTGGACTTGAAAATATGGGTTTTGGGATATTTTGTTTGGGCCCAGATTTTCTGTGTGTGCTACAGTAATGCTTGGGGCCCACTTCGATAAATTTGATCGATCGAAAAGTTTAAACACATTAGTTCACAAGTATTTACATTATATCTGTGACCGTGAATGTCACTTGATCGGTAAATCATGTCTAACTGCTATAGCCCGGTTAGACGGATTTGAGAACGTGACATTCACGTTGATGTTATGTGATTGTGCTGTGTTGTTGCGGATCGGTCGTGGGGGATAGCCTGGTTGCAGTATTAGTACAGTTTTGTTGTATTATGTTCATTTGATATTGCGGGGCGAGCGTCCGACATATGGACTGCCGTCACTGCCTGTTTGTATTATTCTTTTGGGGCACGACCTGGTTGCGGTCGATGTACCCGTTGTATATATTTTACTTTCTGTACTAGGATTACCCCGTGGAGGGGTGCACGGATAGCCGGGTTTTAGAGGGCAACCAGCCCGCATCTCATGGCGTTGAGACGGAGGGGGCTTCACTCTAGAATTGACGGGCTATTCGCCGCACTCGTAGGGGGTATAGGTTGACCCAGGAGGGGTGCCCAAGTTACCGGATTCCATGAAGTGCTGGGTGGTCCATTCACGTTGCTGAAGGGGGCTGCCTCGCTTCAGGTTTTGGCGGGTGACTTGCCGTGCCCGTAGGGGTCTAGGATTTCATTGCACAGGCTATCCACACGATCAGGGGAACGTCGGGTTTCAGCATCGGCTCTGTGAAACCCGGGGATCCCAGATATCTGTATTGTTCTGTGATGCTGGTTACATTTCTGTGATGTTGCTTTTTATTTATCACGCCTTGAGTGAATATTATATATTGATATATATACTAGTAGATGTTGTATATGTTTTGCATCCGCGCTAGTCCAGTCCCCGCTCTGTCGTTAGTTAAGTAACCTAACGGGTGATGACGGGACCCAGTGGCGAATGCGGATGGCATATACGTACATCGTATTTTCGTTCTTTATTGGTGTGATCAATTGATGGGACTGCGTTGATTCGGATCAATGCAAGCTAAACAAACCTATTCTGATGTTGTTGGAACATTTTTCAAAAAGCTGTTATTACAAGGGCGTTCTCTTTTGTTTTGCATCGTGGTATTCTGTTGGAATATCCTGCTCCTCAGTCGACGAGGTAAGGGCCGAATCCCTTCACCGGGAGTGACCCCTTGGACAGAAGTTTGCGTCAGGGCAATAACTTCACTATAGCCGATTACTTTTGCTTTGCATCGTGGTATTCAGTTGGAATATCCTGCACCTCATTCTACGGGGAAAGAGCCGAGATCCCTTCACCGGGAGTGACCTCTTTAGCAAAGGTTTTCGTCCCTATATTTTTATAAAAAAAAAACAAAAACTATGCAGTTCCTTCAATGATATCAAGTTCATTACGTTAAAAGTTTTTCGCCAAAAACTAGACGTAGCCCTCCGTCATTTCTTACAAGTATTACTTAGTATTCGTGCTGCGTTTGTTGACTGTGTCAAGGCGTAGTGTGCGGTAGCTAAGTAGTGTTTGTTTGTAGCATATTAATGGGATTGGTTAGGACAGTCGTGCGGCCTTGTTGACTGTGTCAAGGGCTCGTACGGGTGGGTTTAATGCAATCCAGAATAATGACGGGTTGAACTTGACTAGGACTCTTTGATTTGTTGACTGTGTCAAGGTCACTTGGGTCCTAGGGGTAAAAATCACATCGGGAGTTTCTAAAGAAACTGAAACTTGCCAGGCATGTGCATACCTTCTGGAGTGTGGTGACGTGAGTGGATTCCGTCACGTTATCATGCGATGATAGTTGGATCCTGATTCCCATTGATGAGTTGGTTTACTCCTCGGGTGATCCCGGCTAATTCTTCTTTCAGGTTTGGGGAAGAATTTGACGTTACAGTGGGAGGTTTCCAGATTAGATAAAGTGATAATCATTCTGATCTAGGTTAGAGTGCACGCTGAGTGTTTCTTTTCTCTCTCTCTTTGGCAGCGACCATTGACCCGACCCTAGACTATGACTCAGTGACCAAGTTAACCGAACCTTCTTAACACTGGCTTTTGGATTGTCAGAGTTGCAAACCTCATTGCCACTCCTACTTTTACCCTTTTCTCCAGGACACCCCGTATTACTATGAACGTCCACTTCCATTGGACAAAACCATCGTATGGTTATATACGAACTCGAAGGAATTCGTGAATGGTTTTTGGCTCTGGAGAAAACGAATAGGACTATTCAGTTGTCTTTTCCTTTTACCTTCTCTCAGGTTGCGAGTACTCCTTGGTTTAGGAGATAGTACACCTATTACGCAAATTGGATAGTCTTCTTCCAAACCATAGGCAGGTGTCGAACGGTAGGGAATGAAGAAAACCAATTAGCCTAAACGGTGTACAGAAGGTATTAAGTAAAGACAAAGAAAGGGATTAGTAAGAGGGCAAGGTAAATTGCGACTGCTATTCACGACCAAACCAAGTATTTCTTCGAAAATCCTAAATCACCTTTGTATTTCTCCAGGACACTCCGTATCACCACGAAGATCCCAGTTTATTGGATAATCCATCGTATGGTTATATACAAACTCGAAAGGAACTTGTTCCAGTTCGGGGATGGATGCTGGTTCAGAAGAAATAGGAATAAGGTTCATTCAGTTGTCTTTTATCTTCACCTTCTCTCGCATTGCGAGTGATCCTAGGATTAGGACAGTACACCCATTATGCTTATTGGATAGTCTTCTTCCAAACCATAGGCTGGTGCCGAACGGTAGGGAAGGAAGAAAACCATTTGGCCTAAAGGGGTGTACAGAAGGTAATGACTATAGACATATAAAGGGATTTGGAGAGATGGCAAAGAGATATACGGTTACAGTTGTGAATCTGGATAATGGAAGAGGCATTACTAGGAATACCGGGATACCCCATCGAAATATTTCAATGTTTCAGTTTCACTGTGTACTGTTAAAAGAAAAATGATTTCCCAACTAGACATTTGCTCCAGGGTATGTATTTACCAAGTATGAATCTCACATCTGCATGGTTTTACAGATGATGAGTGGGAGTAAGTTATTGGGAATTAGGTGATCATCCTCATTATATCGTGATTCGTTGTAATTGGTGATATTTGAGGAAATCACCTGGGTTGTTTGCCGGTCGGCAAATATTTGGTTTTGAATATCCGTTGTTATGCACCAATTTCAAATTGATATATCTGTACGTCTATTTTTATAGAGTGAGATATACCTTTTTGAAATTATGTCGAGGACATTTACCTATATCAGTGGATGGTTAGGTAAGGAGCATTGAACAGCGGTGTAATTCTTCTTAACCATAAGTATAGTTTTCAACCTACGACACACAGTGAATGAGTTATTAGACTCAAGGGACTTATACAGAGTATTGTATATTGTCCAGTGTCTATTAGGACAGAGGGGTTGGTCCTCGTACTATATTCTGTTTACTTGTGACTTCTCTAGTTCTTAGACAGGTGTTTCGTAGAAACACAGAGTCTGAGTTTTGAGAAGTTATTGGTATATGAATAAAGTAGAGAACCAGGTATTGCAAGTATCGGGATTCTTCAAGGTGATCGAAGATGTAGATACTTGTATATGGTATTCAGTTGATAGTAATGATTAAGAGAACTTGCTTCTTTTTCAGGTTACTCATAATTGGAAGCACTCCTAAGTTGAGTAACGCTGATCGGCCTCTCTCCATTTACTTGACATGCACTGGAGACAGCTGCATGATTTGAATCTGGTTCAATTAAATCAGTGTCTCTGTTTCTATATTGGATATAGAACAGTTCATATCTTGACATTGTTAAGATACGGGGAGTTGTCCAGCTTATGCTTAAAACCAGACACTGGACAACTCAAGGCACGTTTCTGTAATGGCTGTTTGTGGGTTGACCCAGGCTATGACGAGGGTTGATTTTCTACCATCTGGAAGATCAATAGTGATATTGTTCTTAACTCGCCACAGTTTTAATTAAAAAATGGATTTTTTCAGAAAACAGTAGTGGGAGTATGGTAGAACTGGAAGTGATTCCAGAACCGCAAACGATTATTGAAGATTTGATAAGAACCTAAAGATTCAATCTGGTTTGACATTCCATTGGCCACTCCGCAGATATGGTGGGTAACCTCAGGCACCCGAGAGGTACTCCGGTAGCCTCAAGGACGGTAGGGAGGTTCTTGTTTACCCAGACTTTCCATTGCTGTTGTTCCAGATTGGAAGACCCAGCAGGAGGATGAATATAGCGTCGTTCTAAACTAGCTTTAGAAGTGCACGTGTATATGACTCTGCCAGAGGGTTGTCGTAGTCAGTGGGAGCAGCGGAAGCATTGGTGGATAAGTGGCTTATGTCTATTTATAGACTAAAGCAGATATAGCGGAGATAGATCATCTATTTCTGATGTGACAGTCATAGGTTTGACTTCATCAGAATAGGGGATGGATCTGTTAAGAAGGTAGTAGGGTGTGATGTCCTGGTATTTGATGACATACACAGAGTAGGAAGTGATATTCCTATACTACGATCGGTTATATTTTGGTCGTCACACAGTAGTTTCTCCACACAGGACTTGGATATTATATCAGACATTCTGGTTACTAGATCTATGGTTTTAGATCTAGATTTGGGTGGTTTCCCAATCAGCGTACTTTGACAGCATTCTATGAGTATTTAGAATGGACGACTCCTGGCACGGTAGTGTACCTGCAGGTGATGGAGTCACCCTCTCTAAAGGTGTCTTATAGACTAAAGTAGAGAGGGATGTGCATGATTGGCAGATCACTTGCTTAGGCAATTGAGTCAATCATGAGATGTCAAGTACCACACCAGATGTTGTTCTTGCAGAAGATGCAATAAGTTGATATTAATCCAATCCTGTAGAAACGATCGGAAGCAGTTTTAGAACATAAGTTGATGTTCTAGGGATATGATAACAGCAGCCTCTTTTGGGAGACGGTTATCATTCCAGGCTTCCAAGGTGACATGGATGACAGAGTGACTGTCAGAGTTATAGTTTTCCCTCTGACGAGGGGCAGTATTTTGGACAGGTGGTCCAGGTGGATACTGAGGGAAGGCATGGCGCAGGATACTGATTAAGTTCAGTTGACGATACAGTCTAAGAACTTTGGATTTGGAGTTCATTTATGAGCTAGGTCCCATCAGACATCTAGACACATTCTGAGACAGGTATTGCTCATTTCGGGAGATGGATTTCTCCGCGAACTTGAGATATAGAGAGACATAGAAAGAAACATCACAGCGGATCCACTCACCGAGGCTATTCCTCGAACGCAATAGTTTCGCAAACGAGTTTTGTGAGACTGACCAGTAGAGGAGTTGGGTGTTCGGTATCACACGAGCTGTGAGTATGCGATATCGCAATAATTAGCCTTGAGTGCAAGTGGGAGATTGTTGGAGATAGTGCCCTCAGAGTCAATTATTGGATCGCAGGCACGTGATTGCAATGATTGAGGGAGGACCTATCCCGGTAGGACAGTCTTACTCAAGATGATAGTATGCTATCTGGTTTATCTTTATCATCGTGTACTGCTTTAGGTGACCTTACGAGTCGCTATTACACGTTGATAAAGCCCCTAGGATTCTTGCTTGACGGCCAGCAGTATGATGGCGATCATATACGTGGGAGCTGGGGTCTATAAGCACATCCTTAAAAGGTCCCTAGTCGTGGGAGTTTCGAGACTGGGCATCGATACTCCATTAGTAGACTAGTATATACAGTCGAGACCCCGACGAGGGGCGGTGGCCGGTCTCACAAGCCACTAGTGTCAGTTGGTTCACCTAAGATGTATACAGGTGCTCATTGGGTTATTAGTACACCGGACAGGACTCGCCGGGAACCTGCTAGTTGGGATTATACCAGACGTCAGATAGCAGTTCCCTGGTGACATGTGTACAGGTTAGTTCATCGACCTGAGATCGTCATGTGTCTCGTGTGAGTTCCCACTGTGCTTTGATTACTACCCAACCACGGCTCAAAGGAGTCGTGCAAACAGGTTTTAGTTGGGTACAGTCCCGAGCCACATGGAGGCAGTGAGCGGATCTGCAGGGGTTCGTCTCTCCCGGTATTGGGGGTGAGGTCGCGCTGTGTCTAGGAGAGCCATTACACAAAGCCCTCGGCCGAGGCAGGAGATCTACTGTTAGGTATTCCAGTAGTATCTCAGGGTGTTCTGGGCTTCACTCCGACACGACTTGTACCGCTTTTGGGGGTCTGACTTTTACCAACCCCCTAGGCCTGCCATGTGATACTCATAGACGAACGGACTGGACTGTACGGATATTGTCACTGACAGGCTCAGTAGGGTGTCAGGATGAGTTCGCTCATCGACGTCCCTTTTGGTCAATAGCTGGTGGCCCGTCACGTATGGCTATTACCTCTGACGTGCTGGTGGTTAAATCCACAGCCATAGTATTGATGAGTCTTTAGAGTCCACCACACACACAGTTACTCAAGTTTCGGGCGAAACGCTGTAAAGGCCGTATGGAGATATGGCAGGGTTCGATCAGATACGTGCGGTATTGCACGGATCGTGATCGGACGGTTTTTACTAGCCGGCTTTGGTTTAAGCCGGATCCTAGTATTAGACAATGTAGATTTTGTCTCGTTGCATTTGTGTTCAGTGGGAATACAAATGCGGGCATGTATATGCAGTCGAGCGGTTTTCCTGTAATTTATTACGGGATCAGTTTTTGGAGCTTGCCAGTTTACATTCCGTTCCGGCCAGTTTTCCTTTGTTCCTTCCCGACCGGACTTTTCCGATGGAGGGGGTTATTTGCAGTTGTGCAAATTATCCTTTGTGGAGGGGTTTGTTTGTAAATGAGAATTATGATAAGACTATCATCATTAGATTCCATTCCTTTCTTCATCATGGTTTTGCATTAATGAGAAAGGATTAGGATGGGATTGATTTGCATCTTTGAAGTGAGACTTGCTTTATGTTTATGGTCACCCTTTTTCATTCTACTACACTCACCTCACTTGTGCTTTTTCTTTTCTCTCCTCCACCATTCATAGAGGGGCTGGCCACTTGAGAGGGAGAGAGAGATTATTGTTGTTCTCATTTTTAGCTATCTCATTATTCCATTCATGCAACAAAAGGAAAACCCTCTCCAAAGTTCTTCATTCCTCCATCACCAAAGGCAACTACATAAACCCCGAATGAGACAACCATTCTACACTTGCCTACAGCATTCCTTAGACGCGTCGGTTAGCCAACTTCGCGCCCGAGTTGCCTCGGTCCAGAGGTGGGAGCCCGTAAAAGAACTCGGCTACGTGGTGCCCTTTCCGACGAGGACGTGACGGACGGAGATTCCGCGGGAGATCGGAGTGGAGACGAAGACCGAAGGACACGGATCGTTTGGTATAGCTCTCTTCCCTTCTCTTGTTAGCTAGCATTAGGTTAATGGTCACGATCCGGGTTTTATTGTCCGCGGTAGCGCCAGTTTAAAAGTTAAGAAAAATTTTGATTCCGCATTTTGGCCTCGAGTAGACGGCCGGGGCGCTGCCGTGGCGAAACAGATACTACACGGAAGGATTAAAAAGGTTGTTGAGGCGCCAAGGCGTACCCTTCAAACAGACTGCTCGACAAGCTCGATTCTACAACAGGATCTGGAACGTCCCCGGAACTCAGCGAAAATTACCCAACGGTAGAATGGAAACGATCGGGCTTGGATATGTCCAATTCAAGAAACGGAAGCGATTCCATGGATGGTACATTATACATGACTTTGATGAAGAAGGAGATGCTCTATTAGAAGACGCTAACCGTGAACCAAAACGAGGTCCCGCCATGAAAGTGCCAAGTCCGTCGTTCGAAGAACAGATGGACAAGCTAATAAGGGAAGCGGGTCAAAAGGCCCGGGATGACCATAGCCGCGAAATGGCCATCTACGAGAAAGCCAGGACGCAGCGCCTCCTTCAACAGGCTACGGAAAATGACGATGCCCTGCGTTGCCAGCCCTTCATACAGAAGACCCTGACGCGACGGTAGAAACAAGCTAAAGAACGGAAAAAAACGTTCGACGGCGACAAAGCGGGTCTAAGAAGCCATGCGATCGAGAATTGAGCAGCCGGGATCCGTCTCGTATAAAGAAGATGGGTCGAGCATATTCTTTTCCCCAAGACAAGACAAGGAAGATATTCGATCTTGTCATAAAACATCAGATGATGACACTCCCGGAATCTAAACACCCTGATCAAGAAAACGAGGTTCATCACCCGGATTATTGCTCCTATCACCGAGCGATAGAACATCCTCTCGAAGACTGCTTCACATTCAAAGACTGGGTAGAAGACCAGTATCAGTAAGGCAGGTTCGCTTTATCCAGCAATTGGAGGGTAACCCCACCACAAAAGTATGTACCGAAAACCACGTATGTAGCGAGAGTAGAGCCGGATCAACATCAGTCTTGGAAGCGATCTCGTACCTGTCACGCGATAACGCTGTCAGGAGAAGGAGTACGCGAGGATATGGCTGACCTCCCATGGTGCTTCGAAAACGATGATGACGAGGTGATCTCAGAGTTTCCACCGGCGCCAAAAGAGCTGGAAGATGGGATACACACTACTGCAGATAACCTCAGGAAAATTGACTTGGGGACGGCAAACGACCCGAGGCCTACGTTCGTCAGTGAGCTGTTGTCCGAAAAACAAGTAGCCACGCTAAGAGACGTACTTATGCAGTATAAAGACTTCTTCATATGGAACTACTCCGAGATGCCGGGGCTAGATCCAGAGATAGCTGTGCATAAATTGGCGATATCTCCGGACGTCAAGCCGATCAAATAAGCGCCGAGAAGAATGCAGCTCGAACTTGAAATGAGTATCAACACCGAGGTCAAGAAGCTAATCGACTCTGGCTTCATCCAAGAAGTTCAATACCTCACTGGATTTCCAACATCGTCCTAGTGATGAAGAAAAATGGGACAGTGCGCATCTGCGTGGACTTTCGAGACCTCAACAAAGCTTGCCCAAAGGATGATTTTCATATAACGGTTATCGAGCTGATGATAGATAACACGTCCACTCATAAACTCTACTCCTTCATGGATGGCTCATCGGGGTACAATAAAATAAAGATGCATCCCGAATACCAAAAGCATACCGCTTTTCGGACTCCTCTGGCCATATTCTGCTACAAAGTAATGCCTTTCGGCCTGAAGAATGCCAACGCTACCTATCAGAGGGCCATGAGGAAGATTTTCAACGACCTCATACATGAAATCGTCGAATGCTATATTGACGACCTCGTGGTAAAAAGAAAACCACACGAGGAGCATTGGGAGCATCTGAAGGTAGTATTCCAACGTCTTCGGAAATACAACCTAAAGATGAACCCTTTCAAATGCGCGTTCGGAGTTTCCTCGGGTAAATTTCTAGGGTTCATCATACGACATCGAGGCATCGAAATAGATCCATCGAAGATCAAGGCGATTATGGAAATAGCTTCACCAAGAACTCTCAAGCAACTGCGATCTCTCTAAGGAAAGCTCGTATATATCCAACGATTCATAGCCAATCTCTCCGGCAAATGCCACCCCTATAGCCATTTAATGAAGAAGGGGGCCCCTTTCGTCTGGGATCGCAAATGTCAAAGCGCACTGGATGAAATCAAGCAATACCTGCAGAATCCGCCAGTACAGACCGCTCCGGTCAAGGGAAAGTGATGGAGGTCCTTTTCGGGTCTCCCTCAGATGTTGTCTTCCGTCGATCTCCCGGTGGATTTGGATGGTGATCTTCTGTTGCGTACAGTTCTCAATGGGTTTTGAGGAGATTAACGCCGAGTACCTGCACGGAAGTCCTGGGGTAGTTTGGTACCATCGGGGACCCCCCGACGATCAAGTTAGTGCGAGATCCGAGCAGAGTAACGGCTAAGTGGAATAAAAAATGGCTTCCTTGGCCCCTCTGTGATGGGGGTTTATATAGCGGTGGTGGCATGCAGCAGCAGGCGCGAGAATCTCGCCGGCAGTTACGCTCCCGACGTCACACCCGCGTAGAGAGCGGATCGCCCATTAATGGGGATCGTGATGGCGTGGAACGTAGGATGTTGCTGGCGGAGAATCTGCGCATGGCGAGATTCGGAGCGGCGGTTACGCCTGTGAGCGGCGGAATTGGTCGAAAGACCGAGGAAGATGGCCTCGGCTGGGGAGCTCAGGAGCGAGCAAGAAGGCCGAGGAGTCTTGGTCTTGTGGTAGCTCAGAGCGAGCCGAGGGACCGAGGAGGCCAATTTGCAGGGGCCCTGAGGAGGGCCAGCTTATGCTTGTAGGTTGGGTACAAGGGTGGCCTGGTCGGCCTCTGTGGGCCCTTCTTCTGGGTCTTGAGACACGTCATCTGCCACGTGTCGTGATCTTGTAGATCGCCAATATTGAGCATCATCATTAGCCCCCTACTCTTGTCCCGACCAGCTAGCGGGTCGGGTAAGGAGTGGACTGTCGGGCCGCCCGGGGTGAGCTCCCTCCCAAGGTTTCGTCGGGACGCGTCTCCGGGCTATCAGCTGTTTTTTCTGTCGGCGAATCAGGGCGATTTCTCTGCATTTAAGGAAGGTGAACCGGTTCATGCATCCTGCCGTTGAAGTGATGGTCCACATGTCAAGCATCGGTTGGCTGACACGACGTGTGCAGACCTGCGACGCCTGAAAGGGTGCGCTCCAGTGTGGGAACGACAAGTGGTGCAATCGGAGTCGTTGGACGCGAGGAGGCGTTTTGGCGGGAGATGAAGAGCGTCGTTGGATGAGGTCGCTCGTGGTGATAAATAGGGGTGGGGCTCATTCCAGGGCCCCCACTCCTTCATATTTTCCCGTTCTAAGTCCTGGTAGCTCGGCGCTCGTCTTCTTTCTTCCACTTTCATTTCCCGAGGATCCTTCTTCTCAAGGTTAGATGTCTTCTTTTATCGAGTCAGTAGATGTTGTTGAAGTACGTTCTAGGAACCCTTTAGGTGAGCCTGAATCCTCCCGGGGAGCAGGGGTCGGGCCCTCTTTCCGAGATTGTGCGGCGGGGGCAGCCCCCAGGGAGGAGGCGGCAGATGCTGCCCCCGGCGTCTCGTGTTGGGTGAGGCATGAGGACGAGATTACCAATACTCGGGCTCGCTTCCACATCCTCTCATGTTATACGCTTCGTCTGGCCAAGGAGGAAGAGAGGGCAGACCAAGTACGGGGCAGGGAGATCACCCTGTATTTGGAAGCTTTTTGGGGTGGAATGCGCCTGCCCTTCTCTCCTGAGGTCGTTGAAGCGTTGAACTTCTTCGGGTTAGCTCCCGGCCAGTTAGTGCCGAACTCGTGGAGGATTCTCCTCGGGTTCCTGATCCGCCTGAAGTTATAGGCGATTCCCTTCAGCCTCTCCCTATTTGATTCTTCCCTCGTCTTAAAAAATCACCCTGGTGGTCGAGCGGGCGACCCGAGGTGGGTTTATCTCTCTTTCAGAAAGCGACAGGGGGCGCCGCCGGGACGGGGGTTGTGGCCCTGCCTTCTTCCATTCATGACTGGAAGAAGAAGTTCTTCTTCGTTTCCCCTCCCGAGGGCGAGGACTGGCCCGTGCCTACGAAGTGGTCGAGGGAGAAATACTTGCCGTGAACCAGTCCAGTGACCCCGTCGTGGTGAGAGTGGCGTCGTGGGAGCCCATCCCCCGTTTCGATGTGCTGTTGTCTGAGAGGGTCCTGAGTTGGGCCGAGCCCAGCCCCGTTGAGTTCGTCGGTAAGTTTAGGTTTGCTTTTTGGCTTGTATATTGCTTATGTCGCTGACTTCCTTACATTCGGTTTTGTGCAGGACCTATGGACATGGATTCGCTCCGATCTTCCATTCGCCAGCCGAGGAAGGTCGCGAAGGCTGGGGGGGCCATCTCTTCCCGCTCAAAGCCTACCATGGCTCCTTCTCCTCCGGTGGTCGTGTCCCGTGAGCGTTCGGGGGCGGATCCCGCCCCGGGGCCTAGCAGAGTGTCGGGCCGGAAGCGGGCTCGGATTCTAGAGGATCCGGCCTCGAAGGAGGACATCGACTCTCCCTCAGAGCCGCTCAAGAGGAGTTCCCAGAGATCTTCCCAGGGCCCATCTTCGTCGATCATGGTGGAGGAAGGGGGCCTCTAATTCATAGTGCCTTCGGGGCTATCCGTCACGGATAGCCTGTTGCATGAAATAGAGACATCGGCCGGGGGTAGGGTCCCCCGGGGGACTTTCAGGGCTCAGCTGGCGTCCATCGCCCAAGAGTCCGTTCAGGTGAGTGTTTGGTTTTTTTGGTGAGATTCGGTGCCTTCTTCGTCTTTCTGACCTCTTTCCTGTCTTTTAGGTTCTCCAGTACGTTGCCCTTGCCTTACGCATGGAGGCTGAGGTGATAGCCCCAGCGATGAAGGTTGCGGGCCAGCTCGCCTCGCTGGAAGAGAGCTCCAAGCGGGAGCTGGAGGCGGTGATGGCGAGGGTTGCCGCCCTAGAGGGCGAGGTGGAGGCCGAGAAACGGGAGGTCGCCCGGTACCGTGAGGCCGTCGTGGCTGCCGAGGCCAAGCTCGAGGACGCTCAGGTGCTTGCCGGCAACCTGAAGAAGACAGTGAAAACCCTCCGGAAGGAGCTGGAGGCGACGGCCGAGTCGGCGAAGTCGGCCGACTTGAGAGCGGCGAAGTTGGATGACCTCTTGGCGGCGAAGGCGGTGGAGGGATACAAGAAGTCGAAGGACTTCTATGATGACCTGGCCATTGCCACGACCCTCATCTGGCATGAGGCCCTCGACGCCGTTAAGGCCCGGATGCCGGGGTTCGCCGACAAAGAGCTCCGAGCCGAATACCCCCTCACGGATGCCGATGAGCAGGGGCAGGAGATTCCTGGCGAGGATGTCGTCGAGGACCCAACTCGTCTCGTGGTAGGCCTCGAGGGCCCCGAGGTTGCTCCCGGCCCCGAGGCCTAAAGCCCCCGTCTTCCTCCTTCTTTTATTTTGTAGCTTCTGAAATTTTGTAAGCCTCTGGGCATTTTGTAAGGCTGGGGAGCCCGAAATACCCTTTGTAAAGACTTTGCCTTTTAGCAATAAAACTTTTTCTTTAGTTTCATCGGTTTGCACTTTGTCTTTTGTTCATGAAGAATGCTTGTAAAATATCACTGCTTGCACTGTTGGGCTTCCATATCAGGTCGACCATCTGTCTATGGATCATTCATCGAGTTGATTTCGATCACTTGCCAAGCGCGCCAAGCACCGTCGAGAAGGAGGCGTCTCCATGGCCCCGAAGTCGAGGGGGGATCTCTCAGACTCGGATGGACCTGATGCCCCTTATTGGGGCCTCGGATTCTTTGCATGTGACGGGCAGAGGGTTGTCCGTCATATTGGCGCCGAGCATGAATGTGAAGCTGCTCGGTTGTCCCTTGGCGTAGGCCTTTCGCTTCTGGCGTTGCGAGCAGCGACCCCTAGCTGGGGCTAGTCAAGCGAGGGTCGGGCTCGACTGCCTCTGGGAGAACTTTGGGTCCTTAGCGTTGGGGCTGTAAGAAGCCTACCAAGGATGACCGGGCAGTGGAGCTGCGCTGTTGCCTCTTGGCGAGGGCTTTGTTCTCTGGCGTCAAGGGTAGGGAGCTACCAGCCGGAGATGACCGAGCAGGGTAGCTGCTCGGTTGCCTCTTGCGAGGGCTTTGATCCTTAGCGCTGGAGGGGCTGTAAGAAGCCTACTAAGGATGATCGGGCAGTGAAACTGTGCGGTTGCCTTTTGGCGAGGGCTTTGATCTCTAGCGTCGTGGGTAGGAAACTACCAGCCTGGGATGAATGAGCGGGGTAGCCGCTCGGGTGCCTCTTGTGAGGGCTTCGGTCCCTGGCGTCATGGGTAGGGAGCTACCAGCCGGAGATGACCGAGCAGTGTAGCTGCTCGGTTGCCTCTTGCGAGGGCTTTGATCCTTCAGGACGGGGACCGAGCAGGGTTACTGCCCAGTGTCTCTTGGCGAGGACTTTGATCCCTGTCGGTTGTGGTAGGAAGCTACCAGCCGGGGATAGCCGAGCAAGGACTCGACTGCCTCTGGGAGGACTTTGGTTGTTGGCGCGGGAAAGGCTGTAGAAGCCTACCAAGGACCCTTAGCCGGGCAGGGTTACTGCCCGGTGCCTCTTAGCATGGGCTTTTGTCCTGAAGGATAGCCGAGCGAGGGATCCTCGGGCTCGAATGCCTCTGGGAGGGCTTTCTGATCCCTGGCGTTGCGGAAGGGAAGCTACCTGCCAGGGATAGCCGAGCAACGGTCGGGCTCGACTGCCTCTGGGAGGACTTTCTGATCCCTGGCGTTGCGGTAGGGAAGCTACCCGCCAGGGATTGCCGAGCTAGGGTCGGGCTCGACTGCCTCTGGGAGGACTTTCTGATCCCTGGCGTTGCGGTAGGGAAGCTACCCGCCAGGGATAACCGAGCAGGGTAGCTGCTGGGTTGCCTCTTGGCGAGGGTTTTGATCCCTGGCGTTGCAAGTATGGAAGCTACCGGCCTGGGATAGCCGAGCAAGGGAGCCGCTTGGCTGCCTCTACGGAGGACTTTGATCCTTAACGCTGGAGGGGCCTGAGGAGGCCGGCTAAGGATAACCGGGCAGGGTAGCTGCTCGGCCGAATCTTCATGACGTTTCGCCCGACCATCCAGTTGTAGGTATGGGGAACAGGAACGGTCGCGGCGGGTGTGCGCGTAGCATGCGCATTGAATGTGGGGGGTCATCTTCCCGGCGCATGCCCTCGATCTTCTTTTCGAGGCCGTCGAGTCGGCCGCGGTACCCCGAGGATTCGGCGCCTTGTGATCCCTGGCCTCTGCTATGGGAGACCTGTGTCTGGGCGCGACTCTGGTTCCTTTCGATGAGGTCCCTCAGATCCCCGGGCGAGGTGGCTCTCGAGCCGTCATGGCGAGTCCCCCTCTGTGCGACCATGTCGAGGGAGGGGGTGTCGATCATGCCTGTTGACAGGCGAGGTGACCGACATCTCCTCAGGGAGGCAAGGGTCGCGGGGAGGCTTGAGGGGAGGCGCTCCGGCGGCGGATCTTGGTGTGGAGCCGTGGGGCGCCCAGCGGGCCTCAGGGAGTATCGGCCCATGGGATCTGTGGCCGGGGGTCGTAGCCTGCTGCTGGTCAGCCATGCCAACGAGGGCAGAGCTTTTTGGAGGTGGAGGAGCGGTGATCTGGGCCCCTGGTACGGTCGTATGGACGCGGACGAGCGCCTCCACAAAGGACTGTAGCCGATCTATTCGGCTGGCGAGGGCGTTGATGATGGTCGCCGGGGGAGGTTCATCCATGCCTCCGGTTAAGGGAAGGCGGCGGCTGGTACCTGGATCTTCAGAGTGGTCGCTCGCTATGTGGACGGAGATCGGAAGGCCAACTTTGTTTTTGTGGAGTTTTCGTTTCCCACAGACGGCGCCAATTGATGGAGGTCCTTTTTGGGTTTCCTTCAGATGTTGTTTTCTGTCGATCTCCCGGTGGATTTGGAAGGTGATCTCCTGTTGCGTGCGGGTCTCAATGGGTTTTGAGGAGATTAACGCCGAGTACCTGCACGGAAGTCCCGGGGTGGTTTGGTACCACCGGGGACCCTCCGACGATCAAGTTAGTGCGAGATCCGAGCAGAGTAACGGCTAAGTGGAATCAAAAATGGCTTCCTTGTCCCCTCTATGATGGGGGTTTATATAGTGGTGGTGGCATGCAGCAGCAGGCGCGAGAATCTCGTCGGCAGTTACGCTCCCGACGTCATGCCCGTGTAGAGATCGGATCGCCCATTAATGGGGATCGTGATGGCATGGAACGTGGGATGTTGCTGGCGGAGAATCTGCGCATGGCGAGATTTGTGGAGCGGCGGTTACGCCTGTGAGCGGCGGAGTTGGTCGGAAGACCGAGGAAGATGGCCTCGGCTGGGGAGCTCGAGAGCGAGTAAGAAGGCCGAGGAGTCTTGGTCTTGTGGTAGCTCGGGGCGAGCCGAGGGACCGAGGAGGCCAATTTGCAGGGGGCCCCGAGGAGGGCCAGCTTGTGCTTGTAGGTCGGGTACAGGGGTGGCCTGGTCGGCCTCTGTGGGCCCTTCTTCTGGGTCTTGTCGTGAACTTGTAGATCGCCAATATTGAGCATCATCAGAAAGCCTCTCATCCTGTACACAACAGCCCTAGAAGGTTCTTTAGGCGCACTATGGGCACAGGACAATGACCAAGGGAAGGAGAGAGCCCTCTACTATTTGAGTCGAGTTCTCCTGAGAGCAAAAAACAACTACTCCCCCATTGAAAAACACTGCCTGGCGTTAATCTTCGCGATAACGAAGCTCCGGCATTATGCTCTGGCGCATGAAGTCCACCTAATATCAAAAGTGGATCCTCTCAAATATTTGATGTCAAGAGCCATACTAACAGGACGGCTCGCTAAATGGGCCCTCCTTTTGATGGAGTTCTCGATAACATACCGACCTCTCAAGGCAGTGAAGGGCCAGGTCATTGCCGACTTCCTCGCTGAGCATCCGATACCTACCGATTCACCCCTAAATTGCGAATTGCCAGACGAGCATGCGTATGACACAATCGACAGGGAGAAAGGAGTGAGTGACGCCCGATGGGAACTTTAATTTGATGGGGCATCTTCCATGAAGAAGCGACAACACAATACCCCTATAATCAAATCTGGGGTAGGTCTTATCTTCGTGACTCTAAAGGGGGATAATGCGCTTTGCCTTCTCCTTAACAGAGCCAAGGACGAACAATGGGGCCGAATATGAAGCTTTGATAGCAGGTCTTGAGATCGCTGTCAACATGGGAATCGAAAACCTCCTCATATACGGAGACTCCCAGCCGGTCGTTAGTCAAGTAAACGGTGACTATCAAACGTGCAAACCAGAGTTGGTAAAGTACGGTGAGAGAGTGCAACAATTGCCGACTCAAATCCCTTCCTACGTCCTGGAAAGCATACCGCAAATGGAGAATAGAAAAGCAGATGCGTTAGCTAAACTCGCTAAAGAACTGGCTGACGAAAACCTCGATGACGTAAGGATCATGGTGCAAAGCCGTCGGGTTCTTGCACCAGCGGAAATATCTCCGGAGTCGTCCGAAGAAAAGGAAGCGACCAAGCAAACGACCTTACAAATAAAAGACCAGGAAAAGGCTAAGGATTGGAGAGAAGTCTTTATAGATTAATTCAAATCCCGTCGAACACCTGAAGATGCATCCTCGAGACATCAGCTCATGAAACGAGCTTTGTCTTTTGCCTTCGTCAATGATACGCTGTATAAGAGATCGTTCGACTCTCTGTGGCTAAGATGACTAGGACCGGAAGAAGCAAAGAGAGTCGTCCAAGAAACTTACGACGGACTTTGCGGTTCGCATCAAGCTGGGCCAAAGATGAAACTGAAGATCAAAAGGGTGGGCTACTATTGGCCTACGATGATCCAAGACTGTCTTGAATACGCGAAGCAGTACCATGCGTGCCAAATTCACGGGGACTTCATCCACTAGCATCTGAGTCCGCTACACCCAACGGTGGATAGCTGGCCGTTCGAAATGTCGGGAACCGACATAATCGGGCCTATCGAACCAGCGTCATCCAGAGGACATCGGTTCATATTGGCGACAACCGATTATTTCTCCAAGTGGGCAGAAGTAGTACCGCTAAGAAAAGTGAAGACGAAGAATATTCTCCATTTCATCAAGACACACGTCATCTATCGGTTCGGCACTCCGCGACGGATTATCTCCGATAACAGGCCGGCCTATAGAAGTCACAAAATTAGCCGCTTCGTACAACAGTATAATATAGACTGGAGGTACTCTTCGGTCTATAATCCCCGAGCTAATGGTCTAGCTAAGGCTTTCAATAAGATCTTGACGAAGATCATAAAGAAGACGGTGTCTCGAAATAAGAAGGACCGGCATGAGAGACTGCATGAAGCCCTCTGGGCATATCGGACCACGTTCAAAACGGCCATGAATACAACGCCGTATGCATTGGTATTTGGCGCTGAAGCAGTACTTCCCTTGGAGATAGAGCTACCCTCTCTACGAGTGACGGTCCATTACGAGCTAACAGACGAAGAGAATGCTCATCTTCGGCTGGAGGAGCTCGATGCCCTCGATGAAACTCGTCTTATGGTGCAGCAAAACTTGGAGGCTTACAAAGCAAAGATGACGCGCTCATACGAGAGACTGATTAGGCCGAGAACATTCCGCCAAGGCAAACTCGTGCTAGTGGTCAAGAGACTTATGATCCCCAATCGTGCCAAACGGGGGAAATTCGAGCCGAATTATGAGGGCCCGTACATCATAGACAAGGTCTACCAATGTGGGGCTTACTTACTCATGAATATGCATGGCGAAAGACCCTTCAGACCAATAAATGGCCGGTTCTTAAAAAAATACTATGCCTGACGAGTCACGGCTTAGGTCAACGATAGATGACGACGCCTATGTCCACTCGCTATCTTCCTAAGCCCAAACTCTATAAGTAGCATCCGACGAAACCTCGCCTCGAAAACGTGCGACGGACCATAATGTCCTTAAACTAACAGCGGACCGAAACGTCCCTAAACTAGCAACAGACCGAAATATCCTAAAACTAACTACTGACCGAAACGTCTTTAAACTACTGCAAACACGCGGCATCCTTGGGCTGACGCTTAAAAAAACGGTACGTCCACAAGCAAAATGGACACGGATGAAAACCCGAAAGGGCTCCGTGAGTAAAAACAGTAGGGCTACCGGCGAGTTTGCGAAAACCCGAGAGGGCGCAGGCTCGTAAAAAAATTCGTGCACACTTGCGAGGTCCTCTCGACCTTGTAAGGAGAAAACACCTGCGTGAGATCCTTACGACTCACAAAGGAGCAACACACTTAAGGATCCCCACGATTCCTAAGGAGAAATTACACTTACGAGATCCTCACGACTCGTAAGGAGAACCCTCTTATGAGACCCTCACGGCTCATAAGATTCAAAAGCCTTAAGCTACAGGGATCTGAATCTGTTCTTAAGCCGTCATACATCTCAATTTTGCCCTACAGGTGGTCCAATACTGGACCTTGTATACAATCCATGGGCACAAATAAACGTTTCCCCAACAGAGTCCCACCACTTATGAGGGATATCTTCATATGGCAAACGACACTTATAAGTCATCTCGGCTTATAAGGAGAAAGTACTCTTATGAGATCCTTACGACTTATAAGAAAGAACACCACTTAGAAGTTCTCACGACTTTTAAGGAGAACGTACACCTACGAGATCCTCACGACTCGCAGGGAGAAATACCTTTATGAGACTTTTACGGCTCATGAAGTCAAAAACCTTAGCTGACAGGATCTTAACCCGGTCTGCTAAACCACCTTTGTTCAAACCGACAAAGGCAAATGATGATTCGCTCCTGGCCATATCCCAGTTGTAGCGATGCTAATGTCTAAATCGGTATCAAATTCCAAGTTTATACTCACGATAAAAATTAGCGAGCCAAAAATGCATATGAATTAGCCGAAACGACGAAAGTCAACCCGGACACCGTAACGGCGAAAGTCAACCCTGACACCGTAACGGCGAAAGTCAATCCTGACACCGTAACGGCGAAAGTCAACCCGGACACCGAAACGGCGAAAGTCAACCCTGACACCGTAACGGCGAAAGTCAATCCTGACACCGTAACGGCGAAAGTCAACCCCAACACCGTAGAACACGGCTAAAGTCAATCCTGACCCAGTGGAAAAACGGCCAAAGTCAACCCCTGACACTGTAGAACACGGCTAAAGTCAATCCTGGCCCCATGGAAAACGGCCAAAGTCAACCCCTGACCCCGTAAAACACGGCAAAAGTCAATCCTGACACCGTGGAAAATGGCAAAAGTCAACCCTCGACCTCCCCGTCGAAGCAATGCTTTGACTCGGGAGTAGGTCAACTCATCAACCACTTACGAGTTCTCTCAACTCGTAAGGAAGAAAATTATCTTGTGAGATCCTTACGACTCTCAAGAGAAAACACACTTAGGAATCCTCACGATTCCTAAGGAGAAAATACACCTACGAGATACTCTCGACTCATAGGGAGAAAAATCTTTATGAGACCCTTACGGCTCATAAAGTTGAAAAGTCTTAGGCGACAAACCTGAACCTGTTCTCTAAGCCATCACTACCCTACAAAGAGTGCAAGATGCATTGTTCTCATCTACATACCACATTTGCCAAAATTACATGCCAGAGAAATGAAGGTGCTACTCAAGAGTGCGTAAACTGCTTTACACCAAATCAGAACAAAAAAGGTGTAACCTACGGACATCAGTCACATACTATGCAAGACGGTAAAGAGAGCATTTGATTCGCATCCAATTAAGCGTTCGAAGCGCACCCATTCATGTATGTGCGAAAAGGTTTAATGCATAAAATAAACACACGGAAATGAAAAAGTTGTTATTCATACTTTAGAAAATTCTTACAGCGATGAAAACAGTAAACAAAAACATCATTAAAATGTTTACAATGGGAAGACATCAAATCCAGGACATGGATTGAGAAATTCATAAGTAAGGCCATCTAAAATGCTTCGGGTCTCTCGGACCATTCTCGTATGCATCCTCTCACGATCGCAAGCGTCAGGATCCTCACCGATGTCCTTTGTCCTCTGATAGGCAGCGATTATCGTTATCTGCTGGAAGATTTGATGCAGGATATCAACAAGATTGTCTCGCCGTTTCTTCAAGATCAGGCCCATCAGATATACTTAGTGCACCTTATCTTCGGCATCATCCAATGCCTTAAGCGGCATGACTTCATAAAAGCCAGGAAGTGCTCCCCAAATCGCTCTCACAAAGAGCTTCAAAAGAGTGGAACGACGAGGAAGCGGTCGACCATTGTATTCATGAAAGCGACTCATAACTTCAGCGCACTGGGCGTTTGTAAACTCCTGGTTTTGGCAGCGGCCTAGTGCGCGAATGTCTTCATAAGAAATAATTTCGTCAAGATCATATAGTTGAGCGACCATAGCACCTAAAAAGGAAAATCAGTGAGAGTTTAGTAGACATACTGATCAAGAAAATACTTATTGAAACAGACACGGGGATTTAAACAACTCTTGATATCCTCATGGAGAAAACAAGTTCTGATTAAGGCACCCAACAAATTCAAATTTGTGCAAATAAAGAAGAAATCCTAAAAAGGATTCTCATTTAATGAGGGGCCCCTCGAACCAAGGAGTAAATCTCCCTTGAGAGCAGCGCTCTACAACAGAGTGACATCTGTCAACTCTGATGATGAAGGGAATAAAAATCCCTCAAGAAAAATTCTGAAGAGCCATGCTCTGTAAAGATGATGGAATAACCCATCAGGAAAGCTAAAAGTCAAGCTTTTAGTGAATTAAAAATTCCGAAATCTCCAAGATCTATGAACAAGCTCTAAGAGTTCTTCATGAAAGATTAAAAAATCTATATGATTTGAAAAGAGCAAAGCTCTGTTAATAGGGTAAGAAACCCTAAGAAAGATCACTTTAGATCTATGAAGAGCAAAGCTCTATTGAGAAACCCTAAAAATCTATATGATTTAAAAAGAGCAAGACTCTCTTAATGGGTGAAACCTTAGATTACAAAGTTATCACATCAAAGATTTAATCTTTACCTGAAATTTTCGACAGGGTTCCGTCTCTAAGAGAAGTTCTTAAAATAAAGAGCTGTGCTCTAAGGGAGAATTAATTCTCAGAAAAAAACAAACAAGAAGATGAACAGAGGTCATCTCAAGGGCCAAAGGCCCTATTTATAGGCATTAAGAGCCATTTCAACTTCTAAGTTGATCTAATGGTGGAGATGCTGCCACCGCTGCACACACGTGTCAGCCACGTGAGCGCAATGGTGGGAGGCATTTGTTACCCCCAATCAGAGCAAAACTCTGTTCAAATTTTAAAATTTGAAATGAAGCAGCGCTCACGTGAAAAGCACGAGTGCGCTAGCTCCAAGAGCGCCAGCGCTTTGAAGCAGCGCTCATGTGCAAAGCATGAGTGCGCTCGCGCCAAGAGCGCCAGTGCTCTGAAGCAGCGCACTCGTGCGCCAAGAGCGCTAGCCCTCTAAAGCAGCGCTCACGTGCAAAGCACGAGTGCGCTTGCGCCAAGTACGCCAGCGCTCTGAAGCAGCACTCATGTGCAAAGCACGAATGCGCTTGCGCCAAGAGCGCCAGCGCTCTGAAGCAGCGCACTCGTGCGCCAAGAGCGCCAGCGCTCTGAAGCAGCGCTCACGTGCAAAGCACAAGTGCGCCAGTACTGAGAGTCAAAGACTCTGAGGCAGCGCTCACGTGTAAGGCACAAGAGCACCAAGCGCTAGAACTAAATATTCTCCACCGTTGGATCAAAGATCCAATGAAGATGAAAAATCATCAAATTACCAGAATAAAATTATGTTAAGAAAATACTTTTCAGAATCTTTCCAAACTAGGAAAATTGTGCTCTGTAAATCAGAACACCATTGGATCAATGATCCAATGGTGATTAAAATTCACTAAGGAACAGAACAAGTTCTGTATGGGAAAAGATTTTCTCAATCTCGTTAAAAACAAGAAGATTGCCTTCTGTAAAACAGAAGCTCTAGGATCAAAGATCCAACGGTGGGAAATATCCTTAAATCAATTAGAGAAAAGATCTTTTCAACTGATTCAACAAATCAGCATACCCTATATAAAGGCCCCAAGACTTCAAGTCTCACAAGGAGGAAACCCCCCCCCCCCAGCTTTGAGAAATTTCAAAGAAAGAGCAAGCTTTGAGAAGAAGAACTTTTCTTTAAGGTAAAAACAGAGAGATAAAAAATATCTCATCAAGGAAGAAGGACTTAGTTCTTCTTCTAGATCATAGATCTATAAGACAGACGTCTTTCACAAAAGAGAACATAGCGTCTCATCATAAAAATGGGGGAAGAAGAATTCAATTCTCTTCAGATCACAGATCCATAAAGGCAAATCCTTTCACAAAAAATATGAGATTGTAACATCTCCTATAAAAATAAGAACTTTGTTCTTAGATCTATGAGACAAAGTCTCTTATGAATGGGAGTTTAATTCTCAGAGCGCAGAACTAATCAAAGTTGCCTAAAAAGAGCCTTAGCGCTCCAAATTAAAAATAAGCGCCTCAGCGCTCCAAGACCGGCGCTCAGCACCAAGCGCGCCACGTGCTCCTCACGTGTGCTCTACTTATCATAAGCGCTCTGCGCTTATTGTCTGGCGCTCAGCGCCAAGCGCGCCACGTGCTCCTCACATGTGCGCTACTTAACAGAAGCACTCTGCGCTCATTGACTGGCGCTCAGCACCAAGCACGCCATGTGCTCCTCGCGTATGCGTTGAGCGAACACAACGTGTTTTTTAAATAAAAGCCCCAAAACTATAATGAGTACTCAGCACTTAATAAAAGACAAAAACTGTTGTCAGAACCCAAACTAATGCTCAGCATTGTTAAATGAAAAAGGATTGAGCCTAATTAAATGTCCAACATTTTAACAGAATGGGCCGAGCCCAAGTTGGCCACAGATCCCTAATTCAGATTAATTGAGCCCATATACACATAAATCTTTGATCTTAGTCATAAATTGGACTACAGATCTCCCAACCAATATTGGTTCAAGGGTACATCTCTTCGTACCTCTGATATATGTCATTGTAATTCTTCAATGTCTTCAGAGAGACGGAGGGTCCCAATAACCAATAACTTTTTGTACATCCCCAAATGGTTGAACCAAAACCACATAAACTATGATGTCTTTAAACTGGACTATGATGTCCTTAAACTTTACGGATTGTGGGGTCCTTAAACTCATAGACTATGATGTCCTTAAACTTTATAGACTGTGGGGTCCTTAAACTCATAGACTATAATGTCTTTAAACTTTACGGACTATGAGGTCCTTAAACTCATGGACTATGATGTCCTTAAACCCACTGGACCGCAATGTCCCTAAACTAAAAACAATAGAGCCTAAATGCTCTTTTGTTCGATCTAAATGATCCTGTTAAGTAGAACTTAGTCTAGAATTAGACTAACGTATCCTCAACAAACGTTTAAGTTGATCTTAGTATAAAACAAGACTAACGATCCTTAAACCTAACCCAAACCCAAATCTAAGAAAATACGGATTTGGACTAATCCACGCCTTACGGGCGACAACATAAATTAGTCTCCGTATACAATCCACGTGCAACCGAAAATAAAAAAAATATACACGACACGAAGTGACCATCTGGAGAAGGAGAAAGTGGTTACCACGATGCGGTAACATAATTAACTGCAGGGCTTGCGCCTGCAGGGAAGAGCGTCCCCGCAATCAAAAACCCCTCACAATGAGGGGGAATCTGACGAAATCTGCTATATCAGCCGCATCCGTCTAAACCTTCGATACATGGTGTCATAAATCAACTTGGCATTTTTGGAAAAGTGGATGGATAAAACTAAATAGCATCTGTCCCCAAAATTCAGGCCAGACGTCCCAACGTCCCGGTCGCGTCTTTCGGCGGAGAACAACCCCATAGCAAGTTCAAATTTGGATTTTGAAGACTTTGGGCATCTAGGGTTTTTCTTGAGTTGCATCCATGAGATATAACCTTCATTTCTCATCTTGTCTATTTGTTTCTTTACCTTCTAGTGTAGTTTAGAATTCGATTTAGTGTAGATTAGTGATCTTAGAAATTTCTAAGTTGATGTTTAGTGGGAGACTTGACTTGTAAGTGGTAAATTAAGGTGTAGTGAGTGTTTGTAAGACTTAGGTGATGATTTTCTGAACCAATTAGAAGACTTATACCCAAAACACGAAGTTAGAATTTCCCGACTTTGGAATTTCGACAGAATTGTGATGGTATTTTGGACACTACTATTGTTCCAGGATATGAGACCCGATAGGAGGGTTGTCGTAATCGGTGGGAGCAACAGAAGCATAGTGGACAAGTAGCTTATGTCTATTTATAGACTTGAGCAGTTATAGCGGAGATAGATCATCTAATTTTGATGTGACAGTCATGGGTTTGACTTCAATCAGGATAGGGGATGGATCTGTTAAGAAGGTAGTAGGGTGTGATGTCATGGTATTTAGATGACATACACAGAGTAGGAAGTAAAATTCCTATACTACGATCGGTTGTACTGTGGTCGTCACACAGTTGTTTCTCCAGACAGGATATGGATATAATATTTGACATTCTGGTTTCTAGATCTATGGTTTTAGATCTAGATTTGGGTAATTTCCCAATGTAAGTACTTTGACAGTATTCTAATGGTTTTTAGAATAGATGACTCCTGGCATGGTGGTGTACCTGCGAGTGATGGAGTCACTCTCTCTAAAGGTGTCTTACGGACTAAAGGGGAGAGGGATGGGCATGATTGACAGATCACTTGCTTAGGTAACTGAGTCAATCATGAGATGTCAAGTACCACACCAGATGTTGTTTTTGCACTAGATGCAATAAGTTTGTATTAATCCAATCCTGGAGAAACATAAGGAAGCAGTTTTAGAACATAGGTGAATGTTCTACGGATTTGATGACGGCAGCCTCCTTCGGGAGACGATTAACATTCCAGGCTTCAAAGGTGACATGGATGACAGAGTGATTGTCAGAGTTTTAGTTTTCCCTCTGACGAAGAGGGACAGTATTATGGACAGGTGGTCCAAGAGGATACTGTGGGTGGCATGGTGCCGGATACTGATTAGGTTCAGTGATCGATACAGTCTAAGAAGTTTGGATTTGGAGTTCATTTATGAACTAGGTCCCATCAGATATCCAGACATATTCTAAGACAGGTATTACTCAATTCGGGAGATGGCTTTCTCTGCGAACTTGAGATTAAGAGAGATATAGAAAGAAACATCTAGGCGGATCCACTCACTGAGGCTATTTCTCGAACACAATAGTTTTACAAACGGGCTTTATGAAACTGATTAGTAGAGGAGTTGGATGTTCGGTTTCACACGGGCTGTGAGTAGTCGACATCGCAATAATTAGCCTTGAGTGCAAGTGGGAGGCTGTTGGAGATAGTGCCCTCAGAGTCAATTATTGGATCGCAGGTACGTGATTGCAATAATTGCGGAGGACCTATACCGGTAGGACAGTCTTACTCAAGATGATAGTATGCTATCTGGTTTGCCTTTATCAGTCGTGTACATGTTCAGGTGACTGATTACATGTTACACTTTGATAGAGCCCTTAGGATCTTGCTTTACTACCAACAGTATGATGGCGATCATATACGTGAGAGTTGGGTAGTTTATATGCATATCCTTAATTGTGGTCCTTAGTCGTGGGAGTTTCGAGACAGGGCATCGATACTCCGGAATAGACTAGTGTGTACAGTCGAGACCCCGACGAGGGGCGGTGGCCGGTCTCACAAGCCACTGGTGTCAGTTGGATCACCTAAGATGTATACAGGTGCTCATTAGGTTATGAGTACACCGGACAGGACTCGCCGGGAATCTGCTAGTTAGTATTATATCTATCGTCATATAGCAGTTCCCTAGTGACATGTGTACAGGTTAGTTCATCGACCTGAGGTCGTCATTTGTCTCGTGTGAGTTCCCACTGTGCTTTGATTTCTACCCTACCACGGCTCAAAGGAGTCGTGCAAACAGGTAGTTTTTGGGTACAGTCCCGAGCCATATGGAGGCACGTGAGCGGATCGGCAGGGGATTCGTCTCTCCCGGTATTGGGGGCGAGGTCGTGCTGTGTCTAGGAGAGCCATTACACAAAGTCCATTGCCATGGCAGGAGATTTACTGGTAGGTACTCCAGTAGTATCTCAGAGTGTTATTGGGCTACACTCCGACACGACTTATACTGCTATTGGGGGTCTGACGTTACTAGCCCCCTAGGCAGATATGCGATACTCATAGACGAACGGACCGGACTGTATATACATTGTCACTGTTAGGCTCAGTAGGGTTTCCGGATGAGTTCGCTCATCGGCCTCCCTTGAGGTCAGTCCATGGGCAGCCGTTACGCATTGCTAGTGCCGCTGACGGTTTGTGGTTAAACCCACTGCCAGGGTACTGACGAGTCATTAGAGTCCCCCACAGACAGTTTTCCAAGTTCGGGCGAAACGTTGTAGAGGCCGTATGGTTTTATGGCAGGGATCGGAAAATACACGTGCGTTCACGCACGTGTTATTTTTCGGGCAGATGATACTGGTCGGCTTTGGTTTAAGCCGGATCCGAGTATTATATTGAGTAGATATAATATCTTTGTCTCAGTTGCATTTGTATTCGGTCGTAATACAAATGCGGGTATATTTATACAGTTACGGGGTTATCCTTAAAGTTGTTTCAGGATCACTTTTGGAAGTTGCCAGTTTCCAGTTTTCTATCAGCCGTCTTTTAACATTCGGTTAAAGACGGATTTATCTTTTCTTGGATGAGGTGAGTCGTGCTTCTAGAAGCTTCTAGATTGGTGACTAGATTCATGCATCTTTCTTTGCATTTATTAAATGGTGACTAGGTTTTTGTGACTCATGGTTTTAATTAATGTCTTTTGGATTGCTTAAGATCTTTTGTTATGATAAGGATCATTTCTTGTGGTCACCCCCCTTCTCCTACACTCACCTCCCCATCCCTATAAGTGGCCGGCCCCTTTCCCCTCCTCACACTCACTTGATGTTTCATTTGGTAGAAAAAGATTATGATAGATTTTGGGGTATATGGAATTTCACAGCTCATTTCATTCCATCACCCGATTCCCACGGCAACTTCATTAACCGATCGTCCACGGATTTGGACGAAGTGAGACAAAGTCATCTACTCATTCTCTACATCAATCTTGGTCGTCTCTTTTAGCAAACTTGACGACCGAGTTGCCTCGAGTCAGAGGCGGGAGCCCGTTTAAAGAATCAGTGACGTGGTGCCACCTGGACGAGCAGATCGGAGATCGACGAGATCGGAGAAGCCGCAACGGAGCGTGGGATGATGGTTAAAGAACGAAGGACTCGGATCGTTCGGTATAACCTTTCTACACTCTTTACAGTTTGTTAATTTAGCAATAATGGCAGATCCGGGTTAAAGTATACGATAGCGCCAGTTTAAAAGTTTTTGTTCCGCATTTGGCGTCTGTAGACGGCCGGGGCGCTACCGTAGACTTACAGAGGCGGTATAGATGCCTCACCATTTTGCTATACTAACTTGTGCTAACGCGTTTAAAACATCGATCGAACCGGAAATCAAAAACTGCAAAATCCAAGTTCACAGTTTCTGTCGATTTTTAAAGGGGTCCTAAAATTATTCCACATATCACAGAAAGTTGTGCAGGGTCTCAGAAGCACATCGACCAAATTTGGTCACGTGATTCCTCCAAAGCGCCGCGGAAACGCGGCCAAACCCATGGTTTGGCCGCGCATCCGCGGCCATTCTGTGGGATCAGTGCACCAAATTTGGTCGGTGTCTTCTCTGTTGGAATTTGGGGGTTTTGGTATATATCTTTTGGGCCCAGGTTTTGTTACTGTTCACCAGATGCTCGTGGGGCCCACTTCTTGATATTTATTCGATCGAAATTTAAACACGTTAGTTTACAGTGCTTACATTATATCTCCGACCGGGAATGTCATTTGATCGGTAAACCGCGTCTGATTGCTATAGTTCTTTTAGACGGGTTTGCGAACGTGACATTCGCGTTGATGTTCTGTGTTGTGCTGTGATGTTGCGGATTTGTTGTGGTGGATAGCAGTGTGCAATGGTAGTACAGTTTGAGTTTATTTGTACATTTGATATTGCGGGGCGAGCGTCCAACATGTGGACTGCCGCCACTGCCTGTTGTATAATATTCTTTTTGGGCACGACCAGGTTGCGGTCGATGTACCTGTTGTACTATTTTTCCATTACTGTACTAGGTTTTACCCTGCGACGGAGTGCACGGATAGCCGGGTTCTGGAGGGCAACGGGTCCGCATCTCATGGCTTTGAGAGGCAGAGGGGCCCACTCTAAAATTGGCAGACTATTCGCCGCACTCGTAGGGGGTACAGGTTGACCCAAGGAGGGGTGCCCAAGATTACCGGATTCCGTGAAGTGCTGGGTGGTCCATTCACTATGCTGTAGGGGGCTGCCTCGCTTCAGGTTTTGGCGGGTAACTTGCCGCACCCGTAGGGGTCTAGGTTTCATTGCACAGGCTATCCACACGACAGGGGAACGTCGGGTTTCAGCAGCGGCTCTGTGAAACCCGGGGATCCCAGATTATCTGTATTGTTCTGTGATGCTTATTACTTTTCTGTAATGTTGCATATTATCACGCCTGGAGCGATTATTGTATCTTGGTTTATATACTATTAGATGTTGTATATGTTTTACACCCGCGCTAGTCCAGTCCCCGCTCTATCGTTAGTTAAGTAACCTAACGAGTGATGACGGGATCCAGTGACGAATGCGGATGGCATATACGTATATTTTATTTTCGTTCTTTTCTGGTGTGATTGATTGATGGGACTGCATTGATTCTGATCAATGCAAAGTAAAGCAAACCTGTTTACAGTTGTTGGAACAAATTTAAAATGTGTTATTGCAAAGACATTTCCTTTTGTTATGCATAGCGGTATTCAGTGGAATATCCTGCACCTCATTCGACGGGGCAAGGGCCGATATCCCTTCACCGGGATTGACCCCTTGGGCAGAAGTTTGCGTCAGGGTAATAACTTCACTATAGTCGATTACAAGTTGCTTTGCATAGCGGTATTCAGTGGATTATCCTGCACCTCATTCCACGAGGAAAGAGCCGAGATCCCTTTACCGGGAGTGACCTCTTTAGCAAAAGGTTTTCGCCACTATATTTTAAAAAGCTATCAGGTTCCTTCAGCGATATCAAGTTCACTACGTTAAAGGTTTTTCGCCAAAAACCAGCCGTAGCCCTCCGTCACTTTTTTTGGGTATTCAGTAGTATTCAAGCTATGTATTTTGACCTAACGCCAAGGCATAGTGTTTGGTAGCTGCTGGGTATTCAATTGTTGCATAGATAGATGAGTTGGTTTGGGACAGCCGTTCTGCCATTTTGACCTAACGCCAAGGGCATGTGCGGGTGGGTTCAAATTAACAAGATAGTGACGGGTAGAACTTGGCATGTGACTTATGACATTTTGACCTAACGCCAAGGTTATAAGAGCATGGGGCAAAAATAATATCGGGAGTTTCTAAAGAAACTGAAACTTGCCAAGTATGCGCATACCTTCTGGAGTATGAGTAACGCGGATGCATTCCATCACGTTATCATGCGATGAGAGTTGGATCCCGATTCCCACTGATGAGTTGGTTTACTCTTCGGGTGATCCCGATTGATTCTTCTTTCTAGTTTGGAGGAGAATTTGACAGGACAGTGGGAGGTTTCCGGATTAGATAAAGTGATAACCATTCTGATCTAGGTTAGAGTGCACGCAGAGTGTTTCTTTTCTCTCTCTCTTTGGCAGCGACCTTTGACCGACCCTAGACTATGACTCAGTGACCAGGTTGACCGAACCTTCTTAAAATACTGGCTTTTGGATTGTCTGAGTTGCATAAGTCATTGCCACTCCTTCTTTTACCCTTTGAATTTCTCAGAACACCCGTATTACTACGGATATCCACTTCCATTGGATAGATCCATCGTATGGTTATATACGAACTCGAAGGAACTTCTTCGAGGATGGATCAAAGTTCAGGAGAAATAGAATTGGTTTATTCAGTTGTGTTTTATTATCACATTCTCTCAGGTTGCGAGGGCTCCTTGGTTTAGGAGAGTACACCTATTACGCTTATTGGATAGTCTTATTCCAAACCATAGGCAGGTGCCGAAAGGTAGGAAATGAAGAAAACCAATTAGCCTAAGTAGGGTGTGCAGAAGGTAATATGTAAAGACAAAATAAAGGGATTAGAAAGAGGGCAAAGTAAATTGCGACTGATATCATTCACGACCAAACCGCGTATTTCATCGCCACTCCTATTTCACCTTTAAAGGAATAAGGTATTATTCAGTTGTCTTTTATCATCACCTTCTCTCAGGATGCGAGTACTCCTTGGTTTAGGAGGGTACACCTATTATGCTTACTGGATAGTCTTCTTCCAAACCATAGGCTGGTGCCGAACGGTAGGGAAGGAAGAAAACCATTTAGCCTAACGATGGTGTACAGAAGGTAACGACTAAAGACAAATAAAGGGGATTTGGAGAGATGGCAAAGAGATATACGGTTATAGTCATGAATTGGATTATGGAAGAGGCATTGCTATGAATACCATGATACCCCTACGAAACATTTTCATGTTTCAGTGCATTGTTAAAGGAAAACTGTTTTCCCGATTAGATACTTACTCCAAGGGTATGTATTTACCAGGTTTCATTCTCATATCTGTATGGTTTTACAGATGATGAGTGGGAGTAAGATATTGGGAATTAGGTGATCATCCTCATTATATCGGAATTCGTTGTAATTGGTGATATTTGAGAAAATCGCCGGGGTACAGTTTTCAACCTACGACGCACAGGTTTTGAGTTGCTTAAACTCAGCGGACTTATACAGAGTATTGTATGTTGTCCAGTGTCCATCAGGACAAAGGGGTAGGTCCTCGTACTATGTTCTGTTTACTTATAACTTCTCTACTATTTAGACAAGTGTTTCGTAGAAATACAAGGTCTAAGTTTTGAGAAGTTATGGGTATAAGAATAAAGTAGAGAACCAGGTGTCACAGGTATCGGAATTCTTCAAAGAGATCGAAGATGTAGATTCTTGTGATTGGTATTCAGATGATAGTGATGGTTTTGAGAAACGTGTTTCTCTTTCAGGTTACTCATAATTGGATAGGATTCCTAAGTTGAGTAATGCTGATTAGCCTCTTTCCATTAAGTTGATATGCACTGGAGACAGCTGCATGATTTGAATATGGTCCCAATTAAATAAAGTGCCAAAGTTTCTATATTGGATATAGAATAGTTCGTACCTTAAAAGATATTAAGGTACGGGGAGTTGTCCAGCTTATGCTTAAAACCAGACTCTGGATAACTCAGGGCACATTTCTGTAATGGCTGTTTGTGGGTTGACCCTAGCTATGACGAGGGTTGATATTCTACCATTTGGAAGATCAATAGTGATATTGTTCTTGACTCGCCACAGTTTTAGTAAAATGGATCTTTTTCAGAAAACAGTAGTGGGAGTATGGTAGAACTGGAAGTGATTCCAGAACCACGAACGATTACGGAAAATTTAATGGGACCTATATATTCAATCAGGTTTGACATTCCAATAGCCACTCCGCAGATATGGTGGGTAACCTCAGACACCTGCGGGAGGTACTCCGGTAGCCTCAAAGACGGTGACAGGGAGGTTCTTATCTACCCAGACTTGACACTACTATTGTTCCAGGATATGAGACCCGATAGGAGGGTTGTCGTAATCGGTGGGAGCAACAGAAGCATAGTGGACAAGTAGCTTATGTCTATTTATAGACTTGAGCAGTTATAGCGGAGATAGATCATCTAATTTTGATGTGACAGTCATGGGTTTGACTTCAATCAGGATAGGGGATGGATCTGTTAAGAAGGTAGTAGGGTGTGATGTCATGGTATTTGGATGACATACACAGAGTAGGAAGTAAAATTCCTATACTACGATCGGTTGTACTATGGTCGTCACACGGTTGTTTCTCCAGACAGGATATGGATATAATATTTGACATTCTGGTTTCTAGATCTATGGTTTTAGATCTGGATTTGGGTAGTTTCCCAATGTAGGTACTTTGACAGTATTCTAATGGTTTTTAGAATAGATGACTCATGGCATGGTGGTGTACCTACGAGTGATGGAGTCACCCTCTCTAAAGGTGTCTTACGGACTAAAGGGGAGAGGGATGGGCATGATTGACAGATCACTTGCTTAGGCAACTGAGTCAATCATGAGATGTCAAGTACCACACCAGATGTTGTTTTTGCACTAGATGCAATAAGATTGTATTAATCCAATCCTGGAGAAACATAAGGAAGCAGTTTTAGAACATAGGTGAATGTTCTACGGATTTGATGACGGCAGCCTCCTTCGGGAGACGATTATCATTCCAGGCTTCAAAGGTGACATGGATGACAGAGTGATTGTCAGAGTTTTAGTTTTCCCTCTGACGAAGAGGGACAGTATTATGGACAGGTGGTCCAAGAGGATACTGTGGGTGGCATGGTGCCGGATACTGATTAGGTTCAGTGATCGATACAGTCTAAGAAGTTTGGATTTGGAGTTCATTTATGAACTAGATCCCATCAGATATCCAGACATATTCTAAGACAGGTATTACTCGATTCGGGAGATGGCTTTCTCCGCGAACTTGAGATTAAGAGAGATATAGAAAGAAACATCTAGGCGGATCCACTCACTGAGGCTATTTCTCGAACACAATAGTTTTACAAACGGGCTTTGTGAAACTGATTAGTAGAGGAGTTGGATGTTCGGTTTCACACGGGCTGTGAGTAGTCGACATCGCAATAATTAGCCTTGAGTGCAAGTGGGAGGCTGTTGGAGATAGTGCCCTCAGAGTCAATTATTGGATCGTAGGTACGTGATTGCAATAATTGCGGAGGACCTATACCGGTAGGACAGTCTTACTCAAGATGATAGTATGCTATCTGGTTTGCCTTTATCAGTCATGTACATGTTCAGGTGACTGATTACATGTTACACTTTGATAGAGCCCTTAGGATCTTGCTTTACTACCAACAGTATGATGGCGATCATATACGTGAGAGTTGGGTAGTTTATATGCATATCCTTAATTGTGGTCCTTAGTCGTGGGAGTTTCGAGACAGGGCATCGATACTCCGGAGTAGACTAGTGTGTACAGTCGAGACCCCGACGAGGGGCGGTGGCCGGTCTCACAAGCCACTGGTGTCAGTTGGATCACCTAAGATGTATACAGGTGCTCATTAGGTTATGAGTACACCGGACAGGACTCGCCGGGAATCTGCTAGTTAGTATTATATCTATCGTCATATAGCAGTTCCCTGGTGACATGTGTACAGGTTAGTTCATCGACCTGAGGTCGTCATTTGTCTCGTGTGAGTTCCCACTGTGCTTTGATTTCTACCCTACCACGGCTCAAAGGAGTCGTGCAAACAGGTAGTTTTTGGGTACAGTCCCGAGCCATATGGAGGCACGTGAGCGGATCGGCAGGGGATTCGTCTCTCCCGGTATTGGGGGCGAGGTCGTGCTGTGTCTAGGAGAGCCATTACACAAAGTCCATGGCCATGGCAGGAGATTTACTGGTAGGTACTCCAGTAGTATCTCAGAGTGTTATTGGGCTACACTCCGACACGACTTATACTGCTATTGGGGGTCTGACGTTACTAGCCCCCTAGGCAGATATGCGATACTCATAGACGAACGGACCGGACTGTATATACATTGTCACTGTTAGGCTCAGTAGGGTTTCCGGATGAGTTCGCTCATCGGCCTCCCATGAGGTCAGTCCATAGGCAGCCGTTACGCATTGCTAGTGCCGCTGACGGTTTGTGGTTAAACCCACTGCCAGGGTACTGACGAGTCATTAGAGTCCCCCACAGACAGTTTCCCAAGTTCGGGCGAAACGTTGTAGAGGCCGTATGGTTTTATGGCAGGGTTCGGAAAATGCACGTGCGTTTACGCACGTGTTATTTTTCGGGCAGATGATACTGGTCGGCTTTGGTTTAAGCCGGATCCGAGTATTATATTGAGTAGATATAATATCTTTGTCTCAGTTGCATTTGTATTCGGTCGTAATACAAATGCGGGTATATTTATACAGTTACGGGGTTATCCTTAAAGTTGTTTCAGGATCACTTTTGGAAGTTGCCAGTTTCCAGTTTTCTATCAGCCGTCTTTTAACATTCGGTTAAAGACGGATTTATCTTTTCTTGGATGAGGTGAGTCGTGCTTCTAGAAGCTTCTAGATTGGTGACTAGATTCATGCATCTTTCTTTGCATTTATTAAATGGTGACTAGGTTTTTGTGACTCATGGTTTTAATTAATGTCTTTTGGATTGCTTAAGATCTTTTGTTATGATAAGGATCATTTCTTGTGGTCACCCCCCTTCTCCTACACTCACCTCCCCATCCCTATAAGTGGCCGGCCCCTTTCCCCTCCTCACACTCACTTGATGTTTCATTTGGTAGAAAAAGATTATGATAGATTTTGGGGTGTATGGAATTTCACAGCTCATTTCATTCCATCACCCGATTCCCACGGAAATTTCATTAACCGATCGTCCACGGATTTGGATGAAGTGAGACAAAGTCATCTACTCATTCTCTACATCAATCTTGGTCGTCTCTTTTAGCAAACTTGACGACCGAGTTGCCTCGAGTCAGAGGCGGGAGCCCGTTTAAAGAATCAGTGACGTGGTGCCGCCTGGACGAGCAGATCAGAGATCGACGAGATCGGAGAAGCCACAACGGAGCGTAGGATGATGGTTAAAGAACGAAGGACTCGGATCGTTCGGTATAACCTTTCTACACTCTTTACAGTTTGTTAGTTTAGCAATAATGGCAGATCCGGGTTAAAGTATACGATAGCGCCAGTTTAAAAGTTTTTGTTCCGCATTTGGCGTCTGTAGACGGCCGGGGCGCTACCGTAGACTTACAGAGGCGGTATAGATGCACAAGATAAGTGCCAATATATATAGGGAGATTAATATGGCGATGACATGAGATTGACGTTATATGTATATGTGGATGTAAATCGTGATATATGTGATTGAAAGAGAACAAGTGTGAGATTTATAGTGGCGTGATATGAGATCGACATCGATGTGACATGAGATCGATAGTTGCGATAAGATTGAGCTAGGTGGGTTATGAGATCGGTAAGATATGACGTACGAGACCATAGAATCCGCACCCTTATTGATGAATAGGACGATAGAATCCCTATTTTGTTTGATGTCACCATACGATGGATTACCGTACGCAATGTGTTTTACCGGATGATTGATCCGCGCTCGTGATTTGAGGATGATGATCGAGGATATTGCCATATCGGATGCTATGAGGCAGGATCACCGATGTAAAGATACCACCTAAACCATACTTATTTCCAAACTAACGAATCATATGCATCTTTTAAATAAAAACCTCAAGGGACGCTACGGATTTTCAAATGGTGTCTTTTCCTTAAAACACCGTAGCCCCCACTTTCAAAATTACGATTCGTATCTTTTAAAATTGATTGTATGGTTCATGTATAGATAGATATACCCATTGATTGTTCATGTTATGTAGGATATTACCCCTCGTGATGTACATACCACACTCCGGTATTCTTTGCTATATGATATCATCTGCTAGTATACCTGCACAATTACAATTGATGCGCATGTTACACTTACACAGATTTGCCGGCTCATACACATTCATCATCGATAATTGCCATGCCAATTGCAAAGTAGAACTGCTGTATCATGATATTATTCATAACCGTAAGTACATTGATTATTCAGTACTGTCATAGGACATGCTTGCATGATATACTTGATATGCTCATATTACTGTCCTATGTTGCATATATCGTAATTTATGGTTATATGCATTAAGATGTTGTTTTTATGAGATCTCTAAATTTGAGAACCGTGGTTATATTTTAAATGAAATGGTGTATTGTTTTAAAAACGCGGTTTCTCTTGATATTATATTTCAAGGTGTCCACCATGAGTTTTCTCGGTTCAGAGTTATGAGTATACCCGATTCGAGGAGGGGGATGCACCGTCTGCGGGTACATGGTGGACCCGGTAAGGTACCCCGGGGTAAAAAATGATTTTTGTGGTGTAGACGATGAGCCTGGCAGGGGGAGCACTACCTACCGGTGATATTTTTGGGCCCGGCGGTTATCCGGAGGATACCGACCGGAGTCGTGAAATGGATATGAGGGCCGATCTGAGTATGCGGCGCCTAAGATGAGATAGATATAAGAGTCGATCTGAGTATGCGGTGTCTGAGATATGAGAATTTACGTGTTGATACTGGACACGGGTTTTCATGATGTTTCGAGTGTCGGTGTTGGACACTCAGATTCCATGATTTTGATGTGTCGTTGATGGACACACGTGGTTGATATCCTCATACATACAGGCATATATTTTCATGATGTTTCGAGTGTCGATGTTGGACACTCAGATTTCATGATATAGTTTGTGTCATTGATGGACACGTGGATGATATCCATATGCATGCAGGCATATGAGTTCAGATGTTTATTTATATATGTCATTTTCATTGACTCGATTGTTGACACATATACATGCATGGTCACCCTAGATATCACAGTATTACCTTCATGATATAGTGACCTAGGAAATCGTTGTTTTATTCGATTTTCTACCTGCTGATGTTTTTCTACTCATGAGTTAGCAACTCACCCCCGTTGTGACACAGTTCTTGCAGGTTTGACCGCTTGGGATCAGTAGCGGTTTCGCTGACACACAGCTTCATCCACGGTGTTTTACTTTGGTAGGTGATCAGTCGAAAATATTGCATTTTTAACACATCAATTTCCCTACCATTTGCACTCATCTAAAGGTGTTCGGTATGATTATAGTACATATTAGCAAATTGTCCGTAAAATATCAAATAACATGTGTTATATATTATAACCGACATTTTTGAGGGAAATTGAGTGTTTATCATTGCATCGCATAATCTTTGTGTTGCGCAACACTTGTCTCGAGAATCTGTGCAGGAAATTCCAGGAAAAGAGCCGAAACTGTTAAAAGTGCTGAGAAAAATACGCCAAGTCCAAGACTTGAGATCTGGCAGTGAAATAGAGAGAATTGTAAGATTCCACGCATCAGAAAATACAGCTAAAGTCAGCACCAAACAGACCTGGAAATATCATGCAGCAAGGCCACTAAAGGGCCGCGGATCCGCGGCCAGAGCAGCCTTCCCGCGGCGGATCCGCGGCCACCTTGCCATGTCATCAGCGTCGCTTCACTTTAGAATTCTCCATACAAGGCCCACACTTCATTTAAGCCACTGCAATTTCTAGAAATCTCCAGAAGCTTATGTCCGAACAGCAAAGCATTTTGTTCAAGCTAAACGCTTCCAAGCTTCTCAAGCAAGCCACTTAACTACCTATGTCTAGAAGCTTCTTCCTAACCTCCAAGCTTATGAAGGAAGCTAATCCCAATCCTAAGGCTATAAAAGGGACCCTAAAGCTTCTATTCTAAGGTTGTTGAATAATTAGTTGTTGAAAATTGAGCCGAAATCCCACAAGTTGAGTGACACAACTTGTGCATTCAAACCCTAACCCTAATCCAATCACCAAAGCCAAAATTCAAGATCTTTGAGTACAAATCAAGCAAGAAGCCTTCAACCTTTTAGAAACGACGCCGTTCTTCAACCGAGCAAGTGATCCAAGACGATCCACGACTCACGGAGACGATGCGGAGCTAAATCGACGATCGAGTTATTTCCTCTTATAGTTCTTGAGAGAATTGTAACAAAATTGTTGATAAATAAAAGGTGAAATTTCTTTATCTTGCTTATCTCTATATTCTTGCATTGTGATAAAATCTCAATTCTTAATTGTTTTCTTTGATATGATGCTTGAGTAAAAACTCCGCTCGTGGAGGAGTGGAGAGCATCAATAGATGATGATGATTACAATCTTGAAACAATTCTTAATTCCTATAAGTTTTGTAAACTCTTCTAAATTGAATCATCGACAACCTAGTTTCGAGCGAGATACTTTCTTGAATGTTTTCGCTCGTAACTAGAGATCAACGATCGGTAATTCAATCTACTAGAGGCTAGCTTTTGAAGGACAAAGAATGAGATGAAGAAACCCTAGTTCCTTCAAAAGATCCTTAAACCTCGATTGATCGTCATCGATCTAGTGTCAAATCATTAATGGATAAGAAAATGTAATCACTAGTTTTTATCACTTCTATAGATTCAATCGATTCCTACGAGCCTCACTTCAATTCTTGAAACCTAATTCGATTGGATATCATCAATTCGTGATTCTTGATTTTAATGTTTTCTTGATTTAGATCTAGATAATTCTTGAAATTCACTTTTAAAATCTTGAATTGAATTGTCTTTTTTCTCATTTCTTTAACTTTTAATTCATCTAATTCAAATTCGAACGGATCATACTTTCCCTGCGGATGATCCGTATTCACTAACGCGCTACATCGACACCGTTATTGATTGCGGTCAAAAATTTCTTTGATTGTGAAACATCATTTCTAAAACACGACACACGAAGAATATCATTCAATCAAATAGCGCCGTTGCCGGGGATCGTGTGCTAATTTGTTCGTTTTTGAAATTTGAGTTGAAGAATTTATTCCATAAAAAAAATTAGATCGAAATTCGCACAAACACTAAATGATTCGTTGTGATTTGTTGCGAGGAAATCTGGAGTCTGTGGAGCTTGAGGAAAAATATTTTAAATATTCCATAGAGCTCAGGAGGTGAACAGGAACAGAGCCTGAAATTTTTGTGCAGTGATCAAGCTTTTCGACCGCGTTTCCGCGGCATTAATGTGCATTCGCGGCGGTTCCGCGGCGGGGCTAGGTCTTCGCTGTACCAAATTCGCTCGGTGACTCTCTGACTTTCTTATCTCCTCCTTCATCTGCTCCAATAACCAATTTCTGCAGGTTTCTTTGCAAAAATTCGCAGCGCCGCAAAAAGCAAAAATTGTGCATATTTGATCTTGGTTGTTTGCATTTTTAATACGGAAATTAAGGGGTAAAGACCAAATTCATATTAGGTGGGGAGTTCATTACCCTTCCTAAGCCCCAAAAATCACAAAACTGCATCCGCATTACCCTCATTAATTAAAAGAAATCTAGACTTGACTCTAAGGACCGTCGCGCTCACTTAGGACAGAAGGAGGTCATGAGTAATCTATTGCTTATCCGCGTTTCTTTTATGGTGTCTAAGGCAAGTGTGTCTAAGGCAAGTGGTTACTTAATTAGGCCCACTACTTACGTAGTGGAAAACCTCCCACTTACCTGGCCACAGGAGAGACAAAGAGGTAGTAGAGGATTGATCCTGCGATTTGTCTTCTGGCAGTTATGAGCGGTCTAGAGACTTGACCTAGGTGACCATTACACTTAGGGTTGCGTATGCATTGTTGTGATTTGCATTTTATAAAAAAAATCCGTATCTTTTTCAAAACAAACACCACTTCATTTTCCTTAATTATCTTAACGATGCCACTTATACTAAACCTTTTAGTGCAAGATAGGCTGGACACGGGATTCTAGTACCCGTCTTGTCCGCGTTCCCCCGATCGACTCCAAAGTCGGTATTTCTACGTCTACTTTTTCTTTACCCACCACCACACCCACTTCGATGTACGCTTCTCCATCGAACTTCTTTACCACTACTCTGCCGCCGTCCGCAGGTGCGCAGAATCCACCCCGCATCTCTCTCCAGGAGAGATGCTATCCTATGCGAGGTCCTCTTTCGACCTGTCTCACCATTCCACCAGCCAACGGGGACAATTTTGAAATAAAACCCCAATACATCAATCTTCTACCCAAATATCACGGTCTCGAGTCTGAAGACGCATATGTCTTTATTACCAAATTTGAAAATGTATGCGTTATGATGAGTACTTCATAGCTTTCTGTGGATACTATGCGTCTACGTCTTCTCCCATTTACTTTGTGCGATATAGCCGAGAAGTGGTTGTATAACACAACCGCACATTCCATTTCAAACTGGAAAGAATTCGTAAAAGCATTCCTAAAGAAATTTTACCCCAATCATAAGACAACTCGAGTCCATAGCGAAATAAATCAATTTACCCAGCTTCCAAATGAACCATTCTCGAAGTGTCTTGAACGCTTCAAGGATCTGTTAGTTCAATGTCCACATCACGGAATCCCTAGATGGGATCTGTGCAGAATCATATATGAGGGCATTAATCCTACCAAAAAACAGACCCTTGAATCCATGTGTCAAGGCACTTTCATGACAAAAGATGATGGAGAAGCTTGGAAATTCTTAGAAGATTTCGCTGAAAAATCTTTACAGTGGAAGGGTGTAAGTCAATCGTCTAGGGGGGCAATAACCAGTCTGATGTTTCCATAAAAGTTAGAGCTGAAATGTCAGCAATGCAAAAGAAACTCGAGACTGTGGAAAATAAATTTTTAGCCGCCGCCCTAAATCAAATGTCACTCTCCAAAACTGTATGTGGATGTTGTTCTGATCCTTCTCATTTGACAGAAGAATGTCCATTGAATTCTCCATTTCAAGGTCATGAGCAGATCAATTCTGCTTTCCAACAACGACCTAGAAATGATCCATTTTCTTCCACATATAATCAGGGTTGGAGGAATCACCCTAATTTTGCTTGGAACCAATCACAAAATCAAAACACGGTTCCAACCCAGAACAATTTCCAAAGGGCTCTTCCACCACAACAGCAACCACTTCAATTGAGTCAGCACCCCTTCCAAGCACAAAACTTTCAAAATCCGGCCAACACTTTTGCACCACATGAAAACTCTTTGCAAATAGCCGGTACTGATAATTCCTCTGCACTAGCACAAACCTTGGATACTTTCATGAAACAATCCATCCAAGGGACGACAAAAATGCAATCTTCCTTCGATAATGTGATGAAGATCATTGTCTCTCAAAATGAGAATATTAAATCGATGGAAGAAAAAATTGCACAATTAAAAGCCGAAATGAGTGCAAGAGAAAAAGGGAAACTTCCAGCTCAACCTTTGCCCAATCCTGGCTATTCAAATCATGTGAATGCAATCACCACGTTGAGATCTGGAAGAGTGCTTGACAATCATGTCGGTAGAGAGATTGATAACAATGAAGAATCAATCGATGATACCCCGGCTGAGACTTTTCCTTCCACTTCTTCTTCTAATTCTGACCCCAGTTCGTCTACCCCACCATTTTCTTCCGAGCCTATTCTCCATTTTCTCCAAGGCTCGACACCTCAGCCCACCTCGTCTAGTCCACCGAAAACGATCCCCACTCATATTCTTAGATCATTTCCACCCACACGATCTTCTCTAGTGTTGGACCCCGACCTTATTGCTCAAGCTCATTACCCGAATCGGTTAAGGGGAAACAGACCAAGTCCACAAATGGAGAAGATCACTGAAATCTTGAAACATGTTAACATCAACATCCCTCTTCTAGATGCAATTCAACAAGTCCCCGCTTATGCGAAAATTCTTAAAGACTTGTGCACTAGAAAGAGGAAGACTCAAGTGCCAAAGAAGATATTCATGTCAAAGACTGTAGACACAGCCTTTCCCCGGCAATTACCGAGGAAACGTAAGGATCCTGGCTATCCTACTATTTCCATTTCTATCGGGGAAAAACACATTAACCGTGCTCTACTTGACCTTAGAGCAAGTGTTAACCTGCTTCCTTTCTCGGTTTACGAGCAGTTAGGGATCGGAGAGTTGAAACCAGCTCCTTGCACTCTCCGGATGGCTGACCGATCAATCACTAAACCTAGGGGTGAACTGGAGGATGTGTTAATAAAAATCGGGGAATTTTTATTCCCTGTGGACTTTATTGTAATTGATACACAGCCTGTAGCAAACCCACGGAATCAAATTCCGGTGATTCTTGGTCGCCCCTTTTTGGCCACTTCCAATGCTATCATCAACCGTCGTAACGGTTCTATGACCCTATCTTTCGGGAATAGGTCAATTGAGCTGAACATTTACAAGTTGGGAAGTGTACCCTCCGAACCTACTGCTCAGGTCTGTTCTGTCGAATTAATGGATGTCGACAGCAGCGAATTTGACGATCCTCATGATACTGATCTTGACTCTTTTCATATGTTGTTGTTTGACCCAACTATGTATCATACACATACGGACTCTTTCACTGAGTTGTCCGAGTCAACAACTAACACTGATTATGAACCGTTTTTAGAGTCTGAAGATCACCCCGCGCTTTGTGATGACATTATTTTTCGGGGTATTGATGAAACTTTTGAGGAAATCTTCGCTGATGAACTCGCATTTTTGAATGACACGGGTGTTGAGATGAATCATCTCCAAAACAATGAAATTGAACCCCACCCCTTCTTCTGAACTGTAAAAAGAATACGAGTAATCCATCACAATCACTGAGTCGTCTCTCCAAAATGAGACGCAAACACATTCTATCCCACCACTTACCTTTTCCCCACTTCTTTCCGGCTCCATATAACATGTCTTTCCACCAACTGATGCACTACATTGATAAAAATTTTAATGGTTGGTGTTAACCTTCGGTCTTTGCAAAACTTGGCATCGACCAATAATCTTGACCCCCTCTTGTGATTTTCAAAAGATTAACATTTTTTAACTCAAGTTTGGGGGGGTATATTTTCTGGCTCTTGAAAATAAAAATTTTACTCAAAATTGTGAGCCAAAAATAAGTTTAGGGGAGGATTTTCACGATCATATTTATTGCCCCCATTAATAAATTTCCTCCCAAGCTTACAGGTTTTCGAGACATAGCGAATGGCAACAGTGAGGACACTGTTGAAAACAAGTTTGGGGGATGTTTGTGCTTATTTACGCATCATTTGCATCATACTTTGCATAAGCACAAAACATTTGAAAACCTATAAAAAAAATTCAAAAAAATAAAAATATTTTGTACATAAATAAGATAATAAAAGATTAGATAGTGAAAAATTACGTCCAAACGATTGGAAAAATTTAAGAAAACCAAGAAAATTAGAAGTTTTCTTAAATGAACTAGTAATAAGTAGTTATGAGCCGTTGTCCCAAGGGTTAGTAAGATGAAGGAAGTCACTAATCTGAGGATAAAAATAAGTCTGAAAAATAGTTCCTATTCTGAAAGCCAAACATTTTGAACGTTGATACCCTACTATATGCACTTACACACGTCTTGAAACTCAGGATAGTAGAGGATACCTTGAAATGCTCTTGTCTAAAAGCCAAAAGTATGAAGGAAATAAAAATAAATGAATAAAATATAAAATGGTGAAAAAAAAATGAACACTGATTTTGTTATCGCCAAGGAAGCAATAAAAAAATATAGCGAGGGTGCTTCATCACCTAGTGCCTTAGACCAACTGGTCTGGGAGTCACTGCTAAGCCTTAGGTGGTGCAAGACGAGGAAAATACACCTAATAAGCAAGCACATAAGTAATCGGTCGGTTAGTACCTCAAGAAGTATTAACGGTCGCATGAAAATGTGTGAGCAATCTCATCTAAATATTCATTAATTAAAAAGTACTGAGACAGATGGACAAGAGTATGATAGCTTGAATTGAATTCTCCGGGTGTAGGGATGTCTTTTACACACACGTAGGGTTATATGATCGTAGTTTGGAAGAAAGATAGGAATGAAGAATAAAGACGATGTTTTATTGAGGGATGATATGATTTCTAACATCTTTTCATGACTATTAAGATAAGGCTCATGACAACCGAAAAGCTAGTATAGTTGGAAACTCTGATTTTCAAAGTCTTTCTTTTACAATTCTTATCTTTATATGTAACTTTCACGGTCTTCCTTTTATTATTGGATTTTGTGGGTGCAATCCGCTGAAAACCCTCAGGAGACAACACTCATCCTACTAGAGACACCTAGAGGTTTAAAGGCTTATTGCACGTGCTCAGTGCAATCGTGTTGCCTACGAAAGTGTGCTACTTTTTCTTTTTCTCATATTTTCTCCTTCTCTTTTTAATAAAACAATTTGCTCGAGATGACCAAAAATAAGTTTGGGGGAATTTGATCAGTCGAAATTATTGCATTTTTAACACATCAATTTTCTTTACCATTTGCACTCATCTAAAGGTGTCCGGTATGATTATAGCACATATTAGCAAATTGTCCGTAAAATACCAAATAACATGTGTTATATATTATAACCGACATTTTTGAGGGAAATTGAGTGTTTATCATTGCATCGCATAATCTTTGTGTGGCGCAACACTTGTCTCGAGAATTTGTGTGCAGGAAATTTCAGGAAAAGAGCCGAAACTGTTAAAAGTGCTGAAAAAAATACGCCAAGTCCAAGACTTGAGATCTGGCAGTGAAATAGAGAGAATTGTAAGATTCCACACATCAGAAAATACAGCTAAAGTCAGCACCAAACAGACCTGGAAATATCATGCAGCAAGGCCACTAAAGGGCCGCGGATCCGCGGCCAGAGCAGCCTTCCCGCGGCGGATCCACGACCACCTTGCCATGTCATCAGCGTCGCTTCACTTCAGAATTCTCCATACAAGGCCCACACTTCATTTAAGCCACTGCAATTTCCAGAAATCTCCAGAAGCTTCTGTCCGAACAGCAAAGCATTTTGTTCAAGCTAAACACTTCCAAGCTTTTCAAGCAAGCCACTCAACTACCTAAGCCTAAAAGCTTCTCCCTAACCTCCAAGCTTATGAAGGAAGCTAATCCCAATCCTAAGGCTATAAAAGGAACCCTAAAGCTTCTATTCTAAGGTTGTTGAATAATTAGTTGTTGAAAATTGAGCCAAAATCCCACAAGTTGAGTGACACAACTTGTGCATTCAAACCCTAACCCTAATCCAATCACCAAAGCCAAAATTCAAGATCTTTGAGTACAAATCAAGCAAGAACCCTTCAACCTTTTAGAAGCGACGCCGTTCTTCAACCGAGCAAGTGATCCAAGACGATCCGCGACTCACGGAGACGATGCGGAGCTAAATCGACGATCGAGTTCTTTCTTCTTGTAGTTCTTGAAAGAATTGTAACAAAATTGTTGATAAATAAAAGGTAAAATTTCTTTATCTTGCTTATCTCTATGTTCTTGCATTGTGATGAGATCTCAATTCTTGATTGTTTTCTTTGATATGATGCTTGAGTAAAAACTCCGCTCGTGGAGGAGTCGAGAGAATCAATAGATGATGATGATTACAATCTTGAAACGATTCTTAATTCCTATAAGTTTTGTAAACTCTTGTAAATTGAATCATCGACAACCTAGTTTCGAGCGAGATGCTTTCTTGAATTTTTTCGCTCGTAACTAGAGATCAACGATCGGTAATTCAATCTACTAGAGGCAAGCTTTTGAATGAGATTCATCAAAAGGACAAAGGATGAGATGAAGAAACCCTAGTTCCTTCAAAAGATCCTTAAACTCCGATTGATCGTTGTTCCCCTCCGAACGGCGGCCGCGACGTTATGACTTCTTGCCTGAGATTCGGGGCAGATGCTATATGGTTTTACCCGTCCACCTCTCCGAAGATGCCAAGTTGATTTATGGCGACGTGTATCGGAGGTTTAGACGGAGGCGGCCGATGTAGCAGACTTCGTCAGATTCCCCCTCACTTGAGGGGTTTTTGATTGTGGGGACGCTCTTCCCTGCAGGCGCAAGCCCCTACAGTTAATTACGCTACCGCATCGCGGTAACAACTTTCTCCTTCTCCAGAATTTCACTTCGTGTCGTGTGTGTTTGTTTTGTTTGTGATTGCCCGTGGATTGTATACGGAGACTAAGTGATGCCGTCGCCCGTAGGACGTGGATTAGTCCAAATTCGTATTTACTTAGATTTATTTTTGGTGTTTTAGTTTAAGGATACGTTAGCCATATTTAGGCTAAGATCAACTTAAACGTTCGTTAAGGATACGTTAGTCCAATTTGAGACTAAGATCAACTTAACGGGATTGTTTGGATCCGACAAAGAGCATTTGCGGGCTCTATTGTTCCAGTTTAGGGACGTAGTGGTCCATAGGTAGTTTATGGACATTGCGGTCCATATTCCAGTTTAGGGACATGGTGGTCCATATTCAGTTTAAGGACACTTAAGTCCATGAGTTTAAGGACCCCACAGTCCGTATTTTAGTTTAAGGACGCTTAAGTCCGTGGGTTTAAGGACCCCACAGTCCGTATTTTGGTTTAAGGACGCTTAGGTCCGTGGGTTTAAGGACCCCACAGTCCGTGTTTTGGTTTAAGGACGCTTAAGTCCATGAGTTTAAGGACCCCACAGTCCGTGTTGATGTGTGGTTGTCGGGACCCATCACCTCTCTGACGTCGTTAAGGGATTACAATGATAGGAGTCAAAGGAATTCGGAGATGTACCCTCGAACCGGATGTAAATTGATTTAAGAGAGCAGCTGTGCTCAGTCAATTTAATTTGAGGACTTACGGCCATGATTGGGCTAAGTCCAGTTGAAAAATGTTCAACGCTTTTATTTGTTTTTAGCCTATTAGGCCTGTGCTAGGGCTTGGCCCCTTTTTAATAATGCATTGCATTATTTATTTTGTCTGGGCTGTGCCCATTTATAAATGATGTAGAGCATCAGTTTTGTTTGGGCTCTGCCCTTTTATAAATGATGCAGAGCATCAATGTTGTTTGGGCTCTGCCCCTTTTTAATTGCATTGCAATTTAATTTGGCCTACTAGGCCCCTCTGATTTGGGCCTGGCCCTTTAGTAAATAATGCATTGCATTTGTCAGGCGCTTTGCGTCAATCAATGAGTGCAAGCGCTTGCGGTGATGACACGTGTCACGTAAGCGCAGTGCGCTGCGCTTGCGCTGCTGACATGTGGCGCACTCTGGTGAGTTGCCCCAATTTCAGAGAGCAAGGCTCTATTTCAAAAGCGCATAGCGCAAGTTGTTCTGGAGCTGACACGTGGCGCTCTCTGGTGGTTTGCGCCAACCCAAGAGCGCAACAGTGCAGTTTTGCAAGTGCAAGGCACTATTAACATGAGAATCTTTTAGATTCTAGAACCAATGGTTCATAAAAAATGCAAAGCACTGTTTGTTTTCTTGATCTAATTTAGATCAAAAAAACAAGTTTCTCTTGTTTTTCTTATTTCAGGGAACCAGTGGTTCATAAAGAAGTGCAAAGCACTTATTATTATTTATTTTTCTTTTTATTGAAGATCATTGATCTTGTTCTCAGATCAATGATCTGTTCATAAGAGAATTTTCTCTTTTTTTTCTAAAGGTTTTTACCTTTTTTGTTCTTGGGGAGTTCTCTCAAATTCTTCAGATTTCTCAATGATGATCTTGATGATTTTGAATTGAGGTCTAGGGTCCTTTATATAGTGCCCAAAAATTTTGTTAGATTTGTTAAAGAGATCTTTCTCTGAGTGATTTGGGGAATTTTCCCCACCGTTGGATCTTTGATCCAAGGGCTTCTGTTTTACAGAAGAAAATCTTCTTGTTTTAACAAGAACAGAAAGATTTCTTTAAAATTTTAATTCTGTTTGGCGCAAATGCCCCAGCGCGTGACACGTGTCACGCAGCGCACAGCGCAGCGCAGCTGCGCTTGCGCAACTGCGCTGACACGTGTCCCACAGCGCAGCGCTTGCGCAAAAGCGACTGCGCTGACACGTGCCGCGCAGCGCAGTGCTTGCGCAACTGAAACTTTGCTTCTTTTAATTTTGTTTTAAATAGAGCTTTGCTCTGATTGGGCGCACTGCCTTGGACGCTGCGCTGGTGTATCAGCTTTTGACACGTGGCGCGTTGCGCGCAGCGCAAAGAATCTGAAGCGTTGCTTCGAATTTTGAATTTTGAAATTCAAACAGAGCTTTGCTCTGATTGGGGGAAACAAATGTCCCCCCACCGTTGCGCTCACGTGGCGCGCACGTGAGTGCAGCGGTGGCAAGATCCCAACCGTTGGATTAATGGGTGATCTGAAGGGGCGCAGGTGCCTATAAATAGGACCCTTGGTCCTTGGTAATTTTTACCATTTTCAAGAATCTTGATTTTCAGAGCCTTGCTCTTGTTTAAGAATTTTAGAGCCTTGCTCTTGCTTTTTCCCAAGAACTCCAGAGTTCAGCACTTAAAACCATCTTAGGTATAATAAAATTAAATTAAAGTTGATTAATAGAGCCTTGCTCTCATAGATCTTTGATCTAAAACCCTTTTGGGGTTTCATCAACAGAGCCTTGCTATCAAAAGTTCATAGATCTACAGAGATCTTGTTCATGGGTTTTAACCCGTGAACGGAGCTTTGCTCATGGATCAAATGTAGATCTTTTTTTATCTGAAAATGAAGAACTCCTAAAAGTTTTCATGGATCTTTAAGATCCCAAATTTTTAATCTTCAGGAGTTAAAATTTCTTTTTGATGAATTTTTCCATCATTATTATAGAGCTAGGCTCTTTTTAAGGAAATTTTATTCCCTTGAGACCAGAGTTTGACAAATGTCACTCTGTGACAGAGCTTTGCTCTAAAAGAGGAGATTTTCTCCTTATCTCTAGGGATTTCCCATCAATGAGAATATTCTCTAGGGGATCTTTTCATTAATTGACAGTCTCACCCAATGATGGGGCTGTCTTGTTAAATGATGCACTGTCATCCAGATTTTGTGGGTCCCCATTTGGTCCCCCTACCCACTGCATTGCAGTGTGGTGTAAAAATTTTAAAATGTTGAGCGTTGGAATTATAACACTGACGGCTAATTTTGTCTCTTCGCAGGAAACATGTCTGCCAATTCGTCTTTTCCATTTGTTAGCTCGGAGGGAGGGTTTCCCCAGGCACCGGTGGACCGCGTAGTGCTCGCTCTTATCAAGGATCATGACCCCGAGCACAAGAGCCTTCACTTGTGGGGTAGGTGGTACAATGAGATCATCCAAGGTCGCCGAAGTTTCTGTTTCGCCACGCCGTCTGAGCCAACATCTTCATTCCCCTACGCAGATGAACCCCCGGTGAAGTATGCTATGGAGGTCAAAAATTGGAATTCAGATGACCTCCTCCAGCCTGCGATTGGTGCTATCCCTGTGCAGCCGCCGCCAGCAATAGATATTTTAGGGAGGCTAATTTGTCAGGGTGAAGCACGCCCTTGGGGACAGACCTATAATATTGGATTGATCCCACGACCGCCTGCCGGATATTTGCAATGGGCCCGATACATCCTATCAGCGAAGAGGACTCATCTGATGAGGATTGGTTTGTACTCGGCCATTTACGTCTCGCTCTTTGAGTATCATTCTCCTCCAACGTGGTGGGTTAAGGCTTTTATCGAGCAATGGAACATCCCCACCCACACCTTCCTGATGACGGATCGGGAAGTCTCTATCTCCTTGGAGGAGTTTGCTAAAATCTCGGGTCTGCTGATAGGGGAGAGCTTTACGAGGAGCTGCTTCCTCCCGATGAATACGTCTTTGCCACCAAGCTGCTGGTGTTTGACCTGACGCCGGAGAACGCTATTCAGCACCAGTACCCGGGCTTGGTTAAAGTGTTGGAGATCTATGAAGGACTCTATCTGGAATCGGGCGTCCGGGGCGTTAGTTTTGCAGATTTTATTGCCCGTTTTATTCGACCGTAGTTCTTATCGGAGCAGAGCGAGAAGTTCGCCCAGCTCGACGACCCTTTTGGATTCAGTTTGGATCGCCGACCCACATCGGAGGATGACCACAAAGACTTTTACCTCCCCAGTGCCGCCGTCGTCCCTTTTTCAGAAATTGCCGTCCCGGGCATGGATGAGGAGACCTTTTTTGTAGGGTTCCTGGGCTTGTGGCTGCGCGGCTTTGCGCTCCCTATGCACCGGCGCCACATGCGGCCATCTGTTTTCTACCAAGCGCATCGGATGGTGGCTGGTTTGCAGTTGTCAGTAGGAATCGCCGGGCTGGCTTACCTTTATAATGGACTTAGCATAGCGGCGGACGCTAGTGAGCCTGGGGTGCAACCCGCCAACTTCCCGATGCACTATTTTACCTCTTGGATGGAAATGCACGTGCACGGGGTGTTCGGCGCCCATAAGATTCCTCCCTTTTTTGAGAGATGCAGACTCCCGAGGGTCATACGGTTGGTCGGGGCTTCGATCGTAGTTGCACCTCCGCGGGAGGCTAGGGGACTGCTCCTTCGACCACACCTGGTTGGAGCGAAGACTTCTTTCTAGGATAAGGTCATAACAATAGGCTCAGAGACCACCAAGTCGGTAGTGTCGCTACGCGATGATTTTAAAGACGGGGCTTCCATATTGAAGGCTCAGGAAATCCTCCATCTCTACTCCATTCGGCCGGGCTACTTGGTGTTCAGGCAGAATGAGACAGCACTCTTTATGAGGTATAACCCGCACCAGTTTGCTCAGCAATCGAGCTACAACCAAGGGATCCCGATGGAAGCTTTCTTGGAAAAGCCCGTGGTTAGCCGAGAGGGGATAAAGAACGCAATGCACCACTTCATGCGGCTTAACACGGGTTCCTATTTCTTCATCAGTGAGCCGAGCTGCATCCCCAAGGTCCTCAACACATACGTGGCCTGGTATGCGCATGCTATGGGTCTAGTTATCCAAATGGAAAAGCCCATGCTGGTCGACCGCAAGGGTGCACCTCCCGACGGTGATTGCAAGGCTCCCCTGAAGCCGAGGACCCCGGTCATTCCTCTATTGAAAGGTACTAGAGTTGGACCTCCGCGCGGATTGCCGCTTCGCGATACTGTGGATGCGCCACCAGCCCCCCGTGCTCCAGTGGAGGTGGTAAATATGGTATCGCCGAAGTCCGGCGCAGGCGCGGATATCGGGACCCGCCGCCCCAAGGTGTCTGCCAAGCGCAAATCAGCCCCGGGTGCACCCAGAGCTGGCGGGCAAAAGAAGAAGAAGTCGCTCCTCTCCCTCGATGCGATCCTCGGTTTAGAGCCTGAGGCCCCTCTTGCCGAAGGAATAAGCGAATATGGCAGCAATAAGGGCTTCTCGGTAGACCCCGCAGACACCGATTTAGTGGCTGCTATTGCAGCTTCTGAGCGATCAGCGAGGCTCGAAGCGATGTTGAGTAAACTCGCTGAGTCAGGTAACCATTAGTTGCTTTCTTCATCATTTTATCGCATTTTTTTATTATTATTTTTGACTAATGCTTTCTCCTTTTTTAAACAGGGGTCACTACCGAAGAAGCCATCGCTGCTTCTTTGAAAACCTTCCAGGAGGAAGAGAATAAGCGCGCTTTAATGGGCGTTGGTACGTATCGCCTTATCAGAAATTTTTGTCTTCTTTTCTGATGGCCAACCTAACCTTCTTCCTTTGTTTCTTTGCAGGGGCTGCGCCAGCTGATGTGGGGACTATCCCCGGATCCTCTACCGAAGTCCCAGCTTCCTCGGGGCTGCCGCGGGAGCCTCAACTTGACAAAACGACGAAGGATGCCTTGAAAAATTTGGAGGCATCCCTGTTCACGGAAGAAGACGCCTCAATGAAAGAGGCTCTGGTGAGGTCCGTCTCAACGGCTCAGGAGGAGAGGAAGCGGTTGAGGCGCGAGGCGAAGGCGCGCAGGGCTGCTTTGGCCATGGGAGCGGGCCTAAGCACCATTATTCTCTCTGCTTCTCCTTCAGAAGAGCTCCCGGCCGGTCTATCTACCGCACGCAGACAGGTAGCGCGTGCAGTTCGGGAAGCTAATGATAAGTCCGTTTCAGGTAATATTTCTTTCAGAATCTTGTTGTAAGAATTATAAAGCCGTCGGTTCTTATATATTCTATCCTGCAGGGCCAAGTCCGACCGAGGGGGAGGCGGAGACCATCAAACCCAAGGAAACAGAGGAGGAGGCACCGGTCGAACCTGAGCTGACGGTGGGCAACGTCGCCAGGGTTATCGAGCCTGAGTTGGGGGCTGGGGGAGCCGCACCCGAAGAGGTCGTTGATGCCGAGCCTGAGGTGACGGCAAATGAGATGATCACTATTACTGAGCCTGGGGTGGCGGCGGACGAGGCGCTTAAGACCGACGACCTCATGGTGGCGGCGGATGAGATGACGGCGACCGCCGAGCCCGAAGAAGAAGCGGGTGAGATGGGCACGACTCTTGAGGAAGAGCCAGCCGCTCTTTCTCAAGAGTCCGGCAATGCTCCAATCATTGCCCTCCCTGTCTACGGTCTTCCGCCGTCTCATGGCCGCGCGAGTACGACGGCGGTCCCCATTGAGTCGGGTGATGAGGCCACGGGCGGTGGCCCCATGTCGATGGAGGAGGGAGACGCCTCCGTCTCGGCTGGAGGATCATCAGGTAAATTTCGGATTACCGTCCCCCTTTTTTATCTTACAATCGCTTCTGACAGGTGTACCCTTGTTTTTTTTTTAACGCAGGTGCGGCCAGCGCCGATGCTCCACTGCTCGAGGGAGCGCCGCCGACTACTGCCTTGGCGGTGGTCACTTCTCAGCCCTCTCTTATACCATCGAAGATGCTGGAAGGTATGGATTTGCATCTTATTAGTTTTATCTTTCAAACACATAACTTATGTACTGAAGTCATACTGTTGTGTCTTTTCAGGAGTGCTTTTTGATCATCTTTATCAAGTGTTGCTCCCACACTTCTCCTTCCCATCTGAATTCGCTTCTCCCTCTGGTGGCGCTGGTGAGTCTAGTTTCCAATTGATATCTTTCCTTTTCAGTGATGGAATTATTTCTAACTTTTTCCTCGTCCCGACTGCAGTGCTACAAATTGAAGGAGGGGATGAAAGACTAGCCGCGCCACCGGCCCTTCCGGCCTTGCCACCTGCCTCAGCCGGTACAGCAACTATCACATTGATAACTCCCTTCTTTTTTATTTCTTGAACTGTTGTCTGATCACATCTTGTTTTTTTTTAGCTGTCATTCCGGTCTTGGCACCCTTCGAGCCTCGGATCATAATGCCGGCGGGCCCTTTCCTGAGACGTCTGTCCTCGAAAGGCGCCGTGAATAGTCTGCGCATGTTGAGCGACTACGTCGAGGAACTCGACGTCGAGACTCCTACATTTGCTGCAGACTTCGCTACGGCGGTTAACCCGATGCTGGTGATACTCGTAAACTGCCATGACGAGGGCATCATCGCGTCTTGGGTTAACCACTGTAGAGAGATCGAGGCCCGTCTACATCAATTGGAGTTAATGCGCCCTGCTCCCGAGACCTTAGCCGCAAGCAACGAAAGAGCAGCGTGGATCGAGCAAAGCGCTTCTTACGTCCACCACTTAGAACAAGAAGCGGTTTTAAGGCTGAGGGAATGCCAAGAGACCAAGACGGCTCGTCTGCGTGCTGAGGTTGAGGTGAATGCTGCCCAAGTGAAGGCTATCTTTAAGGGCCTCCTGGAGCGTATCTCAAATGGGCTGAAATTGAAGCAGAAACTTGACATTGCTGAGCGTAATGCCCAAGGCCGCGAAGCCACTCAGCAGGCCGTCGGGGAGCAGCTTGCATCTCTCTTGCAGCAAAGGGCTCAGGTGGAGGCAGAAATGGCGGTGTTGGCAGATCAGGAAAAGGCGTGGAAGGAAGTGCACGAACAATTGATAAAACTATGCAAGACGCTTCCTTCCCAGTAGTTCTCCTTGTATCCATATACTTGTAAAAAAAATTCAATAATATGTATACATTCTTTATTCTTTTGTACGCTTCACCTTGTACTTGATTACATTCAATAAAGATACACATTTTTCTTTGCAATGTCTTGTACTATTTCTTTGCTTTTTCCTTTCTCTTATTATTAGCATGTTGTCTTGATAAACACATTTGACCGATAATAGAGTAAGCATCTGGATTTTTCCAAGAGATAGCGATGGCTTAGGCCGCAGGTTCAGATCTGCCGCCTAAGACTTTTCAACTCTATGAGCCGTGAGGGTCTCATAGAGACTTTTCTCCCTACGGATCGAGAGGATCTCGTAGATGTATTTTCTCCTTAGGAATCGTGAGGATTCCTACGTGCGTTTTCTCTTATAAGTCGTAAGGATCTTATAAGAGAATTTTTCCCTCTTACGAGTCGAGAGGACCCGTAAGCGGTTGTTTCCCTCCTTGTCGAAATTCGACTTTGGAGAGTGAGACCCGTGAATAGTATGCAAGAGACCGTTTTAGACCGACTTGCAGGGTCTCATTGCTCAGGAAACGAGTTTTTTTATTTTTATTTTATCCCTGCTGCCTGAGGCTTCATCTTGCAAGTTGAGACGGATCGGGAATTTCCCGCGGAAACACTGGTTTCTCTGCGAGCCGACGCGAATCAGGAGGCTCTCATCAGGGATGCTGGTCTCCCTGAATTGAGGCATTTGCCAAGGATATTTGTTTCCCTGGTGTTGAAACGAATCGAGAATTTCCCGCGGAGACACTGGTTTCTCTGCGAGTCGACGCGAATCAGGATTTTCTTCGTCAAGGACGCTTGTTTCCTCGAGTCGAAGGATTTGCCGAAGACACTGGTTTCTTCGGGGTTGAGACGGATCAGGAATTTCCCGCGGAGACACTGGTTTCTCTGCGAGCCGACGCGAATCAGGAGGCTCTCATCAAGGACGCTAGTTTCCCTGAGTTGAGGTATTTGCCAAGGACACTTGTTTCCCTGGTGTTGAAACGAATCGAGAATTTTCCGCGGAGACACTGGTTTCTCTGCGAGTCGAAACGAATCAGGAGGCTCTCATCAAGGACGCTAGTTTCCCTGAATTGAGGTATTTGCCAAGGATATTTGTTTCCCTGGTGTTGAAACGAATCGAGAATTTCCTACGGAGACACTGGTTTCTCTGCGAGTCGATGCGAATCAGGATTTTCTTCGTCAAGGACACTTGTTTCCTCGAGTTGAAGGATTTGCAGAAGACACTGGTTTCTTCGGGGTTGAGACGGATCGGGAATTTCCCGCGGAGACACTGGTTTCTCTGCGAGCCGACGCGAATCAGGAGGCTCTCATCAAGGACGCTAGTTTCCCTGAGTTGAGGTATTTGCCAAGGACACTTGTTTCCCTGGTGTTGAAACGAATCGAGAATTTTCCGTGGAGACACTGGTTTCTCTGTGAGTCGAAGCGAATCAGGTGGCTCTCATCAAGGACGCTAGTTTCCCTGAGTTGAGGTATTTGCCAAGAACACTTGTTTCCCTGGTGTTGAAACGAATCGAGAATTTCCCGTGGAGACACTGGTTTCTCTGCGAGTCGAAGCGAATCAGGAGGCTCTCATCAAGGATGCTAGTTTCCCTGAATTGAGGTATTTGCCAAGGATATTTGTTTCCTGGTGTTGAAACGAATCGAGAATTTCCCGCGGAGACACTGGTTTCTCTGCGAGTCGACGCGAATCAGGATTTTCTTCGTCAAGGACACTTGTTTCCTCGAGTCGAAGGATTTGCAGAAGACACTGGTTTCTTCGGGGTTGAGACGGATCGGGAATTTCCCGCGGAGACACTGGTTTCTCTGCGAGCCGACGCGAATCAGGATTTTCTTCGTCAAGGACACTTGTTTCCTCGAGTCGAAGGATTTGCCGAAGACACTGGTTTCTTCGGGGTTGAGACGGATCGGGAATTTTCCGTGGAGACACTGGTTTCTCTGCGAGCCGACGCGAATCAGGAGGCTCTCATCAAGGACGCTAGTTTCCCTGAGTTGAGGTATTTGCCAAGGACACTTGTTTCCCTGCTGTTGAAACGAATCAAGAATTTCCCGCGGAGACAATGGTTTCTCTGCGAGTCGAAGCGAATCAGGATTTTCTTCGTCAAGGACACTTGTTTCCTCGAGTCGAAGGATTTTCCGAAGACACTGGTTTCTTCGGGGTTAGGATGAACCGTCGAGATTTGGATTCGTTTTCTGGCGGAGCCTGTTAGGAAAGTATGGTTCCCTCTTTGTTTGCGCCCTTGGATTGTATATAGGGATCGATGTGATCTCAACTGTAGGGCCAAAGTTTTATCATTTTTTTTTATTTATTTCCTCGACGCTCTATCATTTCAGCTTTTATATCGCGAAGGTCGCGATTGCCCAATCATTTCGGCTATTTTTCGCGGTGCCCAATCAGTTCGGCTATTTATTTTATTTTCACTCGCTGCTTTTTATTGCGAGTTGCCCAATCATTTCGGCTATTTTGTATGCATACGTTTTTACTTGCTGCTTTTTATTGCAAGTTGCCCTATCATTTCGGCTATTTCGTATGCATGTGCGGCCTACCGGCTTTTCACCGTAAACCTGAAATTAGACACCGATTTTGGCATCAGCACCGCTACAACTGGGATATTGCCAGGAGCGAATCATCATCTGCCTCTGTCGATGTTGAACAAAGGTGGCTTAGCGACCAGGGTTAAGGTCCTGTCGACTAAGGCTTTTAACTTCATGAGCCGTAAGGGTCTCACAAAGGTATTTCTCCCTACAAGTCGTGAGGATCTTGTAGGTGTATTTTCTCCTTAAGAATCATGAGGATTCCTAAGTGTATGTTCCTCTGTAAGTCGTAAAGATCCTACAAGAAGGTTTTCTCCTTGTAAATCTAGAGGACTTATAAGGGTTGTTCATCATGCGCACATATCCCTAATCACGGATGAAACTTGGTTAGGGAAATTTTTATTCGCGCCTATGGATTGTATACAAGGGTCAGTATTGGGCCACTTGTAGGGCAATATCGAAGGTTGTGGGGGGTTTGCTTAAGCACAGGTTTAGGTTTCTGTAACTTAAGACTTTCAAATCTTATGAGCCGTGAGGGTCCCATAAGAGAGTTCTCCTTACGAATCGTGAGGATCTCGCAAGTGTATTTTCTCCTTAGGAATCGTGGGGATCCCTAAGTGTGTTGCTCCCTTGTGAGTCGTAAGGATCTCACGCAGGTGGTTTCTCCTTACAAGGTCGAGAGGACCCTGTAAGTGTCCTTTAACGAGGTTGCGCCCTCTCAGGTTTTCATAAACACTCGCCGGTAGTCCCGCTGTTTTTACTCACGGAGCCCTTTTGGGTTTTCATCCGTGCCTATTTTGCTTATGGACATACCCTTTTTTTTATTCTTTTTATTCTTTTTTTTTACGAGGTCGCGCCCTTTCGGGTTTTCACGAACACTCGCCGGTAGCCCTGCTGTTTTTACTCACGGAGCCCTTTCGGGTTTTCATTCGTGCCCTTTTTGCTTATGGACATACCGTTTTTTTTTATTATTATATTTATATTTTTTCTTTTTCTCTTTTTTTTATCTCGTCAGCCTAAGCATGCTGCGGTAGTAGTTTTAAGGACGTTTCGGTCCGTTATTAGTTTAAGGACATTTCGGTCCGCCATTAGTTTAAGGACGTTTCGGTCCGTTGTTAGTTTAAGGACGTTTCGGTCCGTTGTTGAAGAAGGCATGTCACTACTTATAGAGTTTAGGCTTAGGAAGATAGCGAGCGGACATGGTCGTCGTCGTCTTTCATTGACCTGGGCCGTGACTCGTTAGGAGTAGTATTTCTTCAGGAAGCGACCATTTATTGGCCTGAAGGGCCTTTCGCCATGCATGTCCATGAGTAGATAGGCTCCACCCTGGTAGACCTTGTCTGCAATGTACGGGCCTTCATAATTCGGCTCGAATTTCCCTCGTTTAGCACGATTAGGGATCATGGGTCTTTTGACTACCAGCACGAGTTCGCCCTGGCGGAATGTCCTTGGCCTGGTCAATCTTTCGTAGGAGCGCGTCATCTTTGCTTTATAAGCTTCCAGATTTTGTTGCGCTATGAGCCGGGTTTCATCAAGGGCATCGAGCTCATCGAGCCGAAGGTGAGCATTCTCTTCGTCTGTTAGCTCGTAACGAACCGCCACTCGTAGAGAGGGTAACTCTATCTCGAGGGGGAGTACCGCTTCTGTACCGAATACCAACGCGTACGGTGTTGTGTTCGTAGCCGTCTTGAACGTAGTTCGATATGCCCAGAGAGCTTCTTGCAGTCTCTCGTGCCAGTCTTTCTTATTTCGGGACACCGTCTTTTTCACGATCTTCGTCAGAGTCTTGTTGAAAGCTTCCGCTAGACCGTTGGCTCGGGGATTATAAACTGAGGAGTATCTCCAGTCTATGTTGTGCTGTTATGCGAAGCAGCTGATCTTGTGGCTTCTGTAGGCTGGCCCGTTATCGGATATGATCCGTCTCGGAGTTCCAAACCGGTAAATGACGTGTGTTTTGAAAAAATGGAGGATATTCTCCGTCTTCATTTCCCTCAGCGGGATTGCTTCTGCCCATTTGGAGAAGTAATCAGTCGTCGCCAAAATGAACCGATGTTCTCTGGATGATGTCGGCTCGATGGGGCCGATTATGTCAGTTCCCCACATTTCGAACGGCCAGCTGTCCACTGTCGGGTGTAATGGATTTGGATGCTGATGGATAAAGTCCCCATGAATCTGACATGAGTGGCATTGCTTCGCATACTCGAGGCAGTCCTGGATCATCGTGGGCCAGTAGTAGCCCATTCGTTTAATCTTCAACTTCATCATAGGGCCAGCTTGGTGAGAACCGCAGAGCCCGTCGTGAACTTCCTGAATGACTCTCTTTGCTTCTTTAGGTCCCAGACATCTCAACCACAGAGAATCAAACGACCTCTTGTACAGAGTATCATTGACGAAGGCGAAGGATAGGGCTCGCTTCATGAGCTGATGTTTTGAGGACGCATCTTCAGGCGTTCGACACGATTTTAAATAGTCTATAAAGACTTCTCTCCAATCTTCAATCGTTTCTTGGTCTTTTATTTGCAGGTCCATTTGCTCAGTCGCTCTCTTTTCTTCGGACGACTCCGGAGATATTTCTGTCGGTGCAAGAATCCGACGGCTTTGCACAATAATCCTCACGTCATCGAGGTTCTCGTCGGCCAGTTCTTTAGCGAGCTTGGCTAATGCATCCGCTTTGCTATTTTCCGCACGCAGTATGCTCTCCATCATGTAGGAGGGAATTTGAATCAGCAATTGCTGTACACTCTCGCCATACTTCACCAGCTCTGGCTTGCACATCTGATAGTCACCATTTACTTGACTAACGACCAGTTGGGAGTCTCCATATATGAGGAGGTTTTCAATTCCCATATCAATGGCGATCTCGAGGCCCGCTATTAGAGCTTCGTATTCGGCTTCATTGTTTGTCCTCGGCTCTGTCAAGGAGAAGGCGAAGCGCATCATCCCTCCTTGCGGGGTCACAAAGATAAGGCCTACCCCTGATTTGATTATGGGCGCGTTTTGTTTGTGCTTTTTCATGGAAGACGCTCCGTTAAAATAAAGTTCCCACCGGGTACCACTTCCGTTGATCGTGTCAAACGCATGTTCGTCTGGCGGTTCGCAATTCAAAGGAGAATCGGCCGGTATCGGATGTTCAGCGAGGAAGTCGGCGATGGCCTGGCCTTTCACTGCCTTAAGAGGCTGATAAGTTATTGAGAACTCCATCAAGAGCAAGGCCCATTTAGCGAGTCGCCCCGTCAATATGGCCTTTGACATCAAATACTTGAGAGGATCCACCTTCGATATGAGACGGACTTCATGTGCCAATGCATAGTGCCAGAGTTTCGTTATCGCGAAGATCAACGCCAGGCAGTGTTTTTCGATGGGAGAATAATTACTTTCTGCCCCCAGAAGAACTCGACTCAAGTAATAGAGAGCTCTTTCTTTCCCTTGGTCGTTCTCTTGTGCCAATAATGCGCCTAAAGAACCTTCGAGGGCTGTTGTATAAAGAATGAGGGGCTTTCCCTTGACCGGAGGGGCCAGCACTGGCGGGTTCTGCAGATACTGCTTGATTTCGTCCAGCGCTCCTTGGCATTTGTGATCCCAGACGAACGGGGTCCCCTTCTTCATCAGGTGACTATAAGGACGGCACTTGCCAGAGAGATTGGCTATAAATCGCCGGATATACGCGAGCTTCCCTTGGAGAGACCGTAATTGTTTGAGAGTCCTTGGCGGGGGCATTTCCATGATCGCCTTGATCTTCGACGGATCTACCTCAATACCTCGGTGTCGGACGATGAATCCTAAGAATTTACCTGAGGATACTCCGAACGCGCATTTGAGTAGGTTCATCTTCAAATTATATTGCCGAAGGCGTTGAAATACGATCTTCAGATGTTCGAGATGTTCCTCGTATGATTTTCTTTTAACTACGAGGTCGTCAATATAACATTCGACGATTTCATATATGAGGTCATCGAAGATCCTCGTCATGGCCCTCTGATAGGTGGCACCGGCATTCTTTAGACCGAAGGGCATCACCTTATAGCAGAATATACCCAAAGGGGTCCGGAAAGCGGTGTGCTTTTGCTCTTCGGGATGCATCTTTATCTGATTATATCCTGATGAGCCGTCCATGAAGGAGAAAACTTCATGAGTGGATGTGTTATCTATCATCAGCTCAGTGGCCGATACTGGGAAATCGTCCTTCGGGCAGGCTTTATTGAGATCCCGAAAGTCCACACAAATGCGCACCGTCCCATTTTTCTTCTTCACCGGGACGATGTTGGCGATCCAGTCAGGATACTGTACCTCTTGGATGAAGCTAAAGTCGATCAGCTTCTTGACCTCAGTGTTGATGCTCATCTCAAGCTCGAGCCGCATCCTTCTGGGTGCTTGTTTGATTGGCCTGACGTCCGGGGATATCGTCAATTTGTGGACTGCAATCTCTGGATCTAATCATGGCATTTCGGAATAATTACATGCGAAGCAATCTCTATGCTGCATAAGCACGTCTTTTAGCGCAGCCACCCTTTCTTCAGATAGCAGCTCACTGACGAATGTAGGTCGCGGGTCACTTGCCGTCCCCAAATCAATTTTCTTGAGGTTATCTGCAGTGGTGTGTATTCCATCTTCCAGCTCTTTCGGTGCCGGGGGAAACTCTGAGATCACCTCATCATCATTGTTTTCGAAGCACCCGGGGAGGTCATCCATATTCTCAGGCTCTTCTTTTGATATCGTTATCATACGACAAGTACGAGCTCGCTTCCACAACCGATGTTGATCTGGTTCTACTCTCGTGGCTTTGGGTTCATGCCTCTGCGGCGGAGTTATCCTCCAACTGCTGTACAGAGTGAACTTGCCGAGCTGATATTGGTCTTCGACCCAGTTCTTGAAGGTGAAGCAGTCTTCGAGAGGATGTCCTATCGCTTGGTGATAAGAACAATAGTCTGGGTGAGAGACCTTGCCTGCTTGCTCGGGGTGTTTAGACTCCGGAAGTGTAAGCATTTGATGTCTTATGGCAAGATCAAGTATCTTCTTTGTCTTGTCTTGAGGAAAAGAGTATGCTCGACTCATCTTCTTCATAAGGGACAAATCCGGACCGCTCGATTCCCGATCGCGTGACTTCTTGGTCCCGCTTTGTCGTTGCTGAACGCCTTTTCCGCTCTTTGACTTGTTTCGGCCTCTGCATCGAGTTTTTTGTATAACAGGTTGACAGGGAGGGGCATTTTCATCTTTCGCAGCATGTTGAAGAAGGCGCTGAGTCCTGGCTTTCTCGTAGATGGCCATTTCACGATTATGGTCGTCTCGAACTTTTTGACCAGCTTCCCTTATAAGCTTGTCCATTTGTTCTTCGAACGACGGACTGGGCATTTTCACGTCGGTGGCTCTTTCTGGTTCAGGGTTAGCATTCTCCCATTGAGCATCTCCTTCTTCATCAAAGTCATGTACGACATAGCAGTCGCGGAGTAGCTCCCGTTTCTTGGACCGAACATATCCATGCCCGATCGCTTCCATTCTCCCGTTAGGCAACTTGCGCTGAGTCCTGGGAACGTTCCAGATCCTGTCATAGAACTTAGCTTTTCGAACGGTCTGCTTGAAGGATATCCCCTGGCGCTTCAGTAGCCTTTTCAAGCCTTCTGTATAATATCTGGGGAGACGGATGGGCTGAAGCCTATCAAGCGTAGGATCCGCGCCATGCCAGATTTCTTTCTCCACTCTGGTTTCTTCAGAGCGGTAGAATAGAATTGCTTTTTCGCCTTCTCGCCTGGGAGAGATATAGAACGTTTACAGCTCTTCTACATTGTAAATATCAAGTGTATCCAGTTCTTTACGGTGTTTAAGCGGCACCATGGCGACTTGTAGACTTTGTTCTTCGTCAGCGGACGTTCGTATTGATGGCCGACCAAAGAATACAGCATGGACCTCATCTTCCGAGTCACTACCAAAGATCAACGTAGGAGCAGATGGTCCCGGCTTGTTGTATTGGGACGGCCCCGAATAAACTATCTCCTCTTCCTCCTCGGTATCACTGCCGAAGACAGGGATGGTGGCATTAGCTTTATTTTCCGGCTTGTGACACCTCTCCGTGTCTTCGAAATCCGGTAAGAAGTATTTTGCATCTTCATATTTGCGGATCTCGTTCACGGAGAATGGGTTCAGTTCTCCCGCCACGGTATACTCGAGACCATCCTTAGAATACTTCATACACTGATGTTGTGTAGAAGGGATGATGTTGTACTCGTGTAACCACGGTCGGCCGAGCAGAGCGTTGTAGCATGTCTTGGCATCTATGACGTGGAACTTAATGTCCGTGACGAGTAGCCCAAAGCGTAGTGTCAGTATCACAGACCCAAGAGTTCTTGATGATTGGGAGTCAAACTCGGAGATGGTAATCTTATCCCGAGAAAGGTGCTGGACGCTCATGCAGATTTCTTTTAACACCCACACATTTAGGAGGTTAACGGAGGATCCATTGTCGATCAGGATTTTGCCTATCTTTATATCGTGACAGTATCCTGAGACATAAAGGGGGCGATTGTGTTCGCACGTCCCAAGGAGAAGGTCTTCATCACCAAAAGCGACGTCGGCCGTGTGCACTTCCTCCAATTCATCCTTCATCTTTTCCTCGGCCAGGAAAGCTTGGAATTGCTCCGGATCCTGTAGTGCCTTGATTAACGAATCTCTCGCCTCCTTTGATAGCAAAAGGGCGTCAAGAATGCTGAGCTGTGAAGGTAGCTTCCTCAGATGCGTTAAGACGTTGTAATCCACCTTATTTCTCTTCGGCGGGTCCTTGGCACTTAGCTCCTCCACAACTTGGTCATCTAAGACGATATCTTCAGAGACCTTTTCTTTCCCTTTATCTTTTTTATTTGAGGGCCCGAGATTCTTTTCGGGGAGCGTGCGATTACGCAGCCGGATATTTTCACAGACCTTCTGCTCTTCTTCTTTCCCCGAGGTGGACTCTTAAAAGAGGGGGCTAAGAGCCATCTCCTCGTCAGAGTAGCTCCCAAATGTGAGAACTTGTGATCCCCCGGCATTAATCATGCGACAATCGCCGGTAGTTCTGTTAAGCCCTTCGGTCGTATTTTTCCGCTCCCGACGAGTTTTGCGCTTCTCCCGCTTAAACTGTTGTCAGTGAGCAACATACCCTTGCCACCATCTATCGAAAGCTTTGCACTCTTTGGTGGGGTGCGAGATCTTCCGATGATACAAGCAATAGGAGGGGTGCATTTCCACTTCATCAATAATGTTTTTTTCGGAGGATGGTAGCTTCATGCCCATCGATATGGCCTTAGCAAACCTTTTCCTCGTCTTGAATTTTCTTTTGTCCGTAGTGGATGTATTTTGCTCCAGCGGAAGTGTCTCAGCTCTTTCGTTAAGTCGCCGGCACTTGGCCCTTTCAAATATAGCCGTCTCGCGTTCCCGATCAGCTTTACTTTTCAACAGAGCTTCGTGGAGGAATGCGTCAATTACTTCATCTGATGGCCCAAGAATTTTTGGTTCGGAATCTGCCCCCAGCTTTTCAGTGCAAGGAGTCTCTCCATCGTCCGTGAACGAATGGGAAATCACATGACAGCTCGCCACGTATTCCTCAGACTCATCCGACGAACTTTCCTCCTCATCTCCCTTTTGAAAGACGTGGTTGAGAAACTCTTGGAGCGTAATGGGAGTCCGTACTTTCTGGTTATATTCCTCTAGCGCGTCAATTTTTTTTGCAACTATGTGCGCTTGTCGCCAGGCTTCACAGGCTTCTTGGATTTCTTCTTCTTCTTCTTCAAAGATTTTTACGGCTGGTTGTGAGTGCTTGGGCCACCACCATCGGTCTTTGGAGTTGGACGCGGCTTCAACATCTCCTCAATGACCTGCGATTCCAACGGGTTCTTCCACTTGATCGCTGGGCATGTTTGAAGATCGTTCAGTATCCTCTTTGTCTTGGCTGACAGCACAACCTCCCATGGGGCTTCTTCGACGAGAGAGCACGTTGCCCCTGGCATATTCATCCTTTTAGAGGCGTGAGGTTACGACGGATTCACCTTCCATCTATCGGATAACGCGAATTTGCCCTGTTGGTATTGGTCTTCAAGCCAATTTTTGAAGACATAGCAATCTTCGATCGGATGACCCAGTACTCGGTGATAGGGACAGTAGTTGGGCTCATTGACATCATTTGGTTGCGACGGATGTTTTGGCTCCGGCATATTTATGAGTCGGTTGCGCAACGCCAGCTCGAATAATCTTCTCGTTTTATCTCGGGGAAACGAGTAAGGGCGTCCTAGTCTCTCCTCAAGGGGTACCAGCGGACGCATATTATTTTGACGAACAACCGGCTTCGAGTTACTCGGCTGTTGTTGAGCACTAGTGACAACAATTGCTTTCCCTTTCCCCTTTTCATTTTGGGAGTCTGGCTTTGGAAGAGGAGGTCTATGGCCCATCTGATCCATTTGCGCTAACTTGTCAATCAAGGCCTAGAAGGTAGTCGGCTTGAAGAACATCATAAACTGCAAGATGGTTGCTTGTGGATCAAGGGTTCCCACAAACATACCCACTGCAGGAGCTTATTCAATGCGTTGCTCGCATTTCGACCATAAGTTCCGCCACCGTATAGCATATTGGACCCATGTCTCGCCTGGCTTCACCCTGGCGTTAATCAGTGCCGTCATCGGGGTGCGTTCACTGGCGCTTGCAAAACGCTGGGTAAACAACAGCTCCATCTCCACGAAGGTCTTGATAGAGTCGTTCGGGAGCTCAGAGTACCACTCGAACGTTGTATCTGATAAGCTTCCAACGAACTGGCGAAGCAACAGTTTGTCATCACCGCCGGTGTTGCCGCAGAGTGCCCTGAACTGGGCAACATGCTGGTGGGGATTGCCCATCCCCTTATATACATGGAACTTGGGTATGGTATAGCCCGGCGGATACTTGATTTGATCATACCAACTCGGATACGGTCGTCCTGTTTTTACGACCTGGCCGGCTGCTTCAGTCGCATGATGAACCCGTATTTGTTGGGCTATGTACTCGTCCAAGTCAGCTTTGGAGATTGTCTCCTCCTTAGCTGTTGACAAAGCTGGCGGAGGATTCGACGTTTCTCCCCTATCGTCTTCAAGGACGATCGGGGGATCTTCGGCCGGAGGATCTTGTTGGATCATCATCCCCACCATGTCCTGGAACAGGAGGCTCATACGCTTTATGTTGGCTGCTTGTTCAGCAGCCTCTTTATCCTTCTTCTCCAATATTCGACGAAGGAATTCGGCGTCAATTTCTTGCTCCTGGCGTTCATCCGAGGACGTTTCAGGGTTTTCTTTTGGCCCCATAAGTGCGGCCATCGCGTTCATCATCTCTTGGAGCTTCTGCTGCTGCTCCTGCGCTTTGGTCACCGATCGCGTAAGCGGTCTATGACCTGTGGATATACGGCTGTCCTCTTTACCAGACGCCATGTAGACGGTATGAACTACGATGCCCCCTGACTTAGGGTGTTTGGGTTCACCACCTTTGATATTCGTCGTCGGCGTGAGGACTTTCTCCGGCCTTCTTCTCTTATGGGCCGTTGAAGTTGAAGGGGCCGTTGCTTTGGGCACCCAAGTGGTCGTCGCCTTTCGTTGCTTGATCGGGGAATTTTCTTCTTGCCGACCTTTCGACTTCTTATGTTGGCGAGAGAAATTAGAATCAATCACAGATTCTCGGACTCGTCGCCATGTCTTGTAAATCCTGGAGGACAGCGATTGAGGAGGCTGCTCCAGCTTTTCTGCTTCCACGGCGGTCTCTACCGGTGGAGGAGATCTTTTGAGCACCGCAGTTGGCGAGTTTCTGCGTACCCTGTTCAGCAGCTCAAAACTGTTCCCAGTTGGAACAGCAGCATTAACTTCCACCGTTGGAGCTGGCGAAGTCATCCCAGAAGGGGAGTTGCCCCCAATCTTCCTTATCCGGCGCCAGTGGCGTCGTCGGGCGCGACGAGTTGTCGGTATTGGCTCAGAGACAAAAACAGCCTCTTCTTGCCCCCGGTTCAGGTGTGGAGCTGTTGCCGGCGTCAGCCTATTGAAGACTGATGTCTCTTGAGTAGCAGGAGCAGGAGTGGGAGTTGTGACGGTCAGTCTTGTAAAGACCGATCTCTTATCAGGAGAAGCCGCCTTGACGACTTCAGGAGCAGGTTTGGCTACTCTTTTTGGAATAACCTTTTCTGGGACTGCAAGCTTCATTGTGGGCCCGCAGGAGTTTTGGCCCAGTCTGGAGAAGACCGAGGCACTGGTGTTGGGCGACCCGTTGAGAGGGGCCGCAGTAACTGAAAGTCGATCGAAGACCGACTTCTTAGGAGCTTCTTGTACGGGCACGGGGGTGCTGAAGCTTGTTGGCGGAAGCACAGTTCCGAAAAACAACCCCGTGGTGGCTTGAGTAATCTGCTCCACGGGCATGGTGAAAAAAGAGGCTGCTTGGGGCCCGTAGGTTATGCCCCCAGTTGAGGCAGGACGCGAGTTGCAGCTGCAGCTAGAGCACTTCGAACAGGTAGAGGCCATCGGTGCTTGATTTCTGTGCCAGGCAAAAGACCAAATCTTAGTAACTTAAAATCCGAGGGCAACCATTAACAAACCGCGATTCGTTCGCGAATACGACACACGAAGTGTTGAGTGGAAAGAGGAAAAGGTCCCACCGGGCGTGCCAGAATCTGTTCCCCTCCGAACGGCGGCCGCGACGTTATGACGTCTTGCCTGAGATTCGGGGCAGATGCTTTATGGTTTTACCCGTCCACCTCTCCGAAGATGCCAAGTTGAGGGGTATCGGAGGTTTAGACGGATGCGGCCGATGTAGCAGACTTCGTCAGATTCCCCCTCACTTGAGGGGTTTTTGATTGTGGGGACGCTCTTCCCTGCAGGCGCAAGCCCCTGCAGTTAATTACGCTACCGTATCGCGGTAACAACTTTCTCCTTCTCCAGAATTTTACTTCGTGTCGTGTGTGTTTGTTTTGTTTGTGATTGCCCATAGATTGTATACGGAGACTAAGTGATGCCGTCGCCCATAGGACGTGGATTAGTCCAAATCCGTATTTACTTAGATTTGTTTTTGGTGTTTTAGTTTAAGGATACGTTAGCCATATTTAGGCTAAGATCAACTTAAACGTTCGTTAAGGATACGTTAGTCCGATTTGAGACTAAGATCAACTTAACGGGATCGTTTGGATCCGACAAAGAGCATTTGGGGGCTCTATTGTTCCAGTTTAGGGACGTAGTGGTCCATAGGTAGTTTAGGGACATTACGGTCCATATTCCAGTTTAGGGACATGGTGGTCCATAATCAGTTTAAGGACGCTTAAGTCCGTGAGTTTAAGGACACCACAGTTCGTATTTTAGTTTAAGGATGCTTAAGTCCGTGGGTTTAAGGACCCCACAGTCCGTATTTTGGTTTAAGGACGCTTAGGTCTGTGGGTTTAAGGACCCCACAGTCCGTGTTGATGTGTGGTTGTCGGGACCCGTCACCTCTCTGACGTCGTTGAGGGATTACAACGATAGGAGTCAAAGGAGTTCGGAGATGTACCCTCGAACCGGATGTAAATTGATTTAAGAGAGCAGCTGTGCTCAGTCAATTTAATTTGAGGACTTACGGCCATGATTGGGCTAAGTCTAGTTGAAAAATGTTCAACGCTTTTATTTGTTTTTGGCCTATTAGGCCTGTGCTAAGGCTTGGCCCCTTTTTAATAATGCATTGCATTATTCATTTTGTCTAGGCTGTGCCCATTTATAAATGATGCAGAGCATCAGTTTTGTTTGGGCTCTGCCCTTTTATAAATGATGCAGAGCATCAATGTTGTTTGGGCTCTGCCCCTTTTTAATTGCATTGCAATTTAATTTGGCCTACTAGGCCCCTCTGATTTGGGCCTGGCCCTTTAGTAAATAATGCATTGCATTTGTCAGGCGTTTTGGGCCAATCAATTAGCGCAAGCGCTTGCGGTGATGATACGTGTCACGCAAGCGCAGTGCGCTGCGCTTGCGCTGCTGACACGTGGCGCACTCTGGTGAGTTGCGCCAATTTCAGAGAGTAAGGCTCTATTTCAAAAGCGCATAGCGCAAGTTGTTCTGGAGCTGACACGTGGCGCTCTCTGGTGGCTTGCGCCAACCCAAGAGCGCAACAGTGCAGTTTTGCAAGTGCAAAGCACTATTAACTTGAGAATCTTTTAGATTCCAGAACCAATGGTTCATAAAAAATGCAAAGCACTGTTTGTTTTCTTGATCTAATTTAGATCAAAGAAAACAAGTTTATCTTGTTTTTCTTATTTCAGGAAACCAGTGGTTCATAAAGAAGTGCAAAGCACTTATTATTATTATTATTTTTTTATTGAAGATCATTGATCTTGTTCTCAGATCAATGATCTGCTCATAAGAGAATTTTCTCTTTTCTTCTAAAAGTTTTTACCTTTTTTGTTCGTGGGGAGATCTCTCAAATTCTTCAGAGTTCTCAATGATGATCTTGATGATTTTGAATTGAGGTCTAGGGTCCTTTATATAGTGCCCATAAATTTTGTTAGATTTGTTAAAGAGATCTTTCTCTGAGTGATTTGGGGAATTTTCTCCACCGTTGGATCTTTGATCCAAGGGCTTCTGTTTTACAGAAGAAAATCTTCTTGTTTTAACAAGAACAGAAAGATTTCTTTAAAATTTTAATTCTGTTTGGCGCAAATGCTCCAGCGCGTGACACGTGTCGCGCAGCGCACACGTGTCGTGCAGCTGCGCTGACACGTGTCGCACAGCGCAGCGCAGCTGCGCTTGCGCAACTGCACTGACACGTGTCCCGCAGCGCAGCGCTTGCGCAAAAGCGACTGCACTGACACGTGTCGCGCAGCGCAGTGCTTGCGCAACTGAAGTTTTGCTTCTTTTAATTTTGTTTTAAATAGAGCTTTGCTCTGATTGGGCGCGCTGTCTTGGGCGCTGCGCTGGTGTATCAGCTTTTGACACGTGGCGCGTTGCGCGCAGCGCAAAGAATCTGAAGCGTTGCTTCGAATTTTGAACTTTGAAATTCAAACAGAGTTTTGCTCTGATTGGGGGAAACAATCGTCATCGATCTAGTGTCAAATCATTAATGGATAAGAAAACGTAATCACTAGTTTTCATCACTTCTATAGATTCAATCGATTCCTACGAGCCTCACTTCAATTCTTGGAACCTAATTCGATTGGATATCATCAATTCGTGATTCTTGATTTTAATGTTTTCTTGATTTAGATCTAGATAATTCTTGAAATTCACTTTTAAAATCTTGAATTAAATTGTCTTTTTTCTCATTTCTTTAATTTTTAATTCATCTAATTCAAATTCGAACGGATCATACTTTCCCTGTGGACGATCCGTATTCACTAACGCGCTACATCGACACCGTTATTGATTGCGGTCAAAAATTTCTTTGATTGTGAAACATCATTTCTAAAACACGACACACGAAGAATATCATTCAATCAAATGGCGCCGTTGCCGGGGATCGTGTGCTAATTTGTTCGTTTTTGAAATTTGAGTTGAAAATTTTATTCCATCAAAAAAATTTAGATCGAAATTCGCACAAACACTAAACGATTCGTTGTGATTTGTTGCGAGGAAATCTGGAATCTGTGGAGCTTGAGGAAAAATATTTTGAATATTCCATAGAGCTCAGGAGGTGAACAGGAACAGAGCCTGAAATTTTTATGCAGTGATCAAGCTTTTCGACCGCGTTTCCGCGGCATTAGTGTGCATCCGCGGCGGTTCTGCGGCGGGGCTAGGACTTCGCTGTACCAAATTCGCTCGGTGGCTCTCTGACTTTCTTATCTCCTCCTTCATCTGCTCCAATAACCAATTTCTGCAGGTTTCTTTGCAAAAATTCGCAGTGCCGCAAAAAGCAAAAATTGTGCATGTTTGATCTTGGTTGTTTGCATTTTTAATACGGAAATTAAGGGGCAAAGACCAAATTCATATTAGGTGGGGAGTTCATTACCCTTCCTAAGCCCCAAAAATCACAAAACTGCATCCGCATTACCCACATTAATTAAAAGAAATCTAGACTTGACTCTAAGGACCATCGCGCTCACTTAGGACAGAAGAAGGTCGTGGGTAATCTATTGCTTATCCGCGTTTCTTTTGTGGTGTCTAAGGCAAGTGTGTCTAAGGCAAGTGGTTACTTAATTAGACCCACTACTTACGTAGTGGAGAACCTCCCACTTACCTGGCACTTACCTGGCCACAGGAGAGACAAAAAGGTAGTAGAGGATTGATCCTGCGATTTGTCTTCTGGCAGTTAGGAGCGGTCTAGAGACTTGACCTAGGTGACCATTAGACTTAGGGTTGCATGTGTGTTGTTGTGATTTGCATTTTTTTTTAAAAAAATCCGTATCTTTTTCAAAACAAACACCACTTCATTTTCCTTAATTATCTTAACACTGTCACTTGTACTAAACCCTTTAGTGCAAGATAGGCTGGACACGGGATTCTAGTGGCCGTCTTGTTCGCGTTCCCCCGATCGACTCCAAAGTCGGTATTTCTACGTCTAATTTTTCTTTACCCACCACCACACCCACTTCGATGGACGCTTCTCCATCGAACTTCTTTACCACTACTCTGCCGCCGTCCGTAGGTGCGCAGAATCCATCCCGCATCTCTCTCCAGGAGAGATGCTATCATATGCGAGGTCCTCTTTCGACCTGTCTCACCATTCCACCAGCCAACGGGGACAATTTTGAAATAAAACCCCAATACATCAATCTTCTATCCAAATATCACGGTCTCGAGTCTGAAGACGCATATGTCTTTATTACCAAATTTGAAAATGTATGCACTATGATGGGTACTTCACAGCTTTCTGTGGATGCTATGCGTCTACGTCTTCTCCCATTTACTTTGTGCGATATAACCGAGAAGTGGTTGTATAACACAACCGCACATTCCACAACAGGTTAATTTCAACAACCCTCTTCTAGATGCAATTCAACAAGTCCCCGCTTATGCGAAAACTCTTAAAGACTTGTGCACTAGAAAGAGAAAGACTCAAGTGCCAAAGAAGATATTCATGTCAAAGACTGTAGACACAGCCTTTCCCCGGCAATTACCGAGGAAACGTAAGGATCCTGGCTATCCTACTATTTCCATTTCTATCGGGGAAAAACACATTAACCGTACTCTACTTGACCTTGGCGCAAGTGTTAACCTGCTTCCTTTCTTGGTTTACGAGTAGTTAGAGATCGGAGAGTTGAAACCAGCTCCTTGCACTCTCCAGATGGCTGACCGATCAATCACCAAACCAAGGGGTGAACTGAAGGATGTGTTAATAAAAATCAGGGAATTTGTATTCCCTGTGGACTTTATTGTAATTGATACACAGCCTGTAGCAAACCCACGGAATCAAATTCCGGTGATTCTTGGTCGCACCTTTTTGGCCACTTCCAATGTTATCATCAACTATCGTAACGGTTCTATGACCCTATCTTTCGGGAATAGGTCAATTGAGCTGAACATTTACAAGTTGGGAAGTGTACCCTCCGAACCTACTGCTCAGGTCTGTTCTGTCGAATTAATAGATGTCGACAGCATCGAATTTGACGATCCCCATGATACTGATCTTGACTCTTTTCATATGTTGTTGTTTGACCCAACTATGTATCATACACATACGGACTCTTCCACTGAGTTGTCCGAGTCAACAACTAACACTGATTATGAACCGTTTTTAGAGTCTGAAGATCACCCCGTGCTTTGTGATGACATTATTCTTTGGGGTATTGATGAAACTTTTGAGGAAATCTTCGCTGATGAACTCGCATTTTTGAATAACACGGGTGTTGAGATGAATCATCTCCAAAACAATGAAATTGAACATCCACCCCTTTCTTCTGAACTGTAAAAAGAATACGAGTAATCCATCACAATCACTGAGTCGTCTCTCCAAAATGAGACGCAAACACATTCTATCCCACCACTTACCTTTTCCCCACTTCTTTCCGGCTCCATATAACATGTCTTTCCACCAACTGATGCGCTATATTGATAAAACTTTTAATAGTTGGTGTTAACCTTCGGTCTTTGCAAAACTTGGTATCGACCAATAATCTTGACCCCCTCTTGTGATTTTCAAAAGATTAACATTTTTTAACTCAAGTTTGGGGGGGTATATTTTCTGGATTTTGAAAATAAAATTTTTACTCAAAATTGTGAGCCAAAAATAAGTTTGGGGGGGGATTTTCACGATCATATTTATTGCCCCCATTAATAAATTTCCTCCCAAGCTTACAGGTTTTCGAGACATAGCGAATGGCAACAGTGAGGACACTGTTGAAAACAAGTTGTGGGGATGTTTGTGCTTATTTACGCATCATTTGCATCATTGCATAAGCACAAAACATTTGAAAACCTATAAAAAAAATTCAAAAAAATAAAAATATTTTGTACATAAATAAGATAATAAAAAATTAGATAGTGAAAAATTACGTCCAAAAGATTGGAAAAATTTAAGAAAACCAAGAAAATTAGAAGTTTTCTTAAACGAACTAGTAATAAGTAGTCATGAGCCGTTGTCCCAAGAGTTAGTAAGATGAAGGAAGTCACTAATCTGAGGATAAAAATAAGTCTGAAAAATAGTTCCTATTCTGAAAGCCAAACATTTTGAACGTTGATACCCTACTATATGCACTTACACACGTCTTGAAACTCGGGATAGTAGAGGATACCTTGAAATGCTCTTGTCTAAAAGCCAAAAGTATGAAGGAAATAAAAATAAATGAATAAAATATAAAATGGTGAAGAAAAAAAAATGAACACTGGTTTTGTTATCGCCAAGGAAGCAATAAAAAAATATAGCGAGGGTGCTTCATCACCTAGTGCCTTAGACCAACTGGTCTGGGAGTCACTGCTAAGCCTTAGGTGGTGCAAGACGAGGAAAATACACCTAATAAGCAAGCACATGAGTAATCGGTCGGTTAGTACCTCAAGAAGTATTAACGGTCGCATGAAAATGTGTGAGCAATCTCATCTAAATATTCATTAATTAAAAAGTACTGAGGCAGATGGACAAGAGTATGATAGCTTGAATTGAATTCTCCGGGTGTAGGGATGTCTTTTACACACACGTAGGGTTATATGGTCGATGTTTGGAAGAAAGATAGGAATGAAGAATAAAGACGAAGTTTTATTGAGGGATAATGTGATTTCTAACATCTTTTCATGACTATTAAGATAGGGCTCATGACAACCGAAAAGCTAGTATAGTTGGAAACTCTGATTTTCAAAGTCTTTCTTTTACAATTCTTATCTTTATATGTAACTTTTACGGTCTTCCTTTTATTATTGGATTTTGTGGGTGCAATCCGCTGAAAACCCTCAGGAGACAACACTCCTCCTACTAGGGACACCTAGAGGTTTAAAGGCTTGTTGCACGTATTCAGTGCAATCGTGTTGCTTACGAAAGTGTGCTAGTTTTTCTTTTTCTCATATTTTCTCCTTCTCTTTTTAATAAAACAATTTTCTCGAGACGACCAAAAATAAGTTTGGGGGAATTTGATCAGTCAAAATTATTGCATTTTTAACACATCAATTTTCTTACCATTTGCACTCATCTAAAGGTGTTCGGTATGATTATAGCACATATTAGCAAATTGTCCGTAAAATACCAAATAACATGTGTTATATATTATAACCGACATTTTTGAGGGAAATTGAGTGTTTATCATTGCATCGCATAATCTTTGTGTGGCGCAACACTTGTCTCGAGAATGTGTGCAGGAAATTTCAGGAAAAGAGCCGAAACTGTTAAAAGTGCTGAGAAAAATACGCCAAGTCCAAGACTTGAGATCTGGCAGTGAAATAGAGAGAATTGTCAGATTCCACACATCAGAAAATACAGCTAAAGTCAGCACCAAACAGACCTGGAAATATCATGCAGCAAGGCCACTAAAGGGCCGCGGATCCGCGGCCAGAGCAGCCTTCCCGCGGCGGATCCGTGGCCACCTTGCCATGTCATCAGCATCGCTTCACTTCAGAATTCTCCATACAAGGCCCGCACTTCATTTAAGCCACTGCAATTTCTAGAAATCTCCAGAAGCTTATGTCCGAACAGCAAAGCATTTTGTTCAAGCTAAACGCTTCCAAGCTTCTCAAGCAAGCCACTTAACTACCTATGTCTAGAAGCTTCTCCCTAACCTCCAAGCTTATGAAGGAAGCTAATCCCAATCCTAAGGCTATAAAAGGGACCCTAAAGCTTCTATTCTAAGGTTGTTGAATAATTAGTTGTTGAAAATTGAGCCGAAATCCCACAAGTTGAGTGACACAACTTGTGCATTCAAACCCTAACCCTAATCCAATCACCAAAGCCAAAATTCAAGATCTTTGAGTACAAATCAAGCAAGAACCCTTCAACCTTTTAGAAGCAACGCCGTTCTTCAACCGAGCAAGTGATCCAAGACGATCCGCGACTCACGGAGACGATGTGGAGCTAAATCGACGATCGAGTTCTTTCTTCTTGTAGTTCTTGAAAGAATTGTAACAAAATTGTTGATAAATAAAAGGTAAAATTTCTTTATCTTGCTTATCTCTATGTTCTTGCATTGTGATGAGATCTCAATTCTTGATTGTTTTCTTTGATATGATGCTTGAGTAAAAACTCCGCTCGTGGAGGAGTCGAGAGAATCAATAGATAATGATGATTACAATCTTGAAACGATTCTTAATTCCTATAAGTTTTGTAAACTCTTGTAAATTGAATCATCGACAACCTAGTTTCGAGCGAGATGCTTTCTTGAATGTTTTCGCTCGTAACTAGAGATCAACGATCGGTAATTCAATCTACTAGAGGCTAGCTTTTGAATGAGATTCATCAAAAGGACAAAGGATGAAATGAAGAAACCCTAGTTCCTTCAAAAGATCCTTAAACCTCGATTGATCGTCAACGATCTAGTGTCAAATCATTAATGGATAAGAAAACGTAATCACTAGTTTTTATCATTTCTATAGATTCAATCGATTCCTATGAGCCTCACTTCAATTCTTGAAACCTAATTCGATTGGATATCATCAATTCGTGATTCTTGATTTTAATGTTTTCTTGATTTAGATCTAGATAATTCTTGAAATTCACTTTTAAAATCTTGAATTGAATTGTCTTTTTTCTCATTTCTTTAATTTTTAATTCATCTAATTCAAATTCGAACGGATCATACTTTCCCTGCGGACGATCCGTATTCACTAACGCGCTACATCGACACCATTATTGATTGCGGTCAAAAATTTCTTTGGTTGTGATTTCTATAAATTTTCTTCCTACACACCGAGATTTCATTCAATCAGTAGGTGGGAAACATATTGGATCGTGCCCACTCTTGTACTCTTATATTCTATTATATCTAGATAAACTCCATCAATCAGAAACTAGAATTTATATATTTGGAGACCTAGTCAGACTTGGGTATTTTGCGAGACTTGGTGCGATGGGTGTATGTTCGCTTTCTTTGAGGTTTTGATGTCTTGCTTATTTTAGTTCTTTCAATGTTGATCTTCACCGTAGGGCATCTTATATATGTGTATTGCGTGGTTGTGATTCCGCCAGTTGGCGAAAAGCTAACTCCCGCTTGAGGATACCTTTTATTGTATGTATGTTGTTTTGGATCAAAATATGAAAGGGAGGTGCTGCCCAAATTTTTAAAGGACGAAAAGATGTTCTCAACTTTAGTATATTCTACTTGAATTTTCTTATATCATTAGTTATACATTTGTAGATAAATTTTATTTCACTATACCTTTATTTCAAAACTGCACCCCCCAATATTTTCCGCAAAAAGATTTAGATTTTTCTGGGCTTCGGCTTACTTGAAGTACGTTATTACTTTAGACGTTGCGTGATTTAAGTGCCGGTCACGTGCCAAATTCCAAGTCGTGACAAAGTTGGTATCAGAGCGCTAGGTTTAACCTTGGTTTGAGTCTAGATTTGACTATGCGGAGTCTAGGGCGTAATATATTTCGGAACCAGTGCTTTACCTTACGGAACTTAGACTTGATGGGGGGTATTAGACCCGAACTTTCATTTCATAGGTTGACCTTGATTGATGGAGTAGGTAGCTTGAGTAGAGTGGCGTACCATGCGTCTATTCTGTGGCATGCTTACGATACGATACTCTGCTTAAGTAACCTTAGGATGTACTTATCTTAAGATCTGTGATTCTCTTCGTTCCTATGATCATATATCCATTTTGGATCTGTTGATTTCTTTCGTTTCTTTGATCTATCTTCATCGATACCTGCTTGAGGTTCCTATCACCATGGTTTGAGCACAGATTGAGCTGCTGCTAGAGTTGGGGTCAGGGTGAGCTCGTCGCGGATGAAGGCTGATCATGATGTTTCTTATGACATAGAGACGTATCGGTGTAGTGTTTGTGTTGTGATCTCACGTTTGAGGCGAGTGTTTGGATCTATACCGGATGATCATGCCATTGATAGAGGCTGCCAAATTGAGAGGACTGTTGAAGTACAGCCTACCCCTGAGGTCGTGATGTTGTCTACCCTGCAGACAGATGACCCAGTTGTTGCTGAAATAGATGGCATGTCGCTTCCAGAGTTTATGAGCTGAGATCACTGGAGCTTTCAGGCAGAAATGTGACAGAAGATAGCTATTCTATCTTGAGTTTAGCGACGGAGATGATTCATCTAATTTGATGTGCCGACGTAGGCTCAGTTGAGTTGAAGAATTCCAATTGAAGGATCGTACTCAGTACTAGAGTAAGTCGTTCAAGAGAGGACGTTGTTCGTTGGATGCTCCAATGTGGAATCGGTAACTTGACCAGCTCCGGATAGAAGGACCTCACCCAGATGCGTTGTGAGTTGATTGAGAACAGACGAATAAAGTGTATTCCTCCGATGATTGGGATGAGTTCCCGAGGATGTGTTCGGCTAGATATCTTCCATGGAGTGGTGAAGATACCGAGTTCGTAATTTCAAGTCCTTATGAGAGACTCCGGATTGAATGTAGCCGAGAACGAATTGCCATACGAAGAAAGCAAGAGATGACATCGAAGTGGATGATAATGATGACGAATGGAACAAGAGGTTCATGCGAGATGTTAACGAGATGTTGTTATTCCCCGTTGATGCCAGAGGATTGATATGTATGCAGAGGTGTTGGATACGGCCGAATTTCAGAAGAAAGCCGTGCTGAGGACGCAACTGTCCGGTTATGAGAAAAAGAGTTAAGCAAGAGTGCCAACCTCCATATAGTTCAACATAGGTGAGATCGTAAGAAACCATGAGCATGTACTTTCCAGGATACCGCATCGATAAAGGATTTACACCAGGATCAGTTATATCACGCTTATTCAAAGGGCCAGATGCCGCCATCAGTAACATGCTGTTTTACGTGTGGTCATGTTAATTGACCAAGAGAGGATCAACAGAGTGCCAGAGTGGAACTGTTCCGTTAGTACACCTGACCAGACCGACGAGCCGAAGGATTGCGAGATTTGTAATCCAGAGAGAAAACGAGGACCCAGAGACCGAAGACGCCAGACCGTGAGCAGGAGGCAAGTAAATGTTCTTGCTCTGCCAGCTTTGGGCGCACCGGAATTTTTCGACATTGTAGGAGATGTACCTCAATGTCATTTATTGCGATTTGTGTTTCATGATCCGAGTATCATACTTTTATCTCTTGGACTTGAGTTTCGATGATTGGGTTTTGTGATTTATGTTTTCGTGCATCATGGCTGCACCTATTGAATATTTTCTTTTGTGCACGGTTATTGCACTTGATTTATGTTTTATACATCGTTACATCGGTTTGCGATTTGTGCATATCAGTTGCACTTGATATTGATTTTGTGCCTTGACTGCATGTGTTTATGATTTCGTGGATTTCATACGGTTGATTTGATTTTGTGCATGTGGTACGCACTCGATTTTATTTTTCCACTCGGTATAGCTCACATGTGCTTACATTGCATTGATACATGTTTTGTGTACGCAGTTGCACTCGTTTATGATTTTGTACACCTTGTTACACTCGGTGTTGTTTTAATACGCATTTGAGATATTGATGAGTATTTCGTGCATTTGTTGCACCAGATTTATGTTTCCGTGCACGCTACTGCACTAGATGTTTTATACGGACCCGTCGCACTTGATTTGGATTTCGCGCATATTTGGTGCATGGTATGGAATTCTGTGCACACCAGATGTACTTGATTGTGATTTTATTTGTTCATGTTAATTGCACTGGGTTGAGATTTTCGTGCACTCTAGATGCACTTGATATTGTTGTCATGCACATCCGTTGTACTTGACAGATATTTTCGTGCACACCCGTTGAATTTAGTTTTGCTTTTGTGCACATTCGTGACACTAGTATTGGATTTGATTTCCGTGCGCACCCGACGCACGTGATGTTGGATACGCCTTTTAAGGCTGATTTTGCTCTTGAGCATTATAATTTGATATTGGGTACTGTATTATATAGTAGCCGAGCAGGACTGATCTGAGGACGGTACCTGAGTACTTTTGCATGTATCAAAAGTTTACCAAGAGGTTTTCAAAAAGGATCTATAGCCTCGCTATTTCCTACGTGTCCGCGAGTGACACGAACCTTTACAAAAGAAAACCTTCTGGGATATTTCAAAAAGGCGGGATGTATAATTTGAGCAAAAACATATATAGATATTTACTACTTTACAATTGAGCGTCCGCCACTTGTGCCATGAGCTACGCATCGCATGGAGATTCGGAAAAGATTTTGCATGTGTTTTATTCAGTTTTAGAGGAATTTACAAGGATGTGTACTATATACGTTTTATGATTTTGACTGTAATATATTGGATTTCAGTAGTAGATTTTGAGATTTGCATCTCCTTTATAACTCCTATGATAGCATGATGCTTGACGGAGATTGATTTGAGTTTCGTACTCGTTTTCATGCGCAAACGATGCGCTGCGGTATTTCTGTATATTCCGTGATTTCGGAGCCCCGTTGATTTGAACAAGATTACTGAAATGTTTTAGTATTTGGGGGTTTAAATTTAAATCTGGGGACCAAATTTATTTAAGGGAGGAAGATTGTAACATTTCAGAAATATAAAATATTATTTTTGAAATTTAAATATTAAAATAATATATTTCGCGAAAACTATTCGATTTGCGAATAGGGGTTTTTCGTAAAGGGTATAATTATATACCAATATTTGGAATATAAGTGGAGATTAAAATGATTTATTTCTTATAAAGATATTTATCGGATTTTGGTATTTTTATAATCAATTATATGCAGGTTTAAATTAAACTTGATTAGTGCACTACTAATCACGATTAAGCCAAATCCGTATTTTCACATTTTCCATGGCTAGTGCACCATGTCATGTTGCATTCTTGTTGCATGTTGTTTCATTGTGCTTGTTCGATTTGTATTTGGGCTTTGTGAGAAAAGAAAAGAGATGCCATGATTGAGAAGAGAGAGAAAAGGGACATATTGATGTCATGAGGCATGCCATGTGAGGGTATGAAAGAGAGAGGGGGTATGGCTCCACCCCTCACCCATTCTTCTTCCTTCTTCATTTCTTCACCATTTTCTTCATCTCCTTCTCCTCCTCCTCCTTCACCCTTCTCTACCTCCATGAAACCACCTCAAATCTTCATCAAAACCCCATCCCACCTTCACAAAAAATGATTCCCACCTCATCCTACACCCGATAGCAAGTTCAAATTTGGATTTTGAAGACTTTGGACATTTAGGGTTTTTCTTGAGTTGCATCCATGAGATATAACCTTCATTTCTCATCTTGTCTATTTGTTTCTTTACCTTCTAATGTAGTTTAGAGTTCGATTTAGTGTAGAATAGTGATCTTAGAAATTTCTAAGTTGATGTTTAGTGGGAGACTTGACTTGTAAGTGGTAAATTGAGGTGTAGTGAGTGTTTGTAAAACTTGGGTGATAATTTTCTGGACCAATTAGAAGACTTAAACCCAAAACACGAAGTTAGAATTTTCCGACTTTGGAATTTCGACAGAATTGTGATGGTATTTTGGAATCTGGGATGACCCGAGACCACCATAAAATAAGTTCCCTTCACTGTGAGATGAGCATGCAACCTAGAAGCACCACTAGAAACCCGAGACCCAAAACCTTTTACCAGGCCGCAGATTTAATGCCTAAGGATAGAATTTGGGAGTGATTTCCTCTATTGTTGAATTTCGTTTTCCGATTTCTGAACTTGGTTTTGTATTTGAGATTGATTTGGACGTTCGTACGTCAACGACGAGGGATAATTTGTTATTTTTGCATGCGTAAGCTATAGGTTCTAACCTATAAGCAATTCGTGTGCCGTATCGGTTTTCGGACATTGGTTTTAATAGTATTGCGATTGTGTATTGATTGTAGGTAACTTTGCTTGGATTTCCGAGACGACGAAGCATATCGATTTCGGCTAAGCGAGGAGATTGCAGGTGGGTAGATTTATATCTACGAGGAAAGTCGGGTGGATGGCGTATAGCACATCCGCAAATTGTAAATGGAAACTGATATATAGAATATGGTCGGAGAAACCATATTAGAAACTTATGAATATGGTTTAAAAAGTTAGTAGGGGATGATATGATTAATACGTGATGACGAGAATTGAGATATCAATATAATGAGATAAAATGATACGAGCGGATACAATTGATATGAGGCTGTGAGGCGGTATAGATGTACAAGATGTGTGCCAATATATATAGTGAGATTAATATAGTGATGACATGAGACTGATGTTATATGTATATATGGATGTAAATCGTGATATATGTGATTGAAAGAGGACAAGTGTGAGATTTATAGTTGCGTGAATGAGATAGATATCGATGTGATATGAGATCGATATCGATGTGACATGAGATCGATAGTTGCGATAAGATTGAGCTAGGTGGGTTATGAAATCGGTAAGATATGATGTACGAGACCATAGAATCCGCACCCTTATTGATGAATAGGACGATATAATCCCTATTTTGTTTGATGTCACCGTACGATGGATTACCGTACGCGATATATTTTACCTGATGATTGATCCGCGCTCGTGATTTGAGGATGATGATCGAGGATATTACCATATCGGATGCTATGAGGCAGGATCACCAATGTAAAGAAACCACATGAACCATACTTATTTCCAAACTAACGAATCGTATGCATCTTTTAAATAGAAACCTCAAGGGACGCTACGAATTTCCAAATGGCGTCTTTTCCTTAAAACACCGTAGCCCCCACTTTCAAAAGTACGATTCATATATTTTAAAACTAACCGTATGGTTCATGTATAGATAGATATGTTTCCCCCAATCAGAGCAAAGCTCTGTTCAAAATTCAAATTTTGAAATGAAGCAACGCTTCAGAAACAGCACCAAGTGCGTTGCGCCGTAAATAGCGCAACATGTGCAAAGCACGTGTGCGCTAGCGCTAGGTGCGATGCACTCTAAGCAGCGCACCACGTGTAAAACACGGATGCGCTAGCGCTTGGTGCGCTGCGCCCTAAATAGCGCAGCACGTGCAAAGCACGTGTGCGCTAGCGCTAGGTGCGCTGCGCTCTAAGCAGCGCACCACATGCAAAGCACGGGTGCGCTAGCGCTGGAACTAAAAGCTCCCCACCGTCAGATCAAAGATCTAATAATAATAATGATAAATCATTAATTAATCAGAATTGAATTCTGTTAAGGAAAGATTCCTCAAAATCTTTCCAAACAACAAGATTGTGCTCTATAAATCAGAGCACCGTTGGATCAATGATCCAATGGTGATTAAAAATCACCAAAATACAAAATAAATTCTGTATGGAAAGATTGCCGAATCTTTGTTAAAAACAAGAAAATTACCTTCTGTAAATCCGAAGCCCTTGGATCAAAGATCCTACGATGGGAAAATCCCCAAATCAATTGGAGAAAAGATCTTCTTAACTGATTGAACAAATCATCTTGCCCTATATAAAAGCCCCAAGACTTCAAGTCTCAGATATACAGAAGCATAGAGAGGAACCCCCCATAAGCTTTGAGAGATCTCAAAAAGAAGAGCCAAGCACTCAGAGAAAGAAGATTTTTCTTCAAGGTAAAAAAAAGAATGATGATGAACAGAGAGATGAAATTATCTCGTAATTAATTTCAAAAGAAGGATTCACTTCTTTAAAAGATCATAGATCTACAAGACAAAAGTCTTTCACAAAGAGATCAAAGGATCTCATCATAAAAGAAAAAGAACATAATTTTTCTCATAGTTCATAGATCTATGAGACTCAGGTCTTTTCACAAAGAGATCATGAACATCTTATTATAAGAAGGGGGAGAATAATTCAATTCTCTTAGAGATCATAGATCTATAAATGCAAAGCCTTTCATCAACATAAGAGATTGGAAACATCTCCTACAAAATAAGAACTGTTGTTCTTAAATCTTGAGACAAAGTCTCTTTTAAAAGAATATGAATTTATTTCTCAGATCATAAAATTGATCAGATGAGCCTCAGCGCTCCAAACATAGCGTACTGCGCTCATTGTCTGGCGCTCAGCGCTAAGCGCAACACGTGTCCTTCACGTAGGCGCCACTTAACAGTTAGCGATTTGCGCTCTTGAAATAGCGCACTGCGCTCATGGGCTGGCGCTCAGAGCCAGGCGCACCACGTGTCACTCACGTGTGCACCACTAAACTAATAGTGCAATGCGCTCATAAGTTGGCGCAATGCGCCCATCATCTGGCGCTTAGCGCCAAGCGCGACACGTGTCCCTCATGTATGCGCTACTTGGCAGAAGCGCACTGCGCTTTTTGATTGGCCCAAAGCGCCAAGCGCACCACGTGCTGCGATGATAGAACATAAATTGTTCTTTAACAAAGCCCAGAGCTCTGATGAATGCTCAGCATTCAGTAAAAGACAAAAACACTGTCAGGGCCAAGCCCAAATAAAGGCTCCAAAGCCCAAAATAAATGTTAAACATTTTAACTTGATTGGACTTAGCCTAAGATTGGCCATAAGTCCTCAAATTCAGATTAACTGAGCCCATATGTTCATAAATCTTTTAACAGATCTTAGCTCCAAATTGGACTACGGATCCTTCAACCAAAATTGGTTCAAGGGTACATCTTTGAACCCCTCTGATATATGTCGTTGTAATCCTTTAACGTCTTCAGAGAGGTGACGGGTCCCGGCAACCATACATTTCATAGACTATGACGTCTTTAAACAGGACTGTGGGGTCCTTAAGCCCATGGACTATGATGTCCTTAACCTCGGACTGTGGGGTCCTTTAAAACCCATGGACTATAATGTCCTTAACCTCGGAATGTGGGGTCCTTTAAAAACCTTGGACCGAGATGTCCTTAAACTAACATTGGACCGAGATGTCCTTAAACTAATATTGGACCGTAATGTCCTTAAACTAACAATTGACCGTAATGTCCTTAAACTAATCGACCGCAATGTCCCTAAACTAAATAATAGAGTCCAAATGCTCTTTTGTTAGATCTAAATGATCCCGTTAAGTTGATCTTAGTCTAAAATTAGACTAACGTATCCTTAACATACGTTTAAGTTGATCTTAGTCTCAAATGAGACTAACGTATCCTTAAACCCAACCCCAAAACCAAATCTAAGAAGATACGGATTTGGACTAATCCACGCCCTATGGGCGACAACATAAATTAGTCTCTGTATACAATCCACGGGCAACCAAAAACAAAACAAACACCCACGACACGAAGTGACCATCTGGAGAAGGAGAAAGTGGTTACCGCGATGCGGTAGCGTAATTAACTGCAGGGGCTTGCGCCTGCAGGGAAGAGCGTCCCCACAATCAAAAAACCCCTCAACAAGGGGGAATCTAACGAAGTCTGCTATATCGGCTGCATCCGTTTAAACCTTCAATACATGGTGTCATAAATGAACTTGGCATCTTCAAAGAGGTGGACAGATAGCACCAATTAGCATCTGCCCCGAATTCAGGAAAGACGGACCTACGCGGTCGCGTCTCCATGTTTCGGCGGGGAACAGATTCTGGCACGCCCGGTGGGACCTTTTCCTCTTTCCACTCCACACTTCATGTGTCATGTTCACGAACGAATCGCGGTTTGATATGGTTGCCCTTTGGTTCGAGATACTAAGATTTGGTTTTGCTCCCGTGCAGAAAACAGAACATCAATGGCCTCTAACTGCTCCAGCTGCAACTGCAACTCCCGTTCCGCCTCTTCTGGAGGTGTAACCTACGGGCCCCAAGCGGCCTCCCTGTTCAAGATGCCAGTGGAGCAAGTAACTCAGGCCACCACTGGGCTGTTCTTTGGGACTATGATCCCACCGCTGAGCTTCAGTGCCGTGATGTTATCGCAAGAATCCCCAAAGAAGTCGATCTTTGATCGACTTACCACTGCGCGGCCCCTCTCAACGGGTCGCCCAAATCCAATGTCTCAGTTTCAACAGACTGGGCCAGAACGCCAAGAAGCCCGCGATACCGAAAAGAGTTATCCCTAAGCGGATAACCATTCCTACTCATGAAGTTGTCAAGGCGGCTTCTCCTATCAAAGGGTCGGTCTTCACAAGACTGACTGTTCCGGCTCCTGCTCCAGGCGAAGTCCTCAAAGCTGCTTCCCCTGCCCAGAGGTCTGTCTTTGACAGATTAGACATTGCTTCTCAAAAGACATCGGTCTTCAAGAGGCTGGCGCCGGCGACAACCCTTCGCCAAAACAGGGGGCATGATGAAGTCACCCCTACAGCTAAGACAATCCTATCCACACGACATGCTCGCCGTCGCCACTGGCGCCGAGTAAGGAAGGCTGGGGGCAGCTCCCCTTCTGGACTGACTCCGCTAGCTCCCATGGTGGAAATCGATGTTGTTGTTCCAACTGGGAATAGCTTTAAACTCCTAAGGAGGGTGCGCAAAAACTCTCCGACTGTCGTGCTGAAAAGATCTCCCCCACCTGTAGAGAATGCTACAGAAAAGAAGCCGGAGCAGCCATCTCAACGGTTGTCCTCCAAAATTTACAAAGTCTGGCGACAGGTCCAGGAATCGGTGATTGACCAGAATTACTCTCGCCAATCAAAGAAGATTAAAGCTCGGCAAGAAAAGAGCCATCCCGTGGTACCACAGAAGATGTCATCCGTCTGGGTGCCCGCTGCAACGACTCCCTCAACGTCAACCGCTCATAAGAGAAGGAGGCCGGAGAAAGCCCATGTGACCGCGGCGAACCGCAAAGATGCTGAGTCTAAACACTCCAAGTCTGGAGGCATGGTAACACATACCGTTTATATGGCTTCCGGAAAAGAGGAAAGCCGTGCTTCTATGGGTCATCGACCGCTTACTCGATCGATAACAAAGGCTCAGGAGCAACAGCAGCAAAAGCTCCAAGAGATGCTGACTGCAATGGCCACACTCACTGGGCCGAAAGAAAATCCAGAGTCCTCAAAGCAACGTCAGGAACAAGAAACTGATACTGAATTCCTCCGAAGAATGCTCGAGAGGAAAGAAAAGGAGGCCACGGAACAGGTGACCAACATAAAACGAATGGCTCTTTTGTTCCAAGACATGGCTGGGATGATGTTACAGCCGGAACCTCCAGCTGAAGACCCCCCGATTATCATTGAAGACGACAGAGGGGAGACATCGAACCCTCCTCCAGCTCTTTCAGCAGCCAAGGAGGAGACCATCTCCAAGGCCGCTCTGGATAATTACATCGCTCAGCAGATACGAGTTCACCAGGCGAACGAAGCAGCTGGGAAAATTGTTAAGACTGGACGGCCCTATCCAGGCTGGTATGACCAAATAAGGTACCCTCCGGGATATACGATCCCTAAATTCCATGTATATAAAGGGACGGGGAATCCGCATCAGCACGTCGCTTAATTCAGAGCCTTGTGCGGCAACACCGGAGGTGATGATAAACTTCTGCTCTGTCAGTTTGTTGGTAGTTTGTCGGAAACGGTATTTGAGTGGTATTCGGAGCTTCCCAATGACTCCGTCAAAACTTTTGCAAAAATGGAGCTGCTATTCACCCAGCGCTTCGCGAGTGCTAGTGAACGTACCCCAATAACGGCATCGATCAATGCCAGGGTGAAGCCAGGTGAAACGTGGGAAGCATCCAGAGCAAATCCTGGTCACCTGGAACACGGCCTATGTCAATCCTGATCCCATGAGAAGCGTCCAGAGAGGATCCTGGTCCTTGCGGAACACGGCCTATATCAATCTTGACCCCGTGGGAAGCGTCCAGAGCGGAACCTGGTCTTTGCGGAACACGGCTATATCAATCCTGACCCCGTGGCAAGCATCCAGAGCAAATCCTTGTCCTTACGAAACACGGCCTATGTCAATCCCGAACCCGTGGGAAGCGTACAGAGCAGAACCTGGTCCTTGCGGAACACGGCTATGTCAATCCTGACCCCGTGGGAAGCATCCAGAGCAAATCCTGGTCTAGTGGAACACGGCCTATGTCAATCCTGACCCCGTGGGAAGCGTCCAGAGCGGAACCTGGTCCTTGCGGAACACGGCTATGTCAATTCTGACCCCGTGGGAAGCGTCCAGAGCGGAACCTGGTCCTTGCGGAACATGGCCTATGTCAATCCTGACCCCGTGGGAAGTATCCAGATCAAATCCTGGTCTAGTGGAACATGGCCTATGTCAATCTTAACCCCATGGGAAGCGTCCAGAGCAGAACCTGGTCCTTGCGGAACACGGCTATGTCAATTCTGACCCCGTGGGAAGCGTCCAGAGCGGAACCTGGTCCTTGCGGAACATGGCCTATGTCAATCCTGACCCGTGGGAAGCATCCAGAGCAAATCCTGGTCACGTGGAACACGGCCTATGTCAATCCTGACCCGTGGGAAGCGTCCAGAGTGGATCATGGTCCTTGCGGAATACGGCCTATGTCAATCCTGACCCCGTGGGAAGCGTCCAGAGCGGAACCTGATCCTTGCAGAACACGGCTATGTCAATCCTGACTCCGTGGGAAGCATCCAGAGCAAATCCTGGTCATGTAGAACACGGACTATGTCAATCCTGACCCCGCGTCCAGAGCGGAACCTGGTCCTTGCGGAACATGGCTATGTCAATCCTGACCCTGTGGAAAGCATCCAGAGCAAATCCTGGTCACGTGGAACACAGCGTATGTCAATCCTACCCCGTGGGAAGCGTACAGAGCGGAACCTGGTCCTTGCGGAACACGGCTATGTCAATCCTGACCCCGTGGGAAGCGTCCAGAGCGGAACCTGGTCCTTGCGGAACACGTTTATGTCGATCCTGACCCCGTGGGAAGCATCCAGAGCAAATCCTGGTCTAGTGGAACACGGCCTATGTCAATCCTGACCCCGTGGGAAATGCCTAGAACAACCCCTGACTCCGTGAAATACGGATAATGTCAATCTCATCAATCACTTACGGGTCCTCTCGACTCGTGAGGAAGAAAATTCTCTTGTGAGATCCTTATGACTCTCAAGAGAAAACACACTTAGGAATCCTCACGATTCCTAAGGAAAAAATACGCCTACGAGATCCTCTCGACTCGTAGGGAGAAAAGTATTTATGAGACCCTCACGGTTCATAAAGTTGAAAAGGCTTAGGCAGCAGATCTGAACCTGCTTCCTAAGCCATCACTACCTTTCGAAGAGTTCAAGACGGAATACTCTCTATCATCTGCAGGCTACGCTTACTAAAGTAGCATGCCGGCAACAAAAGAAAAAAGAAGAAAGCGACAGTGAAGAGCACATTTGATTTACATTCAGTTAAGTGTTCAAGGCATACCCATTCATGCAGGCGCGAAAAAGTTTGACGTATAAAATAAACACATGGAAATGAAAAGGCTTGCTATTCATACTTCAGAAAATGCCTACACTGAGGAAAACAGTAAACAATAACATAATTAGAATGTTTACAAAGGCACGACATCAGATCCAGGACATGGATTGAGGAATTCAAAGGTGAGGCCGTCCAAAATTTTACGGGCCTCTCGGATCATCTTCGTATGCATCCTTTCACGATCACAAGCGTCAGGATCTTCACTGATGTCCTCTACCCTTCGATAGGCAGCAAGTATCGCCGCCTGCTGAAAAGCTTGATGCAGGATATCAACAAGATTGTCTCGCCTTTTTTTTGAGATTAAGCCCATCAGATACACCGAGTGCACCTTATCTTCGGCGTCGTCCAATGCTTTAAGCGGCATGCTGGCATAGAATAGAGGAAGTGCTCCCCAGATCGCTCCCACAATAAGCTTCAAGAGAGAGGAACGACGAGGAAGCAGTCGACCATTGTATGCATCAAAGCGACCCATAATTTCAGCACACTGGGCGTTCGTGGATTCTTGATTTTGGGAACGGCCGAGTGCGCGGATGTCCCCGTAAGAAATAATCTCGTCGAGATCATACATATGAGCATCCATAACGTCTGAAAGGGAAAATCAGTGAGAGTTAGTGGACAGACTGACTAAGAAAAAGCTTATTGAAACAGACACGGGGTTTAAATAACTCTTGATATCCCCAAGGAGGAAATAAATGCTAATTAAATCTCCAATGAATTTAATTCTGTGCAATTAAGAAAGGAATCCAAAAAAGGATTTCGCATTTAATAAAAGGTTCCTCGAGCCAAGGAGTTAAACTCCTCGAGAGCAATGCTCTGCAGACGGGAATGACACCTGTCAAATTCAATTATGAGGGGAATTAAAAAATTCTCCGGAAATTCTAAGAGCCTTGCTCTGTAAAAATGATGGAATAACCCATCAGAAAAATTGAAATAAAATTTCTTTAATGAATTAAAATTCTGAGATCTTCAAGATCTATGAACAAACTCTAAGAGTTCTTTATGAGCAAAGCTCTGTTCATGGGCTAAGAAACCCCAAGAAAGACCTCTTTAGATCTATGGGTCAAGAGAGCAAAGTTCTGTTAATGAAACCTTAAAAGAGTTTTCTTTGGATCAAAGATCTATGAAGAGCAAAGCTCTGTTAATGGGTAAAACCCTAGATTATTAAAAGGTCTTTTAAAAAGATTTAATTTTTACCTAAGTTTGGCAGAGTTCTGTCCTTAAGAAAGTTCTTAAAATGAAAAGCTATGCTCTGTGGGAGAATAAAAATTCTCAAAAAACAAGGAAGAAGATGAATAGAAATCATCTCAAGGGTCAAAGGTCCTATTTATAAGCACTGAGTGCCGTTTCAACTTCTAAGTTGATCTAATGGTGGAGATGTTGACACAGCTGCACTCACGTGTGAGCCACGTGAGCGCAACGATGGGGGGCATTTGTTTCCCCCAATCAGAGCAAAGCTCTGTTCAAAATTCAAATTTTGAAATGAAGCAACGCTTCAGAAACAGCGCCGAGTGCGCTGCGCCCTAAATAGGGCAACACATACAAAGCACGTGTGCGCTAGCGCTAGGTGCGATGCACTCTAAGCAGCGCACCACATGTAAAACACGGATGCGCTAGCGTTGGGTGCGCTGCGCCCTAAATAGCACACCACGTGCAAAGTACGTGTGCGCTAGCGCTAGGTGCGCTGCGCTCTAAGCAGCGCACCACGTGCAAAGCACGGGCGCGCTAGCGCTGAAACTAAAAGCTCCCCACCGTCAGATCAAAGATCTAATAATAATAATGATAAATCATTAATTAATCAGAATTGAATTCTATTAAGGAAAGATTCCTCAAAATCTTTCCAAACAACAAGATTGTGCTATGTAAATCAGAGCACCGTTGGATCAATGATCCAATAGTGATTAAAAATCACCAAAATACAGAATAAATTCTGTATGGAAAGATTGCCCAATCTTTGTTAAAAACAAGAAAATTACCTTCTGTAAATCCGAAGCCCTTGGATCAAAGATCCAACGATGGAAAAATTCCCAAATCAATTGGAGAAAAGATCTCCTTAACTGATTGAAAAAATCAGCTTGCCCTATATAAAGGCCCCAAGACTTCAAGTCTCATATATACAGAAGCATAGAGAGGAACCCCCCATAAGCTTTGAAAGATCTCAAAAAGAAGAGCCAGGCTCTCAGAGAAAGAACATTTTTCTTCAAGGTAAAAAAAGAATGATGATGAACAGGGAGATGAAATCATCTCGTAATTAATTTTAAAAGAAGGATTCACTTCTTTAAAAGATCATAGATCTACAAGACAAAAGTCTTTCATAAAGAGATCAAAGGATCTTATCATAAAAGAAGAAGAACATAATTCTTCTCACAGATCATAGATCTATGAGACTCAGGTCTTTTCACAAAGAGATCATGAACATCTCATTATAAGAAAGGGGAGAATAATTCAATTCTCTTAGAGATCATAGATCTATAAAGGCAAAGCCTTTCATCAACATAAGAGATTGGAAACATCTCCTACAAAATAAGAACTGTTATTCTTAGATCTTGAGACAAAATCTCTTTTAAAAGAACATAAATTTATTTCTCAGATCATAAAATTGATCAGATGAGCCTCAGCGCTCCAAACATAGCGCACTGCACTCATTGTCTGGCGCTCAGCGCTAAGCGCAACACGTGTCCTTCACGTAGGCGCCACTTAACAGTTAGCGCTTTGCGCTCTTAAAATAGCGCACTGCGCTCATGGGCTGGCGCTCAGCGCCAGGCGCACCACGTGTCACTCACGTGTGCGCCACTGAACTAATAGCGCAATGCACTTATAAGTTGGCGCAATGCGCCCATCATCTGGCGCTTAGCGCCAAGCGCGACACGTGTCACTCACGTATGCGCTACTTGGCAGAAGCGCGCTACGCTTTTTGATTGGCGCAAAGCGCCAAGCGCACTATGTGCTGTGATGATAGAACATAAATTGTTCTTTAACAAAGCCCAGAGCTCTGATGAATGCTCAGCATTCAGTAAAAGACAAAAACACTGTCAGGGCCAAGCCCAAATAAAGGCTCCAAAGCCCAAAATAAATGTTAAACATTTTAACTTGATTGGACTTAGCCCAAGATTGGCCATAAGTCCTCAAATTCAGATTAACTGAGCCCATATGTTCATAAATCTTTTAACAGATCTTAGCCCCAAATTGGACTACAGATCCTTCAACCAAAATTGGTTCAAGGGTACATCTTTGAACCCCTCTGATATATGTCGTTGTAATCCTTTAACGTCTTCAGAGAGGTGACGGGTCCCGGCAACCATACATTTCATAGACTATAACGTCTTTAAACTGGACTGTGGGGTCCTTAAGCTCATGGACTATGATGTCCTTAACCTCGGACTGTGGGGTCCTTTAAAACCCATGGACTATAATGTCCTTAACCTCGGAATGTGGGGTCCTTTAAAACCCATGGACTATGATGTCCTTAACCTCGGACTGTCGGGTCCTTTAAAACCCATGGACTATGATGTCCTTAACCTTGGACCGAGATATCCTTAAACTAACATTGGACCGCAATGTCCTTAAACTAACAATGGACCATAATGTACTTAAACTAATCGACCGCAATGTCCCTAAACTAAACAATAGAGTCCAAATGCTCTTTTGTTGGATCTAAACGATCCCGTTAAGTTGATCTTACTCTAAAATTAGACTGACGTATCCTTAACATACGTTTAAGTTGATCTTAGTCTCAAATGAGACTAACGTATTCTTAAACCCAACCCCAAACCCAAATCTAAGAAGATACGGATTTGGACTAATCCATGCCCTACAGGCGACAACATAAATTAGTCTCCGTATACAATCCACGGGCAACCAAAAACAAAACAAACACCCACGACATGAAGTGTCCATCTGGAGAAGGAGAAAGTGGTTACCGCGATGCGGTAGCGTAATTAACTGCAGGGCCTTGTGCCTGCAGGAAAGAGCGTCCCCACAATCAAAAAACCCCTCAACGATGGGGAATCTGACGAAGTCTGCTACATAGGCCGCATCCGTTTAAACCTTCGATACATGGTGTCATAAATCAACTTGGTATTTTCGGAAAGGTGGACAGATAGCACCAATTAGCATCTGCCCCGAATTCAGGCAAGACGGACCTACGCAGTCGCGTCTCTGTGTTTCGGCGGGGAACAAGATATACCCGTTGATTGTTCATGTTGTGTAGGATATTACCCCTCGTGATGTACATACCACACTCCGGTATTTATTGCTATATGATATCATCTGCTAGTACACCTGCACAATTATCGTTGATGCGCATGTTACACTTACACAGATTTGCCGACTCACACACATTCATCATCGGTAATTGCTATGCCAATTGCACAGTAGAACTGTTGTATCGTGATATTATTCATAACCGTAAGTGCATTCATTATTCAGTACTATCATAGGAAATGCTTACATGATATACTTGATATGCTCATATTACTATCCTATATTACATATATCGTACTTTATGGTTATATGCATTGAGTTGCTGTTTTTATGAGATCTCTTGATTTGAGAACCGTGGTTATATTTTAAAGAAAATGGTGTATTGTTTTAAAAATGCGGTTTCTCTTGATATGATATTTCGAGGTGTCCACCATGAGTTTTCTCGGTTCAGAGTTATGAGTATACCCGATTCGAGGAGAGGGATGCACCGTCTGCGGGTACATGGTGGACCCAGTAAAGTACCCCAGGGCAAAAAAATGATTTTTTTGGTGTAGATGATGAGCCTGGCAGGGGGAGCACTACCTACCGGTGATATTTTTGGGCCCGGCGGTTTTCCGAAGGATACCGACTGGAGTCGTAAGATGGATATGAGGGCCGATCTGAGTATGCGGCGCCTGAGATGAGATGAGATATGAGGGCCGATCTGAGTATGCGGCGCCTGAGATATGAGGATTTACGTGTCGATACTGAACATGGGTTTTCATGATGTTTCGAGTGTCGGTGTTGGACACTCAGGTTCCATGATTTTGATGTGTCGTTGATGGACACATGTGGTTAATATCCTCATACATACAGGCATATGTTTTTATGATGATTCGAGTGTCGATGTTGGACACTCAAGTTCCATGATATGGTTTGTGTCGTTGATGGACACGTGGATGATATCCACATGCATGCAGGCATATGAGTTCAGACGTTTATTTATATATGTCATTTGCATTGACTCGATTGTTGACACATATACATGCATGGTCACCCTAGATATCATAGTATTACCTTCATGATACAGTTACTTAGGAAATCGTTGTTTTATTCAATTTTCTACCTGCTGATGTTTTTCTACTCACGAGTTGACAATTACCCCCGTTGTGCCACAGTTCTTGCAGGTTTGACCGCTTGGGATCAGTAGCGGTTTCGCTGACACACAGCTTCATCCACGGTGTTTTGCTTTAGTAGGTGGGACACATATTGGATCGTGCCCGCTCTCGTACTTTTATATTCTGTTGTATCTAGATAAACTCCATCAATCAGAAACTAGAATTTGTATATTTGGAGACCTAGTCATACTTGGGTATTTTGCGAGACTTAGAGCGATGGGTGTATGTTCGCTTTCTTTGAGGTTTTGATGTCTTGCTTATTTTTGTTCTTTCAATATTGATCTTCGCCGTAGGGCATCGTATATATGTGTATTGCGTGGTTGTGATTCCGCCAGTTGGCGAAAAGGTAGCTCCCGCTTGGGGATGCCTTTTATTGTATGTATGTTGTTTTGGATCAAAATATACAAGAGAGGTGCTGTCCAAATTTTTAAAGGACAAAAAAATTTCTCAACTTTAGTATATTCTACTAGCATTCTCTTATATCATTAGTTATGCATTTATAAATAAACTTTATTTCATTATACCTTTATTTCAAAACTGGACCCCCCACTATTTTCTGCAAAAAGATTTAGATTTTTCTGGGCTTCGGCTTACTTGAATTATGTTACGCATTTAGACGTTGCGTGATTTATGTGCCGGTCACGTGCTAAATTCCAGGTCGTGACAGAAGATCTTTCTAGTTTGAGAAAGATCAAGGAAATATTTTCCACATAGAATTTAATTCTATCAGGTGGTTTGATTGAAGATATTTTATCACAATTGGATTTTAAGTCTATCACATAGAATTTAATTCTATCTTGCCAAAAAGTGCAGCAAGAGAACTCATGTGTTTAACACGTGACCCCTAGCATTGGTTTTAGCATGCTTTATTTTCAGCGCTCATATGTATATAAACTCTCACGTTTTTAACACGTGAGGCCTGTTTGGCTTGCCAATTATTTGATTGCAACGCATATATGGTTTGCATATAGACGCTCACGTATTTAACACATGTGGCTCTTTTAGCCCATTTGTTTTTAACTGCAGCGATTATATGCTTTTGCATATAGGTGCTCACGTGTTTAACACGTGAGACTTAAATAGTGGGGAATTTTCCCCCTTTCTTCTTTTTTTTATAAGGGAACATGCACGTATCCCTATACATGCCCTATATCGTTTTGTATGTGCTGAGACACCTCTATGTGAGACTCTAAAGACTCGACAATACGCTGGCAGTAGGTTAGGATCATATTCATAGCCCATAAGAACGTCAGCGGTACTAGCTGCACGTAACGGCTACCCAGGTATTGATCGAAAAAAGTCAACGAGCAAGCTCATTTGAACCTTGTAAAGTCTATCGGTGACATCACCGTACTGTCTGGTCTCTTCGTTTAAGAATATCGCATATCGGGTCTAGGGTTTGGAATCTGTTAGACCCCAATAACTCGACAAGTCATGCGACATAGGACTCATAATCAACCGGAGATACAACTAATAACACTTATCAGTTTATCTCCACTGCAATGACCATCGACTTATGCTTGTAGTCATGTCCTGCATAGCGCGACATCAACTCCCTATACCGGGAAAGACGAATCCCCTCGACCGCTCACTGCCTCCACGTGCTTCAGGACTACACCCAACAAAAACCTATTTGCACGACTCCTTTGAGCAGGGTGGAAGTCTAAGTATAGTGGGAACACACATGAGACACTATGGTGATCTCAGGTCCTAAGGACTACCCTGTACATCTGTCATAAGAGAACTGCTACCTGACATTGGTATATTACCAACCAGGAGTTCTCGGTGAGTCCGTCCAGTGTAACTCATCCAATGAGCACATGTATACAATTCTCGATGTCAAACACCAATAGTAGTAGGATCAGCTATCACCCTCCAACCGAGTCAGGAAACGTACACACTAGTCTAAACTGAAGTACCGATGCCCAGTCTCGATACCCCTACGACTAGAGACATTTAAGGATGTACTTATCGACTACTCAGGCCCTATTAGTATGATCTCCACCATCGTCCTGATACCTAAGCAAAATTCTAGAGTTTTATCTCATGTCTAAACGATATGTGATGGTAAATAAAACACATCACATGAACGATAAAGGCAAACCAGATATCATATTATCATCTCGAGTGAGATTGTTCTCTCGTATAGATTCTCCTTCAATTACAATAATTGTCTTGAGGGCACCTATATCCAACAGCAAGTGTAGTATAATTTTTTAAATTAGGCATATTCCTAGCATAATCCAATTCCCCCCTTGGGATTATTTCATAACTTTCTATAAAATGTAAACTAATCCCATTCTAAACTCATTTGTATGTGCAAAATTTATAGTTTAGGTCCCTAACTTTTTATAAAATATAAACTAATCACATCCTAAGCTCTAGCATAGAAATAATATTCACCAAAATTAGGTTAGATCTGTAATTTTCTTCAAAATTTAAATTGACCCCATTCTTGGCCCATCGCAATATATAAATAATATGAATGCGATAGAAAATAAGTGTCGGTTCCTTAATATTTTGGTTATACTCTTAGCATGTTGAGAACTTAGCAGTATATTTTTTTCTATTTTTTCCTTTTTTATCTTTTTCATTTAGGGGTTTTTAGCATGACAACAAAATTAAAAATTACTTAACGCCCCCCTTCCCGCGCAATGCGTGGGCACAAAATCCAAAGTCAAGAATAATCATGTTAATTTCAAAGTTTATTGTTATATTATTATAATATCTCGTATTTATGAACGTCATATGAAAAAATATATGAAAGATTAACTTTCAAATTCTCGAGCATTTTTTAGATTTTCAATATTTTTCTTACTATAATATACAAAAAATTGTGAAATTTATAAAAATCTTAAATTTTTCCTCGGGTTTCGATATTTTGATTGTTAAACCATACGAGAATCACGTAATGTACAAAATCCCAATTTTTTCGTTTTCTTCAAATTTGCAACATATTACATGCTATATAGTATAAACATATTGTGTAATTTCTATAATCTTAAATTTTTTATTTTCCAATACTTTATTTGCTATAATATAAGAAAATCATGAAATATTTAAGAATAAATTATTTTTTTATCAGTAATTCAATATTTTCTATGATATAACACATAAAAATCTCCAAATTTTCTGTTTTCTTTCTTTTTTCAATATTATACATGTTACGCAAATTTTCAATAAGAATTTATTTGAACAACAACATATTGTATGTAGATGATGATAGTGATTGTGCTCGATAAAATTTTGTTTCGAAGAAAATTATTGCACACAAATCATAAATTTCTTGTGAACAGACAAAACTATATTTGAAGTGCAAAAAAAATTTCAAACATGTCTCCCACAGAACATGTCCTATAAGAAAAGAAATATTACAATTTCGAATTTATATATTCCAATCAACACAAATAATATTTGTAAAGGTAAAATAATAGGGGGAAAAAAGAAAGCGGTTTTTTTAGATTTTTGAAAATTTTATGATTTTCATGTGCTCTATCATGTAAAATATCAAAACATTGAAGAAAACAGAATTTTTTTGAGAATCCTATAAATTTTGCGATTTTCGTTTATTATATCATGCAAAATATTGGAAAACTGAAAAAACAAAAACTTTTGTAATTTTCATGTTCTATATACCAAGCAAAATAAATAAAAAAAACCTAAGAATAAAGAAATAGTTTAGATTTTTTTAAATTTCATGATTTAAAATTATAAAATCGAAGAAAACAAAAAAGAAATTTAAGACTTTTTAAGATTTGCGCTTTCCACGTGCTATAAAAGCAAAACTTTCAAAAATGGGGAAAAAACCTGTATCTTTGAAAAGTTCATGATCTTTAAGTTCTATATCAAAGCAAAATGTGGAAAAATCAAATAAAACAAAAAATATTGAGATTTTTGAAATTTTCGTGTTGCAAAATATTCGAAATTTAAGAAACTTTTTGAATTTTAAAAATTCACTATTTTCATGTGCTATAGTATTAAAATTCTCTGTTGTATTAAATACCAAAGGAGCGGTGTACGGAGCATGTGCATAAAAAATCCCTCTGATTTTCTGTTATGTCAGCAATGCTGATGTGTCAAAAATTGATAATTTTGATTTATATTATACTTGAAATAAAAAATAAAATAAAAAAGATTTTAGGGTTATTGTAACTATTCACCCATAACAAACTCCCCACAAACGAAAGATTTTAGGTTGTCATCAAGTCTTTGGATGTCAAAATATACAAACGTGTATCGTACATGCAACATACTAGTATTAATAATATAAAGGAAGCAGAAAACTTCGATATTCTTGAAAATATAATGATTTTCATATGCTATATAGCAAACAAAATATTGAAAACCCAAATAATTTTTTTTAGATTTTAAAAAATTACACTGTTTTGGATACAAAATATTGCGAATTTAAAGAAAATAAATAATTTTAGGATTTTTTAAATTTCACGGTTATCATGTGCTATAGAATGCAAAATATTTAAAACCCGAACAAGATAGAAATTTTTTAGATTTTTAAGAAATTAATGTAGTATGCATAATACTGAAAAAAGAAAGAAAACTGAAAATTTTGAAAATTTCATGTTGTATCATAGAAAATAATGAATAACCGTAAAAATAATAATTTATTCTTGAATTATTTCATGATTCTCTTCTATTATAACAAATAAATTATTAGAAAATAGAAATTTTGAGATTATTAAAAGTACACCATATTCGTGTGCTATACAACGTGCAAAATGATGAAAATTTGAAGAAAACAAAAAAATCTACGTGATTCTCGCGAGTTATTACAATCAAAACTAGTATTTTGCACGTGCGATGCACGTGTTCAAATAAAAATTATGTTTGATTTATTTAATTTGATTTAAGAAAAATTAGAGATGATTAAAACTTATATGGTGAAAGTGGTTAATTTCTTTTCAAAATGATTCACAATGATTCTAGTAGTTATTTAAGATCAGTAGAGATAATTGTATAGTATAACCGATTCAGTTGATGATTGTATTTATTAAATATTTGATGTGGCGCTATTTGAGGCTATGTTAGATTGTCAAATTATAATTGATCTGGGGACCTCAATTTTTTTGCTTATAACGGTAGAGATGTTGAAAAACCAGAATTGCTTTTTCAGATTTGGACAAATTTCACGATTTTTATATATTGATTATATAAAGAAAAATATTGAAAATTTGAAGAAAATACCCAAGTATTTGAAAGTTGATTTTTCATATATTTTTCGTATGAAGTTTATAAATATTTATAAATATAAGATATTATAACTTACAAATAATATAATAATAAATCTTGAAATTAATATGATTATTTTTTACTTTGGATTTCGTGCTCGCGCTATCCGAATATGCTTGGTCATGCCTGGCCCCTTTAAAATACAATTACGTGTAGCTTAGGACATTTAGTGAAACCGGGCCGGGTTGAGCGGGGTTTTGACAATTTTTTTACCCGATCCGAATATTAAAACCTAAACCCATCCGTCCGAATCTAACGGGTTTACAATACACTAAACTCGAACCAGCGGTTTCGAGCGGGTTTGGATAGGTTTTGGATTTATACGGGTTGGTAGGTTTTTACGAGTTTTTCAACCTTTGCTTGTTATAATTTCTCAAAAAATTAAGAAATTAAAATATAATGCTCGAGGTATGTTCTACCAAATATATATACGCAAAATTTATACTTTGATAAAACTATTTAAATTATATATGATAAATTTATAAAGCACACTTAAAAATTATACTAACTATATATATACAATAAATAATAATAGGTGTTTTATGGTATTTAGAATTAAATATCTATGTAATATATCGAATTGCATCGGATATATGAAGCGGGTTTAAGGTTCGGACGGACGGGTTCAACATTAAAACCATATCCAACTTGATATTTTTTATAATCTAATTTTCAACCTGCTTGATTGGGTTTGGACGTGTACAGAATGTCTGAAAAACAGGGTCGAGTCGGGTTCGGGTCAAGCCCAACCCAACTTTAATCCTTAGGGTATAGTAGGAGGTAATCTATATGGTAATCCTAAATTCCCAAGAAATATTACCATACATGTTTATGTGTAAAAAATATTACCAAGAATATAGTTTCACCATGGTAATCAAATAACACAATTTCATGGGAATCATATTTCTCCCATAACCGGCGTCTATCCTAAATTAACACGAAATATTCCCACCCAGCATGATATGTGCTGCCATCTTGCCGCGGGCCTCCGTCGTTGTCCCTCAGCTGGCCATTCGTCATCGGCCTCCTTCACCGCTCGCCGATCGATCGTTCCCTGCCGGCCTTCGTCGTCGCCCACCGCCAGTCAACCTCCCTCACCGTCGTTCGGCCGCCCATCGTCTGTTCACCACCGGCCCCCGGTACCGTTCGTCGCCTTGCAGCCAGTCGTCCGCCGCCAGTCGACGACCGCATATACATATATTATCGGGATGATTAAAATGTACCAAACACGTTAATCCAAGATTTCTTGAAATTAGATGCCTGACTATCACATTCCTGAAAGTGTGAGGACTCCCACTAATCTTCCATTCCAAGTACCAATCGCAAGTTTTCGAGTCGGGTTTCTTTTAGTATACCCACAACCTCCTTTTTCTTTATTCATGTTTCTTCCCAGCATATTTCTCTCTTTCTCGTCCATAGTCACAAATTCATGATTTGGGTATAATTCGGCGAGGCCGAAGATTCAGATTCGGAAAACTATTTGGAAAAAATCGGCAGGCATTTGGAAAAGATTTGACAAGTGTTCGGAAAGGATTTCGAGAAAGAAATTAATATATGAGATTTTAGGATTTGATTTTGTGAATTATTCACTGTTTTTTCGAATAATTCGTAAAGTATTCACGAATAATTCGTGTATTATTCAACGCGTTTGGAGATTTAATCGGCTGATAAAAGATTCACCGATTATTCACACAAATTTGCCGAATAAATCAGGAACTCCCCGAATAAGTCGCGAATTACGTGAGTATGTTCTCATCATCGCCACTGCCACGGCTCTCTCACCGCTTTCTCGCTCTTTCTCATCATCACGCAAGGCCGATGAGAAAAAAAAACCCTAAAATAGAACGAAGAAAACCCTAAATCGAAGCCCCTCCTCGTCTCATCAACGCCTCACCCTCTTCCTCTTTCTCATAGACGCAAGTCCACGAGAAATAATCGACAAAATCGAAACCCTAATCGGAGCCATCAACGCCTCTCACTCTTTTCCATCGACGCCCCTCTTTCTCATCAGCGGTGGGTAGGAGAAAGATCCCAACTTTCGATTTCGATTTTGTTGGTGAGACTCTCATTCTATTTGACTTTCCCTTTTGGCGTCAGTTTCATTCTCTTCATGGAGTTTTGATGCACATATTCCTCCAATTTGTGCTCAAATTTCCATTGTGTTGTTGTAATTTGATATTTTAATAATATATTTAGAAATATATATACATTTATACATATATACATATCTGTGTCCCCGCATCCTATGTTTTGGGATGCGTCTGTGTCTGTGCAACCTTGAGTGTTTGGATATGGATAGGCATGACTGTTGTGAATGGTCGAGACTCACTCGGACTCGATGAGTTGATGGCTCATTACCCCATGAGAATTATGATATTTTTCGTTGGAAGAATACATCTTTATGCATATTACACACTAAGACTTTGGTTTAAGTTTTTTTTATTCTTAAAAACATGCAAATGTTTTATTTAATGCTCTTTACAATGTTTGGTTGTTATACTAAGGAGGGAATACCGGATGCAAATGGGTCATCATGATCGACGTTGTTAAGGTCATGTTCGTTGATGTTTTCAATCAAGGCTCAAGAACTCGGTTTCAGATTCGGTTTCGGTCCCTCAAAATTTTATTAGTTTTGGTGGGTTCTGTTAGTTTCGCTTATCTCGGTTCAGGTTTCGGTTTCGACGGTAATACATGCATACATACATATATGTAGATATATTAAATTTATGATTGTATATCACAAGAAAATGATCTTAGTGTTAAAAAATCCAGCCAAGACAAGACAAGACCTAATGCAAAATACATTGAAAAATGTTCTTAGATAAGTATTAATATATGGTTTGGGTCGACTTTTGTGGCCTTCTTAGGATGAAAATAATCCGACTTACCACAAATGAAAACTATGGTCTTAATCTTGGTGCTGCACCTGATCCACAAAAAATAATTAAGCAGCCCTGAAAGCTAAAAAAAATAAGCCTGCCTAGTTGTTTTTCAATCCCCTCTCTATCACACCTAATGCAAAATACATTGAAAAATGTACTTAGATAAGTATTAATATATGGTTTGGGTTGACTTTTGTGGCATTCTTAGGATGAAAATAATCCGACTTACCACAAATGAAAACTATGGTCTTAATCTTGGTGCTGCACCTGATCCACAAAAAATAATTAAGTAGTCCTGAAAGCTAAAAAAAATAAGCCTGGCTAGTTGTTTTTCAATCCCCTCTCTCTCACATCTCTCTATCTCTATCAGCTCGATGTTTTATTTTTTCGTATAGCTTTCTCATTATTTAAAATCAACCGTTTTTGGTGAGCAAGTAGCGACTATTCACCACGAAAACACCTCAGATCTCACGATGAAGGACTATAGTGGTCACGATATAGCAGAACGGCAAAAAAAGTTATTTCAGGAAACCTGATTATATAGTTGGTTTCGTATCGGTCTCCACCGAAACCTATACAAAACGATCACGTATCGGTGGTTTCGGACGAAACCTCGAACCTTGTTTTCAAGTATCATGGAGTGGGGTTGTGCATATATCTCAAAGCACATATAGCCCATGCTCAATAATTTCTTATTTTGTGGTGCTAAGGCCCGTGTATTATTATCGTTTTCCGCAAGTTGATGTGCTAGAAAACTTTAGAAAAGAAACTGCCTTGGTTCCTAATAAATGAGAGCATTGCAAACAAGAGTATGTTTCTTTTGTTAAAAATTATTAATTGTTTTCTCAGTTTTTTATTATCTGCGCAAAAGATGTCAAAATTTACTGCCTTTAATCAGCAATGCTACGGTCCTCTATACCCACAATCCTGAGTTAAATCAAGAGGTTTTAACTTTTTCTTCCATGAGTGACGCTGTTAATTAGTAAGTTTCAAGCTCACACTTTAAGGGCTTGTATTGTTGTGATCTAAGAGCTTGAAGTTGGGATTTATTGGGCAGTTTGGTGACTTTGGTTTGAGGATTCCATTGAAAGGCTGGCGAAGTTATGAGAATACGATCTCTGTAGATGTTGGATTAACTGTTGGTTTGTGCATCTATTACAGGACAGGATAGATTTCCAAACATCTTGCACCCACCCAAAAATTGTGAAAGATCATCTTGTACCTCCTTTCAGGATAAATCTGTTCCAGCCTGGAAGAAATGGATCCTGGACGTTATGGCATGCAGCAAGGATTGGATGCAAACAGCGTAATTGCAGTTTTCTTGTTTAATTACCTATCAGGATGATGCAAGATTATATGGCTCATGTGATTGTCCCACATGTTTAATGTCACATCCTGAACAATCAGAAACTCCTGGGCCACTGTTGATATGGAATGGTTTCCATACCCCTTCCATTAATATTAGTTGCTGACTTGGCTTATTCTCTTGAATCTACAGGCCTTAGAGGGGTATGGTGCGGTCCACGAGCCAGATTTCAGGTGACTATCGATCTTGTACTTGTTGAAATGCTTTATACTCTAACCATCTATTTATTATGCGTGGAATACTTTAGTTTATTTAAAAATAATCGTTGTTTACTTATATCATGTTGGATATATCATTTCAATAATTTGAGCAAAGCATTATTTTGGTACTAAACATTGGCAGGGCCAGTGGATCATATGGTGGTAGAAGGTATGCTGATGAAATTTTTTCTCAAGAGCCTGTGTATGCAAGGAGCACATTCCATCGAGATGACAGAGATGTGTATCCACCGCCTCCACCTGCTCCTGGCATGTGGTCTCAGCCTAGGAGGAGAGGGTTCGATGAAGAATACTCCACCATCAGGGAACCTATAAGACATGAGAAGCTGTATCTCAATTCATATCGGGACTTGGATAACTTTCGAGAACCCGATAAGTATCAAGGAATTGATTCCTTTCGTGAAGCTGATAGGTTCCATGAGAACTATCGCAACTTTGACAGCTATCATGACACAGATCGTTATCATGAACATGCCCTTGATAGACATTCTAGACGGGGGCCCCGAGATGATCATGATGTTGGTGATGACAGCTATGACTTGCGAAATCGTCTCTCACACCGCAGTCGAGAGACCAGCCGTGAGGGAGACTATGATTATGGACGGCATAGTTATGATTCTGATCATGAGAGAAGCAGAAGGGATGGTAGTTGGAGACGACGTGAATCTCGTGAACTTGAAAGGGACATGCTGGGTGTGAGTCGGGAAAGAGATGCAAGTCCATATAGACGCTATGACCGGTCTCTCTCTCGTGGGCACGACGAACGGTCCAGATCAAGATCTCCTCGTGGCCGGAGTCGTGGCAGGAGTCATAGAGAAGAAAGTTATGATGATGACCGATACGAACCTAGTGATAAACATAGGGACTGGGATCACTATGGTGATGATAAGAGATATATTGAGTCATCAGCAGTACGTACTTTTTCAAGTTTTAACCTTCAGAATGATCATGTTCTTTCTCAATACACCGACTAATATGTTTGAGACACATTCAAAGCAGGCTCCATCAGCTACAGTTGTTGTCAAGGGGCTATCACAGAAGACAACAGAGGAAGATCTTTATCAAATTCTCGTATGTATCCCCATTTTTACTCCATTACTGCTGCATCACCTGATCATTAACCCTTACAACTGATGCTAAAGTTGCTTATTCCTTATCTAGGCTGAATGGGGACCCCTTCGACATGTTCGTGTCATTAAAGAAAGGAATTCTGGCATTTCTCGTGGATTTGCTTTTATTGATTTCCCCACAATGGTATCCACTAGACATATCTCTCATACACTGTTCTTGTTTCATATTCTGATGCATGCTTGTTAACTTTATACATGACACAGGAAGCAGCCCGCAACATGATGGATGGTGTGGGAGAGGGTGGCCTTGTTATTGATGGAAGGAAGCTGTTTTTTGAGTACAGGTATGTGTTTTTGAGGGAAAAAGTACTGCTCTCATAGATAAGATTTTGGCAATTTTAAATTTTAGCAAGAAATGAAGTCAGTTTATATAGTTAGCTTTGTATATTTTCCATATTTGAAATAATGTATGTTCATGGTAAGTGAAAGTTAGGTGTTACCATATGGGCACTATATGCAACCAGTGATACATGGGCACTTTCATGTTTAGTTTATTGACACATGGAGCACTTGGAAGCTTTTGCGGGCATGTTAGGAATTTTGAAGATGTTAACTCATCACACAAGGATGATATCACATCTCTCTTCAATATCAACACTTCATTTGAAAGGCCTCAAGTCACAATAAAAAAAATGCTTGATCAATCTCATGGAACATTGAGATTACTAGTAGCGTAGACATTTTACCATTTTAGTGTATACATGCAAGGTTATGGAATGCGGTATGCACCATTATGTGGTTGAAAGGTGCATCTGCATCTGCAACTGCAACGCATAAGCGGTATGGCTTTTCAACTAGGATTAGAGAGGGATGAAGGAAGAGAAGGAAATAATGTATAAAAGGTTGATAAGAAATTACGAACCAAATGAGAAAATATTAAACTAATAAAAAAACGAAATACATTGAAAAACATATCTTCCAATAGCAAAACTCTTCTAAAATTTTGTTTAAACACTTTGATGTTGTTAAGGTGCTTTAACTGATTGGTAGATCAAATATAAAATCCAATCCAACTGCACAACATTTCGTATTCAGTATATGGGTAGCTGTTTTTAGCTTCCAAAATGAACTTTGCTCGCATTATGGGCCATGTGGCTCAGTATTCTGCACCAAGAGAGCATAACGCATATGCTGGTGCATATGCTCCGCATAAAACACAGTTTACATTGGTGTATGTATGTGTGTCCAAACTCTATTAAGCCGCATTTGTGAGTCAAAGTTTTGCTGGTGTCTAGTGTAGGATAACTTGGATAGACAAGCACTTGTCCAGTCTTCAAGCACCAAGTCTTTGTTTAATCAGTTTTCTTTTTCTGAATTTTATCAGGCTCCGTACGCGTGCGCATAACGCCTTCGTACTTTGCTGCATAATTATCTCTGGATAGAAAAAATATTCCTATAGTGGGTACTTAATTTTGAGCAGTCAATTTAGTGGCACACAGATTACTTTGTCGTAATCATTCTGTAGGGCTGGGTTGTGCTTTGTTTTTCCCCTAAGTTTCTACTAAAATTGCCTATGTTCAAATTTATTGATTTGCCTTTTTTCCCTCCCCTTTTCTTTTGCATTTTTCTTAACCTCTGCAAGTATTAATTTCTTACCACTGATAGCATTTAAACTGTGTAACCTTTACTGCAGTAGTAAGCCTACTGGTGGGGTGGGCACCTCTGGCCAGGAGAGCACTTTTAGAACTGGCTATGGGCATAACAGATTTTCTGCTGCACCCTCTGACTGGATGTGCACCATCTGTGATTGTGTAAATTTTGCACGCCGAACGTCCTGTTTTCAGGTTTGTTTCCACCTTGTTGACACTGTGATTTACTTTGCTCTTAGTAATAGAATGGCAGAGGAATTTTGCACGTGGTGCACGGGATCATTTTGGAAAAGTGTTCTCTTTGTTTTTATAATTTTTATTAGGTTTGACATTTGGAATTGCTCCCTTTCATGAACATTAACACTGGAGGATATTAGTGAATGACATTTTCTCTCTATCTTGGTATTGCGATTCTTCATAACAACACTGACACAGCCTTCAGTTGTCAGCTACATGAATCTCTTTTCTCCATTCAGCATGAGGGCCAATCTTTTCTGATGAATAGAAAGCCTTTGCGATATCTCTTGTAACCGCCTCAATCCATATTTGTTTAGGTCAATCTATGTACTTGCTTCGTCAACTATGATCTTGTCAGTTTTTAGTGTTGATTTCCTTGTAGTTAACATTAAGTTATTAACAAATGTAAGGGAAATAAAAAGTGATTTACAACAGCGCTAACATAATCAACAAAAGGGAGGGATGCTTGTTCCAAGTCTTGGCGGTCAACATGTTTATTCCAAAGCAGTGTATTAATTCTTTTTCTCAATTGATGTGTTCACAATTCATTCTTGTATCTTTCTGTCTCTGGATTCCAACAATATTATTCATATGTTGCTAAAAAGTTTAGATTTATATAAATTAAATTGTGTGCTACCTACCAATGAAGAAGCATTTATATGATTGTTCTAGAGTCATCATATCTTCAAATTGCATATTATTATAAATCTTAAATCCTGAAGATGTTAGTTTACTTGCTTCATAATAACACATCTCTAAAGTTTCCAACTGGCTTCTCAAGGATACACACATTTGCTACAATGTATAACACTTCTTATGGTCAGATCCAGACATCATAGGTCATCATGACATCCCAGGTCTATTACCCATCTGATTTAGTTGATATTAGGTTGTCCTCCCTCAGGGCTGTACACGATTAACTTTTTTAATGAAAATAATCCTATATGAGGAAATGCTAGAAGAATTAGTTGTAAGAAGCCAAGTAAATGAGACAGTCTTAGACACGTTGCTTTGTACCAAAAGACCATTTGGAGTTCATAGGATATTTTGAAAGCCAATTTTGGATTATTATTAATGAATATGCTTCATTTGTTATTGTTGCATCACTTTCATATATGGGCCTTGGTTCTACGTAGTGCCATACTAAACTAAGTACTTTTGCTGGTTATAGAAAACTTATACATCGAAAAGTTGGGTTGTAGGTTTACTTTTCTTAAACCACCATCGGCCTCTTAGAAGATGATAAACTTGATGAAGGAGGTTATGGAAATATGATCCTATAGCCAATATGTTAAATAGCAATCTTTAAGGGCTTACGCCTCTGCGCTTGCTTAGTTCCTTCTCTGCAGCCTAATGTAATTTTGGTATCGAACATGAGTTTAATTGACATATGTACTATATATTAATATTCATAACTCAGAATTATTCGAACGCCCTTTTCTTCTCCGTTATAGTTCTTTTATGAAGGGCTCGTAAATGTCACCCAACAACAAATTTACCCCAAACATGACCCCAAAGTCAGTGGATTTGGGATGAGCTTAATAGAGTATGGGTCATAAGTGAATTGATGCGACTGAAATGTAGAATAAATTGGTTTAAGTATGTGGTTGGGGTTTTGACCTGAACTGGCTTGGCCTGCTATAAGATTTTGAGTACAACTTTTAATTGTTTAATGGTTAGCAATGCCCATATTAACTATAAACCTCAGCCAGATCTTGGCAGAACTAAATTATATTCTAGAAAACTATTAGATTTGATTCAAGAAAATTTTTTAGGCACCTCATATACAACTTTACAAAGAAATGTCGACTAGTTGGTTTGAACATGAAAGTTTGTCGAGTCTTTTTTTTGTGTGGATCATTTAATCTGGCATCTCCCTTAGAGAAGTAAACTTTTTTCTATTGATGAATGACCATGAGAATAAAATTTTGAGTGGATTATGATGTTATGTGGTGCATATAATATTGGTAAACTCGTATATGACAGTTGAATTTGAAATGTTGTGCAAGTGATTATTTATTAAAAAATTATTCATGTTGTTGGAATGTGAATTTAGAACAGTAAATGTATAGAAATACTGGCAATCGAACTATTGGGCATATTTTATGTCTATCCACCCCAAATGTTCCGAGGAAAATCTAGTCTAGCGGACATCATTTTAAACGTTGTAGTGTATTGCAGTCCCATTTTAATTTCATGCGTCGTGGTATTCAACGTTGTAGGCTACCCTGTTCCATTCCCTCCACATGTCAATATAAAAATAAAGCATCTTCTCAAGCTGTCATATAAGTAGTTACTTGGCTTAATTCTTATGCTTAGAGCTTAAAACACGACAGCCTATGTGCTTTACTTTTTCAACCACATTAATTCAAGTTCTTTTTTGGTCCTATTCAGTTCTGAAATCATCTTTCATGCCCCTGTATATTTTTATAATTCTTTGGTACTTGTATTGTCCTTAAATATTATTATTATTATTTTTACTATGAATTGGTATTTTCACTATAATCCTTCACGACAATCCATTATAAAAATATATATATATATATTTTTGCATCAACATTATATAAATATTAAATCACTTCAAGTAGAAAGGAAAAAATATGATCTTGTTAACTCAAGATTTCAAAACTCCTTTCGGTTAATTTAATATTTATATTCTTGTGTTACATCTCTTATGTAAATAAATCGCTCTGATCCTAAGTTTACTAAAGCTCTATGACAACATGGAGGCTATTACTAAAGTTCTATGACAACACTTATTTATCAAATATTACGTGATGGTTTTATTTGTACATGGATAATAATATGTTATATCATTGTACTTATCACAATTTATCCTCAAAATATTAACCAATATAACATATCCTTTTGCAACTCCAGTGCAACGAGAGACGAACTGATGATACTCCATCAGCAGATGTGGCTACCTCTAATCCAACATCAGTTGGTAAAAGAGCATCAGAGCCAGGTAGGCGTCATACTCTGCTTCCAGCTTTTGCTGTGCTGTGTTTCTTATTTCCGTGCTTAAGTTGCAAATACATTTTAGGTCCCACGCATGTTTTGGTCATTCGAGGATTGGATGAAAATGCTGATGAAGAAATGATCTGCTTTGAGTTTGCCAAGCATGCCCCTATAAAAGTAATATATTTATATAATTTGCTGATGTTGTAGTCCTTATTGCTGTCTTGACAACTTCTATTTTTCGCAGGATATTCGACTTGTTAGAGATAAATTTACCCATGTCTCCAGGGGGGTTGCGTTTGTGCATTTCCATTCGGTAATGAATTCTCATGATCAAAATAACATGCTGAGAATTTTACCTTTATATTCTTATAATATACCTTATGTCACACGTTCAGGTGGAGGATGCTACAAAAGCTTTGGAAGCAACAAATGGGACAACTCTCGAGAAGAATGGTAAGGTCATTCGCGTAGCTTATACTAAAAGTGTTCATGGTCCTGGTCCTGGTGTTCCACAGTCTAGTAGTCTTGCTGCAGCTGCAATTGAGGCAGCAGCGTTTTCGCAACAGGTGTTTTTCTGCAATTTCTTTGGTTATTTTCTTTTTGCCTTTTAGCCTTGTATTAGCTTAACGATCATCATCACCGTATCCTTTGCCTCAGTATCTCTCATCAAAATTATGTTGCCTATAGAATATATAGATCACAACTTAAATTTTGGAATGTGCACCTAATGTTCGGACAAAATTTTAGCATCTTGCCAATGTAATGGTAATCGTCATTTTGAGCGGAAAAGTAAGATGGCTATTTGGGATAGAGGGACTTTGTCATACTACCTTGAAGACCACATGGTGCATGTGGGTCGCCATATGTCATTGATTATGCTGAGTCATATGAGGGAATCAGTCTTCTTAACTTCTCACGATCATTAATTAAAATGAGGAAGATGATATAATCTGTGAAGAATTTATCTCTCAGCTTTGATTTCGAAATTATATCTTTTTAAATTGGAGTATATTTCTGGAATCTTTAGCATGATTCTACTGTAATTTATTCTTCAGAAATATTTATCTCCTCCAATACAATAATTGAAGAGTCCCGTTTCCGATATTGTGACAATTCAATCTATTTTTTAGCTGGCTAGTAGTTCTGCCCCCGCTCATATGTTACTTTACTTTTTACCAAAATTTTCTCTTGGGCGCGATTTCATCTTAGACATTCTTTTAACTATGTCAGTACTCTTATCACCTTGACCATGATTTTAACTGTCATAGTGAATGAGATGTATGAGACGTGCACTTTGTGCCCTATTCTTCATATAAAAGAAAAACCTTGTCATAATGAAAGTATTTCCAAATATTTATTATGGAATATCAATATTTTTCAATGCACATCCAAAACTTGAGAAAATATCAATTTTGTTTGAAAACTAAATGTTAATGCTGGTATTGCATGTTCTAGCTCCCGCTATGGTTGCATTTTATATTAAGTCCTCCAGCTGGTTTTATGGTATTTGCACAAGGTCTATCATGTGGGATGTAATAAATCTAATGATAATGTTTTTTCATGCAGCACTGCCGCCACATCCATTTATGTGCGCACACCTAGCTATGCTTATATCCAGTTTATATGTTCACCTACTATGTTCCCATTTAAAATATTGGTTTGCTATATTAAATTTTGAGCAGAGCTTTATATCGTCCTTTACCTTCAAATTATCATGTAATATCTTCTATAATATAAATTCTTTGTGACAATACAGTCAACAGAAATCTGCCACCCATTTGACTTGGATGTTTTGGTAATGCCATATTGTAATTGAATTTGAATGAACTCTGCTGTGTTTTGTGGATAATTTTCCAGAATTTGAAGCTAGTGTTCCGGTTTAACTCTTCAAGTTCTTCTCCGATCATGTGTTAGGGTTCCTGAAAATTACCAGGAGAAACAGCCCTGTTCACTGTAGGCTTAAGCCCAGCAAAATAATTGTTTGTAGTTCTTACATTTTCCTTCATGAAATTATATGGTAATTTAAAGCTTTGTAGCTGGATAATGTTTGGATTATATTTATGTGGTATATTCTTATGTGTGTTTATTGAATGCATTCTCCCATTATGCCATCTGTTTTCTTATAACCAAATGTGAATTTTGACATTGACTTATCTCACTAGATATATAAATTGGCATGGGTTTTATTAACATATATTTTGTGCATGGTTGATGCTATTGTTGATGTAGAGGTTGACATTAATTCTATAGGTTATTCTCTATGATTTATGGTTAATTGTTCCATGCAATCATTAGTATAAATAACCTCATTGTTATGATGTGATACTCGGTGCTTGGATGTTTCGGTGATGCATCGAAAGTGTTTGATTGATAATCATTGAGATGCAAATATGAAGTTGCGCACCTATATAAGATTGCAAGTTCAAGAAGCAAATTTAAAATATTACTCATTTAGATGCAAATATGAAGACATCGACCAATATAAGATTGCGAGTTCAAGAAGCAAATTTGACACCAGCTTATATAAATTTGCATGAATATGTATTATTCATCACCTTTTGATATTCTCTCAGTACGATGCTGTTGGTTGGGCTCCTAAGGAATACAATCCTGATGAAAAGCAGTCTGCTGCTGGGAGTGTGCAAAATGGTAATGGCGAAGCACATAAAGGTGGTTCAGCCCCGCAATCTGGATTTGTGTGGGATGAAAAATCTGGTTATTACTATGATGCTGCCTCTGGCTTCTACTATGATGGGAATACAGGTTGAATATTTGTTTCATTGACATTGCGCAGGTTTTTTGGGATAATTAAAACACATTGTCCATATGTAGCATCTATAAACCTTAATATAATGCAAGTCTGGATGGCTGGGCAAGTCTTTAACCCATTCTGACCTATACTTTTAGCTGATATATCAATCACTGTATTTGTGGAAGTGTCGTCTAATTTAATCATCTACAGAATAAGATTCCTAGATATAGACAACAAATTTCACATCAAATGTTATGCAATCATACTTGTTCATCTATTTTAACCAAAAATATAAGCAATAAAAATCTTACCTAAGGTATTGCATGCATGCACATGAACTGACGCGTTCCTAATGATTATTGGTTATGCTTTTACTGGGTGAAGTTTAAATTGAGTTTCAACCTATATGCAAGCGTCTAATTTTTTGAGCTAGATTTAGACAACCTCTATTTAATTTTCTTAATTTTACTTGAACTTAGCCCAAAGGAGTTGAAGTTCTACTTCACAAGCTGATAATCAACTTAAACATCAGAAAGAATTAACTCATTATTAAGTTTTAGAATATTCTAATGTATCATCTAGTGTATGCAAGTACATGGATACATGCTCTTTGGTCCATTCCAGGTCTTTACTATGACGGAAACAGTGGAATCTGGTATACCTATGACAATCAGAAACAACAGTATGTCCCTTGTACAGATCAGACCAATAACAAGGCACTTGGGGAATCAGTTAACAAAACTCCAAAAACATCAGAAGGTGCTGGTAGCAAGAAGGTTGTGATTTCTGCGCCAGCAACTACAACAAAACCTAGTGAGACAGCCTCTTTATCTGACACTGTTCAGGCAGCAGCAGCAGCAGCATTAGCTGCAGAGAAGAAAGAAAAGGAGAGGTTAAAAGAGATCAAACTTGCATCGAAAAGCAGCCTTTTAGCTAATAAAAAGAAGATGAATAATGTCCTAGCAATGTGGAAGCAAAGAAATCATGAAGGGCAGGCCGCTCGAGTGTTTCTTGATGACAATCAATCTTCCGGTACAGCTGAAGACAAGCAGAGCAATTCATTTAATGTTGCGAAAACCAACTTGAAAACTGATGCATTTACAGCATCAGTGGTTAACCGTGGCTCCAATAATATGTCCTCTAATTCCCTTGGTGCCCAAACAACAAATACAGATTCTCAAATGGCAGCAAGGCCTGTGAGTAATAGTTCTGGTGGAACCGTAATGGGTGTGATTAGAGGTTTTGGTAAGGGGGTTATAAAGTCTGATGTGGCATTTCCTGGGTCGTCAAATGCGGACAATGATATTGCTTCAACTCTTGTTAAGAGTGCCCCTGCAGTTGATTCTGTGGAAACCACTGTTGTAACACCATTTAAAACTGATTTATCAGCATTAGGTTCATATGTGCCACCCAAGGCCTCTGGTAGTGGAAAGCGCAGGTTTTCAGAGGCGTCAGTACAATCAAATCCTCAGACAACATATAGGGACCGTGCAGCTGAGAGGAGAAATCTGTATGGTTCATCTTCATCTTCTGTTAGGGATGACCTCTCAGACCATGGAGAATTAAGTAAGTTTATGTTCTTTTTTGTACTCTTCTTTTTGTGTAGCAGCCACTTTTGGAATATTATTCATCATCTTCTAAGCCTTTCCCATCGTTTTGGGGCATGTTATAGAGAAAATCTCCACAAAAGTTGTGATAAATTCTTATGGCAAAAGCTGACTCAACTTCTCTTTTAGCTAGTGTTCTCAATTCTGGCCTAGGAAGCCATGGCTAAGAGATGGGGCTTGGCATAATCCTAAACAACCAATTGGCGTCCTATAAATTCTCTTAAAGGAGAGGTCTAGTAAATGGGAAAATATGTTAGATTTTTACAGTGAATTACATTTAACTTGAAGGCAAGCCAAAAGTGAATCCAGCGCTCTAGTTATGTACTACTAAAATCTTAAATTATGAAGTTAACCTGCCAGGATTTTTTTCGTAATAGTTCTCATTAGCCATGTTTACTTCGTCTTTGTCATTTTTACCACCAAGGTTGAATCATGTCAAAGTCCATGAGGCCACCACCTCCTACAACTTTAGAAACCCAATTGTGATGATAACCTCAAAGATATTAGAGCTAGCAATTTGCCAGATTAGGGGTGTATCCTTAGTTGCTGGTATACAGATGTGTAGCAGTGAGGAAAGTGTTATTCAGCCAAACTCACTGGTTGGTTTTTTGTTTCCTCTGTTTGAGTTATGTTAATTTTAAAAAACTCTGTTGGATGTGAAGATTCTGAATATCCACATAGAAAGGGCTCTTCAAGGGACTTGGGGGCAATGCCTTTCCCTCCTGGAGTTGGGGGAGGACGTGCTCCTGGTGCTGTACAAAATTATGAAGTGATCACTGCAGATCGGGCCATTGATGAAAGCAATGTTGGTAATCGAATGCTGCGGAATATGGGCTGGCAAGAAGGACTGGTACCTCTCATCTCCTTTTGCCTGTTATATTTGTTTATAGTATGGAGACTTTGATACTTGTGCTTTGTTTTCCTCATGCAAAATCATCTTGGTCTATTAATGCTTTCAATTATCTTGGCAAGACACTTATCTAAAATCATGTCTCTATCCAACTCATTTTCCCTTATCTTTCAGGTCATGGTATGTTTTAAACTAGGCTGCAATCATATAAATTATATACCTGATCATTGACACGTGCTATTGTGCATATATTTTAGTTTAGGTTGCAATCAGTTATATACTAGATCATTGGCACATTCAATGACATGTAAAATAGAACTCAAGGATGAATAGTGATATGGATAAAATCATATAATTTTTAGTCTTTTTCCTGAGATAATACAAAACGAATAGAAATATTTGTAGAACTATTATGAACATGCGAAAAGGTCACATAGAAGATATATTTGTAAAATATAACCTTTGTAAGTAGCATTTATCATTTTCAAAATGGTTATTGATATTCTAATATTTTTATATTTTCAGAATAATTATTAGTCGGAGTGAAAATTTGGAAATTCATTTAGAGTGGTAAACTTGGAAAGAGAAGGATTCATATAGAAGAGGACTCGTATAGCCGGGATTCATATAGAAGAGAAGGATTTATATAGCCAGCCCCAAAAATTTGGGATGAAGGCTTCTTCTTGTTGTATTTAGAGTGGCAAACTTGGAACAAATAAATTCAATTTCCTTTTTCTTTTTCTTTTTCTTCATTTCTAGTTAGCTCCTACAATATCATGCCAAGCGTCACTCTTATAAAATATGTCCCTGAGACCAATTTGACATGTCAATTGCAAACCCCAAGAGGTATAAATTATAAGATAATTTCCGTCTAGTTGAGCCTCCGCTTTAGGAGAATCAGGGGATGCCAAATTTTAGGATTATGGCAAGCCCTTTCGGTTACAGAATTTGGCACGAATTAAGAGTCGATTGATCTTAACCCAATGACTGATCATAAAGCTTTTTGGATCCAGTCAAAAAGACATCGATGATAATGGCTATCACTGGGTTGAGCCATCTCTTCAGATAGAATGCCAAAATCCTATTACGGTGATCCTCTACATCTTTCTTGGTGGTGGTGGAGGTGTGTGTGTGTGTGTGTTGGGCAGGGGGGGGGGGGGGGGAAGAGAAATAGGCCATCTTCATTTGACCCATAAAACTTAATTTTGCGACTTCAAGAGTTGAAGTCATACAACAAAGACATGGCTTCCTCTTTTTCACATGAGCAAGTTCACAAGTTGGGTTGCCAGGATTCCTGCGCTTTTCTTCTGAAAACAAAATCTGATTACTGGTTATGACGGCAATGACCGAAATCAAACTCCAATTACATTGTGGATTTGAATTTAGTAATCCTCTTTCTGACTTTGTTTGGTGGTTCTGGGATGTTTCGTGTTGTTTTTTGTCGGAAAAAAATTAGGGGCTTGGAAAAGACGGTAGTGGCATAAAGGAGCCTGTCCAGGCGAGTTCTGTTGATGATAGAGCTGGTCTTGGAAGTCATCAAAGGAAGACCGTAGATCCAGTGTTGGAGACTCAGGCTGGAGATAGCTATAGAACCATCATTCACAAGAAGGCTATTGCCAGGTTCCGCGAGATGTCTTGACTGTGAAAATTGACAAGCAAACCCGATGCATCCTTTTTTATTTTAGGTAGTGATTTCTCATCTATTTGTTGCTGGTGTGAATTCAAGATATTTGTATCCACTGCAGTTTGCTAGTCATTTAAAAAGTAGTTGATGTCTGTTTGTAATGAAAACATTGGAGGGTAATCTGGCTCCCGATACAGTTATTTATTTGCAATTATCGATTAGCAATTATATTTGGCTTGAGTAGTTGGCCGTTGGGATCTTCTTCTTGCTTTTGGAACTTAAATTGTTGCTCGTCTTCTCTCTTTATAGTTAATGGCTACTTAAACACTTTTATTTATGTGAAAATGGCAGGAAATGAAAGGGGAATGTAGTGATTGCCTTGGTGCTGTGCGAATTAGATTTTGGGACTGTTGAATGTTATGCTTGGTTGGTCTTGTTGAAGTGAAAACAAAATGAGATTGGTTTTGCTAATTAAATATTAAAAATGGATTATGTTAAAAATGCCCTTAAAATAATAAAACATAAAGTGTAAATTTCTCTATACTATCTTGGACTTTGTGTTTGTCAATAAACTATGCTTGAACTTCTAGTGTTATCTGACACGCTATTCTGAATTTGCTTTATTATTCGTAACAGTCTCAACTGTATTGAATTCTCCTACGGTATTAATCCAAAAATTGTCAATTATGCCTATTCATGATAAACCATTCTTTAAACCCCTAAATTTATACTTGTTTAAACTGTGATAACTTTGGTTCTCTGTTGACTCTCGTTTTGTACATAGGAGAGCTTAGGACAGTCAAGTGAAATTTATCATAAACAAAATAGAGGTTTATTTTTATTTTTATTCTTTTTAAGAATCGAACCAGGACTCTCATTTTAAAAAGAAATTTCTTACGATATGAGTGTCACGTCCCGCTTCCCGGTATACGGCGAAGGGGACACGACGAGGCCCGCTACGTATATACTCAGAAGTACATACGCTAAGCGTATCTAAGTAATATAAAATAAATACACAAGAGACAAGATATAAAAGAACAGCAACTTTTATTCATTAACATTCTTTGTACAATACATGAAAGGAAATACGACTGAAATAAAAAGATGCCTAAACAGTGGCATAAAAGGAAATGAAAAGTACAGAAAGAAAAAGTGTACAATGAACTAAAGTGCAAGGTCTTCGGCAAATTGCTCCAAGTCTTCTTGAGATGGCTCGATCTCCGCCGGGTCCAAACCACCTGACGACATTCAAAAAAGAGAGAAACAGAATGTCGTCAGCGAACATGTCGCTCGGTAAGTCCCAAAAATAAGGGAGGAATAGACAGAGAGTAAGAGAGAGAGAGAGAGAGAGCAGCTTTTACAGTTGTATTATATTATTATATTGTTGTATTTCGTGTTAACGCTGTTATTTGTAGTTTGGTACAGAAAGATGTCAGTGTATACGAGAGGAGTCTCACTTGCTCCGGAGACTAAGGTATCAGGAACTCAAGGAACCGTTTATGCCACGGTACAACAGCAATTGGATTCATGTTAGGTGTCTTAATCTTACCGTCTCATGCCACCTTTAACACCTTCCGTACCAATCTACCCCTTAAACCTCGCGATGTCTTGTTTGTATTGTTATCTTGTAAACTGTATTGGTTGTATGATTGACTGACCAACCGACCGACCGAAACCATGATATCAGGAAACGGTTATAACCGTAGAGTCATGTAAATGGAATACTGGGAATCATGTAAAAGGAATATATCCATGGTTCGGTTCAGCCAAATTGTATAAACTGATAATTGTATTCATGAATTCATGTGTTAATATTGACTTGGAAACTTGTAGATTATGGATTGACTTGAATCATATTCTAGTCAGATTAATCAGACTCAAATCCGAGTCAGACAATCAGAAATGTGAAACGAAGTCTTATAACCGCTAGGGTCCTTAGGCTAATTTATAAACTTGAGGGGGTTTTATGTAAAAATACTTTTATATACTTTTTCAAAATACACCTCAAGTATTTATTTTTCATTTTTAGAGTTGTAGATTTTATGTTGTGACATTTCTAATGAAAATATCCTACTTTCATAAATAATGGTATTTATCTGTAATATTGATTATTTGAAGTTCATGGTGTTTTAGTGTAATTTTTATTCTTGTGATTTTTAGAAAAAGGTGGAAAATTTATATTATAATAAAATAGATATTTAAATGATGAATTTACATATATTTATACAAAAATAATTTTAATAAATATTTTATATTCCAAAAATCTCATTTTCTTAAGATGTCGTATTTTAAACCTTTCGAGACCGAATGCTCCTTGCGGAGGTCTGAATCTCGCACTACTAGCCCGAGGGTACGCGATAAACCGCACGATCCCGAACGGGTTCCCCAAAGATGGGTTGTAGCGGCACTTTGCAAAGCTATAGAACACTAATCTTTTAGAAAACAGTTTTATAAAATAAAAGGTATTTATTCGCAAAGTGTAGTTTTCCGTATTTTAAATTCTAGGGTTTCCTAAGCCAACTAGCCTATTTCTAAATGGTCTAAACGATGAGTCGTTAGAAGCCTCAAATCGCCTCTTCACCGCCAATTGTGGCCATGTAAATACAAGTGAGGAGGGAGGGATCCGCTCACGAATCATGAGGCGGGCCTTTTAAAGTTACCCAAGCTCACTTGCCTGGCCTAGACACCACAAAGTCAGTTTAGATAAACGATCGATGTCCACAACTTATCGTATTTTTCCTAGTAAGAAATATTTACTTAAAAGTGTAACAAATCTAAAACCTTTAAGAATGGTTTTATGAAGATTATGGTATTTTAATGAAAATTTCGTTTTATCGTATTCTAAGTTTTGATAATATCATTTTAGGGTTGTATTTGCGTGTGTGTGGAAGTAGGTCATTACCTCGTGATCTATTTCAAATGTATATTAAGGTTAAGGGGTTAAATGTGAAATTGAAACTTCATGGTATTAAAGTGAAAAATACGGTAAATTGAAAAGGTTATCATTTCATGTGTGAAAACTTATTCAAATTGATTTTTTACAAGTTTAATGGTCAAGATGAAGATGTTTAGGAATGATTGAATTGATTAGAAGAAGAAAAATAAACATTATGGTATTAAAATGAAAAAGAATACGATATTGCAAAAGCTATCATTTCATGTGAGAAACTTTATCCAAATTAGTTGTTAGGTGATTAATAGTCAACATGATTAAGTTTAGGTATTATGGAATTGGTGACAAGTGAGATTTTATAGAAAAACTGAATCGGAAATCAGTTTGTTCCGATTTCCGTCGGGTTTCGAAATTCCGTATTTTTAAGAAGTAGAAAGAAGGAAAGAATGGGACTTACGGATTTCGATCTATACTTAAAAGTATAGGGGAACTAGGTGAGTGGCCGAGGCGTTGTTTCGTCGCCGGTTGATTCAAAAACGTCGCCGGAATTCCGTCAGAGCTTCGCCGTGAACTCGGTTTCAAAGTACACCCTTCTTATAGAAATTTTGAGAGAGTAAACCTAGTGTTTTGGGATGAGACGGTAGAGGGTAGGGGTCTATTTATAGAGTAGGCTAGGGTGGGGTAGGTGAAGGGTTTTTATTTTAAAAAGATTGTAAAAATTAAAGAAAAATTATTAAAATTTGTAGTAAATAGAGTGTAATTAAAATTAGGGAACCGATCTATTAAATTGGAGTTGAGAAGATAAAAAGACACCTTTTTCGTTTAGACGACTCGGCCGTCCGGTCAAGTCCGGCCGGCGGCGCCGGCTAGACCGGCCGACTCGGCCGAGTCGGGCGTGGGTCCAAGAATTTTAAAAGAAAAATAATCTAAAAATAATATGAGGCATGGGATTCGAACTCTGGTGGCTTGGTTCAGCAGTGCAAGGTATTATCAATGAGCTACAAGCTCCTTCTTGTAATTATGGTGTTATTTAATTACTTAAAATGATAGCAGCAAGAGTAAATACTCCAAGTATACATTAAATTTAAAGTAATTTCTTGTACACTAAAAATGGAGTTATTACATTCTTGTAGCCTGTAATTAAAAACAAAATAATTATCTATATCTTGTGCTCAGGCTAAAATACCCCTTTGTGGATTTTTGAAAAAAAATATTTGAAAAAATTTTTGTATAGAAAAAGGTGTATAAGAAAATTAGGGTTCTTACAATGAGCTATGTACAGTTGGTAATAATAAAAATGGAGAGTTGCCATAATCAATTTGTACCTGAGTTTTATTGTTATTTGCAAGAAATCGTGCAAGATGAAATCCCAGCATTTTCTTTGATTCCTTGTATGTTCGTAAGAAAAACTAATTGAAAGTAAGGTGTAATCAAAGTCAAAACAAACCCAACATTGAGTTTGTGTAATAATAAAGCAGCTGGCCATTTAAAGGGCGGTAAATTTTATGGGGAAAATGGTTCTAGTTCTGGGCCCTTTAGCTAAAAGAAAAATGAATGACTTAGAGTAATAATTTTCCTGCCGGTGTGGTAGTATTCACGTAGGCTACCAAGTCTCTTATTAGATACAAGACGGTATATACGGTACAAGTACCTAAGTAGTGGATATCATGCCTCACTTTGTATTCATACATACTAATCTTGTTTGAATGTCCTTACCCTTTGACCGATTAACACCCATGATGCCATTCTTTGTTAATTACTACACAATGTGTTAACTACTTAAACACAACCTACTAATTACTGCATATATTATGTATAGTAGTTAACAGTCTATGCGTAGTAGTTAATATCTATATGTAGTGGTTTCAAAACGATAGTTTAACTCTTTGACCGGTTGACTTGACAAGTACGCGAGGGATAGAGAAGAGTCAAGAGCATTATAGGTATTTAATAAATCGGTCAAAGACTTGGAAAAAGCTAGTGACCTAAAAGCATGTTATGTATTAGGGACTTCCGCTCAACTTTTTGAAGGGAACCAAAAGCATACAGTCTTTGGGACAATTTATTATAAAAAACTTTGAAGTTGTTATTCTTATAAATCATTCTCTATGCTAAATTATATTTAAGATTAAACGATCTGTAAAATAGCAAAATTAATTTTTATTAAAATCTTCTTTACTTGTATGTACTAACTTATAAGGAATCAAATACAAATGTTCAAGTATCTTAATAAGAGTTTTAATACCAATGAGCAATAGCTAAGTTGGTATAGGTACTCTCCCTATGGGGTTCGAACCCAGAGGGGGAAGTGGCCACAAATTAATGCTTTCGGTGGGCCTTCTAGGTGCATGTGTATTGTGTGCTTGTGTGTGATCTGCGTGGGCGTGCGCGTGTGTTTGGGTTAGGGTTTACCGGCCCAAAAAAATCTTTCAATGTCGATAGCACATTTTTTTTGGACGTTCAAAATCAAACGTTTTGCTTTAATTGATCTTCAATGTGATATGAATATGTTATTGTCACGTGTCCGGAAACAACAAAACAATCCTAAATTTCAAAAAAGACACCCCAATCGACATTCTTTTAACCAGCTAATTACATAAGTGATGCCTCTTTACTTAGCTTTAAATTGAGAATCACCTCCATAATCTTATAGTGAGATTTTAGTTGTTTGCCGCCGAAGGGAATGCAAAAAATATTTCATGAAAATATTTCCACATTTAATGAAAAAGGTTATTTATTGTTTAACCCCCCAAGTTTATTGATATTTACACCATACCTCCCTAATTTTTGGCATTTACTCCATACCCACAATTCTTAAAGTCTTACTGTTTATCCCCAAAGTCTCCCAAGTTGGAATATTCGTCGACTCCGTTAAGAAGTTAACAGAGAGTATCGGGTTAGGGTTTTAAAACCCCCATAATTCTTCTTCGGCCCCAAATCTCCAAATCGGCCCCAAAATAAAAGCTAGAGTTTACTCTAGAGCCCCAAAATGAAAGCTAGGATTTTCCATTTGTTCGAAACTTGCAGATTAGACTACGTTGGCACTCCACAACTTCGTCGCTTGAGGAAGTGATGTAGAAGAACCCGATTCCATGGCCAATTTAAGAATTTTGGAGCTCTAGAGCAAACCCCAACTCACTTTCGGATTGATTTGAAGATTTGGGACAGAAACAAGAGTTGGGTGGTTTTTAAAACCCAACCCTGATAGTCTCCGTTAGCTTCTTAACGAAGTCAACGAATATTCCAATTTGAGAGAGCTAGGGGGATAAACAATAATACTTTTAAAAATTTGGGACCGGGGCGGTTTATGGAGTAAATATCAAAATTTTTGGGGGTATGGCTAAATAGCAATAAATTTTCTTGGGGCCATGGGAGGGGGAGTGATTTTATTTTTAATTTTCCACTCCTTTGGATGGTGAGAAAAAGTTGGTGAGCAACTTTAAATCTTATGTGGAAGAAAAGTGAGCCCATTTTTCGTTTAAGGCTTTTCAATTGCCAAACACCAACAATACTGAAAAGTGAATCGCTTACTTTTTTTACTTACCCATTTTCCACTATACTTTCTCATTGCCAAACAAGCCCTAAGAGAAAGTGGTATTTATCAAAACCATCTTCTCCTTGGATGGTGTGGGGAGAACTAGCTTGTAGGTTTTTTAGCAGCAAAAAACCGTCATGTTTTATGATGTTAGCGAAAAACCATCTTGTGCAAAAGCAGAATTTGTTTATTTGTTTTATATATTCGAAAAAGCCTATTAAGATCAAGTCTTTTAACATCAGGAAGTAAGCCATCTATAAAAATAATAATTGAAATCATATAGAACTAGATTGCAGTTCCCCGATTGGTGTTTTTCCTCAGCAACTTAAGAGAGTAAGAGGTAGAAATTCATATTGATGGCAGGTGGTCTGATAAAAGCAAGCAAAGTATCTATGTTGAATTTTTTGGCACGACTCACAAACCACATGGTTGTTTAGGGTAAAATACATCTAAAAGAAATTTCTAAATTGTATTATTTAAGAACTAGAAAGCATACAGAGTAGTTTAGTAAATATAATCCCACGCAGTTTCTCAAAGTTTCGCTCAAAAATAGAATGGATTCGGAGCGCCTACTATTATCTTTGCTCTACTATTATGAACTATTACATCCCAGGTGAGTAAGCGGCTAAAAGAGGAGGGCCCATTAGTTTTTTGATCTTTGGTTCGTAGCCAGAATCTAATAATAGCAAGGAATATAGCAGAGGTTTTCGGTCCAAAAAGCATCCGACTCAACCCAAATCCGGTTTTCTTCTTCAAGCTTAGTTCTGGATGAACATTGAAACCGATTAGGGTTTTATTCAGATCCGAATATAAATATCTAGAGTTGATATTCATTATTATTATTATTATTATTCATCTTCTTCTTCTTCTTTGATTGGATATATGCGAATCTGTATTTGTGCTCGTCATTGTATCCGATTCATATATGTATTTGTTTATGCCAAGCACCGATATGAGATTTTGTTACGGAACCGTATCGGTATCTGTGCTTGTAAAACAAATATGAATACGTAATGGCGATCCTATCAGTATCGGACCCGGGTGCGATCCTATCAGTATCGGACCCTAAACCCGATCCAGGCGTTACCCATTTGAGATCGAAGAGGAAGGACCCTAAGCCCGATCCAGGCGTTACCCATTTGAGATCGGAGAGAGAGAGAGAGAGAGAGAGATCTTCATCTTCGAGATCGAGAGAGAGGGAAAGGGGGAGGGAGAGGGATCTTCATCTTTGCGAGTGACCCAATTCCATCGAGATCTTCACCTTCTTGTTTCTTTTAGTGTGTGTGTGTGTGAGAGAGAGAGAGAGAATGGATCCAGATTCAGTGAAATCAACCTTATCAAATCTAGCCTTTGGAAATGTCATGGCAGCAGCCGCTCGAGATTACCAAAAGGTGCGATTTTTATCCTCTTTTTCCTGGTGGTAATATTATGCAGACAAACTCTGCGAAACTGTCAATCATTAGACTGAAAATAAAAGCCTTCTCCTTCAAATTTAGTTGCTTGTTATAGTTAGATTGTGTTATTATTTGCATAAAAGCTATTGCTAATCTGTGATAAATATCATGGTTTGATTCTGCAACAAACACATAACTACCGTTATTTTAAAATTGAAGTTACAGACGGTGATATTTTATTGTTAGTTCATTAGCTATTTTTTTATGGAAAGTTTTACCGTAGAATTATTTTCTTTGCCATGGAGCTTGACATCACATACTCGTTAAATTGCTAAATGAGCGATGCAATGCAATATATTGTGACCTTTCCAATTGGAAAACACCAAAACAGTTGTATTAAACCACCACATCGTTAGGAAAAATTCCCCTTTTAAGGTACCAAGCTCAAATACCACTTATTAGGAAATTTCCCCTTGACGGCATCAAGCTCTGATACCAATTGTTGGGAATTTTCCCTTCAAGGTTCAAGCTCCAATACCACTTGCTGAGAAAAATCCTACCTGTAATTTTCAACTACACAAGATAGCAATCCATAATGTGGTTCGACCAAACTCCCAATAATCCAAGTGGTAAACATGAAGATTTCTTTATCATTAAAAAAGGATAAAAGTTACACCACTCAATCTTCTTCAATATCTCATATCCCCTCTCCGATCTCATCTCAAGAGAGGAGATTTACAACCGTCGTAACTTAAGAGACCACATCTCTTTTACCTGGCTTGGCCTTGCCTGTTTTTAACGAGGAAACAACGTCTTTATTTATATCATAGAATAAGCCTTCTTCTAACTTAAGGATTCCATCTCAGGTTCTTCTTTCATTAAATGTGCATAGTTTTGTATTCAACTTGAAAATTATTGGTCTAATTGAATTTCTATTATCCAGATGGATTTCTCCCATGTATCTTTGGATTTGAGAAATATTACAGTCTTAATTATTTGCAGACAAGGTGCATATATCATATAATTGAACAAAAGATAAAGAAAGATGAAATGTGATGATTCACTTGGTAAATGTTTGATTCAAAATGCTGGTTTCCTATGTAATCTTGGCTTCAAACCTGCAAAGGTGAAAGACGTGATTCATTTAGGTGGTTTTCATGTTGATTTTAGATGCACGATTTTATGCTTAATTAGAGAGGCTAATGGAGTTTTAGTAAAAATTGTTCAGGGAAGGGACACTACATGCTTCATTTGTTGGTGGGATCTAAAGCTGACACATTAACTACGGGAAACTATTTTTGGCTTTTGCGGGTACTTAGGATTTTCCTTGATAGAAAGTTTCCATGTTCTATTCTCCCCCGCTATTAGTTAAACTCTAATGTGTATGCTTATGGATATTGGACGAAATATTAATGGATGAAGGAGAAATAGGTATTGTTGATTTCTCTGCATTGCAAACTGTTCAACCTATCAACCTTGCTTTTGAGGATGCTATAGATTTGAGGTGGAGCAATCTAGTGCTTTAATAGAAACACCATCCGGTAATTTGAATGGTTTTTTGAGTTGCTCAAGTTTGAATTCAGGATTTTATGTGGGAGCAAAACTGGGTAAGGTTTTATCCTTGTGGGTCAAATTTGAGCTAAGAAAGGTGATTGAGACCTTTCCGGCCTAGAGAATGATGCCATTTTAATCTTTCATCAATTGTCCTTTCTCTCATGAGATTTGGATCATCTGAGAAATGTTAAACACAATGGCACCTTCAAGTAGTCCTTTAATATATCTGGGATGTTCTTGAAGGCCTGATTGATTACTTAGGTATGTTTAATATCGGAAAGAAGATGATAGATAAAGGCTAATTTGAGATGGCAATCTTCTAACACATAAGTGTTTGTTTTGAACAAATTTTTGCGTATCTTCTCATTATTCATTATTGATTGCAGATACAATATAACTAGTCTGCTAGCCTATAATCAAGCAGCCGCTACGTGGGAAAGAAGATATTAGGAAACAACCTAAAGAGAATAACTAGCTATCAAATCAATGACTTAAATGAGAGAGAATAGCAACAATACCTAGCAAATGCTATGCATCTTTATTTGCATGGTGGCATACGTGAAAACGGGCACATGGATGCTTAGCTTGGATGGAGTACATGGGTGCACATTTGGCCCTTCACCTTCACATATCATAACATTTGTTTTAGGAACAAGGAAGCATCCGGGTAGTCTCTAAGATCTTTAAGGAGGCTTTAATAACCGATCCATTGGTGTCGGCATGTCACCTTTGTGCTCCCTAATTTCCCTTTAGGAAAATAAAGAGCCAATTTTTTTTGAAAAGGACAGCTCATGGTTATGATCGCATAGCTTATCTAGATTAAAAAAGTGGGCTTCCAAACAGATGTTATTTACTACCTATTAGAATTAGACTTAAGTGAATGCATAATGCAAGAAATTGGACTGCTAAGAGGATTTGAAGTAAATATGGTGTTGGTTTATCATGCACTTCTCACTATTACTAAAATTTCCTAGATCGATAACTTTCTATAGTGTTTCGGCGATGCATGTTGTTGGCCAGGTGCCTGTAATAGTAGCAAAGTCCAAGTATATTAGTTAGCCAACTTTTTTCCCTCTCTTTTACTTTTTTTAATGGAGGAGCAACTGGATTAGAGTTGATGCCATTTCTCTATGGGATCTTCATATAATTTTGCAATCTAAAGTTGAACTGTTTACAAATTTGTAAAACAGTCTTTATGTGCAATTGCACCCTGCTAGTTGGTAGGCATAGCGATCGTCTCAACTTCAATATGAATAGAGCATATAACATCTCCCTCCTAGCTTGAGGTTTCTTGTAGACTTGAGGTTTAACTTTAAACTCCCTACTATAAACCGTGTTGGTTAAGTATTCTGAAAAATGAAATAGTGTGGTGCTACTTATTCTGATTCTCAGTTGTGACACGTGATTAAAAAATTAGATTGGATAATCTCAAAGCATTGAATTTAAAATTTTCTTATAAAAAAGAATAATGCATCAAAAATGAGTATTATTATCTTCAGGTGTTGATAGACAATGAATAAGGTGAAATTAGTGTATATGCCAGCTATCAGGGGCCTGTTTGTAGAAGAAAATGACTGATGCATGTTTATTGATACTTCTTTGTTCCCATATATCCTCTACTTGTTAATTTATAATAGTTTTGGTAGATTTTGGTGAGCTGGATCTCATGCCCAAGTAAAAAAGAAACAATTGTTAGGTTAATGGTTCGTTAAGGATCATGAGTATTATGACCATTGATTTTTTAATCCAAAAGAATATTCTCAATGTGACGGATATGTCAATGTTAGAGCGTTAAACACAAGATTTATTACAATTTATATCAACAATGCAAATGCACCACCTTATTCAAAGTAGACAAAAGCCCCAACCTAAATTTGAACTCAATAGTTTATCTTGACCATGATAATATACATAAGCATTATATTCGAAAGTGCGCGCAAGATGTATCTCTACTAGTTTCAAGTTCCTATCTTTTTAAGTGTTTGGGACGAGACTTCCAAAGAAGAGAAGGAAGCAATGTTGTAAAACACACATTCATTCTTTGTTCAGTTGGTCAAAGCATAATGCATAAATGAATTATATGATGCATAATCTGATACACGGAATTATGTAGAAACATAGATACATTCATATATAATATTTTTCAGAGGTATCAAAAAAGATAAAAAGAAAGCATGTGAAGGGGCAGGAAAAGGATTGGGTTAAGTAGATATTGAGTTTGCACGTGTTGTTTTGGATATTAGCTGGGTTATGCGCATCATGTACTAGCATATTTCAGTGTGTATTTACCCACTCTCGTATAAACACATGAAAATTCTCCATTTTAGTACCATTTGAAACAATTGCTAGCTGAAAACATGCAAGCGATTAAATTGCCTTTTAGATGTAAACTTGTTTTACAGTATTAGGGGGAAGACAATGTTGCAAAGAAGCTTTCACAAATGAAATTGGTACACAAAGGTGTCCATGTGATGCTTGCTTTGATCTGCAGCTGACACAATATGTTCAAATGACGCATTGTTTGAGTTTGGTTTATATAATAGCACTCCGATCGAACCCATTGACATGATGCCTAGATCTATATTCCTTGTATTGATGTTTAGATGGATATGAATTAAAATTGTTGCTAGGTTCTTGTGTAGTTGTAAAAAGCGATGTGAAAGTGGCCTTAGACTACTCCCTTTGGGGCTAGGCGGTGGAATTAAGTGGTTAAAGCTACTAGGCCAAATTTTAAGTGCATCGGGTCGTTTAGGCGGGAGTTAAGCGGATTTAAGACATTCCATACATTATCATTTCTCAATTTGATGATTTTTATTCATTATACAAGTAATGCTATATTACATTGTTTCTTGCATTGCTACATTTATATTCATTATATTTAAAATATAATAATATTTATTATATTTTATTGGAATATTATTAAAATATTCATGCTTTTCTTTGCTATTTTATTGTGCATAATTGCATAGATTTATTTGAAAAGGTAAACCACATAGTTAACACCTAGGCAGTTAGGCTCTAGGCGCGTACCCATACCATCCAACACCGCCTAGCACTTTTTAAAATCTTTCTGTCTTGTTGGCCTTATTTCCTATTTCAATTGAAATAAAAGGGAATAGTTACCTGCAGCGTTATCAATAATTCTACCCTCACAGTTCTTTCTATTGATAAGTGCCCTTTTGTTTGATAGGTGATTATTTGAGATATTTAAGTGGAAAATTTGGCATAATT